>JAINUG010000052.1:1825497-3025497 GCA_029706075.1 Aldrovandia affinis | reverse complement strand
ATATTTAATCTGCAGCCAGAAAGCTTCCCATGGACATTTCCCTGCGTTTTGGCATTATGGCACTCTCAGACATTAATCAGTTTTGTAATACTCCAGATGCACACAGTTTAGATTCCTAGAATCCATGAAACCCAAGCAGAATACAAGCACACAGACACTGAGGCACTACAATTGTAAGATGTACGAAGGTCATATCACCATTTAAAGTGCATCCTTATCCACAACATGTTTGTGGTATAGGTCACTAAATATAAGCAGCTGTAAAATTTGTATTTGAAAATGAAAAAAAGTCGATTTAATTTTCAACTTCGATGGACACCTCTTCATCCTGTTTTGTCCTTTGTTTTTTTGAGGTTTGACCTCCCCTTCCTCCGAGGTTGACGGTAAACCACAGGGTGGATCCAGTCTCTGTGTGCTTGGATGGAATTTGCATGCACGCCTCGGCTATAATTTGGTGACCTCGGTCCCTAAAAAAAGGAACTTGCTGGCAGGCCATCTGCAGCCACTTTGCTTGGATGTGGTGGGTGCTAGAAAACATTGGCGAGGAAGAATCTAGGTCTAGTTTTGCATTTATTTATAGTGGCTGGTCCAAGTATTCGCTCTTTGTCTTCTTCTTCTTCCTTTTTGTGGTTGATGATTTTGTGTTTTAATACTGTATTCTGAAACCCACCCTATGACACCACTCATTTTCAATATCTCACGTAAAATGAAAAACAGATTTCGGGAAACCGCGGGCTGACGCTCCATGAAATTGGTCTCAACCCCACGGAGGCGCCTTCTCTCTCCCCTCATCTGCAGCACTCTGTATTATCCACAGTAACTCCCCAGGCATGCTTCCTTGCTCTGGCATCCTTTGGCTCTCCCTCAACATTCGGTTATACAGTGGAAGGTATGGTGGGAGTCTCCTTCTTACTCAAAATGCTGAATACATTTTTGTCAGTAGGGCTGATTCGATTTAGTCAAAGTTGGCCTTTGGTCTTCTGTATCGAAGTGGCGGATCTCACAAATATCTCTCACCTACATCAAAAATGTGTTTTAATCTTCTGTACTTAATTTTCCAGGCTTCCTTTTGCATACAAGATGCATCTTATGGCTTCGGAAACCTGAATGAATCAAATGGGTGTTAATTTAGACTAGAAACAGCATTATTATTATTATGACTAACTGTGCTAGTGTTGATGTAGCGGGTGTGCTCTGGTACGTGAGCGTCCGCTACAGAAAGTGACGTGTATAAGAGTGTGATTAGTTCCCAGAGTTGGAGACTTGAGTCTTTGGCTCAGCGAGCTTAATCGCTCTCTTGTCGCGTCGAGATCCCTCGGTTCGAAACTCGCTGCGGGCAGAACCAACTCCGTTACATTGGTGCCGTGACTGGATAATACAGCTGATGGCAATCGGTTGGGCCGTGGTTGCTGCCGCAGGAGTTTCGAGGGGGAGAATGTAGCGGGTGTGCTCTGGTACGTGAGCGTCCGCTACAGAAAGTGACGTGTATAAGAGTGTGATTAGTTCCCAGAGTTGGAGACTTGAGTCTTTGGCTCAGCGAGCTTAATCGCTCTCTTGTCGCGTCGAGATCCCTCGGTTCGAAACTCGCTGCGGGCAGAACCAACTCCGTTACATTGACTGTCGCTGGCAGCCATGTAGGGTGGCACAGAATTGGTCACAGGGTCACCCAGGGAAAGAAGATTTCAGTTGGCGGAATTGTCCCTGTCTCATCACGGCTGTGCCCCTTGCAGTCTGCCTGCGCCGACTGCACACATAATGTACTCCTCCAATGCAATATCTGTGCAGCTCAGCTAGCCAACATTGAAGTGAAAAGCACTTTGGAGGAGAGTGTGTACTTGTCTGTGCTCTCCCAAATGTATGGACATTACAGCAATGAGACAGGCCTAGAATTTGATTCGGAATTTGGCATGTGAGAAAAATAAAATAAAATCATGGTTAAAAAACAATTTGTCCAAAAAAGAAAAAAATAATAGTATAATTATGTGGGGACTGTACTCTAAGCTGTTCAGTTAAGCATTTGGTCATGGCCGCAAGACAGAATAGGGCCAAGAAATTTCTCTTTCACTTAAAGTCTGATCTGTATTTTAACAGCAGTACATACTCAAAGCCAAAGCCACCACATCAATTAACTGTTGGTTACACAGTCTTACAGGTTATTTAAATTACTATTTAGCATTTAAGCTATTTCGTGGGCCTAGGTTGGGTATACAATTTTATTATAAAAACGTACTGTAGAGTTTTTTTCTAAAGAGTTTAATGACATTAGCAGTTCTGGAGGGTTTTGTAGCAGGCACAAGGCACAGACACACTCAAATATTCCTCCAAAATGCAGATGCCAAAACAGGCAAGTAAAGTATGAAGGAAGGTATCAAGCATCATCTTCTGTTTTTGGGGGGGTTTACTACGTGAATTCACATAGGAGATTGTTGAAAAATACCACATATTGTTGTTATGTGTTTTTCTTGGTTTGCATTGAGAATACACTTATTAGATATTTAATAACGACAAAACATTAGTAAGTAATTCACGATTTCTTGTGCTTTTAGTTTTTAATTGTGATTTGTTTTATCTTCTTAAACCATTAATAAAACTTTAAATTGCAGAATACTTGTACATATCATATAGCACAAAACGTAGTCTCCAAAGATTTTAGTGTATGACATAAGTCAATATATTCCAAATCTTCGGTGTGCCATCTGTTGCCAAATAAAATATTATAAAATAAAATATTTATAATAATACCTATCACCTTTACGTAAATTTCCCCGCGTCATCCTTTGTATTTCCCCGACGTACATACACAAATTGCTAGGATGTAACCAGTTGTGGAACTGACTAAAATAAAATAGCCTACTGAGATACCACTAAACTGTTCAAGATAACTACATTGTAACGAAACGATGTAACGAAATGTACCATACAATTTTGATGAAAAGGTTAACGCCACATACAGTATATGTAATTGAGAATAATTGAACTAACACGTGTTTTAGAATTATACTTATGCCGTTTTTAAGGTTTGAAATGTGAACATATATAATGCAATATTTATTTCGAAGAGAGATATCAAAAATGTTATTTACTATTTAGTAATTGAAATGGTCCAATAAATCCTATAATTTCAAAAGACCACCAAAAGACAATAAAATGTAAGTCACCATGCGTGAGAAGAAAAAGAACACGGTGCAAGACGTGTTTGTTGTTATAGCTAAGTGAATATTAGCAACAATCCTATTCGAGAATGTAGATTTATTTAAAAGGTACACAGGCAATTAGAAAAGTTTGCCAACGCATAATATCAACGCTGCAAGTATTTTGAAGTAGAACAAAATTAGCAAGTACCAACCTACCTTTAGTCTAAATCACGAATTTCCCAAGAAGTCTTTTTCTTTTATGTGAAGTATTGTAAATGTTGTTATTTTGCTAAAAGTTTAAATATAACTTTATTACATATATAAATCAGAGGAATCTTATATTGCCTCTAGATATTTCTAGCTTCTCAAGCGTTGCCTATTCCTCGAGCCCGTGTCTGCCAGCAGAGTTGGAGCACTGAACTTGCCCAACAAATCTGAAATAACATGGGGATTCTAAAGTCATGCCCAAAATGTTTGAACCAGCCTCCTTTTCTCAAGATGCTCGCTGAGTTAAAGTGCGAGAGAGAGAGAGAGAGTGAGAGAGAGAGAGAGAGAGCGCGCGCGCATATGGTGACTCGTGTATAACAAAGATATCTTGGTGCACGTTATGTTGGCAATTGATCCTAGATAAAAGAATTACCAACGAAATAGTAGTACTAGAGATAGTAAAAATCTAGTTTTGTGGTATGTGAAACGGGATTAGTCTGGTGTAACCAGTCTGGTGTCACTGGTTACATTTAAAATATCAAAACGTATCGTACATCTTTTGTATGTTTTCAGTTCCCTATGTTTACAGAATTCAGTTCCCTGACATGGCATTTGTAACATATTGTTTAAAGTTATTAAATTAACATTTAACTTGTAGTAACGAGTAAAGGGACAGGGACAGTCGTGTTTTTTGTTGTTTTTTGCAGGCTTTTTAAATAATTCGCTAATTCGTTTCTAAGACATTTTGAATAAAAATGTAAAATCACAACAGCTCAATCAATGGTTACTTCTGGATATCAAGCTAGCTGACTCGCTTGCTTGCATTGCTCGCTACATTGATAAAGTAGCGAATAATAAAAAATATATATATTTAAAGATTTTTTTCGCGCGCCTATCTATGGAAGCCCATTTCCGCCAATGTGATGAAAAAAAAGATCCCGTAAGTGTCACGAATGGTACCAGAAAACCAGGCGCGGACCCAGAAATGCAATAAAGAATTTTATTGCGTAAACAGGCGATGGTCACACATGAGCAATCAGAGCAATACAGGGATCCAAAGAATGGTCGGGGACAGGCAAAGTTCGTTCCAGGCTTCAGTAGTGTCAGGGGCAGGCAAGGCGTAGTCAGTGGGCAGGCGAAGGTCGATAACGGGAAAACAGTCCAGGGAACACAGGGAGGAGCGGGAACGAGACTGAGATACAGACGAACACGGGAACACGAACAAGAGCACGAACAAAAACACTATGAAACAAAACACGGGAAAACAGAGAAAACGCTGGAGAGTTGTGTAGGCATAAACAAAGCACAAGACAATCTGGCAACGAACATGGGAAAACACACAGCTTAAACACATTTAGACATAACAAGAAACAATCAGGAATAAACATGAATGCAGCTGACTGCAATCAGACACATGAGGAATTAAGTGAAAACGATAATACAATAACGAGACAATCAGGAAATGAATATGGGAAACGAACAGCTAACCACATCAGACATAACGAGAAACAGGTGAAATAGATAATACACTGACGAGACTAGAACAGGTAAGCGAAAGTAAAAACACGGACCAGACAACTAGGAAAACATGGAAAGAACTACAAACGCTTAATTACGGGAAACACGAACACGAGACGTGACAGTACCCCCCCTAGGGACGCCACCTGGCGGATCACCAACCTGTACTGGATGTCGACACAGGAATTCCTGGATTAGGGAGGGGTCGACGATGTCTTTCAGGCACCTAACTGCGTTCCTCGGGACCATACCCCTCCCAATTCACCAGAAATTGGCGACCACGGCCCCTGCGTCGGACATCCAGCAGGCGGCGAACGGTGTAGACTGGGCCCCCTTCAATAAGCCGGGGGGGAGGTGGGGTGCAGACAGGAGGGCTAAAACGAGAGACAACATAGGGTTTTAGACGAAACACGTGAAACACAGAATGGATGCGGCGTAGGAGAGGAGGGAGGCGCAACTGTATGGCCGAGGGGGTGATAACACGAATAATGGAGTAGGGACCAATATATCTGGGGGATAATTTTTTACACAAGCTCCGCAGGGGAATGTCTTTAGCAGATAGCCAAACCTTCTGACCGACCCTGTAGCGAGGGGCAGGGCGGTGGTCGGCCTGGCTTTTCATAGCCGAGACATGACGAAGCAGGGTGGCACGCGCTCTCCACCAAGTATTCCGGGCTCTAATAACAAAAGCCTTGGCAGATGGCACCTCCACCTCCTTCTCCTCCTCCGGGAATAGAGGAGGTTGGTACCCTAGACTACATTGAAATGGAGACATTCCGGTGGAGGAAACGGGAAGGGAATTGTGTGCATACTCCACCCAGGGCAGGGAGCGTGACTAAGTAGCAGGGGTTTGTTCGGCCAGACAGCGCAGTCCCTTCCCCAGCTCCTGGTTATAACGTTCCGTCTGGCCATTGGTCTCTGGGTGGAAACCAGAAGACAGGTTAGGTTTGGCGCCGATCAGTGAGCAGAACGCCTTCCAAAACCCGCTGGAGAACTGGGGCCCCCGATCCGAGGTCATCTCCTGTGGCAATCCGTGGAGACCATGAGTTCTTCGGTCTCCTTAGCAGAGGGGAGTTTGGGCAGAGGAATGAAGTGTACACTTTTAGAAAACCGGTCTACCACCCTATGGACGACACAACTGTGTTACCTTCTGATGGTGGTAGACCGGTCACAAAGTCTAGGGCGACGTGGGACCATTGGCGTTGTGGAACCGCCAAGGGCTGAAGGAGACCGCTGGGGCGAGCGTTGGAGGTCTTGGACCGGGCACAGGGCACACAGGCTGTTACAAATTCGGCGGTGTCGTCCTTCATGGTGGGCCACCAAAACCTACGAGACAGAAAGGCTAGGGTGCGTGAAACCCCCGGGTGACAGGCCATCGGGGAGGAGTGGGCCCACTCCAGCACTTGGGACCGGACGGTCTCAGGAACGAATAGACAGTTGGCTGGCGTATCCCTGTGAGACCGTGTAGTGTGGAGCGCCTGTTCCACCGTCCGAACAATATCGAACTTGGCTGCTGCTAACACACAGCTAGGTGGCAGGATAAGCTCAGGGTTACTCTCCTCTTCTGGAGAGGCGTAGATCTGGGATAAGGCGTCGGGTTTAGTATTCTTAGAACCTGGGCGAAAAGACAGAGTAAAAACAAAATGGGCAAAAAATAGAGACCATCTAGCTTGACGAGGGTTAAAGCGTTGAGCTGAGTGGAGGTATTCCAGGTTACAATGATCCGTCCAGACCAGTGGCTCCCTCTAACCAGTGTCTCCACTCCTCAAATGCTAATTTGATGGCTAGGAGTTCTCGATCACCAATAGTATAATGTCTTTCAGTCATGGAAAGGCGGTGTGAGAAGAAAGCGCACGGGTGTACCTTGTTGTCATTGGTTCTTTGCGAAAGGATCGCCCCTGTTCCTGAATTGGAGGCATCCACCTCCACAATGAACTGACGTGTGGGATCCGGGAGTGCGAGGATAGGGGCAGACGTAAACCAGGACTTGAGTTTCTCGAAGGCCACCTGGGCATCGGGGTTCCATCTAAAAGAAACTTTGGTAGAAGTTAGAGATTAACGGTGTAGCGATCTTGCTGTAATTCCATACAAACAGTCTGTAAAAGTTTGCGAATCCTAAAAAGCGTTGGAGTTGTTTACGGTCAGTAGGTACGGGCCATTCCTGTACCGCCTGCACCTTGGTGGGGTCCTTCTCCAGATGGCCTCGGGAGATGATAAATCCTAAAAACTGAACTGAGGTTTTATGAAACTCACACTTCTCGGCCTTGATAAATAATTGATTTTCGAGAAGTCTCTGGATGACTTGGCGTACATGCTGTACATGTTCCTCAATAGTTCTCGAAAAGATAAGGATGTCATCAAGGTAAACATACGCAAAGCGGGACAACATGTCCCGGAGTACGTCGTTCACCAATCCCTGAAAGACGGCAGGGTCGTTGGTGAGACCGAATGGCATGGCCAGGTATTCATAATGACCTGTGTGGGTGTTGAAGGCAGTCTTCCACTCGTCCCCCTCCCGAATCCGGACCAGGTGGTAGACGTTGCGGAGATCTAATTTTGTGAAGAATTGTCCTTCCTGAAGATTGTCGAACGCCGATGACATTAATGGGAGTGGAAGCCCCCTGTAATCAATACAAGGACGCAGGGTTCCATCTTTCTTTTTAACAAAAAAAAATCCTGCGCCAGCAGGGGACGATGAAGGGCGGATGATTCCTGATGTTAGTGATGTGGAGATGTACTCCTCCATAGCTTTATTCTCTGGGGCAGACAATGAATACAGGTGGCCTCTGGGTGGAGTTGAACCAGGAAGAAGGTCAATGGGACAATCATAGGCACGATGAGGCGGTAACGTGCAGGCACGGGACTTACTGAAAGCTTGGCCGAGATCGTGATATTCGGGGGGCACTAGTGATAGGTCGACTGGTCTCTCTTTAGCCATGGACGTGGAATCCCCAGGGGTAGTAGCGGAACGCAAGCATGATTTCTGGCAGAAAATGGTAACAGTTGTAATGGTAACAGGTACAACAACAACATGGTAACATGGCAATTTTTCATTAACAAAACAAACAAAAAAATAAGAAATACAGTCAGAGATTACAGTCAGGAATAGTGATAGCTTCCAAAGCCATTATTTTGAGATACTAACTCATTATTTTGAGATAGTAACTCATTATTTTGAGATACTAACTCATTATTTTGAGATACTAATCTCATTATAATGACTTACAGGATCTTTTTTTCATCACATTGGCGGAAATGGGCTTCCATACCTACAGGCCACAGATTAGTCGATAAAATTTTTTTTTTTCTTATGAACTTTTTAAACCTCTGTTAAGCACCTCCTGCAGTTTCACGCAATTATGACCCAAGGACACAGACACACACTCATTTGTGTCTTTATTATAAATATGATATACTTAGGCTACTATATATATATACTACTGTATATAAGAAAACTGTTCATGACAGCGGGTGCTGTAGCACCCACAGCACCCCCACTTCCGCGCGTATGATTGTATTGCTAAATGATGCTAAAACAATCTTTACCTGTTTTTATTTAACATTGTTGGGTTATATGTACAGTATCTTTCCAGTCTTGCACCATGACACGTTGAAACATTGAATAAAAAATGTCCTACTGTTTAAATTCTGCAGTAACAGACGCAATCTGCTCTTCTTGACTGGAAATGTATAATTGGACATAATACTGCATAAACATATCTACAGCCATAAGTGGAAGAACAAGCCACATTAAATGAAAAATATGCCATTGTGAATTGGCTCTAATACATCGGGTGGGCAATCTTACCCTGTGTGGGCCGGTGTGGGTGCATGCTTTTGTTCCAACTGAACAGTGACACACCTGATTCCACTAATCAAAGCCCTGATTGAAGACTTTGATTAGCTGATTAGTCAAATCAGGTGAGCTACTGCTCGGCTGGAACAAAAGTCTGCACCCACACCGGCCCACACATGGTAAGATTGCCCACCCCTGCTCTAATATATAGTTCAATACACAGGTATTTTATTAGCAAATTCCTATGTTCATTAGATACATTTCCTAAAGAATATAAATGCAATATTTTATATTCAGAGCTTTAAAAATTACACTGGCGCATTAATGTGCATTAAAAACACACAAAAATCTGTTAATTTTCTTACATATTCTTTTTATCATTTTCTCTTTCTCTCGCTACTTTTATTTTGTACTGGGTGATTTCTATATTAAGCGCAAAACTAACTTTTTTGTTACACTATTTCTTTCTTTCTTTCTTTCTTAAGTGTATTGTAATAGTGAGACTGGTACACATTAATTTCAAAGCCTTTTTGTGGCGACCATAGGTGATGGCACTGTGCCGAGATGGCTTGCTTGTAGATCCTTCAGAAATGTTAGTACTATTTTATTACCGAAAAGTTACAGAATATACAGGAAATGCACAGACCCCTTGGTTTGCCCCCCTGTTCACATTTAGCACCTTGCTTCAGTCCCTCCTCATTAGTCAGCGGTACAATCTACAAGCTATTTGTGCTTTTTATCAGTATTTCAGAACTACCTAATTTACCTTTAGAAATTCAACAGAACCACCTAGCTAGCACCATAGCAGCAATGTGGTTTGATCTTCCAAATTGGGAGAAAAGGAGAAATCAGTGTTAAAAATGGATTTTCTTTTTAAAAGGGAGAGCAAGATGAAGAACAATCCTACTTGCCAGTGGTTATAGAACAGGGTACAGGATCAGACTACTGTCAGCACAGCCTAAGACAATTAAACTTGGAGCCATGCCACAGGTACCTCTGAGGCCAAAGCCGGTTCAACCATGTTGTAGAACAGAGCGACTGATCAACATCAGATTGTGGAGTAACTGGGAAATCCCTACAAAGGACACCTCCAAGATTGCAGGTGTCCACTGTACACCATTTTTTATGTGAAGCTATGATCAGTTGACCTCCAGCATGACAGGAATAAATCAAGAACATTCACTGGCTGAGAACATGGCACAGACCAGTGTTACTCAAATCATGGCCCTCGTGGGCTGAGCACTGCTGTTTTTCCACACTCCCTTTACCTGGGAGTCAGGTGTGAAGATACTCTGGCCAATTGCACTAATTGTTCAATTAACTACCTGAGAGAAAGAAAAACCAGGACTGAATTTGGATTTGTGGGCCAGACTTGAGTAACCCTGGCATAGGCTGCAATGCCTACCTTAAGAGTTTACTGTTTGTTTAAAAACTGAGCTTTTCAAGTATCCTGAGGATCTAGCCATAAATTGTGTTTTTTCACAGTAATCTCTTTCCAGTTGTTTATGGTAACTTCTTGGAGCCATGCAGGATGCTGGTGACAGCTTCGTGTGGGGGTGTCCATGAAGCCATGCAGAGAAAAGCACTCCTTTGATGAAATCCTTTGTCCCAACATCTGTTTACACAGGCTTTCTAGTGAAGATAAGTACTATGAATCAGACACTGGAACTTTAGTATATGAATATGTGAAATTAAATTGAACTTCTGAAAATATAGCTTTAAGTTGAAAATATGTTTTTAATTTAAAATTAGCCTGAAATGAATGCTGTTAGCTTTGTGTATTGTGTATTATAACGCAGTCTAAGTGTGGCAGTTTAGTCAAGGTTTTCAAATTTCCTTCAAAGTCTGCAAGTTTCTGCATTCACTCCCTTGTTTGGGAGCAGAGATTAATTTGTAAACATTTTACATTGCTGAACATTTATGAGCATTCCCTTTTTAAAAACAGGTTTTTATCCCCCTACTTTTAACTTTTTTCTCCCAATTTGGAATTCCCAGTTGCAATTGTAAGTCACATTTGCAGCCAGCCACTGGTTGTTTTCACTCTGCAGTCCACCAGCTGAGCTGTGCCGGAGGAATGCACTGCATGCCGGCTGCAGGCACCCAATCTGTACTGTATGATGATCCAGGGGGAAACCGATACTGTGGCTGCCTTCCTGATTCCCGGCCACATCAGCACTGATGATTTGATTCCTGACTGTGGGGCGCATAGCTGCACAATAGGCTAGTACTTTAGCTGGATGTATGCAGGAGGCCCATGAAGAGGCATTGAACTATTTAGACTTTTAATGAATGCCAGGTATTGATTCTATCAATCTCAACAAACACACATCCAAAGGAAAGGGGTCTGGAAAATGTAACTGGAAGGGAAATATTTAGGGGAAGCCATTACAAATGTACCCTGATAAGATCACAGGTGTTTGCTCCACACAGGTGTATTGTTAGACCAAAGTGTAGGTTATTATACTAAGGATGAAACACTTTGCAAGAATTTCATTGCAAATTTTAAATCGATATGAAGCGTAATGGCTCTCCATTGCTTTCCATGACCAATTTTCCAATGCATTCATCAGCACAATTGGAGCACCAAGTCACCTCAATTACAGTGGCACTACCACACAAGACTGCTGTAACAACAGCAGTTTCTGACCAATAACGTTTGCAGTATAACTATGACACTCATTCATCTGTGAATACCATTCTCGTCATTATGTATTCTTATTGTCACGTCTCGTGTTCATGTTCCCCGTAATTAGGTGTTTTTGTTCATTCCATGTTTTCCTGGTTGTCCGGTCCGTGTTTTCGCTTTCTCTTACCTGTTTCCAGTCTTGTCATTGTATTATCGTTTTCACCTGTTCCTCGTGTGTCTGATTGCAGTCTCCGGTGTCAGCTGCTTTCATGTTAATTCCTGATTGTTAATCGTTATGTCTAATGTATATAAGCTGTGCGTTTTCCCATGTTCATTGCCAGATTGTCTTGTGCTTTGCTTATGCGTTTGCAACTTTCCAGCGATTTCTTTGTTTACCCGAGTTTTGTTTCATCGTGTTTGTGTTCGTGCTCCCGTGTTCGTCTGTGCCTCAGTCGCGTTCCCTATCCACCTGTTCGTGCTCCTTGTGGTTCCAGCCCCGCTCCTCTCTGTGTTCTCTGGACCAATTGCCTGGTTTGCCCCTGCTTGAACTTTGCCTGTCCCCGACTACTCTCTGGACTCCTGTATTGCCCTGATTGCTCCCGTGTGAACATTGCCTGTTGTTTTTGCAATAAAGAACATTATTGCATTCTTTGGTCCGCGCCTGGTTTTCCAACACCGTTCCTGACACTTATGTTCTTATGTTCTTAATACGGTCCGTGGGTGAAAGTTCCTTTGGAGTTTCTTTGGGAAAAGTTATGTTCTCTGCGAAGGAAATTCAATTGAATCACAAACTGGTTTAACCCCAACCTTCAGTAACATATTTATAGCAGTTGCTATGTCTCATCGTACATTACATCAATGTCAAGCAGAAGAAAAAAAAATACAATAAAACAGTTGTTCAATTCATGAGCAAAAAATAGCACTGATTTTAGAAAATAAATCCCATGTGCTTTGGGAGTGAATCACACTCGAAAGAACAGTGATTTACTCTCAGGCTGAATGATGACGATCAGAATTCCTTCAGAAAGCCTTCACATGTTCCTCTGCAGTTTAACAACTGGGAACTTTGGCCATCATAGATCAGAGCTAAAATATTCTTGAACAATACATGTTCATACACATACATTCACACACCCACATGTGTGCACACATTCACATGGGTAGCACATATCATTTACATTTAAACCATCAACCCAGAGCCACTTTCAGATGTGAATAAAATAAATAAACAATCCAGCTATGCCTAAAAGAATTAATTATATTGAGGCTCCCCTGACGCTCACAGAGCAACCACAGTACTATAACCAGCATAGAGTCTGTTTCAGCATTAATATGGACCAGGTCTTTTCATTACTGGAGATGCATTTCAGCAGTATGTTTCTCATTTCCCTCTGGCAGCAGGCTTTGTTATTCAATGAATAATCTAAACCCATCCAAGCCAGCACCCACGGACTTTGCTCAGTGTGAGACATCATGCATTGCTTTTCAATCCCAATGGTCACCCGTATCCCACAAATGACAATTAATGTGCTGAACTGATGAAAATGTTATAACACGTGTATCCATATACAGTATCAATATTGCAAGGCTTCATTAATTTTATTTTGCTGTTTGACGTATGTGTCATTTTACAGGTAACTGTTAAAATAAAGGAAACAACAACCAGTCATGCCCTGTGGATCAGGGCATTCTCACCTTGGAATAGACCACTCCCACCAGGATAGAAATGCTTCACCATAGGATGAAGGTGATCACTCAGAATGGCTTTGTCTTTATTTATGTTTGCTCTAAGGGGATGAGTGGACCTAAACAATGTCAGAAAAATGCACCCACACCATAACAGAGCTGCCAGAACCCTCCACTGTGGGAAACAAGCACCAGGGCCTGTAGGTTTCTTTTGGCATGCGGCACACATACACTCATACACTTGAGAACAGGGTGAAGAGTGACTCACCTGACTATAACCTTTTCAACTGCTCAGTAGACCACTGCCTGTGTTTTTTGCACCACCTTACTTGCAAACGTGCATTGTTATGTGTAATAATGGGTTTTTGCACTGCAATTCGACCATAATATCCCTCTCTTTGAAGTCCTCGATGGACTGTTCTTGATGTAACTGCCTGCTCAGGCCCTAGATTGATATTTGCAGTCAACTGATTCAGAGTCGCTCCTCTGTTTTGCTTTGCATCTAAAACCAATGCATGGACATTACTTTCGAGAAGTATATGTTTTTGAGAACAGTTGCCCCTAGTTGATGATGTCTTTCTCTCAGACTTCCATGCCAACATCACCTTAGCCACCATTCCTTGTGAAAGTTTAGCAGTCTTCATCACTGAAGCTCCTGTCAAATGTACCCCAACAATCTCTCTAGCCATGGTAGCCATAATAATGGCCAACTGAGCCTGCCCAGCATTTTTGAACCTAAGTATGATGGGATGTTAATTACTTAATTGGAACCACACCTGTGTGGAAGCACCTGCTTTCAATACACTTTGTATCCCTCATTTACTCAAGTGTTTCCTTTATTTCCAGTTACCTGTATGTGCCATTGTTATTCTTAAATAAATCAAATGTACTTGTATAGTGCATTTCACAAAACATTTGTTACAATATGCTTTACACCAACCCCCACAAAAGCAAGCCTAGGCAACAGTGACAAGGAAAAAATCACTTGGTCCTTTGGTAAACAAAACCTTTCGCTTTCATGACAAACTACAGCCAGAAATTAAATAAAAACTCTGATTTCATTCAAAGGTTAAATATTTTGAAGCCAAAGCTTTTGGCAATAAACAGATTCTGATATTCAGATTTTTAGCACATACAAAAATCCTGGTTGAGAAGTACAGAGGTACAATTTAATATGGTTTCATACCTGCAGGGGTTACCTACCTCTACCCAACAAAGCATTATCCATCACTATCAGTTTTCCATAGAAAGGTTACTTCCTGTCCTTTTCATGTTCTGAATTCCTTGCGGTTGGGGTCATGCGGGTGTTGTCTCCACTACAAAGCTACACCTGGGTGGTATGCATCAATTTACTCACAGTACCAGGCTCTCTGGAGGTTTGTGTGGTGTAGGCTTTTTTCCCCAAAAAGAAAGGGTTCAGTAACAAGGTTTTCCAAACAACCATAAGACATTCAGGTACAAAACCAGACCTACAGTAGGTACCCCAAAACATTAGTAGGCTTAGGTTGTGAAATTCCAAAAGCTCCACACTGGACTTTTAGAACAAACCAGGAATGTATAAGGTACATACTCAGGCTTTTGTACTTTTGTGTGAGGGCCTGTTTTTGTTCTGGCCATGGGAAGAAAGAAAATACAAGGGTGAAAGTATCTGGCTCTGTGGGGTTGTACAAGTAATGCCCTGCCGTGCGATGGAGCGTGGCTATTTTAGAGAAGTAGAACACAAAAAAGCCTTAACGAGCAGCTTCAGTTAGAGAAAACTGTACATCCTGCAACATACATGGGGGATGAATAACTTCCAAATAATAAAAATCAAAATAAAGCCTCAGGCTGAAACTTTGATTGTCTTTGTACTAGCTCTGTCGGAATTGAATTAAGAAAATAAAAAGAAGAAAGTAAGAAAGAAACATTGTTTTGAAATGCATCCATTTTTTGTACTTCAATATAGGGGGAGAAACCCAGTTTATGTAAGGCCAGAGATGTTCACTATTGAGTCCCATCAATTATTAGTCCAAATAAATCCAGATGAGCACATCCCCGGTCAATGTAATTTACAATTAGAAAGCTGCAGAGCTGCGCTACTTCAGCCTGAGTTAATCAAGCAATTAACATCCCATCATGCTTAGGTTCATATATAAAAATGCTTGGCAGCAGGGTAAACCGGTTGGCTCAACCAGTAAAAGCACTCGCCTGGAGTGCAGGTTACCCATGGCGGCAGGGGTTTGATTCCCCAGCTGTGCCAGCCTGGCTCTGGCTGGAAGTCCCGCTCAGTGGTGGCGATTGGCTGTTCGCTCCAGGGGGAGGGAATTCGGCACGAGCTCACCGCAGATACGGAAAGCTTCCCTGTGTGTATCAGATTCACGGTCGATGGCTTGGCGGGGTCTGTCTCGAAGGAGGCGGTTTGCTCGCCCTCATCACTACTGGTCCCAGGGAAGCCGCTGGTTCCGTAGTTGTAGGCAGCAAGCTCGTGGGGAGGGTAACTGAATCAATAGAGGGTACATTTTTAAAAATGGGAAAAAATCAGAAACAAATTTATAAAGAAAAAATGCTCAGTTGCCCATTATTCTGCCTACCATGGCTAGAAGATGAGATCACAGTGACTTTGAAAGAGGGGTGATTTCTTGGGCACGTTTGGCAGGAGCCTCAGTGACAAAGACTGAATTTGCTGGTCTTTCACGAGGAATAGTGGCTAAAGTGATGTTGGCATGGAAGTCTTACCTGTATACTGTATGTAATATTTATTAGTATATGAAGCAATATGATGCAAATTTCAGGGAGCAAACTAAAACAAAGACAAAGGGGTGAAAACTCCCATCATTTGGAATGGAAACCAGTCACTTTCACTTTATTCCAGGTGCCATGGGGGTACATGGACTTGACATAAAGGTGGAAGAGGTCCATCACATTCAATCCATTTCAAATTGTAATGGAATCAGTAAAACAGCCTTTTCTGTCTGTGTCTCCATTTCAACATATACAGAGGCCATATTATCCTGTTACGCTTAAAAAATATATAACGGTCTGAATGCCTGAACTTTAAAGTGTCGCCCAGTCAATATTTTGCATCTGAATCTTCTCTCATGCTGCTGCTTGGCAGCACTGATTTATTTATATTTTGAACATGATCCAAGACCACCTTTTGCATATTTCCTTCTTGCTGGTCTAAGGCTAAAGGTTGAGTAGATGACTGAGAGCTCAAAGCACCAGCACCTGTTGCCTGTGTACCTTGCTCAAGGCACACAGTTTATTTTTAATCAAGACAAGCATTGCCATGTTAACAGGACAGCAACCACTATATATATATATATATATATTGTGGCATCCCAAGGGGCAGGACGAGGAAATGGTAGCCTTCCTCTTTAATTCTTGGGAGCCACTGGAGAGGAAACAACTGCATTTCCCAGCAGCCCGCAGTCCCGCACCTGAACAAGGTCAAGCGATTGGGACTACAAACAGCTGAAGACCATTTGGAGGCCTATTTAAGGGATCAGCTCCTATCGCACTGGGAAGGAGTAGGGTGGTGTGTTGCAGTAGTGGAGAGAGAGTTGTGAGAGAGAGTTGTGAGAGAGAGTTGTGAGAGAGAGTTGTGAGAAGTATTTTGGATTGTATATAGTGTTTGACCCGGATTGTTTGAGGACCCTGTTTTGTGCACCGACTAATGGACTGTGTGAGGAACTGACCTGGATTGCGACATTGGATTTTGGACAAAGACAACGAGTAAAGATTGTGGACTTTATGTGTTTTGAATTCCCGCAAAGACCCCACCCTTTTTTGTGCTTGTCAATAAGTTTAATAAATTATTGTTTTGTTTTGAATACTGCCTCCTCTGGGTTATTTAACTGCCTAAGCCCTCTGCAAAGGTCTGTGAGTGTTGCCCAACCCCTAGGGACACCACAATATATATATATCAGTGGCGTACCGTGGGGGTTCAGTCAGGGCCTTCAGTAAGCAATTGTAAACCACATACACACATCTTACACGTCTCTGTTACAGCCAACGCAGCCATATGCAAATAATGCGCACATTATGCCACACGCAGGCTCTCAACAACACGACAGCTGATCAACAATTACAACAGTAGGCTAGATTAGGGTGGGTTAAATGCAGAGTAAATTTCCCCACATGGATCAATAAAGTAATCTACTAATACACTTGTGTCACTGTGCACATTCACTTCACTCAAATGACGCAAATAGTAAAGCACTGACCCGTCACTTGCGTCACTGACCAAGTCCATGCGTCTGTCTTTTTTGAGAAAGCGTTCAATAACATCCTCATGTAGTTGTCCTTTTTGCTTCAGTTGATTGAGCAGTTCTTTCTCAATGGAGAGAGACGCCAAAGAAGACAGTCCAAAATTTGATTAAACATTGCTCGGTTTGGTCATACGCTACGCTTGAAAGTCAGACTAGTGTTTAGTGCTTTCAAAGTCATAGATCGCAAGTTCAGGACTAAATAAAAGGTACCCAGGACGGTAACTTAACATTTTATCTTGTTTCTGGTGAAATTTCATTGAAATCTGTCGATGCGAAATGTGATATTTTTGACCCGAATGTGAGATATCTTTGCCCAAATGCTCACTGCCTGCCGTGGTTTTTGCCGTGTCGCAGCGGGTGCGCAACATGTAATTATGTGATTATTTGGCTATGTAATGTAATTTCAGATAATTCAAATTAAGATATATATCATATCTTTATTAGAATGCTTCAATCTGTAATTACTGAAAATTTCATGCAATTATCTTTATTTTTAAGAAAGTTATGGCAATTTATGTTATTGGATCACAGCTTTTGTTTCAAGCCCATTGAAAAGCAATGGGGGTCAATATGCAAATTTTCGAGTGTTAAAATGACCATAACTTCCTTAAAACGTAACATATGAAATACGTAACATGTATAAAATTTCATGAATTTTCATGCTCTATCTGGTGGGATAAGTTTCAGGCTCGATTTATAACATTAAATCGAGCCTGACGGCCCACCACTGATATATATATATATATACAGTATATACTGTATATATATAGTATACACTACACTAGCCGGAAATGATACAAAGGTAAGTGGTAAAAAAAAAAAAGTTTAGGTTACCAAAAACTGAAAAATAATGTACATTTTTTGGCAGTGAGTAGTTTCCTCCACCATCAAAAGGCACTTGGAAACTGGAGGAAACTCTGACAGGAAGAGGTCTGGCAGACCCAAAGCCACAACAAAATCAGAAGACTAGTTTCTGAGAGACAACAGTTTGCGTGATAGGCGGCTCACAGGACAGCTTAACACTGGTCCAAGTAAGGAAGTCTCAGTTTCAACTGTGAAGAGAAGACTTCGGGCTACAGGTTTAACAGGTCCAGTGGTAGTAAGAAAGCCATTGCTAAGATGGCAAAATAAGAAAAAGAGGCTTGCCTGGGCCATGAAGCACCGCCAGTGGACTACTGAAGACTGGAAGAAGGTCTTATGGACCAATGAATCAAAATGAGAAATCTTGACATTTTGAAAGGTTTTTGTAGGCCGTCCAGTAGACGAAAGGATGGTTCCTCAGTGTGTGACACCAACTGTCAAACATGGAGGAGGAAGCGTGATGGTGTGGGGCTCTTTTGCTGGATCCAGAGTCGGCCACTTGCACAGAGTGACTGTTAACCCACGTTAACACATTACTTGTTCCCTGAAAAGGGCCTTTTTTTATAACTCTGAAATTTACACTATTTTTCAGTTTTTGGTAACCTAAACTGGCAGTTTGCCGCTTACCTTTGTACCATTTCAGGTTATTCACTGGACTTGAACTGCTTACATTTCAGTAAAAACTGAAAAATATGGGTGTTCTAAAACTTTTGACTGGTAGTGTATATACTGTATATATATAAATATATATATATATATATATATATATATACAGACACACATAAAAACATGAAATCAGCAGGGCCCTTTAGAGACAAAGATTTCTGGGAATGGGTATGAATCGAGAGAAATGGCACTCTTGGGAGAGTGGCTTAAAAGCTCATTAGCGCCATGAAACACATTACATACCCTGCTCTAAGGGCTGAGAGCACCGAGACCTCAAGGGCACCAGATGTGTACCAATATAAAGAGCTGTTTGTGATCCTCCAGTCACATGGTTCAAAGATGCAGTGAAGAGGCAAAGCCTGAATGATCATTTTAACTTTCCTTATGTGTACAATCTGACTTTAATATGTTGTGGATCTCAGCATTAAGGCAATGTGAAATTATAATATTGATTAGTGGAGTGTAGATTAGAGGAATATAGAATATACAATATACTGCCAAAATAAAGGAAACACCAAAATAAAATGTCTTAATAGTGCATTAAGCCATGAGCCACCAGAAGAGCTTTAATGTTCCAAGTGTTCAATTGGGTTGAGATCTGGTGACCGAGATGGCCATGGCATATGGTTTACACCATTTTCATGCTCATCAAACCATTCAGTGACTACTCGTGCCCTGTGGATGGGGGCATTGTATTGTATTGTATGGGGCATCCTGGAAGAGACCACTCCCATCAGGATAAAAATGCTTCACCATTGGATGAAAGTGATCACTCACAATGGCTTATTGATGTTTATCTATATATTGATGCTTACCTTTCCCTCTAAGGGATTGAGTGGACGTACACCATGCCAGGAAAATGCACCCCACACCATAACAGAACCACCAGAACCCTCCATTTACTCAAGTGTTTCCTTTTTTTGCAGTTACCTGTATGTTTTCCCGGAGATAACTGTTTGTCTGGGGTTTTGTTGGCTTCCTGTGTTGTAGTTTGTCTTAACATCTAACCTCCCTAAGAGGAACACTCTCTTCCAGTTGAAACTGCTGTAGAGGAAGTGTGTTCCACTTTATAGGTCAGGGTGGGAATGAATGTAATGTTAAACTCACATGCTGTGGAAGTGGTGAATTTCAACAACTTTCTTCATTGTTTTAATGTTCTGCTGCCACTGTTTTGGGGAGGCGGGGCTGAGTGAACCAGCTGAGTTTTCTGGTCCAGTGGTCTTACGCAGAATTCACAGCATCATCAAGTAGCATGGTGCAACAGGCAGAGCAGCCCTAGCATTTGGTCAATTGCTAAGATTTGACTTAAGATTTAAGTTTTTGTATGCACATTGCTTCTTTTCTGTTTCTTGGTCTTATCTGGAAAGCCAGCTCTTGGCTCTGTGTCTCACTCTAAAGCCACACAACCAAGCGCTGTACTGGGCTCAAGGGCCAAAAATGAATTGGGAGAAGTGCCAGAAACATCAGTAATGAGCAGATGCTGAAGAAGAATGATGCTATAACAGGGACAGAATTATAATAAAAGTAAACAGCACTTATGTGTGTGCGTGTGTGTGTATGTATAATATCATGTATAATATAATATAATTAACATGCAATGCTACCATGCCATACTGTTTTTATAATGAATAATAATACAAGTTTTGAAAATTCAGCATTGGTGAAATTCAGCATTCAGCCACTTGCTACTGTTCTGTTGTTGACGAGGACAGCAACTAAATCTTCATGCCACTTTTAAGGGTTTACCCTGGTACGCAGGGTAAATTCTTGGAGCTTTTATGAACCTCAGCCAATTATGCGAGACCTAGTTCTGAAAGATACCTTCAGCTGAAGTAATTATGACCTGAGGTGTGACTGAATGGCAGACAGCCAAGCATCCCTTGGGGATGAGGATTGCCCCCATCCTTAGTCTAAAAGGCTGATTTATGATACTTAAATGAATGATGAATGTAGTTTTTGCTATAGACCCACCAGTCTGTCCTGCTTTCAGTCATTCTCATTATAATAATGAAAATTCTGCTCCTGCATAGATTCTGGGTTTGCTCACTGCATAACATGTAATAACATGGTGTATTTTAATCTGCTCCCGTTTCCACTCTGACTTGCAGCCTGTCTGTCATGCATGTGGTGCAACTCTGATTCTACATAATTGTACAGTCATTTTGTGAGAAGCACATTATTGTCTATGGTTAAAAGAAATCATCCATCTTTTATTTAATTTCTAAAGAACTCACGCACACGTACATTCAAAGAGGCTTTTTTGTGTCTACATTACTTACAGTAATCATTTCTGGAATATAACGTGTAGTACAAAATAATGTACTACACATTATATAGGCATTCTGACAATAATGGAAAAAAAAATTATATGGTAGACCAAAAGCACAATCACAGAGTTGATATAAATGTAGAAGCAGAACTAAAAGGACTGAACAAGCTAACCTGAAAAGCATAAATCAGTGTTAGCATTCTCATTTCATGATCTATTGAGGATAGGAAAACGTTAGAGAAAATAAACCAGTACTGGAGAATGTGTTTATAATGTGATACATTTTCCTGCATAATGTGCATATATTCATACACATGTGTATGCCTGCACACACACACACACACACACACACACACACACACACACACACACACACACACACACACACACACACACACACACACACACACACACACACACATTACATACCTATAGATACATAAGAAAATACTTACATATGGAATATTGTCAAGTAACAAAATGATTTAGGGATTGGGGAGATTCATCTTTCATATCCCGTTTGACTCAAAACAAATCCAGCGACTGTACTTGGTCTCAGAGTCCTGTTCTCTGGGTTATCTGGCTGAAAGAAACATGTCTGGTGACAGCTGAACCCAAATATTTACCTGATGCCACAAAGGACAGACAGACAGGTAAGACATTTTGTTAAAAACATTCCTCCACACTCAAACTGTGGGCAATAGTGGAAAGGTGCAGAACATTGTGAATAAACAAAGCCTGTTTTGACTCCACTTACAATTCCCAGGGATCTGCATAAAGACAATCACACACATACACCCACAGTACAAAGGACAGTACAAGTATGAAAGGACAAATTAATGTCAAAAATTGATTTTATGGAAACAGAACACAAAAAGGCCACAAATATTGGAAGTAAAAAAACTTGCATGAAAAAATAGAAAATGAAACAAGAATGATGTTAATTAAGAATCAAATGTTACATTTATAATGATAGTAAATGTAATTGAAGGAGAAGAGGGGTTACTTGGTTTTCTCTGCATGCTTTTTGCCATGGCATTTAACATTAAAAAACAGTGTTTTCTTTTTCTTGTTCCCTGTCTGTTTTTTCGGCGACAGCAGCTTCCTGTGTTTGTTATTGGAAGGGGAGGGGAATGAACGGACAGAGCTCCCGTCACACACTTGCTCAGGCTGGCTGTAAATTCCTCAGGAGTTCACCAGGAGAGAAGAAGGGGGAGTGGGAAAGGAACATGGGAGAGAGGTCAAGAAAAGCCTATATTTGTTCTCCCTGTGTTCTAATCAACACTGTCATCTATAAGCCAGTCTGGCCTGTGACATATAGAAGGAGATACAGTACACTACCACTGTTTCAAATAAACGTGTGGGTGTTTGAGAGATGAGTGTAGGGGAGAGAAAAGAGAGGGGGAAGAGCGAGAAAGGGGGGGAAAGAGCGAGAAAGAGAGAGGTTACTGTGTCTTTCGAGTGAGGGTTGTGATTTAGTTATTTCCAGTTCAGTACATTCTTATTTGTCAGTGAGAGAGTAGCTCACGATGTGCACAATGTCACTCTTCATGAGTTCTGGTTTGGCAGCTTATGTTGCCACTATCAACAACAATACATCTAGATATACCTACCCCACCCTGACATTTAACCCTTGAACCAATGAATGCCACAGACACTGTACATTTAAATGTATGTCTCCAGGTTAAGCAAAGGTTTATTAATGAATATCTGGCTTGATTAATGAGACAGGTTCACCAAATATACTTTCTGGTGGGTTCTAGTTGGTCTGGTCCCAATTAAAATTGTATATGGATACTGCAGATGCATATGGTATGAAAACAGTTGCCAATTCATGATATATGAAATTAGTTCCATTTTGAGGGTGTGTGAAAATCTGCATGGACCAGTCTTACATCCTCTCATCTCTACTTAAATCCTTTTTTTTAAATGTATACTTTATTGTGTCTTCATAATTCACAGCTTCATCATTAGGTTTTTTCAGTTCATTGCTGTTCAAACACATTTTACATACATTTTTATATATGGCGTGAGGGAAAAAAGGAAAGAGAAAGAAAGAAAAAAAACCATACATACATACGTAAATAATGTTAAAAAAAATAGAAAGAAAGAGGCTAATTAATAAATAAAAAGGTGAAGGAAACAATAACAGAAAAAGAGAGGGGGAGGGAGAAAAGGATAATTAAGGATAAACATTATGAGGAAGAAAAAACTAAAATAAACAACAAAAACCAGTTGCCAAGAGGTAATAAACTTCATACAGGTGGTATTTAATTCACATTTAATCTGTAGAAACGTGTGGTGTTTTAATACATCAGAGTGTCAAGGGGTATGACATTTGAATTCATTATTTTATCCCATTTCTTGGCAAAAAGTTATTCTTCATTCTTTATTCTATATGTTAGTTTATCCATCACATAAAATTAGTTTACAGTCTTCCTCCACTCACACATTTTTGGGGCTATTGGTTTCAACCAATTTCTCGTAGTTTGTTTAAGTGCTGTAATTCTGAAATTTCTAAAAATATATTTGTCTTCTTCTAACATATTATTTGAATATTGTCCTAAAGCTAGATATCCAGCTCTTAAAATTAAAGGCCTCTTGAAAATTACTTCCATAGCTCGGACCTTAAATTCTTGTTCTCTCTTTCCTTTCTGCTGTCTATGTTCTCTCTCCTCCAGTGGCTCTTTACTCATGTAATACATCCATTGATCGGCATCGCTGATACTCTCTATTAGACTGAGTACAGTACCCTACAGATCAATTCCACAGGTGGAACTGATTGCTTTCAGAGCATAGCCATCTGACATGGAACATGAATTCATGTACCATAATTTATTTAGCGACTTTTTCTTTGCACTGTTCAGCATCTCTTATGAATCCACTATTATCCATCCATATTAGCCTGTGCTAGATATCAAATAACAGGAGACAGTTTAGCTCAAACTCTGGACCAGATATCGTGTTCCTAATAACACTTTAATTACATGGCGCTAAGTAGTAGGAATATAACAAAAATAATCGAGTAAGTCAAAATTGGTACTTTACTTCAACACTTAAAGCCCTGTTGTAACTAGATAAACGTTTTCCTTGTTCTTTCTCTAGCCCAGCAACTAATTAAAAGTTCAGCTAGTGGAGGTTTCTAAACTCAAATCCTCGAATACCAAACATTCCAAACACCACCACTACTCCCAAGCATTTAACCTATGTCTGTTCTTAATTGGCTTTCAATGACATAATTAAACGAAACAACCACAGAAACCATGTTATCCATGCAACCATGATCTGTTTCCACCCCCACCCCACCCCACCAAATGATTTTTGTAACCCTTCATCTTTCATTTGATGGCCTCCGGCTGTACTTCTGTACAGATACTTCTGTTCCTCATCAGTACTTCACTGTTCTCCTCATATATGGTACCCTTTTCTTCTCTTACCAGAACTCTTCCTGGCCTCTCTGGTCGCTGCTTTAGGAGTAATAGCCATATGGATCCACTGTCATCCAGCACTGTTTAATTCAGTGTTTGTTTTCAAGGAGCATCTCTAAAAACACATTTTGGTTGGGGAGTAATTTTACAGGTTTTCCTGCTAATCTTCCCAGGGTTTTCTGGTTGTTTGATTCCCTCTGGAAAACCCACTGTGCTTCATGACATTGTAAAAATGCCTATAACAAATCTACTCGACTGATATATTGATTGATAAAATCTGTCTATCCTTGCATAATCAATTCTCTCATCCTCCTTATACCCTCAGTCTACTCTTATACACAGATGGGCCAGCTGCTTTACTCACAATGTTAAGTAAAGTGCAAAGTGCATTGAAGGGTGACAATGACCAGGATGTATTGATGCCCTCGGCCACTCTTGGGTAGGGGTCCGACCAGATCCATTGCAAACTGCTAAAAGGCACTGAAATTATGGCTAGGGGGATTAAGGGATTGCGGAAATGTGGAACCTGCTGGCACTCGGGACAATTGCAGCAAAAGTCTTCCACTGCTTTCTTTACTCCTAGCCAGTGAAATCGGTTCCTGATTCTCTCCAAGGTATTTTCTACCCCCAGATGTGCCCCCAGAAGATGTGCATGAGCTAACTGTAGCACTGACTGTATAAAGGGTTTGGGCACCAACAGCAGGTCTATGCATTCATTTTGTTTATCACTTAATATAGTAACTGACTCTTGATTGCGAAATGGGGGTAGATAATTTGACTCACCCCCTCAATGGGTTTTCTGTCGACTACCACTACCTGCTGGATAGCACTGGCCAGGATGGGGTCTTCAAGCTGAGCGGTCCCGAATTGGCCCGATAAGGAAGTGGACTTGGGCTCCCCCTCCTGTTCCATTGGAAATAAGTCCTCCAAATTCAGCTCCGGATATTCCAGCTGTTCTTCAGCTGGTTCACCTTCAGAAAGTGGTTCTGTCATTGCATTGGGGTCCACCTCCTGATATCCACACATCTTGGCTTCCCCTTCGCTGGTGGCCCTCACCTCAGTGAGGTTTGAGGGCTGTCTGGCATGAACAGTCCACTTCAGGTCCTGCCACAGCATCTCGATTGGATTTATGTCAGGACTTTGACTTAGCTAATCCAAGACACAAAACCTATTTCTCTTGAGCCATTCTTTGGTAGATGTGCTTGAATGCTTTGGATCATTGTCTTGTTGGAACACGCAAGTTTTAGCTCTCAGACTGATGGCCTGAGGTTCTGTTCAAGAATTCTCTGATATCCCTCAGAATTCATGGTTCCCTTAACGATGTTGAGTTGTCCAGGAGAAATACGTAATGTGTTTTGGATTAGCTAAGTCAAAGTCCACTTTCTGAAGGTGAACCGGCCGAAGAACAGCTGGAATACGCGGAGCTGAATTTGGAGGACTTATTTCCAATGGAACAGGAGGGGGAGCCCAAGTCCACTTCCTGTTCATGCCAGACAGCCCTAAAACCTCACTGAGTTGGCTGGGTTCTGTAAGGAGGAGTGGGTAAGAATCCCTCAAAGGAGTCTGATCACTGACTATAGGAGACATTTGCTCCTATAGACGTTTGAAGTCTTTCTTTGTCTGTGTCCTTTATTTGGGATATCTTTGGGATATCTTCATTAAGAATTTAGATTTAGATAAAGATTTTATAGGGTTATTTTTCTAGAATATATGAAAACAATGACCACCCCCTGCATGGTTTGCAAACTTTCAAGCATCACTGTATATACTGTGGCAGTCCAAGGGGCTGCCCAAGGAAATGGCTGCCTGGCCCTTCAACACAGGGGAGCCAGAAAAACTACATTCCCCAGCAGGCCACAGTCCAACACCTGAAAGAAGTTGAGTGTTTGGAACTAACGAACAGCTGAAGGCCATTTGGAGACCTATTTAACAGACTCGTTCCTGTCACATGGCGAAGGAGTAGGAAAGTGTGTTGGAATGTAGAGAGAGAGAACTGTGAAGTCTATTGGCCAGCTGGGATTTGGAGAGAGAGTAAGAAAAGTGAGTTGGATTGTTTATTGTGTTTGACCTGGATTGTGTGAGGACCCCCTCTGGATATTGACTACTGACCTGGATTGTGGAGACGATGCCCAGACGTTGGAGTCGGAGCGGGATAGATGGTCCTCAGGCTCACTCAGCCTGCAGGACCTTAGAGGGGGAGCAGTTTGCGGAGGATGAGCTATGGTGGGACCACAGCGTGGAGGAAAGCCTCTTGGCGATGGCTGAGGTCCGGTGGAACACCCGACCGTCTCCTGACATGGTGAGTCCATCTCTTCCATTGAAAGTAAAAAGACAGAGGAAAAGTTAAGTTTAGAAGTACTCACCTGAGAAATGGGAAACAAAACAGGCTAACATGTAAAGGAAAGGAACATGGGAAATGTTTATGGACAGGAAATGTGAATGTGGAAAAGAGTTTCAGGGATAAAGAGAACCATCTTTGGAAGAGAATGTTTTCCCCGTTTACTGACCTTGCACACCTGGAAGAAGCCTGTAAGTAGCGGAAAAGGCCAAAGAGCAGACCATGGAGTGAGAGGCTGCACAAAGTTCACTGGCAGAGCCAGGAGAAACTGGTGAAGCCCAGAGCCTGAGGGGTGATCATTATCTCTGTGGACCCCAGAGCCAGTATCCACCTATGGCCAGTTGGTGGTAGACAAGGTGAGTAACTTGCGCCATTTGCTAACGTCTGTCAGAGGTTATTACAGGAGGGGAATGGAGACCATGGAAACCGGATGTTTGATCCAGGGGGGACACTGCCTGAGTGGACCTGGAGAGGGGGTCTCTCCTGGTGGCTGTTGGACATAGGCTGCTCAGCCCTCCCTAGGTCAGAGCTGAGGAGGAGGGTGTGTGGCAGCCTAAAGGGCTGCCCAAAGAAATGGCTGCCTGGTCCTTCAACACAGGGGAGGCAGAAAAAGTACATTTCCCAGCAGGCCACAGTCCTGAAAGAAGTTGAGTATTTGGAACTAACGAACAGCTGAAGGCCATTTGGAGGCCTATTTAACGGACTCGTTCCTGTCACACGGTGAAGGAGTAGGAAAGTGTTTGAACGTAGAGAGAGAACTGAAGTCTATTGACCAGCCGGGATTTGGAGAGAGAGTAAGAAAAGTGAGTTGGATTGTTTATTGTGTTTGACCTGGATTGTGTGAGGACCCCCTTTGGATATCAACTACTGACCTGGATTGCGGAACGGAACTGGACTTTGACACTGGATTACGGACAACGACAACGAGTAGGATTGTGGACTTTATGCGTTTTGAATTCCCCCAAAGACCCGACCCTGTGTTTGTCAATTAGTTTAATAAATTATTGTTTTGTTTTGAATACTGCCTCTGGGTTATTTAACTGCCTAAACCCTCTGCAAAGGTCCATGAGTGTCGCCCAACCCCTAGGGACACCACAATACCAAAGCAAGGATTATCATGTGTGTGTTCATTGTTCTACAACACTTGGCATGACACAAACAAACAATGGCTATAGGTATAGGTATGCAGTGCAGCCAATTCACTGCATACCACAATGTTTACCACAAAAATGTGAAATGGACAATTATGCAAACTTTGATCACAGTGTGCCCTCACAGAGAATTTAAACTTTAATACCATAGATGTGTTTGTAGAATTTGCAGTGGTTATTGCAAGGTGTTATTTCCAAATGTTGAAAGAAAAAAAAGAATGTGAAATGAATGTCAAGTCTGGGTTTTAGGTTGATGGTCCATTGGAGAGGAGGAAGCACATCATAGCAGTAATACATTGGACAGTCTCCACCTCCTTCAGCCCCCCTGCCTCCAGCAAGGTACAGCATCACATCGTAGTAGATAGGGGATTTGGGGATAGCAACAGTACAGACGTACCAAACAAAATTAGGTTCCATTAGACAGTGTTTTAGAAGCAGAAAGGATAAGAGAGTAAACCTACAAGGAAAGATCTCTCTCAAGATCTAAATTATGAAAGAGAAGAGAAAAAAGAACAGTTGGATATATAACCGGGGAAATGGCTTTATTATCAGTTGCACACCTGAGTCTAGCTAGTAATTCCTAGTTATGCACATGCTTAAAGCATAACATACTAATGCATTGCTCCCTTTGTATTTTCCACTGCATATCAGTTACTTAATTATAGTAATGCTGCTTGATATATGCTGAAAAGTAAGTCAATTTTGATTGCATTTATCTCATCTCTCATCTCATCTTCAGCCGCTTATTCCTGGTCAGGGTCGTGGGGGGGCTGGAGCCTATCCCAGCATGCATTGGGGCGAGAGGCAGGAATACACCCTGGACAGGTTGCCAATCCATCGCAGTGCACTACATACACCATTCACTCACACACTCATACCTACGGGCAATTTAGACTCTCCAATTAGCCTAACGTGCATGTCTTTGGACTGTGGGAGGAAACCGCAGTACCCGGAGGAAACCCACGCGGACACGGGGAGAACATGCAAACTCCACACAGAAAGGCCCCCGGCCTGGATTCGAATCCGGGACCTTCTTGCTGTGAGGCGACAGTGCTATCCCCTGCACCACCGTGCCGCCCTGATTGCATTTATTCATTGCTTAATTTACTTTTAAAGTGGAGGGCAGCATGCAGAAATGAGAATAATACATCATTATAGCATGCAAGCCGTTCTGAAGTCATGAACAAAGGAAAAGGGAGAACAGCCAGAGCTACAGTGTGAGGCCAGTATCAATAATTCTGGCAGTACATCAGTCATTGTGGCTTGTGCTTGCAACTTCCCAAGCAAGGAAGGAGAATTGAACAATTCCAGCTCAGATATCAATATCTGGGTCTAATTGTTTGCTGAATATTTATATTCTTTCTATGTTCTTTTTTTGTACATAAGTTGAGTGACTTTAAGAACAAAAGAAAACTGTATTCTGAAAGTGGTGCATTATATATTATTTTATTATATTTTTTCTCAATCTTAGATACTTCCAGTAATTGGCTTTACTGCTAGAACGTTGAAGCAAGTTACTTGTATCAGGGACGCTTTTGGCAGTTTTGTCCTGTTAACAGATAACCCCACTTTTAACCCCCGCCAAAGGCACCTTGGCATTGGCCAATCAGCTGAAATGAACAACACAACTCTGATCTATCCCCAGTGTGTTGAACAGCAGCACATCACAAAGAACAGGTGCACCATGGCTGCTGGCATTGCCCTTAACCCTTTCCCTCAGCCCCAGGATACTAAGGGTACAGGGTCAGGGCTGTAGCTTTCGTTGAGGTGCCACACTGACTAGAGTTTGCAGCACTCTTCAGGCTGTCTACTGCAGACACATTTTATCCCCGTTGGTTGCAGGCTAATGGCTTGTCTTCAGGCATGCGTCCCTCACGCCAGCTTCTCAGTTTGACTGGTGGTGACTGTCAAACTGGTGGCACCACTGTTTGACTGGTGGCACCACAGACCTGGATTTCAGGACTAATAGAGCCATAGGTGTCTCTGCATTGTGAGCCTGTCTCATATGCTTCCACACTGCGACTCATGGCCCTCTGGGCAGGCTCAGATCCAGGCCGCTGGGGGGGGGGATTATAGCCTGACAGTTCTGTGCTAAGCTGGGGCCCAAACATGCATTCCACAGATTGATTCCTTTTAGTCTCAGCCAACCCGCTGCTGCACAACAGGTCGGAACTGGTGGGCAGTGCCCTCTGGAGGGTAATGGTTTTGTGGATCATGGGGACATTGAGCTAGCTGGCACACAGTGCCCAGGGAAAAGGTTTCCTTGTGGCCTGGTGAGAACATGCAGCTCTCCAGTTGGATTTGAGGTGATGTATTGAGGTGGATGCATGCAGTTTGCCTTTATTTTGAGTAAACATTGTCTTATGTACACAGCAGCATAAAACAATGTTTAAGGCCAGTAAAAGACAGCTGTTACAACATTTTCCTGATGATAATGGAAGTGTAACAGTATTTTTTAAATGTAACAGCATTATCTGATAGTTTTTTTCCTAGGACATGCATTTTTTCTAGGTTCAGCACTTCAGTCTCTCAAAAATGTTACTTGACAAACATCTCTCAATGCTTGTGTATGTTCCTTCTCTAATAATGGCAGCACATTTGTGCAGGATGTTTTATTTAAACAGCACCTACCCTTAGATGACAGTGTCAGTGTCTCATGATGACCAGGCTCCACTGAACTGGAGCACAAAGGGGGTGAGCAAGTGAGCTATCCAATCTCAAAAATCACAAGAATTAAGTGTATGATAATAACCTACCTAAACTAAACAATGTGCCCTAAGCAGACTCTGTGGATGAGCTTTAAACCCTTTTCCCCAGGCCTCCTTATGTGTTCAGATTATTTGCATATTTGAGAAATATGAAAGTGCCTGTATGTGCATACAAAGAGGGAATCAGAGGGCATCACAGAAAACGCTTTCGATTTTCTGACTACATTCAAGATGGATACCTTCCCTCCCTCAAGTAAGTAATTCAAGGCAGAGCTACAACACTGTCTGTATTACTGTCTGTATCTGTACAATGTAACGTGAAAGTTTTGCTGTAGTATTTTAAATAATATTTCTGACAGATGCAATCATAAAAATGATAAATGTATGTACTGTATGTGATAACAATATTATAAGGTATAAGGTAACACAGACACAATGCACTATTACATCCAGCGGTTTATCATTTAATGTAAGTTGCCACCCACACCAATACAAATGTATCAAAATACTGCAACATCTGTCTAATGGCAAGACACACACACACACACACACACACACACACACACACACACACACACACACACACACACACACACACACACCACTAACGTAGATATGCACACACACACACACACACACACACACACACACACACACACACACACACACACACACACACACACACACAAAACTGTTAAGGCGGAAATTATATTCTTAGCATACACACAATCATGAGCATTTATTTCTAAAAGTAAGCTGTGCGATCATTGTACAGTCTATGTATTACTAAAACTGTCACTGCCCAGTTTATATAATGGCTTAATGGCTATATATTCAGCACTGGAAACATGTTGTACTGCTCCTACTGACAGTGAAGTATCTCTTTGTAAGCTATTGTCTGTTAGCATTAGCAAGAATGGATTGAGATTGATAGAATGCTTTCTTTCTTCTATAGCAAGTCAGAGATGTACAGCAGGGTGTTGAAAAATCAATTACTCCTCATATATTCATGGTGTCTTCAGAAAAGTGGTATGACGAGATTTAAGCAAGCCCCATACATTTTCCAGAACTATCGACTAAGTAAAAATGCTAATGTCTAGAGCTTTTATAAAGATGACAACATTCATTTTTACATGTACAATGCTTATCACCATTAGGGAACTTGCACAAATTTAGGAATCAACATTCTTAATTTAAATAAATGTATGCTAATGGTAACGTAGCTCTTGATTAGCTGAATCTGGCGGTTGTGTATGTGGCTGGAACGAAAGCAGGCTGGCACCGGAGCCTGCTGGGACAAGGGGCAGGGTAGCCCTGCTCAAAAGAACAGAAGGAGGGAGAGTGAGATAAAGTGAGAGAGGAAAGGGTGAAGAGTGGGATGAGAGAGAGGGCAGCTCGGGGCACAGGGTCTATTCCTCATCGTCGGACGCCTGGGGCCTCAGCAGGACGCTGTGGTAGGTCTTGATGCAGGAGAAGGCGGTCGGAGGGATGAGGCGGCGGTCAATCAGGTTGTTCTCCAGGTGGACTGAGACCAGAGGGGAGTCCTCACTGACCCTCGTGTCACAGATGGAGTCCAAGGGTATGTACCTAGAGAGAGGGCGGCAGAACTAAGCACTTCACAGCATTTCACATTATGTATACACTTCACACACTACATTCATTTAGCAGACGCTCCTATCTAGAAATAATTACAAAGTAAATATATAAGTGCATCAACAGGAAAGGGTAGGCAACACTCTTAGAACCAGTAACTATCCTGTCAACAAACAGTGACCTTCAAGGGACAGGGCATTGGGACTGATATTATCTTTTTATAGTTTTGGACAGTGATTCTTCCCATTTGGGCTCTTTTAAAAGTGGAGTGGGGTGAGAGCATAACTGCTGTTACATGCTTTATTTGAAGTGCTTTGGCATTGTCATTTCACTAGAGCAATTAAGGCTTTATGGAGCCTTTGAACTGTGAAAAATTTGCAATGGAAGAAAGTTCTTAACCTTTTCACAGAATAATAACAACACAGAGGTTTTATTATGATGACTATAATAAGGAATTTATAATACATTTTCAAACTTCACTTTCCATCTTTTTGTCTTAACTGTTTGATTAGCTTGGCTAAGCCTTTTATGGGACAACATGTTGTTTTACAATATAGTAGTTTTATCTAACCCATTTCATTTATTGTTTTATCTAGCTCTGAGCAGGCCAGAAAAAAATCCTTGGGTCAGAGACAAGCGGGTGGAATGAAAAAGAGAGGGGAGATGGTGAACATTTGTAGGTCCCAGGATGAGTGTCTGCAAGAAAAACAAAAACCTCACAAAGAGAAAACATAAACGATAATATTGGATTGAAATACCCAAATTGCATGGAATATCCTCCTTCAAATAGACATATTATTGGTGTTGCCATTGCTACAGTTGTGCCAGAGCTTTTAAAACAAAATATAACAGTAAAGTAAGGGATACTCTTCAATACATGTAATATTGAGTAGTAATAATAGAAGCAGTAAACAAGTCAAAGAGCCACCTTTCCTTCCCTCTCTGGAACAGGGCAGATATTTATGCTGCTATTACACAATTTTGGAAAGTGCAGATTAGCACACACTCTCCTCCGACACGCGAGTAGTCAGCCATAATTTATTTTCACTCTGTAGTCCACTGTAATAGAGCTACTCTGTCAGTGCATTGGAGGAGTGCCAAAAAATTAATCTCTCAAATACTTTAATTGGTCTCTAATGTTTTTGTGCAATGTTTTTGTTAACACTTATGAATACGCTGCTGTTATGATTACACAATAAAGCATTAATAACTGAAGTACACTTAATTAGAAATGCAATGTTGACATTCAGTTCACAGTCTGTAAAAGCACTTGCTCCAAGTGCAAGCTGAGAACTAGGTGAAGCAGGTGGAGCAAAGGTAGGGTACCTGATGAAGTTGTGGTTGAGCCTGAGGAGCTGCAGAGTCTTGAGCAGCAGCAGGCCCCGGGGGATGGACCGCAGCCTGTTGTGGTCCAAGAGCAGCTCAGTCAGTGTGCGGTAGAGACCAAGGAAGGACACCCCATGGATCCCATCATCGGCCAGCCTGTTGTGGGACAGGTGCAGGGACTCCAGGCCTGGCCGCAGATGACCGAAGACATACCCGGGGATGCGCTCGATCTGGTTGTGGTGTAAGGAGAGCTGGCGTAGGGCCGTGGGGAGGAAGGAGGGCACGTGAACCAGCTTGTTGTGGGATAGGTCCAGGGCTTCAAACTTACTGGGAATTCAAGAAGAATACGTAACTGTATGAGATGGTTTTTTAGGGCACTTTCTATGAAACCAGTGAGAAGAGACAAAAAAATATTTAAGCCAAGAGTTCCAAGGCACTCTTCTTAGAGAAGGCTTATATTAAAAAGCCTTTGTTAAATTTACAGACCCATGTTGGAAAAACTATTTAATCATTTTCCAGGACCATCATGAACAGGTTACTTACTATCCACACGTAAAACACGCTTTCTTCAAGGCTTAGCTGTTGGCACTAGCTTATATATAGGTGTATATATATGCTGCTGAACTGATTGTAAACACCCGGATAGGTGATTAAATCAGTCAGTCAATAAAGTCAATTAAGTATGGGATACAATGAAAATCAGACAATCTGCATCAGCTTTCCAGTCAAAAAAACCTAATAAAATAGACGTCACCTGGATAGGACAGAATAATAAATTGCTGAATTATAATGCAATCTTAATGACAAAGAAGAGCATCGCAGGATATTGCAATTGTACAAAAAAACCCTGCATTGGTACCAAGAAACAAAGGTTTATTCCACATTTAGAATCAGTTTTCCTCTCCTCTCTCCCAATACCCTTCGCCTTTCCTGTGATTCCCTTCACTCTTTACATGAAACCATCTGTAACATGTCTTGTACACATGAAACGATCTACCATGCCAAAGAACAACCACAAACAACATCTATTTGGGGGATCAGCTCTCTTCTAGATATTGGAGGAAAGGGGACCAGGTATCGAAGCATGATTGCATTTCGTTTTTTTAGTTATGCTGTTCATTTTTCAAGGATGCCATGTTCTCTTAACAGATTTAGCCATTGGATTATGGGGCCTTTGGTTGTCCTTCCAGATGAGTAATATATTATATATATATATATATTTTTCCAATTGTTAGAGCAACTAAAAGAAAGCTTCTGTATTGTATGGGTTATGGATAGATCACCAAGAAGGGAGAGGGAAGGACTAAGTGGTATGTTGAGGTCAAATATTTCTGACAGTGTGTTCATGGCCTCCAACCAGAATAACTGTATAGACTAGAGCAGGGGTGGCCAACCAGTCAGAGGCTACGAGCCACATTTTTTACTGTGTTACCGCAAAGAGCCACATCACCGGGGGAGGGGGTGCTACACGCGAAATAAAACCTGTTCATTTATTGCGCGGAGGGGGTGGGGGGTGGTAAGAGGAATAAAATAAATTGCGCCCCTCCTAATTTTAAACCCGGTGATGAAACCAGTCCGTGGTGCAAAAAAGGTTGGGGACCGCTGCCCTAACTGTGTTTTTTTTCGTCTTCTGAAATTTTGCGAGCGGTGCGCGTTTGACGAAAATACCATATTGAACTCAAGCGAAGCGAACACGCACATTAAAAAAAACAAAAACACAAACTTCGATATGAACGTAAGAGCCGCATGAAACCAGGCAAAGAGACGCATGCGGCTCGGGAGCCGCGGGTTGGCCACCCCTGGACTAGAGGGACAAAGCCAAAGGGCATTCACTTTTCTGTGATAGTGGGGCAGTATGAGCACTTGTTTGTGTCTATGCATCTCATAAGATGTAGCTTATGGTTGGTGATATGTGATCTGTACAGAATTTTGTATTGAACTAAGTTGTACAGGCCCTAACAAAATGGTGTCATGTAAAATTCCATTATGTGCAAAAATCCCCAGTATTGTGCCTGAGGCTAGGTCATGAAAACCCTGTAAAGCCCTTGTAACATCTACCCAGATTTAACAAAGTTTATGGAATAGGTGCAGCTGGTGCAAGCTTGTAGTGCTGGGCACAGCAAGCAAGAGGAACTTCCTTTGATTCCACACTCATAAAAGCACTGTGGGATGTATTGTAATTTTGTTTAAAAAAAATAAGGGGTAGGAGGTTGTAGCACCGCACAGTCCCAACTGTTAAATACATTTATTTTACCTATAGCCCTTCTATTTTCTTCAGCCAAACAAAAGTATTCTCTCTCTATTCATGCAAAGCAGAGCTAATAGTTGGTCGGCCCAGTTGTTAACATGTTATTTACTGGAACATTCTCTCTCTGCATAGGACTGCCTTCTTTTAAGAGAACTGTCAGAGAAGTTGTGCATCTGGTCTGACTTACACAAATCATTGCTGTGGTGCAAGCAGATACAAAGCACACTGTATCCAGCATTTGTGTCTCCTCCCCTGTGCATTCACTGGGTTGAATTCGCCAATTTCTAATGCAATGGTCAACACTGACTCTTGGGCTTGTTTACACCATCTGATAAAAGTGACCCAATTCCGTTTTTTTCCTCAGATGTGGCACACATCGTATATGTATTATTAACATGTAAACAGGAAAAAAGCACATGGAATCGGATATTTTCAGATCCGTTTTGGGCCTCATTCATATGTGGAAATAAATCAGATACGAATCTAATATCTGCCAATGGGACTGTCATCTAAACACACAGATTCGAATTTCCCTGCCGTTCCAATTCGCACGTCATTCAAAATGCGACACTCGTATACTTATATGTCATTTGAATGACGTATAACGTTTCACCTGCAGAACCAGAAATATACAGGGGATGTATCGCAACAAAACCGTTTTCCAGACATTTAGACAGACATCAGATCAAGCGACAATTATCACACCTTCACACAAAAACTTGGCTGGTTGAAAGGAAATCAAAGCTACTCTCATTGAACCTTGTAATGTTGTAAATAGGAAGTGTCTGATTATGAACTTTTTTTTGTTTATCTGGCCTACCCTCTTTTATACTCTCCTATATTGTACTGTATGAATCTGTAACTGTCTTCTGTCAATCTTTCACCTGCCAAGGGACAACAGATGAAAACTAGCTCTCAAGCTAACTTAACATAACTTTTTGCGGATATGTTGATTACTGTGTGCTGTCCCTTTTAAATAAATTAAATAAATAAATCCTACATACTGCGGCTTTAAATATAATGTTTCAAAACATAAAACTTAAATTGACATTTACATCTGCCAGCGCTCGTTACATTTTTATATACGACTATGTACAGTATGGCTGTGCCGGCGTGGTTGTTGTTTACTTCCGTATCGGTAGCTAAACCCTTGTGTACGCATGTGGGTTGTTTCAAGTGTAAACCATATAAACACAGGTATTGGATATGGATCACTTTTAAAAGTAGATGTAAACAGGCGGTCAAAAAAATCAGATGTAGGAAAAAAATCGGAACTGGGCATCAAGGCCTGCAGTGTAAATGTAGCCTTAGACTTCGCTGACACTGGCAGCTGCCAATGTGTCATGGCAGCTAGCTAGATAGTTGGCGATCTTTTACGATGTAATAGACTTGTTTTCAATATCCAGTTCATTTGTTGGGTTGTTTATACATATTTTGGATGTGATTAATTCAAAATAATTGCTATAAATGCTGTGACTGGTGTGCTGGAAACTAGAACCAATGCTGGAAACTAGAACCCATCGCAGCACACAAAGCCATTATTATTATTGTTAAGAGCCATTATTTAGAGCCAAAATGGCAGGGACCAATAGCCCACTAAAGCGCTGTTATGGCAACTGCGTTACTTCCTAATGACATTCACACTCTAGCAGGTCAAAAACATTGTTAGCAGCTACCTAGGGTAGGTTAGTCAGTCAACCAGCTTAGGCTTGTTCTTAGTGGTGACAGAAACAGTAATACCTGTAAACTCGTCCTGTGGGAAAGTCTGTCCGCTTATGCGTATGACACACTTCCGGCCTATTTTTCGGGGCCTGCCTTGAGCTAAAGCTAAAGGCATAACCTTCCCCTCTCAATTTAAATTTAAATGATTATTGTATGAAAATATCACACCCATACATATATTTTTGGTCGTTAGAGAGAGAGAGTTGTACATACTATATGTATGGTCAGATGCCATGTCGAACCAACAGAATTTTTGATTGACAACAAATTGTAAGCCACCCATGAGAAGATGAGAAGAAAAAAATGGTTTGAAAAAATGAGACGCTTTGAAATGAATTGAAGTCAACCTAATCTCCGTGTTTCATTTTTTAAAGCAACTTTTAAACAAGTGTTATTGCGTGGATTTTTCATTCTGAGGGATATTATTTATTTATTTGAAAAATTACATTTTAACAATACAATAGTTTAACAAATTAAAGTTGTTTTCCTTTTTCTTCACCTATTCACCTTTTGACCACTAGGTGACACAATTCAGCTATAGTCTGAATAGGAAATTCGCTGTGTGTTTTTCTTGTTTTTTAATTGTCATGTCTGGTCAGCTAAACACTGATAAAAAATATATACAAATAAAACCCGCGTCTCTACCAGACCGGCCCTGGTCGTCAGCTCCGATCGGAAGCAGCGTTTGGCTGTCTGCCTCCGGGGGAGGGGGGAGGGTGAGCCGGCACGAGTCCGTCGAGGAGCAGGAAAGATAGATTCCGTGGTAGATTTCCGTCTCGGAAGAGGCGGATAAAAATCAGCCTGGAAATTGTGTCTCGCCCCGGAGGACGGGCGGCGGACTCGTGGGGGAGGGTGAATTGAGATAAATAGACGGTATAATTGGCAACCAAATCGGGAGAAAAACCGGGGAAAAATTTGAAAGAAAAAATAAAAATACAAATAATATATATATATATATACAAATACAGCAGAGTAATTCATAATAATTAACCAAAAGGTGGATGGGTTTTACTGCAGTGCTTCAACATGACAATGACGGTTGTATTGCAGAAAAAACGTACTACAAAACCGTACCAAAAAGACCGAACAGTAGTGCCTTACTTTAATAAAAAGTGGACGAGTAGACCACCTAGAACGCAAGCTAACTAACTTTTAACTAGCTATGATCATGCTATCCAAATCAACCTTAAATACAAAATGTTCACTAGCTAACTGCTAGGTCTACTTTTTCAAGACGTTTGTACGAGGAAATAACCATAGGTGATCTTGACAGAAAACAAAGGTATACAAGGCGTTATTTGTGCAAAAAAAAGACTCCAAATTGATCTGCTTTGTAAATCCAACAATGGAATCCTATTGAGAATGTTGGGGGCTAACACTTCCTAACATTCTGTTGCCATGGAGACATATTTCTAATAATTCTAAAGATTTATTTATGATCACACCCATCTGAAGCTTAATAATCATACTCGTCGTCAAGGTCAAACTTCATCCCCATTTTCACAATTTTCTCTCAGTTTTGAAGCTACACATGTCAGTGCACTTCATTCCAAGCTTTCCTGGGACATGTCCAGAGCTGCTGCCTTTGCAGTAGCGATGGTGATAAGCTCCTGCTTGTCAGCTAATAGGTTTATCCGGCTCCATGGAGGCTTGTGACAGCAGTTACGGCTTCCGTTTGAACCTTTGCCCTTTGCATATCTGTATGATGAGGGTCTGTTTTGGTTCCACACACCATCCCTCTCAATTTCACTCTGAAATTCTGCTGTAAAATAATATCTCTTCACAGCACTCTCTTCTCTTCTGCTTGAAACGTGGGGCGCCCTCTGGAGTCTGAGGGACAAATTTAGTAAATCAGACGTAGACATTGCGACCTTGTAGCGACTGCTTTTGTGTTCCATAAGCAGTCGCATTCCTTTAGTAAATCTGGTCCTCAGTGTCTTTACACGCCATTCAACTCATCTAGGCTCATTATTTACCTTAACACATTTACCAGTACATTCTAGCCCCATGTAGCTATGGTGTGCCACAGGGAAGTGTACTTGTGCCTTTGCTGTTTTGCATATATATTGTAGCGAGAACAGGGGTGTAGGGTTTCCACTCAACCAAGTTAGATAATTAAACACCACATAAGACAGTCAATGGAAGTATAACAAGGTTTATTGGGGGGTAAACTCACAATAATTGGGAGGGGGAAATAAGGCAAACAGTCCAAATCCATAATCCGTTTCCGTAGTCATTGTTTGTTTACCAGGTCTTTATCCAATACGTCGTTCCTAGGCACTCCAGTTGGTAACAAGTCAAAACCAGGTCATACACAAATCCAATCCAATAATAGCAAAACTCTCTTATTACAAATCTACCCTCCTCATAGGTACTTAGCAACCGGGTAGGGGAAACGCCCCCTCTTTTATTCCCGAGAAGTCAGCTGTCAAGGGTTTCCCAGTACGTCTCATTTCCTCCGGCCCTCCATATAAGGCTTGGGGGTGAAGCCAGCGTATTGCCACGTATCTCCCCTCTATCACCCTTCCCCGCACCTCCCCCGGCCGTCTTCCTCAGCTCCGACCGGGAGGGAGGGGCGGTCTGACACCATAGGGTGTCCCTCCGGGAGAGGGCGTCGGCATTCCCATGGGCCGCACCAGATCTGTGTAGGACAGAGAATACAAATGGTTGCAAAGACAAGAACCACCGAGTGTGCGCATTACTGTCTCTATTCCTGGCTATCCATTCTAATGGTGTTCTTCTCCCTCTTGCACTTGCAACAGGATGGCTCCCACCGCGGTTTCTGAGGCATCCGTCTGTACCAGTAGCGGTTTCGTGAAATCAGGAGTTACCAGTACAGGTCCTGAACAGAGCATCCGCTTTAATTCCTGAAACGCCTCCTCTGTCCTTTGTGTCCACTCCACCCGGTCCGGCAGACGGCTTTTGGTGAGATCCATTAGAGGGCTGGCTAAAGAGGCAAAGTTAGGGATAAAATGGCGATAGTAACTGGTTAATCCTATAAACATGTGGACTTGCTTTTTTGTGAGGGGATGGGGCCAGTCCAAAATTGATTCCAGTTTCCTTTCCTGTGGCTTGATACAACCCCTCCCGATTGTGTACCCTAAGTATTCTGCCTCCTGTATACCCAGCCAACATTTATTGGGATTTGCCGTGAGCCCCGCCCCTGTAATGTCTGCAACACGGTCTGGACCTGGTCAAAGTGGGACTGCCACTCGTTCCCATGTATAACGATGTCATCTAGGTACGCTGCTGCGTACTGCCTATGGGGCTGGAGAATTCGGTCCATCAAACGTTGAAACGTGGCCGGGGCTCCATGTAGACCGAATGGTAGGGTTTTGTATTGGAATAGGCCATCCGGGGTGGCAAAAGCAGTCTTTTCTCAAGCTTCGGGAGCTAGTGGTACTTGCCAGTAACCTTTGGTCAGATCTAGTGTGCTAATAAACCTGGTGGTTCTGAGTCTGTCGATTAGTTCATCAATCTGAGGCATTGGATACACCTCAAATTTCAATATCTCATTCAATTTTCTGAAGTAATTGCAGAATTGTAGGGTGCCGTCTGGTTTTGGCACCAACACAATCGGGCTACACCATTCACTATGTGATTGTTCGATTATTCCCGTGTCTAGCATTATTTGTACTTCTATCCTGACAGCTTCTCTTCTGGCTTCCGGTATGCGGTCCGGACAGTTTTACCTTTTTGCCCGGCATGGTGATAATGTGATGTTGGATCAGTGTTGTGCGTCCTGGTTCCCTGGAAAACACGTTCTGGTGTCCATCTAGCAGTTTGTACAGGTCCTGCCGCTGAGCCAGGCTCAACTGTTCCCCTAGTTGCACCTCCATAGGTGTGTTCTCTGTAACAGACAGCTGAGGGGACACAGTGTACAGTACCTCACGGGCGTTCCACCATTGCAACAGGTTAACATGATATATTTGCGTCACATTTCGGCGCCCAGACTGTAGGACCCGATAGTTCACTTCCCCTACCTTTTCAATAATCTCATAGGATCCGTGCGATCTAGCCAAAAATGTACATTCCAACGTGGGGACTAACACCAACACCTTGTCTCCTGTCTGGAACCCCCTTGGCTGTGCTCCTCTGTTATACATGTGGGCTTGTGCATTCTGTGCCTCTTTCATATGCTCCCGTACAATGGGCCAGAGGGCCATTCTATCCCTCATTTCATGGGATAGAACGTATTCCACCAGGGTGCGATGAGGTGATGGTTGCTGTTCCCATGCTTCTTTGGGGACATCCAGTGGCCCTCAGGGTCATCTCCCATAGAGTAGTTCAAAGGGGGGGAAACCCGGTGGAAGCCTGTGGTACTTCCCGGATTTAGAACATTAATTACGGCAGCAGCTGATCCCCATCCACTTCAATCACTTTTTTTAACATCTCTTTTAAGGTTAGATTGAACCTTTCCACCAATCCGTCTGTCTGAGGGTGATAAACAGAAGTGCGCAGTTAGGTTATTTTTTGCATTTTACATAGATCCTTCATGATTCTGGACATGAACGGGGTTCCTCGATCGGTTAATACAGTCAGGTCCATAAGTATTTGGACAGTGACACAATTTTCGTCATTTTGGCTCTGTACGCCAGCACAAAGGATTTGAAATGAAACAATCAAGATATGCTTTAAGTGTAGACTTTCAGCTTTAATTCAAGGGTTTTGTCAAAAATATTGTATGAACCGTGTAGGAATTACAACCATTTTTATACATAGCCCCCCCAATTTTAGGGGCTCAAAAGTAATTGAACAAACTAACATAATCATAAATTAAATTGTCATTTTTAATACTTAGCTAGAGACCTCTGCAGTCAATGACTGCCTAAAGTCTGGAACCCATAGACATCACCAGACGCTGGGTTTCTTCCCTGGTGATACTCTGCCAGACCTTTACTGCCACTGTCCTCAGTTCCTGCTTGTTCTTGGGGTCCTCAGTTTGCTTGTTCTTGGGGTTTTGCTTCAGTTTTAGCTTCAGCAAGTGAAATGCATGCTCAATTGGATTCAGGTCAGGTGATTGACTTGGCCATTGCAGAACATTCCACTTCTTTGCCTTAAAAAAGTATTGGGTTGCTTTACTTGGTATGCTTCGGTCATTGTCCATCTGCACTGTGAAGCGCCATCCAATGAGTTTTGAAGCATTTGGCTGAATCTGAGCAGATAATATAGCCCTATACACTTCAGGATTCATCCTGCTGCTTTTGTCAGCAGTCACATTATCAATAAATACAAGGGAACCAGTTCCATTGGCAGCCATACATGCCCACGCCATAACACTACCTCCACCATGCTTCACAGATGAGGTGGTATGCTTCGGATCATGAGCAGTTCCTTCCCTTCCCCATACTCTTTTCTTCCCATCATTCTGGTACAAGTTAATCTTTGTCTCATCTGTCCATAGTACATGTTGTTCCAGAACTGTACAGCCTTTTTTAGATGTCTTCTGGCAAACTCTAATCTGGTCTTCCTGTCTTTGAGGCTTACCAATGGTTTACATCTTGTGGTAAACCCTCTGTATCTACTCTGGTGAAGTCTTCTCTTGATTGTTGACTTTGACAGAGATACGCCTACCTCCTGGAGGGTGTTCTTGATCTAGCCAACTGTTGTGAAGGGGTTTTTCTTCGCCAGGGAAATAATTCTTGTTTTCCATGGTCTTCCGGGCCTTTTGGCGTTCCTGATTTCACCAGTGTTCCTTACTTTTAAGAATGTACCAAACAGTTGATTTGGCTACACCTAATGTTTCTGCTATCTCTCTGATGGGTTTGTTTGAATTTTTAAGCCTAATGATGGCTTGCTTCACTGGCAGTGACAGCTCTTTGGACTTCATATTGAGAGTTAATAGCAACAGATTCCAAATGCAAATGCCACACTTGAAATCAACTCTAATCAACTCCAGACCTTTTATCTGCTTACTTGCAAATGAAATAATGAGGGAATAACACACACCTGGCCATGGAACAGCTGAGCAGCCAAATTATCAAATTACTTTTGGTCCCTTAAAAAGGGGGGACCACATATAAAAAGTTCTGTAATTCCTACACCGTTCACCCTATTTGGATGTAAATACCCTCAAATTATGTTTCAACTGCATAGCATAACAATATACCTTAACAGTATAAAAATAACTCTGTCAATGTCCAAATATTTATGGACCTGACTGTATCTGGTCAGGTATACCTATTTGGGAGAACAACAACATTAACTTGTGTGATTCCTCTGGTGGCCATGGTGCATAGTGGAATAGCCTCCGGGTACCTGGTGGCGTAGTCCACAAGGACCAGGATGTACTGATGCCCCCGACCACTCCGGGGAAGGGGCTGGACTAAGTCCATTGTGATACGACTGAACGGAACTGATATTATGGGGAGGAGGATTAAAGGGCTGCGAAAGTGTGGTTTTGCCCACACCTGCTGGCATTCGGGGCAACTGCAACGAAAGTCCTCCATGGCTATTTTTACCGCGGGCCAGTGGAACCGACTCTTGATCCTCTCCAAGGTCTTTTCAACTCCTAGATGCACCCCTAGAAGATGCAAATGTGCCAATTGGAGTACAGACTGCAGGTATGAACCTGGCACCAACAGTAACTCTACACATTCGTTATTATTTCTTTTTATTACTTGATACAATAATAGATTTTTTAGGTTGACTCATCCCTTCAATGGGTTTCCCTTCAATGACCGTCACCTGCTGGAGGGTATTAGCCAGGTTCCCAAATGGGGCCTGACAAGGGGGCGAGCTCAGGCTCCCCTTCTGGTTCCATTTGAAACATGTCTGCCAGATTTAATTCGGTGTTCTCCACCAGTGGTCTACCGGTTCACCTTCCAATAACAGTTTGGTTGATGCATTGGGGTCAACCTCCTGATATCCGCACATCCCCTTCGCTGGTGACCCTCACCTGTCTTTTGATTCCCTTCCCCCTTTTATTCACTCGTGGCTCCATCTCTCCAGATATACTGACCCATAATCGGCTGAATAGCGGGGAATCCCTCCCTATCAGCACTGGCACTAGCAGATTCAGGACAACTCCCGCTCATCCCCTTTGTTGTCTGCAGGTTAAAAATAGAGGTATTGTATTTTTGAGTTTCCCCGTGTATACAGGTGATGGACACGGTGTCGGTTGTGTTCTGGTCTCAAGCAAATTCTGGTCTGATTAGGGTCACCATACTGCCTGAGTCTATCATCTGTTGCATCCTTCCCATTGGCCTTTAATGGTGTGACAGGGAAGGGGCTTCTCTCCTGAGCCCAGCGCAACATTAATAATCCGGAGGGCCGTCCGGTGGCCAGCTCACTGGCTGAGGCTGAAGGTATGGAGACATGACAGCGAGGGCAGTTCCATGCAATGTGACCTTGTTCACCACAGTCAAAACATTTCCGGCTATTGAAGTTTAGAAATGGTCGTCATTTGGGGGAATCAGAGTGCGAGTTTCCATAGTTTCTGGTCAGGTTCCGGGTCTCCTCATCAGTCTTCTTTTTCTCCTTCGTGCGGGTGGTGGGTTCTGCCTTCAGCGGTCGTCCACTGCGCAGGACCACGAGCCCATTTCAACCAGCTGGTCCGCACTTCATGGATTGGCTTGGCTAGCTAGTTTCTAAGCCTCGAAGGGGAGAGAGCGCAAAAATGTATTGACTACTATCCTCTCTATGGGGTTCATGGATAGGGGCTCAACCAACTCTTGGCTAGTCAAAATAAATCTTACATTTGCAGGGATCTCGTGGGTTCATAATTCCAATCATGGAATCACTGCGCCAGGTGAATTAAGGTGAAACCATACCTTCTCAGGATTTCTTTCTTCAATACCCTGTAATGGGTCGCCTGTTCCCGGGGTCAGATCCTGGTACGCTTTCTGGGCCGTCCTGGCCAAAACCAGGGCAATCAAGCTGACATGACAAGAGCTGCCTTGTGGTTTAGAGCCAACAAGCTCTCCCTACATCCCCAGAAAACCAAATCCATGCTCTTTGGGCTTTCTAAAAACCTTTGGTGTACTGGAAAATCTCTGGCTATCAGTGACGGGATTAACTCTTATGAGCAGGTCTCCTGCTTTACATATATAGGTGTGACATTATCAAAAAAGTAGAGCAAGTAGAGCAAGGGAATTTGTAAGCAGAGAGGTCCTTATCACTATGTACAATACCCTATTCCTTACTCATCTAGATTACTGTGGAACAGTCTGGCTCCCAGCACTGCTTCAGTGTAACAAAACAGGGCTAGACCAGCTGCAACGTGTGGTCAACAGAGCTGCACGTCTCATGACAGGCCATACTTTAAAAGATCACCTTAAGACTGACAAACTTCTGCAAATGGTTGGAGTTGATGCAATCGTGGACAGAATCAAACTAACTGTATTGATAATGGTCTTTAAATCTGTGTGTCATATTGCCCCCTCATACTTAATAAAACTCTTTAGGTGCACCACCTGCCCTTTACGGTCGCACAAGGTCAGCAATTAAGGCTTATGAGAAGTGGGATCAACATCTGAAAATCCCTACGGCCAGAATTATTGCATTTAAAGGCAGCCTACAGTACTATGGAGCCACTATATGGAATCAGCTAGACATGCCTACCAGGGCAAGCCTATGTTTTTAATTGTTTTTATTTTTGTCTTGTGTTGTTTTAGTAAATGTACCCAGGACTCCCTGGAAAACATTATTGTTACTGAGTGGGCTATCCTGGTGAAATAAAGTTGAACTGAGCTGAACAGTCTAGTCTAGAGAATATACAATACTGCATCCGGCCTGGACTTGAATACCCTGATTGTCTCTGCTTCTACTACATGACCTCGTGAGCTGTTCCTAGTAGTGACACTCTCTGATATACAGTTTCAAATTTTAAGTATAGATTAAAAACATATCTTTTCAGCCTAGCCTACTGCCAAACATAGCCTAGGTGTAGAGACGGAGAAGGCCGTACCCTAGTGTCTTATGGAGTGAGAAACTTTCCACACTGTCACCTCCTCAACGTGTCACCACCACTGTTAGGCTGGTTATCCTTGATCGGGTGTGGATGGTTTGGAACTCCCTCATGGCTGCGTGTGTTCTCTGTTCCTCTCCTAATAGGTATGCTGCCATAGCTTACACCTGTCGGGGCTATCTGTATATCTCCTATGCTTGTGCTCCCCTGCTGTCACCTAATGCTACTGGATATAGCACTGCTTTTTTTTCTGAATCCATGTTCTCTTCTCTGCCTCGGCCTCTGGGGGAGGGAGTTTTTCCTTGCCACCGTTGCCTTAGGCTTGCTTTTAGGGGGGTCTTTTGTTAAGCATTTTGTGACAATGCATTTGCGCTATACAAATACATTTGATTTGATTTGATTTGAGATCAGAATTTACCTTGAACTAATTTCCACCTGTGCCCTCTTGTTCTGCTAAAAGAACTCAACCTAAAACATCTTTGGTAGTTCACTTTGTTAATCCCTTTTATGAATAAAAATATTTTTCTTGTAGTGTGGAGCCCACAACTGCACATAGTAAGTGAGGTCTGACAAAGGCATTGAATAACAGTAATATAACCTCCTTTGATTTATACTCAATACTTTTTGCTATGTATCCCAGCATTCTGTTGGCCTTTTTCACTGCTGTAGCACACTGCTTTGATGCAGATTGACTTTGATCAACTACAATTCCTAAGTCTTTTTCAAATTAAACACCTACTAATTTTTCTCCTCCCATAAAATATTCAAAAGTTTTAGAACACCCCCATTTTCCAGTTTTTATTTAAATTTAAGCAGTTCAAGTCCAGTGAATAACCTGAAATGGTACAAAGGTAAGCGGTAAACTGCCAGAGGTTAAGAAAAAAGTTTAGGTTACCAAAAATAATGTTTTTTGGCAGTGAGTAGTTTCCTACACCATCAAAAGGCACTTGGAAACTCTCACAGGAAGAGGTCTGGCAGACCCAAAGCCACAACAAAGTCAGAAGACAGGTTTCTGAGAGTCAACAGCGGCTCACAGGACAACAGCTTCAAGCACAGCTTAACACTGGTCGAAGTAAAGAAGTCTCAGTTTCAATTGTGAAGAGAAGACTTCGAGCTGCAGGTTTGACAGGTCGAGTGGCAGTAAGAAAGCCATTGCTAAGATGGCAAAATAAGAAAAAGAGGCTTGCCTGGGCCATGAAGCACCGCCAGTGGACTACTGAAGACTGGAAGAAGGTCTTATGGACCGATTAATCAAAATTTGAAATCTTCGGTTCATCATGCAGGGTTTTTGTACACCGTCGAGTAGGCGAAAGGATGGTTCCTTAGTATGTGGCACCAACTGTCAAACATGGAGGAGGAAGCGTTTTGGTCTGTGGCTCTTTTGCTGGATCCAGAGTCGGCGACTTGCACAGAGTGACTGTTAACCCACGCTAACTCATTACTTGTTCCCTAACTCTGAAATTGACATTATTTTTCCGTTTTTGGTCATCTAAACTTTTTTTTAACCTCTGGAAGTTTACCGCTTACCTTTGTACCAATTCAGGTTATTCACTGCACTTGAACTGCTTAAATTTCAGTAAAAACTGGAAAATGGGGGTGTCCAAATATATAATATCATAAGCCTGGTTCAGATCACAACACTTTGTAGCCTCTTCAAAAGAGTCCAGGAGGTTTGTTAAGCATGACCTCCCCTTAAGAAAACCATGTTGGCTCTCCCTTAAAATGCTATTATTTTTGAAGAATGATTCCAACTTCCCAAATAATACATTCCAGTATTTTACATGAGATGCAAGTTAAACTGACAGGCCTATAGTTCCCTGGGTCAGTATGGTCCCTCTTCTTATATATTGGAATTATACTACCCTGCTTCCAGTCATCTGGTATTTCTCCAGTGTTTAGGGATTGTATACAAAATCTGTCAATGGTTTATATATAATTTCCCATAAGTTCTTTGAGTACTCTGGGATATATGCCATTGGGCCATGCTGCCTTATTTGTCTCACGTTTTTGTAGTTTTTAGAGTACTTCTACATCCCTTAGCTCAAAGTCCTCCAAAACATTCTGTACATTGGCTATACTTTTGGGCATAATTATAACCTCTTTTCTGGTAAAGCTCTCAACAAAGTAACTGTTTAGTGTGTTAGCAATATCCTTATTATTATTATAAACCAAAGTTCCTTTCTTATTCTTAATGCATTATTGAAAAAAATCCGTAGGATTACTTTTTGCTTCTTGGGAAGTTTTAGTTGCTTTTACTTCCTTTTTAGCCTTGGCCCGCATATTACAATAATCTACCTTGTTTCTCTCTGAGTTGTTCTTTTTATATACTCTGTACAGTCACTTCTTTTACATGAAAATCTCCCATAAAGATATAGTCATCGACTGTGGAGATTTATCATCCTATTTTTCCTTACTTTTGGGATGAATTTACACTGAACATCTACAGTAACCATTTTAAATTTAGTAAATGTTTCACTCACAGTTCTGCAATCTAGAAGTTTTACCCAATCTATATTGCTTAAATTCTCTCTCATAAAAAAAAAATCTAATCTCCCAGTTAATTCCTGGAATTTCCCATTAAACATGACAGCCTTCAGTTCCAAAAAAATATTTTTTATGCTTCTAGCATTTAAACACAGGAACTTCAGAGCATTACTCACACTTATGTTGTCCTTCCCCTCCACACATAACTCTTGCCAAACCACCTCTATTCACATTATGCTCTAAAAGATCTTTATTAATTATATCCTCACAGTTATTATTATACTCCACCCTGGTATCTTCCATCTGGGAAGTCTGTACCTCCCTATCCTTAATACTACTACTAATTTCCCTCCCTGCCCCCCAGTCCCTAGTTTAAATATTCCTCAGAATATATACACTATATGGCCAAAGGTCAGTGGACACCTGACCATCACACCTACACTATATGGCCAAAAGTCAGTGGACACCCTACTAATTATTGAGTTCAGGTGTTTCAGCCACACCCATTGCCAACAGGTGCATAATAGCCCTGCAATCTCCACAGACAAACATTTAGAATTCAGAATGGTTCATAAAGAGCTCAGTGACTTTAAACACGGCACTGTCATAGGATGCCAACTTTGCCACAAGTCAGTTCGTGACATTTCTGCCCTACTAGATGTGCCCCTGCACAGAGCCCTGATCTCAACCCCATTGAACACCTTTGGGAGGAATTAGAACACAGATTGCGAGCCAGGCCTTCTCGTCCAACATCAGTGCCTGACCTCACAGATGCTCTTTTGGCTGAATGGGCACAAATTCCCACAGACACACTCCAAAATCTTGTGGAAAGCCTTCCCAGAAGAGTGGCAGCTGTCATAACCACAGAGGGGGTTCCAACTCCATATTAATGCCCATGGTTTTAGAATGATGTCCAACAAGCTCATATAGGTATGATGGTCAGGTGTCCACTGACTTTTGGCCATATAGTGTAACATGGTCCATCTTGACACAAGTTAGTCAGCTCGAGACACACACACAATCTCACAAGCTAACACAGACACACACACACACACACACACACACACACACACACACACACACACACACACACACACACACACACACACACACACACACACACACACACACACACTTGCAAATGTTGCAATTTTTTACATATCTATTTCCATGAATGATACTTTAAAAAAAAGTATCATCATGAAACTCTTGTTCCATCAAAGTCAAATTCACTCATTTTAAATTCTAAATGTAAAAGGGGCAGACACCACTGAAACATGGCCACACACTCACACAATCACTGAACAATGGCCCTCGGGGTGTTCTTTGCTAACGCAAACCAGGAGACAAAGTATCCTATCGTCACGCCGCTGTGCTTGCCAACACGGATCCAAATACACCAATGCCAGTGTTACACAACTGCCCTTATATAACCAGGGCCTATTTTACGAAGGGGTCTTTCAAGCGGACAGATGTGGACAGTTTTGTCATTTTTGTATGTTATGCTTGTTCTCCTTTATTTGTTTGATGCCTATGGTAGCTATGAAAGCATTACAGAGTCTTACCCTTTGCGATAAGAAATATCCAAATATATCAGCTGAATTTGTTTGACTTGAACTGTTGACTGAACTGTCTTCCTTGTCCAAGATTACTTTTGGTCCTTCATTTGTATTCTGTAGCTCTTTCATAAGGTCTTTTAACTGGGGCATGTGAAGGATCAGCATCCCAAAACACATTCATCATCAGTACTCCAGTGCATCTGCCAGGTTCAATGCAACACAACCCACACAATGAAGAGAAACACCATACCTCAATGGCCAGATGCATACTTGCTTATCATCATAGCGAGCTTCAATCAGGGTTAGGGTAAATTGAATTTCAATTCAGTCAAATAATACATAAAATAAAATGTCCATAATGTAAATTTCCTGAATTGACTGAATTTAAATAGAATTGACCCAAACCCTGATCGAAGCTGGCTTTGACAGAATTACAGAAAACAAAAATAAATCAATCAAAGTTTTTGATAGAATTAAAGTTGCTGATAATGTCAACAACTTGTTAAACCTAATGATTAAATAAAACATTTAATAAAACATTGGTCTTATAAACCTTGATGCGACATAAATCACATGTGGTTTTATTGGAATATAAAAAAGTCTATAAATTATTTCAAATTCTAAGTCCCTCCAAGTAATTCCACAATGAAGTGGATTTTTCAAGAACAATAGCAATTTTGCCTAATTTAGACTTAAGGCATATACGCTCAACAGTTCAGACAATTATCCAGTTACACAGTAGGATACTACAGAGCATCAGGCTTTCCATACCCATAAAACAAGTCAGCTTAAGTCATATAAAGTGACAATTTGGAATAACATTGCTTTTAAGAAGCTAGGTTGGAACAAACATTGTATCAATAACTATGAATTATTGCCTGCCTATAAAAAAAACATTACTTGAAAATGCAAAGGTAAACTGCATGGACTTCAACCATGCACTGTGTGTGTGTGTGTGTGTGTGTGAGAGAGAGAGAGAGAGAGAGAGAGAGAGAGAGAGAGAGAGAGTGTGTGTGTGTGTGTGTGTGTGTGTGTGTGGTAAAGGGTGTGACCTCCACATCTGCACAGATCAGGTGGTAATTGATTCCCCCAAGGCCCTTTATGCCACATACTCTTTATGTAACCTATTATGAAACTCTGTCACATCCGGTCTGAAGCCACAGCAGCATTCTCCAAAATGTTTCTTCATTAGCCACTTATCTTAAAAAAGATAGGCAGTGAACAATATATAGTGTTCTTTGAAAACAACTTTCAGTTTTCTTTATTGGCAGCATTAGCCTGCTAGCATTTGAGCCTCCTTTTCACATTAGGGGGTTAGAAAAGTATCAATTGTAAGCACACTCTTGTTACTAGCACACAATTTACAATTTTCCTTGAATGAGTAAGCTGTTACGACCCAACGATAAAGACCTCAAACCATAATCCACAGCATACTTCCACCATACACCCATACACCCCTCTTTTCCTAACCCCTACCCTTATCCCCCCTGCCAAACATACACCCCACATTTACAATACTTCCCTACTGTTGTCAACACACCAAACTCCCTTCTTTTCCTTCCACAAATTCCTAACCACACCACCCTCACAACCACCACCACCAACACAAAAAAGCTCTTCACCCCTACAACTGTACTTCTCATCCCAAACAAATTCAGTCTCTGTTCCATCTCCTCAACCCCTCTCCTAATTAGAAACAAATGCAGCAACAAGGCGGGGGAGGGAAAATAAGGCCTCTAGGGTCTGCTTCAGCACTCCAGGGCTTTCAAATCTACTGCTATTTCCTTCATTAAAAGAGTGGAGGGGATCGGCCGGAGATGAGCTGCCTCTCTTATCTATTGTCAAGGGGAACGTGAGTGAGTGCAAGATAGGTAGATGCCCACTCCAGATCTTCAAAACCTATTAGGTACACAAATGAAAAACAGTCAGAGTTAAATGGTTTGCAGACTTTAGTGCAACTCTGGCAACTATAACTGTGCACGCAAGTCCCAGTGGATTTGAATCCATTCTGCATCTCATAAACCTGAGGCATTATGTCTTTAGTCAGCCTTGGAGAAACTCTGGGGATGACATATACAACATGAGAAATGCACCCCACCACCTCCTGACAGGCTGCTAAGATTTACTGCACTGTAACGCAATCCAAATCACGTCCACACCAGACATAGCTTCGAAAAAATAAACACAAAATATTTTTTTCTTTTATTCCTGGGGAGCACATAGCTGGTAGATGGTAGATTGAAACTCAATACTCAAAAAGGTTTTTAGGAGCGAAATTGCCAGGGCTCAGCATGCCAGCTGGGGTCTGAGGATGCATGATGTCAGAGAGAGTTGAACATGTTTTTGAGAGAGCTAAGGGGGATTTAGCAGGCAAGACTGAGGGAGATCCAACCTGACAGTCAGAGATCAAAGATATCTAAGAGTGAGAGATAACTGATGAACCCTGTTGGAGCAAAGGAAAACCAGTAGTAGTCTTGCACCAGTAGTAGCCTTGCGTGGTCAGATAATAGGATCACACTCTGACGCACTAGCCTTCTGCTTCAAATAATACATACAGTGAAAGTCTTCATGGTTTGAGTCAGGTTTAAAGGAACGTCATTATTAAGTTTTAACCTCAGATTCAATTAGGGATGAAGGGTGCTCTTCAGTTCCACTACCGATCCACACGTCTCCACATCTCTTTGATGAGCAAAATAAGCTGGCCATAAGTGAACCTAGGTTTGGCTTCACATGTGGCTTGCTGGGTGCATGGGTGTCAAATATCTCCTCAGGGCTGGGGTGAAGAGGGGGTGCATTGTTGCTTACATGGTTTGTGTAGTTTTCATATCTGCGGAAGTATGATGGAGTGGGCATGCAGGGCACAAAAACTCATAACCCTTACTGTAACAATAGATTGCTCCCTATGGTCTCTGAGGTAGATTTGGGCTTGGTTGATTTTGCTGTGTGGATAAACATTCACTGGGGGGTCGTTGTTCCAGCATCCCCCTCAAGACTCACCAATGAACATTGAGAGGTTGCTTGGCTTTCACTCCATCCCACTAAATCTTCTGGATTTAGTGGTCTTAGGTGTGTAGGCATCTGCCCCCCAGTGCAGAGTCAGCAGGTCTGCAGAGTTATTTCTCATCTCGCTCATCTTCTACACATTCAAAAACTGACCCGGCAGAGTCGGCAGAGGGCCTAAGGTCACGCCAAGTAATCCTATGAGCTAAGTTCCGGATACCTTGTCTGAAAAACTTTACCCTCAGTTGGCTGTTGTTTGTTGAATAGCTGTCGCACAAGCCCTCAGGACACAACGTCAAATAAAATCTCCCAAGTTTCCCCAGAAAATGAGAGCAGGGTTTGAATTACTTTAGCTTTCTGCATGCTCTGGTGTTTGTCACATTTTTTACATTCAGTTAAAAAAAAGATTGCAGTAACTATTTTTTCATACTGTATCACACATGGATCCTGGTCAGAGACAAAGAGGAGACCGATTATCTAGAGCCCAGCAGCAGGCCAGCTACCATGATGCCCCCCTACAGGCCTGCCAGGAGAGGTGGTATAAAGAGCCGATCCGCGGGGAACTGCAAGCTACCGCTGTCAACCACATGACACACCCCTCAACGGCATGACCAAGTCACCACCCAGTCATACCGGAGAGCCGGCCAATGAAAGAGCAAGACTCACGTAGGGTAGCGGCAACTTTGAAGTTTCGGCTTTAAAAGGTAACCCAAAATATACAGATTTTATCACTGCACTGAGGGTTACCTTGCCAACAACTTTGGTTTTCAAGTGATAGCTCACCATCCACTTGTTCCCTCAACCCTATTCCATCGAACTTTTTTAGACACCTTCGATATCCTGTCTTTCCACACACATTATAATCTCTTCCTAAGAAATTTGCATATTGCGAAATTCCTTCATGACCGCCATTGTGGAGCCACTGCTTAAGAAATGTAATCTTGACAGTTCTGTCCTTAGCAACCATCGTCCAATCTCTAATTTAGCCTCTTTTAAACAAAGTTTTAGAAAAAGTCGTTTTTAAAAAACTTAAATGAATACCTCCATGAAAACTGCATTCTGGAGAATTATGGGCAAACAACCCAAGATTGAGTGCTGACACTACTGTGTCCATTCTCATTCTCTTGGACCTTAGTGCCGCATTCCACACGATAGGCCACAGCAGTTTAATCGACCACCTTGAGAATTGTGCTGGTCTTTCCTGAACCATTCTTAACTAGTTTTATTAATATGTCACTGGAAGAAATTTATTTGTAAAACTGGAAGATCATGTTTCAGACACTGTTAACATTGAATATGGTTATTGCGCAAGGCATTGTTCCCTGGCCTTAACGGTTCTCCCTTTACATGTTCCCATTGGGCAATTAAATTCGCCAGCAAAATGTAAATTAGCGCTGTTATGCTGACGACACACAACTCTACGTTTCTGTAAAGCCAAGTGACCCAAATACTCTCTGTACACTGACACACTGCATCTCTGCTATAAAAGATTAGACGCAAAACAATTTCTTAAAATTGAACAAGGATAAAACTGAGGTTCTACTAGGCGGTCTCAAAACAAAGAGATTACTAAATGCCAGACTGGGTGACTTCACAGACAAAATCAGAAATTAGAAACCTGGGCATCACTCTAGATTCAATAAGATATCAATAAGGGGACCAAAACAGCCTTCTTCAACCTGTGGAATATTGCCAAAGAAAGACCATTTGAAACACAACAGGATGCAGAAATATTGGTACATGGTTTCATATCTAGCTGTTGTATAGCCGCCATTGTAACGCACTATACTGGCCTTCCAAAATAAATCTATTCATAAACCTCAAATCAGTCATAATTCTGTGGCCAGGGTTTTAACCAGAACTAGGATGAGAGATCATATAACTCCTGTACTGTCTGCACTACACTGGCTCCCTGTGTCTTTTAGAATTGATTTTATGGTTCTGTTACTTTTTTACCGAGCCCTTAACGGTCTAGTACCTACCTACACATCTGACTGCCTGTCATTTAACACCCGAGTCCGTCCTCTAAGGTCATCCTCTGAAAGTTTGATTGATATCCCCAAAGTTATGCAAAAAAACACATGACACGCTGCCTTTTGCTTTTATGGAACACAATTATCCAAGGATCTTAGAGAGGCGGACACGCTGGTCGGTTTTTCATAAACAGCTCAAAACTAATATTTTTACCTTTAGCTGAAACGGTTCTTAGTTTCTGTTTATTTTATATATTTTTTATCTTATCTTATCATATTATCTTTATTATTGTTTGTATGTTTGAATATGCTTATGTCATTCGCATGTACTTTTACTTTTGCGTATTGTGAAGCACTCTCTATGTGTATAAAATGTGCTTTACAAATACTTTCTTATACAGTACTCCGTTTGTATTTACACCCTTGATAAAAATGAACAAAACAGATCAAGAGATCATATAAAATAAACATAATGAGGTATATTTTACGCAAAAAAAACTAAAAAACATACGATTCCAAACCTACAATACTAATACAGTTGTTCAGAAAATCATTTTGTTTTATTCATATTTCTTTTCCAGAAAACATCTGGATCACTATTATTCACACCCCTAACTATTCTTTTAAATTTAACCCAACAAAAACAAATCTTCATAAATATACAACTTATTTGAAGTTAATTGGAAGGCTATGGAACTATACAGTGGCCTACAATGGTTTCCTGTTTCTATAAGGTATAAAAAAGGAGGGAACAGACATTTGAAATACTGTGGTCAGCCAACATCATGGTGAAACACAAAGAACTCCCTGAAAGCATCAGACAAAAGGTTATTGACCTCTACAGATCAGGAGATGCTACAAAAAAATCTAAGATACCGCTTTACATTGTTGTGTCAATTATTAGGACGTTTAAGGCCACTAGCTAACCTGCCAGGTAGAGGACGCAAGTCTATCTTGCCCCCACATGTAGTGAAACGGATGGTTCGAGAGGCAAAAATAAGTCCATGGGGCACAGTTCAAGATCTCCAAAAAAACCCTGGCATCTTGGGGTTACAAATTGTCTAAAGCTACCATTCAACAATGCCTACATGACAATGACCTTAATGGCAGAGTTGCAAGAAGGAAGCCTCTTTTTAAGACAATTCACCAAAAAAGGCGTCTTGAATTAACCAAACTACATCTGAACTACAATTGGAACCGTGTCTTGTGGTCAGATGAAACAAAAATCGAGCTTTTTGGACATGCACATCAGCGTTATGTTTAGCATCCAAAGAATGCAAGTAATGTTGAAAAGCACCTCATGCCTACGGTGAAACATGGTGATGGATTTTTAATGCTTTCGGGTTGTTTTGCATCCACAGGCCCTGGGGCCCTTATTAAAATAGATGGAACCATGAACTCCAGCATATACCAAGACATTTTGTCCAAAAACCTTGTTCCCTCTGCCAGGAAGCTACACCTTGGCCGCAGATGGACCTTCCAACAAGACAACGATCCCAAACACATCCAAATAAACGAAGAAATGGTTGACAGAGCACAGGATCAATGTCCTGACGTGGTCATCTCAGTCTACAGACCTGAATCCAATTGAACATTTGTGGTTTGAACTCAAAAAAGCAGTCCACAAACATAAACTCAAGAATCTGAACGAACTAGAACAATTCTGCATGGAGAAATGGTTGAGGATCCCCCCCAAGAAGTTCCATAACCTCATACAACACTACAGAAGGCGACTACTTGCTGTTATAATGGCCAAAGGAGGAACCACAAATTACTGATAACAGGGGTGTGAATATTTGTGATTCTTGATTTTTATGGGAAAAAACTCACTTAAATCACCCAACTAGGTGAATACATCATTTACTTAAAGGGAACTATTTTGGAACAAGATGGTTGGAGGGATCCCATTGAAACAGCAAAGAGGTGGAAACAAGGCCCTGACCCTGTAAAGATGGACAAATAAAGATTCCCTGATAAAGAATGACTTTGACAGGTTGAGCAGACTGGCACTGGCACTCTCTTGGATTTAGTTTTACCACGGCCAGGCTGCTTCCCAGAGCCTCCATCTCACAATCCTCAGATGATCATGTTGTTGGACACGGGCACTGTCCCCCTGATCCCACCTTAACTGTGACTCTGCATTACCAGATAATAAGGCAATATTTATACATATCTGGGTAAATCCATCAGTCTCAAGAAGTAATAGGCCAATGAAAATATTTAATGAAAATAGAAATACAGCCCTATTCTCAATATTTAGTCTCATGAGTGACAATATAACACCTGTGGAAAAAGCACATTCATTAACTAAATTAAAGGATGAAATCAAATATAAATATCTTATTCCTGTAGCAACATTGCATCCAGAATTCCATGGGCCCCCATGGCAGTGACTATGTCACGTATAACTCCTTCTTTATAACATTTTACTGTGGTGTGCTCTGCTCAAGAATGACGGAGGTGCTATCTAAGGAATGTTATAATTTGCACCCTTTCATGTCTCTAAACGTGGAACAGAAAGTCTTTGCAAAAGTTGGTCTTGAGCACCAGTTTCTATGATCCAGACCTTCGGTTGAAAGTCTGAAACTATGCCTCTCCAATAGTGTGGTTTGACATGCAGTGATAAGCTTTGTCTAACAACTTCTCTCTCTCTCTCTGAACCTCAATGGCAAACAAGAATATTTTTAAGAATTCAGTGACACCACCACAATGCATACATGCATGCACTTCCAAAGACCCTGGAGTGGTTCTCAAGGATCCCATGGTAACAAAAGCCCACAGGAATTGACCATATTTAAACAAATCAAATGTACTGTATGCCCCAACAATGGATTGCTGTCTTGCCTGCATATAGGGTCATCAATCTTTTTTTTTTTTTTTTTTTTTAAGTTTAAATGCCTCCAGGTGTTGCCATGACCATGCAATCGGCTGTCGCCTAAGCACTTATCAATTTTGTCTGGTCAGTTGCAAAATGGAGGCAATTACAAAAAATATCACCAAAGCTGGATATGCCATTCAGCAGATGAGGAAACAATACAGGAAATGTTTATGCTGTGGGTTCAAGCTCCAAGTACAATTATGTCCTGCTGTTTTTTTGAAGTAGTATTCAAATTTTAAAAGGTTCTCAGCTGAGTGACAGGGTCTGGCAGGAAACAGCAGGAGCATTGTGCTCCCTTGTGGATGGTGGAGAAACTACATTCCAAAGAGCTGCTGGCTCTTTCAATGTCTGTGCAAGTTCTAAATAAATATGAATTCACTTCATAAATATGCACGAGGAAACAACATGTTATAACAGGGGTAGTGTCATATGAAAAGATTTTTCATTCAAACAATCAGTAATCGCCTTTTCAGCTAAATATTTTCTGAACCACAGCCATTTTACTGATCAAACAAATAAGCCCCCTTTGGGCTGTGAGCAAATAGCTTACTTGTGAAAAGGTTGGGGGAAATCTTAATGAATCCCATTCAAACGGAGAATCTTACTTTTGAGGCTTATTTGTGTAGTTCTCACAGACAGGATTTCTGTGGGAGTGGACATTCTTACTCCACGTTAATCCTCTCTGATTGGATGCAGTGGGTTAGGGAACCACGAAAGGACTTAAAATTAGCTCATGTTCCAAGTTGGTAATATAAACAATGGATCAATGGTGACCAATGTGTGACCACAACCAAATGCAAAAAAAAAAAAATGCTAGCATGAAAACAACTAGAACTAACATCAATGGAGATATAAACTGTCAAACAAATCTTGAAGCAAACAGACAATGAGAGAATACAGTGGCAGTAATTGCATGAATGAATGAATGAATGAATGAATGAATGAATGAGCCCATTACATTTATATATTTTCTCTCATGCCGTTTAAGGACAGGGGACAAAGACCACGATCCCACTGTCTTTTCTCCTAAGCTCTGTACAGTAAATACACTGTCACTCCAAACTTGATATGTATTAAACAAAACAGATGGGTGATGCAGGATGGGTGATGCACACCAGCCATTTCACAGCAGAATGCTCACCAGCTGAGGTGGAAGGAAGGTATTTAGTCAATTAACCTGGTGGATGATTTGATGAATGAGAATTTGATGAAGACACCCCTTGCTCTTGCTCGCGATAAACACAGAGTGACCTTCTAAACAAGCGTCAGCCGGAGCACTGAACCATAAGGATGTGGTCACACTCACGGCAGGTGAATCCAGGCACGCGGTGCGATGCGATCTTCGCGTATCCGGTTGTGGCTCAGGTCCAGGACCTTTAGCTCCAGCGTCTTGTTGAGAATCCCCTCATGCACCTCCTCCACCCGGTTCTCTGACAGGTGCAGCTCCTGAACACACGGGTGTGATGTTCAGTGTTTGAAATGTTCTGTATGCCATAGTAGGCTGAGATGAACAAGGTTAAACTGTGTGGCTATAGCACCCAGTCAAATATTATTATTAAAGTGCAAGGGGGGCTAGGAGCACCTTAGAGCGATCTCAATCATTCAATCAGAACGTATTTGTATGGCGCATTTTACAAAACATTTGTCACAATACGAAACCTGAAAGCCAAGAGCAGAACCTTAAAATCAGCATTGTAGGTAACTGGTAGTAACCAGCACTGGGGTGATATGCTCATGCTTCTTTGTTCTGGTCAAAATAGGAGAGGCTGCATTCTGAACCATCTGGAGGCTCTTTAGAGAAGTATTAGAGCAGCCAGATAAAAGGACATTGCAATAATCTAGCCTTGACATGCAAAGCCTTGATGTCAAGAGTATCTTATGTGGATATCAAGCAACCACACAGCTGTTAGCTTTAATGCAACACTTGTGTAAACGACTGAGTTTGATATCAAAGACTACCATCGCTGATCATGATGCAAAACATATAAACATACCCCAGCATTTTTGACAAGCCACTTGATCATTTAATGGATATCAACACAAACGCATCACATTGTGCTTGGTAACATCACATTACCGGTTGATTGCATATAGCGGTGAAGCATGAAAATGAGGAAGTAAGTGGAGATATGCGGTGGTAAGTGTTGATGAATGCAAATGAGGAAAGCCCTTTGAAGTCTCTGCTGTCAGTCAATAGGAGGCCAACTTACAACTTCATTTGCATGCTTCACCTCTTACAAACTCACCTTCACACAAAACACATGTTAGGAGACCGGTTTTGTATTGTGTTTAGAGGTGGTAGTCTTTGATATCAAAATCAGTCGTTTGCACAAGTGTTGCGGTTAAAGGCCAACAGCTTCAATTTTGATATCAATCTTGTGGTTGCTTGATTTCCACATAAGCTACCTGGCCCCTGGCTGCAGTGGGCAACCTGCACTCTGGGCAAGTGCCTTTACCAGTTGCACAATCCAGAGGTGAAAATTAGATTTTTAAAGTTAGTTTGATTTTATTCGTTTATAGATATATCAGTATTCAGTAAACCGACCAAAGGGAACCAAGCTGGAGTTCCCTCCATAATTATTGGCACCCTTATTATTGGAAAAGTTGAGCAAAAAAGCCTATGAAAAAATATCTGTTGTTCATCAGCTTGATCTTACAATCAAAATATGACAGAAATCTAACCTGTAACAATTATTGCCCCCCTTAGAAATTCTTATAAACAAAACCTAAATGAAGTATATTCCCATTTATATTTTATATTTTTTAAGTTTACCTGAGTCTTGAGGAACTCTTAAGTGGTCATCCATGACTCCCTGTTTCACTGGGGTATAAACATGAGGTGACACAGGCCAAACTCCCTTAGTCATCCATCAACATGGGGAAGATCAGAGAGTACACAAATGGAAAAAAAGGTTGTTGACCTAAATCCATAAATCAGGCAATGGCTATAAAAAAATAGTGACACGCCTAAAAATACCCATCTGCAATATTAGGGCACTGAAGCTGTGATGGACCTACCAGCTGAATCTACCTGATGAGCCATACAATGAGCAGGATGGTTCGAAGCGCAAAAATGTCAATTCAATTGGAGAATTGCAGATGTTAATTACATCTTGGGGCCACCAAGTCTCCAAAACTACAATTAGACCCCACCTTCATGCCAACAAGCTATTTGAAAGGCTTGCCAGAAGAAAGCCTCTGCTGTCATCAAACCACGAACATAAGCACCTTGAGTTTGTTAAATGTCACTGGAACTTTGAGTGGAACCGGGTTCTATGGTCAGATAAGAAAATAATATAGCTTTTTGGCAACAAACACCAGAGGTGGGTTTGGCGTAAAAAGAGGGATGGTCATACAGAAAATAACCTAATCTCTACTGTGGTATGTATGGATGTGATGTTGTGGGGCTGTTTTACTTCCAAAGGCCCTGCGAACCTTGTTTGGATACATGGCATCATGGACTCCATCAAGTACCAGGATCAAAACATTTTTTAATCAAAATCTGGCTGCCTCTATCAGGAGAATAAAACTGGGTCATGGTTGGATTTTCCAGCAGGACAATGATCCAAAGCATACCTCCAAATCAACACAAAAATGGTTCACTGACCACAGAATCAAGCTTTTGCAATGCCCATCCCAGTCCCCTGACCTAAACCCCATTGAAAACCTGTGGGGTGAGCTGAAGAGGAGAGTCCACAAGTGAGGACCAAGGACTCTGAAGGATATGGAGAGATTCTGTATGGAAGAATGGTCACAGATCCCTTGCTATGTGTTCTCCCACCTCATCAAGTATTATAGGAGAAGACTCAGTGCTGTTATGTTGACAAGGGGAGGGTGCACAAAGTACTAAATGCAGGGGTGCCAATAATTGTGACATGTTTTTGAGAAAAATCAAAAAAAATTTGATAAGGAATTGTTTTTCTTTGAATAATTTGACTTCAATTAGATTACATTTCTCTCATATTTTGAGTGTAAGATGAAGCTGATGAACAACAAATACATTTTTTCATAGCCTTTTTTGCTCATCTTTACCAAGGGTGCAATAAATCTGGAGGGCACTGTATGATGTCAGTTATCAACGTTTATATTAATAGTTACATATTGCGTATTATGCCAACTTAAAATATTTACATTGTAGGTCACTACTTCTTGACACTGTTGCGTCTGCTACTCTAAATCTCTCACTGACCTGAAGGGATGGGGGTAGCCCGGATGGGATGGCACGAAACTTGTTCTTGTCCAACCGCAGGTAGATTATGGCCCCGAGGGGCCTGAAGGTCAGTGGGGACACGTTCCCGTCGTGGAAACCGTTACCCTCAAGCTCCAGCGTCAGCAGCTTGGTCAGACCTGAGGGCAGCCACACCCAAACCCCCAAGTCACAGAAAGTATGGTAATATTGCACGTAACCTGGAAAGCCACCAGGTGTACAGACACGAGTCATGGTTTTGATCAGCTCCAATAAAAACATCTCTGCTTGAAAAGGCTACGTCGTTTAATGAAATACACCACTATGTGGATTCTGTCATGATGAATATAAATAAAAGTCCAATGTACTGACCTTCAGCAATATAATGCCTTGCTTAATAGAGAGGTCTTCAACTGAAATGCTTTATGAACAGTGAGACAAAGAGCTGGCTACCACAATTGTGTACCACAAACCCAGGTTGTAGCAAGAATGTTACAAGCAGGTCTTTGTACCACTTCAACACACATCAATACAGACACAGAGTGAAGTAATACAAGGTATATTGTATACCACAGGCAGGCAGTGTGGTATAATGGTTAGGGAACTGGGCTTGTAACGTTAAGGTTGTGGGTTCAATCCTCAGGTGGGACACTGCCGTTGTACCCTTGAGCAAGGTACTTAACCTAAATTGCTTCAGTTAATATCCAGCTGTATAAACGGATTGTAAAGAAATGTAAACTGTAAGTTGCTCTGGATAAGAGCGTCTGCTAAATGCCTGTAATGTAATGTATATTATATTGTAGGGAGGCTTAGGTTGCCAAATTCAGAAAAACAGACCAATTTTGGCCCGGAAAACAGAGTTAGGCCCTGTCATATTACTGAGACTGTCAGGGAATTTAAAATGAATGCAAAACATCTGTTTCCTCCAAAATATGGCACTCCCTTATGTCACATCCCTGTCGCTGCAATGAGCCATTTTTAACACTTCTTTGAGCAACAACCTTGTTTTCCTGTAGCCCTGTGTGTGTGTGTGTGTGTGTGTGTGTGTGTGTGTGTGTGTGTGTGTGTGTGTGTGTGTGTGTGTGTGTGTGTGTGTGTGTGTGTGTGTGTGTGTGTGTGTGTGTGTGTGTGTGTGTGTGTGTGTGTGTGTTTATGCATGCTAACCTGACCTACACGACACAAACACACATTCGGATGGCACCACACACACCACACATGCACAATACACACCTTTGAAGCTATGAGGTGTGAGGCTTCTGATCTTGTTGTCATTGATCTTGAGCTCCTCCAGGGATGGTGGCAGAAGTGGAACTTTGGTCAGACTGTTACCATCCAGGTTCATTCTCCTCAGCTTTGTCAGGTTCTGCAAAGTCAAGGGCAGACTGTGTGATGTCACACATAGTAAAATCACACAGAGATGAAGAGTAGGCTTGAGTATCGCTGCACTTCTCTGCTATGTGGATCTCACATTTCACCATTTCTTTACATTTTTCTACATAGTTTGTGTGCAAAAGGACATCTGACATTGTTTATTCAAATGCAGTCAAGTAGTTTTAGTGGAGAGTTTCATACCCTTACCAAGGATTCATTATATACATTGTGGCAGCCGCCCAGAGGCATACTGAGGGGTGGTGGTTGAGGGGCAGTACATAGTAGCCCCTTAATGGGGAATGGGGGTACCTAATGGGAAGTCCAGGGTTAACGGGCACACCTGACACGCTTTAACCAAGTAATGAACAGGAAATTAAAGCACCTTTTTCACAGGCAATTCGCAAAGTCCCGGAAGGGAAATGCGTTGGCGAGTGAGACAGAGCTAGATAATTGTTTTTGGATTGCTTACTGGATTTTACTTGCATTGTTTTGAAAACCCAGTTTGTGTATCATCCATTGTTTGTTTGAGGACCTGGATTGGATTTTGGATTACGGATAATGACAACGAAAACAGATTGCGGACTGTATGTGTTTGCTTCCCCCATGTTCCTTTTTGTGTAAGAATTCCCCTAATAAATTCTTCTTGTTTCCTATTTTGCCAGTATATGGTGATTATATTATTGACCTTTGCCTCCTTATCTTTGGCCCCTGATCCTGCCACAACATATATAGTCCATTCAGAATTCCTACTTAGGAAATAAAAATAGATTTTATGCAAAATTATCATGATTGCATACACACACAACTGGTGCATGTTTTTCAATGATATACAGTATATAACAGGCAATAACAGAAATCTTATCGCCAAAGTAATGGTCGACTTGTAATGAGGTCTAACAGAAGCTTTGTGTACTATAAATACATGTAAAGTATACTAAAATACTTTTTTTTCCTTTGCATTTAACTTGCTCATTTTAAACATGCCTCATAATAGAGCAAGGTAAAAATGCAGTTAATGTAGGCTTCATACTACCAGAACCAACATTTGTGATCAGTTTCTCTCTCTCTCTCTCTCCTCCACCCACTGCAGTGCTACTACAACGGCCACCATTTCCCACACAAGAGGGACCATCAACAATCTGTTTGCAAACTTGTACACCAAGCTCTGATATATCAGACCTGATATATGTAGATAGCCAACAATAATAAGAGTATCAAAAGTGCATTGGAACGTTCAGTGAAGAGTGGAAGAAAGTAGATTTGATAAGACTTAGCCATATCATCACACCTGCCCACCCATCATGGTGTCACCTCTTGTGTGAAGCTAATCTAAGATCAACAGGTCTACTATAGGCTGAGGGAGGTACTGAGGGACCCAAGAAATTGCCAATGTTCTGCCACATGCCTGTTCCAATTCCACCCAAAACCAGAGCCCCATTTAGATGCACACTCCCAATAATCCTTAGCAGGCTGTTACTCATTATGACTTTGTAGTGAGACACAATACACCACCACCATTTTCAACCTCTTAAGGTACAACTGCATTTTTGACAATACAACCAGTAATGCACAGAGGGGTGAGTTTTTAAAGCCCAACCATCTCTGCTAATCATAACCCTTACCCTAATATGGCAATATATTAAGTTAGTTCAGGACTGAACCTGACAGTGACCAATGCGCTATACAACCATAAGCACTTACAGACCTAATCGGGACGGAATACATTTGCATCGTGAGTCTGCATATAAGACGCACTCCTCTACATATTCAATACATTTTTGCTTTTTTTCACTACTTGTTCCACAGACCCCTTCAAAATGCATTTTGAGTCAAACCATAAACCCATGAATGCCAAATCTCAAGAGCATTTCTGTTCACCCTAAACACACATCAGGAACTAAATCATACACTAGGCCAAGTGTCTTATGTGTGGATGGTCGATTATTTAAAATAAATTAAACATATCACCTATTTTCAGTGGGTCTTTGTCTGTTACAGACTAGCACTGTAATTGAACATGGACTAATAAGGATATGCATGATCCGGCACTTACTATATCTACACATTTACACATTAAATACCAATTTTTATAGCAGGATTTTTTTCAGAATTTAGAGACCGTTTCAAAGCAGGTGTTTGTTTTCTAGAAATCCCTAAAGTGTGAGTTACAAAGTTCCTGGCCATTTTTATCAAAACAGAAATACTATCAGGCTACAAACACAAAACAAATAATAATATGTCCTCCTTCAAGCCAGACAGTCAGTTTTCTCTGGACCTCTCATTTGTGGGAAATGAGGAAGGGATACTGTAATGTTTCAGTGAATTTGTTCCTCGTTTGGGAATATTTTATATTTTCCTTCACAAAAGCCACAGACTCCCATTCCTCTGTGAGGCATCCAAAACGTTTAGCTTTTGCTTATAGGTCAGTCTCCTTGGTCAGTGACCCTATGATTTGTCCGGATCCTTCTCTACCTTATATCTGCAACCATGCTCCACAAGGGTGTGGTTTCTTTCCATGGTCTGGTAGACTTATTTTTGGATTTGGATGACTTTGGTTCAGCTGGCATAATGTCAGGTTGTCATCAGTGGCCAGAGTGGCCTGTTTTGATGCTTCATTACCCTTTATTGCTTTTTGTCAAAAATAGTATTTTAATTCACAGGTGCTCTGTGGGACTTGAAGTTCTCTTGCAGTGGAAACAGACTATACTTGATCACAAGGTGATCGAAAAACTATTAATAAAAATGGACTGGATTTATATAGACTTACATTTGACATAGTTTATGTATGGTAGCCATTTGTTGCTAGAATGCTAACCACACAGCAGTGTACAGATTTATTTGGCCATTTTAAATGGGGAATGAACAGATGGTGAAATTGGATATAGATAGCTATATATATTGTCATTCATCCAGTCATTGGCAAGTACACACAAAATAATATTACTGTAATATTAATTGTGACATTCATACACAGGACTATTGTATTTAGCAAGTGTTTCGTTTTATATACATGTGCGTTCATTTGTATATTGCCTTTGACAAAAGCATGTGCTAAAACAAGCTTTTTATCCTATACAGAGAAAAAAAATCTATCTGCAGAAATTGCAAAAAACATTTACTTTACTCATAAGGATATAAGTCAAGATTTATCCCATCGAGCTATGTTACTTTAGCAATTGTTTATGAAACATGCATTGGTTTGTAACACAAATGGTGGAATTACAGCATGTGACCCGCTAGGTTTGAAGAGCTGTTCACAGCTGTGAGGCAGGGGCACATATGGACACCCACCCACAATATTTGCTCTGTTTTTAGAAACAGTCTCGCTGTTTCAGGCAAAGAAATTCCTGCAATGTTGAACCACAATGATTTTTTTTTTCACAACCATGCAGAGACTCAGGCCTGGCGCGTCTGCCAAGTTCTGCAGCTGCCCTGAATGGGCGGAACCTCGGCCGGCCTAGTCTGGTCCGTCTGCAGACAGACTTGCGCTTCGTGCAGCACAGCAGAAGCACCACTACCTCCCAGGGCACTGGCTTGCTCCAACATAAAGGCAGTGCTTTGCTCTTTTTAAAACTGTTAGCAGTGGCAGGGTTCAGAGACATCCCTGTCTTGTCCCTCTGCAGACTCACCCGGAAGACACGAGGACTCAGGGAAGAGTCCTCCAGCTTGTTCTTACTGAGATCCAACCACTCCAGGTTGGGCAGCCCAGAGAGGCCCCGGAAGGGAAGTTTACCAATTCTGTTCTCTGGGACACAAAAGAATGGATAATCCCTTCCACATACAGTACCATAAACAAATACAATGTAGCATTATAATTCAAACCAGGAAAGAATTTAGATGTACATGGATGGTTGAAACTTGCTTGGGACCAGACTAACACAGCAGCAGTAGTAGTTTTATCCTGCAGCATTTTTTTCTTCTTGTAATTGGCAAATTGTACAAATACAAAAATACAATCAAAATTATTTTATGCTGGGCCTCCCGCATGGTCTAGTGTAGGGGTGTCAACTCATTCCATCGGGCGAGTGTATGCAGGTTTCTGTTGTAACCAATGCATTACACCAGGTGATTTCACTAATTAGCTCACTTCTTCAACTAAGGAGGGAACCTAATTGAAATCACCTGGTGTAATGCATTGGTTACAACAGAAACCTGCACACACTCGGCCCTCGATGGAATGAGTTTGACACCTGTGGTCTAGTGGTTTCAACGTCCGGCTCTGGGCAGGAGTGCCACCGGGGTGGCAATTGGCTGTCCGCCCCAGGGAGGGGGGAGGGAAGCCGACACAGTTCGCTGCGCACAGGAGTGGTTCTGGGGTGCCGGAATTACAGTCCACAGCACAACGAGTGCCGTCTCGGAGGAGGCAGTGCTTCGCCACTGTCACTGCCGGTCATAGGGCTACGGCAGCGAACTACGAGGGAGGGGATTGAACTAAGAATAGCAGGAGTAATTGGCTACCAAATTGGGAGAAAAACGGGATAAAATCGGAAAAATGTATTTAAAACAATATTTTATGCTAGCACACCCTGGTCCTGTAAAGAGCAATGATAAAAGTGTAGTAGCCAGGGCTCTGTAATCAGCTGGCACCTATACACTCAGTGTTGTTCAGCCCTTATTTGCGTCCGCCTCAATCAATGTATCCTACACTTATCTGCGCTCCCCACAGTTAGTGGAGGTGAGAGCTTAAGCACAATAATACCATGTACAAATAACTGCACATGTACTAAACAGACCTCAGTGTCCCTTCCATCCATTCCCTTTCAGTTGTTAAGTATTCACCACCCCTCCTCCACATTTACCTGCCAGATAGAGAGTTTTCACACCAAGGTCGGTGATTATGGGCAGGTGGGCCATGCCCACGCTCCCACAGGCAATAAGAGAGTCGGAGAGCAGGCACCCAGCTGGGAGGGACTCCATGAAGTTGGTCCTGTTTAAAAAGGAAGCGCCAGGGAAATATTCAGGAGACGGGGTGCTCTTGCTTTCCTTCTCCTTCTCATCGTCCTCAGCGCCATCATCTTCATCCTCATCTCGGTCCTTCAGCTGTTTCTTTTCCTTCTGACCTTTCTTCGTCTCTGTCGCCACGGCACCAGCCCCGACTCCAGTGGAGGGGTTCCTCTTCAGCAAAGGCACCTTCCCCACCTTCTCCTCCACTTTCACCCCAGCTTCCTGCTTCTTCCCTGGTGGTGGCACCCGCTTAGTCAGCTGACCCAGGAATTAACAAAGAAAAACTGTTAAGACTCACCCTTTTCAGTACAGGGTAAGACCATTGGCTTCTTTCAGAATTTGTCCTGGTGTCCTTCCCCTTGATTTCAAAATTAAAAATTCTCCCTACTTTACAAACATGTTTTTAAAATGCAAATTCAATTTATCATTAATTTGGTCATCGCCAAACTCACCAAAATGTGAAAGAACTGTTTATTTATTTGTGAGTCAAAGGGCAATTGTTGATTGAATCCAGTCCTACATCTGTTTGGTTCGGTACAACCATCGCCGAAGAATCGCTTAAAAACTGGCATTGCCAGTGCCAGGAGTGTGACGTGGTGGCATGAAATATGCCACAGAATCCCCCAGGGAGGGAGGGTTTCAGCCAGCAGTTTTCAGTAGCAACTCCTCTGGTCAAATGGGTGCCTGCAGTCTGCCTGTGCCAGGTGTGCAAGTGGCACAGTCCTCCAGCACAGTATCTACAGTTCAACTGCAGCTAATGGATTGCAGAGTGGAAATTATTGGCAGCTGATTGCGTTTCAGAGGATGTTCATGCCAAGTGTGCATCTACATAAATTGCGGAGGACGTTGCAGCAGTGTGACAGCCTTAGGTGAGAAATTTGGAATTTCAAATAGGAAAAAAATTACGTTTTTAAAAAGTACCACTGTCCATCACTCGCCTTGTGTTAGTGCCCAATCTCACAAACTCACCTCTTTCACTGAAACAGACCCCATCTCCTGCTTCTTATACTTGATCTCCACCACATTCTTCCCATTGGGGGACATGGCAGCCTGCTGCAGTCTGCTACTGCCATCATCTCTCTTTGTGTTCTTCCCTCTAGTTTTGACCCCCTCCTTCACCACTGGTCTTCGGGGCTGACCCTTCATCCTGCGGACTGAGGACTGAGGCATCTGTGGAGCTGAGAAAGGACTAAAATCATATGAGGAACTTTGTCTGCAAATAAGTCGGGACATTGACCAACCTGCAAACCAAAATGCAACCATCAGTGATTTTACATTTCAGAAATGCTCAAATATGCTGCGTTATTTCCATTGGGTGTGGATTTAATTGGATCAGCAGGCTCCAGCCTTAATCTACATCTTTACATTGATACACAGTAAGAATGACTACTCTGTACTCACCCTCAACCTCTGCTGTACCTTTGTAGAAACAGCAATATTGATTGTAATCAGACCACAGCCACACACTGCAAAATGTTTTTGCTATTTTCCCATTTTAAGACTATCTTAAAATAAAGTTGCAGTTTAAATGTATTATTTGTATTATATTGTTTAGAGGAATCATATATATATATATATATATATATATATATGCTCTTGCAAAACATGCTCTTGCAAGTAAATTAGTATTTGTGGTGTGCAACTCCTGACAAAATAACTCCTGTGGTTATTATCTGAGGAATGCGGATGCGGTCTTACCGGCGTTGGTGCAGGGAGTAGAGCGACAGCTTGGAGCCCCGCTCTGACAGCGACACACAGAACAAGGCTCAGGAGACCACTCGGCTCCCTCAAACAGATAGATCCCCTTCACCAGGCACTGGCTGCCACTCCCTGACACAGACAGAGTTGGGTTACACCACACAGTGTGCCCTGCACAACCCCCCTCCACCAACTACACCCGCACCCACCCCAGATCTTCCACTCACCTGGGGGCAGAGTTCCACCAGGCGCAGGTGCATCCGCTGCGACCGCTGCCGGGTCGCTGGTACCCCTCTCCTTCTGCCCCTTCCTGGGCCACCGCTTATCGCCGGCAACAGAGGCAACAGCACACACGCACAGGTAGAACACCACGACCCTGTACATCGTAAGCAAGCGCTCTCCCACAGTCTGTATGTTCTGCTGTGAAGTCTCCCCCCATAAAAACCCAGCCTGCAGTTTTGACTGGAGCAGGATCTTTAAATGCTCTCCAAGAAAGTGCTGTTCTCCACTCACAAAAAAAAGCTAAGGTGAGAGCTGAACGAGAAGGAGGAAGGGACACGGTGGAGAGGGCAAAAAAAAGAAAAAGGAAAATATTTCCAACAAAGCCCTTCATTCATTCCTTTAAAAAAAAAAGAAACACCTACCTCTCCTCTCCCCTCTCTCTTACACCCCCACCCCCCCATTCCCTGGTCTTAAACAAACAAACCAAGGTGGAGCTTTAGCAAGAGAAGACTTATCTGAGACATGATAATGATGATGACATCGACCAAACCATCAGGTCTGGGAACTGGACTGTTTTAGCACTTTGTGGGATTCAACACGGGCAAATTAGGTGGAGAAAATAGACAGTGGATTTCTTTTCCTACTACTTCTTCTTCTGCATCTCACTGGAGACATCTCAGGTTGGCCACACTGCGCTGGCAGCGTATGTTTGAAAAGGAATACAGTCTGGGGTAGAATGAAAGGCGGCTTTGTCTCTCCTCCCCCCCATTACACACATGCACGCACTCTCTCACACACACACACACACACACAAAACTCCCAGGGAGACATAGTGACCACACTCAAACCAAATTCTGGCTGCTCAGCCACAGAGTATCGCTGTTTATCTCACTCCCAGTTCTCATGGATGTCAACTGCTACAACATATAAATCCACAAAGTTTGGTGAATACCAATCCATCTGAGTTTTGAGCATTTCAATGGGTCTTTGACTTTTGATATCTGGAACTGAAACGTATTGCTAAATAAAATACTTAATTTACATTCTTCTTATATGAAAGACGTGAGGCAAGAACTTGGCTACAGCCACACGGAAACCCAAGTTTGCATTTGGAACGATCTATGGCAAGTTAGAACAAAATATGTTTCACTTCCTCCACCCTCACAAACACATGCACAGAATGGTCCAACAGACTTTAGTAATTTTTTTAGTCAGAAAGTTTTTAAAAGCGCACATCCCTCCCTTTGTTTTCCATTAACACTTCCATTTGTTGTTCCATAGAACAACCACCATGTTCTGATTTAAAAGGTGTACTTTTACATTTACATTTTGCATTTAGCAGACGCTCTTATCCAGAGCAACTTACAAGATGTGCATTAATACAAGGTAAGAACAATCATAGTTAGCGCACAAGATCAGTGCAGTAAAACAGCAATAGACATCATTGCATGTGCTTTTAAAAAGTACTTGAGTTTTGTTTATGTGTCAATATTAAAACATTCCATGAACATCCTGTTCTAGGACTTTAAGAGTCACTTTGAAACCACATTACTAACACAAGGTGAAATAAATTGTTGAAGGCAACTGTTGTACTTGCCTAGAGGTGTTGTTTAGATATTACACATTCATCTGCTTGTAGTACACATTTGTTGTCATAACAAACTCTTCATGCTGAAAAGCTACAAGCTCTGCTGTGAAAAAAAGCCAAACATGTTGCATAGCAAAATTCCTTTCGGCCCATCTAGGCTCATCATGTCCTAATCTAAAGAGTATCTAGTACTGCATCTAGCCTGGACTTGAATAGCCCAAGTGTTTCTGCCTCTACTACCCTACCTAGTAAGCTGTTCCAGGCATTGACAACTCTCTGTGTAAAGAAAAACTTCCTAATATCTGTGTGGAATTTGCCTTTAACTAATTTCCACCTGTGGCCTCTTGTTCTGCTGACCCCACTTATCTTAACAAATCTTTGGTATTTCACTTTGTTAATCCCTTTTAGGAATTTTAAAACCTCAATCAAATCCCCCCTAAGTCTCCGTTTGCTAAGCTTTAATAGATTGAGTGCCTTAAGTCTATCATCATTTTACATTTTAAGCATTTAGCAGATGCTCTTATCCAGAGCGACTTTCAAGATGTGCATTAATACATGGTAGGAACAATCATAGTTAGCGCACGAGATCAGTGCAGGAATACAGCAATAGACATCATTGCAGGCATCTGCGTACCATACCTGTAACACCGGGAAGGAAAAGGTTAGTGAATAAAAATAAATAAAAAATTGGGGAGTATAGTGTTGAACAAGTAAACAGTGGTGAAGACAATTTAGCTAGATGGACAGAGTTCAGTGGTAGTGGAGTCTGAAGAGGTGGGTTTTGAGTCTCTTGCGGGAGATCGCAAGTGATTCCGCGGTCCTGACCGATTGCGGAAGGTCGTTCTACCACCGAGGGATCAGGACAGAGAAGAGGCGAGACTGCGAGGAGCGGCTGCCAGGCGCCCGGAGGGAAGGGACAGTCAGTTTACCAGAGGAGGCGGAGCGGAGGGGTCTGGGAGGTGTGTAGGGAGTGATGAGTGACTGGAGGTATGGGGGAGCAGTACCTCTGGCCACTTGAAAAGCAAGCACCAGTGACTTGAATCTGATGCGTGCTGCGATGGGGAGCCAGTGCCAAGAGGAGAATAGAGGGGTGACGTGAGTGAACTTCGGCTGGTTGAACACCAGACGAGCGGCAGCGTTCTGGACTAGTTGCAGTGGCTTGATGGCACAGGCCGGAAGGAGTTGCGAATGACATCAACCTTCTCGTGAAAGAAGGATGCGAAGTCATCCGCGGTTAGAGAGGAGGGGGTGGGGGAGGAGGAGGGGTGAAATAACTTTCATACCAGGTATCAGTTTAGTTGCCCTTCTATATCTTTCTTGTAGTGCGGTGCCCAGAACTGCACACAGAAGAGGTCTGACAAATTGTATAACAGTAATATAACCTCCTTTGATTTATACTCAATATTTTTTGCTATGTATCCCAGCATCCTGTTGGCTTTTTTCACTGCTGTAGCACACTGCTTTGATGCATAGGCTTTGATCAACTACAATTCCTAAGTCGTTTTCAAATTGAACACCTACTAACTTTTCTCCTCCCATAAAATACTCCTGTCTAATGTTTTTATTTCCCACATGCATAACTTTACATTTAGCAATATTGAATGCCATCTGCCATGTATCTGCCCATTCTTGGATTTTGTTTAAATCATCTTGGATATTACTTTAGTCGATTCCAAACTGTTTGCCAAACCCCCGAGTTTAGTATCATCTGCAAATTTGCTACATTTGTCCATATCAAAATCATTTATGTAAATAAGGAAGAGCAGAGGTCCCAGCACCAATCCCTGCGGGACACCACTGCCCACAGCACCGAGGTCAGATACAGACCCACCTACTGTTACTCTTTGTATTCGCCCTTGCAGCCAATTATGAACCCACTCTGAAACTACTCCTGCAATTCCTACTGAATTCATTTTAGCAATGAGCCTCTCATGTAGTACCTTGTCAAATGCTTTCTGAAAGTCCAAATATATAATATCATAAGCCTGGTTCAGGTCAACACACTTTCTAGCCTCTTCAAAAAAGTCCAGGTTTGTTAGGCATGACCTCCCTTTTAGAAAATCATGTTGACTCTCCCTTAAAATACTATTATTTTTCAAGAATGATTCCAACTTATCCCTAGTAATACATTCCAGCATTTTACATGCGATGCAAGTTAAACTGACAGGCCTATAGTTCCCTGGGTCAGTACGGTCCCTTCTTATATATTGGAATGATATTACCCTGCTTCCAGACATCTGTTGTCCATGGACATTGTTCAATGTACTTTCAAACAACACCTGTCACATTAAACTGTACTTCTTCTGACAATTGCACATTAGATCAGGGGTTCCCATATTTCCTGAATATACCCTTTCTGTATACATTATGTTACCCAACAGATTTTAAAATATATAGTAACATATCACAACAATCTCCAAAAAAATTGAAAACATTTATTTGCCAACACAGCTTTATGGTTTAGTCATAAGGGGTTTTAAACCAACTTTATTAGTTGTATTATGAGACATGTGCAGTATGTACTGAATGAGAACTTCCAATATACACAATTTTAAACTGACCATTTTTCAGTTTTTGGTAACCTAAACCTTTTTTGTTAACCTCTGGCAGTTTACTGCTTACCTTTGTACCATTTCAGGTTATTCACTGGACTTGAACTGTTTACATTTCTGTAAAAAATTGAAAATGGGGGTGTTCTAAAACTTTTGACTGGTAGTGCATGAAAATTCAAAAAATAGCTTTTTTTCCATAATAGACAATATTTTCAAATGAGGAAGTAAAATGTTTTTAACATGTCAAAACAACTGCATGTACAGAGCATGTAACTTGCAATGTTTAATTAGACTAGTGTGAAAATCACTGAAAAGTTTTATACAGTATCACTTGCCCTTGATTAAATAAAAAACACAGTAAAAAAACATAACTATTGTATCGTGCTGCTGTTCAAGGTTGGCTCTCCAAATGTTAATGTTGTGCTTGCGTGGCACTGTGACCTGAGGGCATGACCTTTTGCACTTTTTCCTAACTCTTTTCGTGGTGCTGTAAAGATTGAAGTACTCGGAACAACTGTTTAACGTATTTGGTAGATTGCACAAAAAATATACCTTTTTTGTTGCAATTAGATTAAATTGGTCACCATGTACTGTTTGTTTTGCTGAAATTAAGCCACAGCATTCATATCTGGCCATATTCTATCCTGCATGTTACTTCACACTTCAAAGCATCATCCAATGAAAGAAGTTGACATATCTATTCTAACAAAAGTCGATTAACAAAACATGACATGTCTTAACATGAAAATGTCATGTTTCATTGCAGCCTCACAAAATGTGTTTACTTCGACCCACTGCTAGCAAATGTTAAATAAAATAACTGAAAGACTGCTCAGTCAGGATATTAAATAATGGTAATAAAAAAAGTGTTTAATTTGAAAATGATTACAAGAATGGGTGAAATTAAACTATGAACTTAGCACAAAATGGCAAAGGGGAATGGTACCTCGTAATATTCTATAGTTAAATAATTTAAGAACAGGGAATGGCACCTCACTATGTGGCCTTCAAAAAATGTCTAGATTAGATAGAACTAGTGTTTCTGCTTCATACATTGCATGCTGGGAAATTGAACTGAAAATTCATTTCAGCCATCTGAGACAAGCACACTGCAGACTTTCATTGTTATGCATTTATTAGAAGCCTCGGAAGGTATTCAAGGTGTTGTACATTTTTCTTAGGGCAATGCTCGTCACTGAGGTCACTTGATAACTTCAGCGCGATTTATATTCTTCCAAGTGTGAGAGAACCCATCCTGCTGGGGCCAGGATTGAGACGAATATGGTGGCCATCACAAAGACTTGCTCCTGGGGAGTAAATAAACAATAACTTAGGTTAACATGACGGGACAACGTACGATGCTAGTATGGGCTAGATTTAGTATGTTTGTTAAAAAAAGAACTGAAATGGATGCAAAACTGTTGCATGTTTATTTCAGTATTCACCTTATTATCAAGTGACCTCATGCTCGTCACTGAGGTCACTTGATAACTTCAGCGCGATTTATATTCTTCCAAGTGTGAGAGAACCCATCCTGCTGGGGCCAGGATTGAGACGAATATGGTGGCCATCACAAAGACTTGCTCCTGGGGAGTAAATAAACAATAACTTAGGTTAACATGACGGGACAACGTACGATGCTAGTATGGGCTAGATTTAGTATGTTTGTTAAAAAAAGAACTGAAATGGATGCAAAACTGTTGCATGTTTATTTCAGTATTCACCTTATTAGCTAAAAAAACATACAATGCTGGTCAGTACTTCAGTCACTTACAAATAAATCTATAACGGTAGGCCTACATGCACGTTGATGTGGGCTTAAATGTTCCCCACATCAACGTATGCGTGCCCAAGGCTGTCTGGATGTTTAAAAGCCATATCCAGTAGGTGGCAGAGAAATCGCGTAGGTAACTACTGCTGGTTTGCCAGTTTATTTACCATGTGGATTGGATGACATACACAGATACCCTTTATTAACCTACGTTATAAATATGGTCAAAGGTAGCTGCTAACTTTATCATAATAACTAGTTAGCTTGTTATAAACGTCAGTGTTTTAGTTGGGTAGATGTATTGCTAGCAGTCTTGTTTCACGTCAGAATAATTTAAATGGAGCGTATGTAATGTAACGTTTTAGCTAAGTTTATAGCCTAGTCCTTAACTTAGCAAGTGTACCTACAATTACATTTTTATCGATACATCATCGCCAGTTCTATGATCACTGTGGAGCCAGAAAATGTAATATTTTCGTAGATTCTTTACATTAAATTCACAACCGAAAAGGGGTAACAGTGAGTTAATGCAACTATAACGTACTCCCAAACTAGGAACATTAACTTTAATAAACGTTGTATTTGGAATGCGGACAGTAGAGGACTAGCTATATTCAGTATTGCCTTAAATACATTCTTTTTTCCCCCAATTTTTAAGACAAATGCTGCATTTCTTTATAAGTGTCAGCCTCAAATCTAACGTTAGTTGACAAGTAAATGACCGCAATTGTGTGTTAAATATTAAAGTAACGCTTCTCCAGCATTTTCCCCAGTGCTCGGACATAACGATCTCGGATCTGCCTCCATTTATTTTTGCGTGTTTCCATGTCCAGTTTTAAAATGCTGGAAATGTCTCGCCAGCTATTCTGCCATGCATATCTGTCTCTATGCCGCGGCAATGACACTTCGTAAAGATGCGTGTAATTGCGGACCGTCTCTATCTACCTCGTTTTCTTCTTCGCTTTCTTCATGTTTTCATCCATTCGCATCCTCGACATCACACGTGGTATACTGCCCCCATGATTTATGTCGGTATTGCACTTCGCATACGCGTGGTGTTAATTATTGAGAACGTGCACAAGGTCCGCACCAAAACACCGCAGTTTACACATGGCAGCCATTTTACGTACGCTTATTTAACGTTAAGTATATTCAGGTCTTAAGCGTCCCATTTTGGCCAGATAACTGACACGATACTAACATTTTGTTCGTCCGTAACGACGTGTCATATATGAGACTTTACAAGTCACACATTGAAAAAAGGGCAGGAAATTCCAGAATATCTTGGCTTCAGGAAGCGAACTGCCGAAACATTGTGGAATAACCAAGGCTTTCAACCAATGGCATGTAGCCATGATGCAAAATAATTCTGACAGTGACCTGGCCGATTCCTTCTTGGCCTTTCGTGAAATGTCCCCCAGAAATGTCAGGGCTACTTTGTTTTAAGATGTAAACTGTACGAGCGCTTCACTCAACCTCTTGCGAACGAGGTCATGACGTAATTATGGCCTTGGTTTGGCGGCAGTTCAACGCTCAGCCACATCGTGCGGAATTGGTCAAATGTAGTCACACTTGTTCAGATGGGTGATGTTAGCAAGCTACCTTCAAACGACAGACCACGACGACACAAGCATAAATAAATGTATTGCCAAATTGTAAAAAATAAAAAGTTAGCTGGCAAACCCATCCCTTAACAACCAGATTTGCGAGTGTAAGTTAGCTAGTGCTAGCAAACTAACAAAATCAGTTAACGTTAGCAAAATCATCATCCCAAAATAAGTAGGACGAATACAAAATGTATATATTGAGGACATGGCATCAACACACATCTAGTCGGACAAATGTAAGTGTTTATACAGGAGACCAGACGAAGATCCCAGCGGGATCGAAACGTCATTAAATGTATTCGTGGCCATTTTTACTGTGAGCGTTCTCTTTTTCAATAATCATTCTCCGTTAGGCACCTAACAAATACGCTGTAAGTGCGTTTGTTTTTAATCATTCTATACAGGAGTTATTTATATAACTAATTTGATACGTAGCTAGTTATCCTCCAACGTTAGCTCGCTATCATTGTAGAGTCCATGTAAAGATATAGCAATGCAAAGGCCTACTTACGCCAGTAGACAGAATGTGCTTCGCAGGCTTGCTCGAAATATTGGTTTTGAGAGTGGTCAGAGGCTTCAGGGTGCAATTCAGAAAATTGAAAGAACGAGTAAATCCAGACATTGTGATTTCTTAAGCCGTTTTCAGTGATGGTAAAATACGATGGTCTACTTTAAAGCAGTTCTTGGTTTCACGAACGAATTCGCCGAGGTCAAGTTTACTATCGATAAATTGCAAGTGATATGAAGCTTCTGGTGCCTCTCGTTTTCATTGGTCGGTTTGATTGGCATGATTACCATGGTGATATCACTCCACCAATAATAGTGCACTGGAACACGTTTAACCTTTTAGCTAACCTTGGGCATTTCTTCACGGGGAGATCAGAAACAGAATACCCAAGACGAGAGTCGTACTAATCGTATCGTGTTATGTGCGCCATAATATAGGCATATGAAAAGTGGGATTGTTGCTAAATTATTTATATATATATTCCTATATTTGTTTTGTTTTTGAGTAATATGACAATTATTACCCTAAAAAACGAAAAAATAGGCTACTATATGCGAGCTCGACACCTCATATATTATTATTATTATTATTATTATTATTATTATTATTATTATCATTATCATTATCATTATCATTGCTCCTTACACCACACTTTGCACAGAATAATGCAGTATAATTTATGCATGACAAGACAAGGCCTGATGTGGCGCATATTTGTCAGACCCCTAGAAAGTACCAACTAGAGCAGTGGTCCCCAACCACCGGGAAATGGTCTTGCATGAAACCGGTCCGTGGTGCAAAAAAGGTTGGGGACCACTGAACTAGAGCATGATGGAGAGGCCAACCTATACACATGACAAACCTAACAGCGTGTCTTTGAGATGTTCTGGAGCACCATGTGTTTAATCGGGTAATAGGTTTTTAGTTACAGTGATATGTTGTTGTCTCACCCACCTGAGTTTAATGCACTTACTGTAAGTTCTTCTGCATAAGCATGTCTGCTAATGTCTGCATGTCAGCTATCCCCTGCCTGACTGATCAGTGCCATTATTAAACACCATCTGCCTCTGTTGGGTCAACCTCTAAATCTACATACAACTCTTTATTTTAGGCTCATAGACTTGACATTTGGCCCATGTGTCCTGCGGCATGGCTACAAGACAATAGCAGGTGTTAGCTTGCTCTCTCTCTAGCTCTATGACAATAGCTCTCTCTCTCTCTCTCTCCATCACTCTCTCTCAGGAGGTAAGAGTGGGTTTACCACACACAGATTGAGCCACTCCCCTTTCCTCTCTGTCTCCCCTCTTCAACAGCTGAGAGGATGGTACAGGCTAGGAGCTACATTTCCAGTCAAGGACAAATGGACTCAAAATAGCAGTCACCATTGTCAGGATGACCCCCATCCGGTCTGTCCTGCCCACCGACCCACCCCTCATAATGGCACCATGCCTCTGTCACTGATCCAAAGCAATACTTTCTTTTTCCTGTGACCTTGGAAGAACTCGGTGTGCTCTGGTTCACTCTGAAAGGTATATTCTAATCAGAGCAAGTTCAAAATCTGTGGTTTTTGCTGTTAGTCTCACAACCTTTGAAATGGTAACTGTTTAATAAGGAACATTATTATGTTACCATAGTTATATGTATAATTTTGGATTGTATTGTGGTTTAAAAGTGGCACACACCTATAAATCCACGTTTTTATTGTCTTATATTGTGACAGAACAAATCATTTTTGAAATTGCTAGTTCTTTCTTGGTTATTTCAATCCTGATTCTAAATATAATTATAATCTGTTTTCCCTTTGCCAAAGCAGGTCATGTGGAACACATATCTTTTTTCAATTGGGCTTCATAGGTTGAAAACCACTGGAATAGAGGTATTAGAAGAATGACACCCCTCCCCCTTTCTCACCCCTTGTTCTGAGCCCAGAATGAACTAGCTGGGGTCTTGAATGTTGTAGCATACTATTACCTGTCAGTGAAATTGACTTGACCAACTGTTTGTAAGGTCTGGACCACTTAATCGCTTAGTAACAAGCCCGATTGCAGTGAGGGCAGCCTGGCTTTAATGTCCAGTATAGGACATGCTCTTCTCTCCATGCCCATCCTCACACCCTTGGATGCTTCAAAACATGCTGATATATACAATAGTGTTTGGAAGAGCATATGTACAATTCAAAAACCATTTAAAAGTTAAATCTATTTCTATCAAATCATGCACGCCTTCTCTAATAACTTGGTGGAGACAGGTGGAGGAATGCAACTCAACTGACATCAGTATCACTGACGCTTGTGTGTATGTGTGAGAGAGAGAGAGAGAGAGAGAGAGAGAGAGAGAGAGAGAGAGAGAGAGGAGAGAGAGAGAGAGAGAGAGAGAGAGAGAGAGACAGAGAGAGAACACAATTATTTCGAGATTTGATTGTGAATCTATTTCAGATCAGCTATGGCACCTTCAGGGCCAAGGCTGCAGCAGTAACAATACACCAGCAGTGCTCCCATGTCTTTCATATATGCCTGCTAACACTAGGGCTGCATTGCTTTAAATACACATGCTGCAGAGCACAATGTGAAACCAAAGCAGTGAATCAAGTTCACTTGTCACTGTGGCCTCCTGCTCCCTTTTGTTCTCTCTCTTTCACGTTGAGGGTGCAGTCCTTACATCTTTCATTCCTTTCCTTTTATTCCATACTTATTCCATACAGCAATGCATTTCAACATTGATGTCAGCACCACTATGTGGGCCTCCTCTATCCCCACATTAATTGCACTTAGTGTCTAGAAGTGCTGCTTATATCATTCACTCATGTACACAGATAAGCACAGCTCTACAGTAAGGACAGGGAAACGGGCCAAATTCTTTGTATAATCAGGAAAAACAACCAACCACCTGATTTGTATAATACAACCAATCTAAAAATATACCAAAGTACTGTAACTGCTAGGACAAGAAGAGTCATACACTGTATGGGCCGTTATACAGACACAAGAGCCATGTTAACTTAATAATAATAATAATAATAATAATAATAATAGCTTTATTTGTATAGCACCTTTCATACAAACAGTAGCTCAAAGTGCTTTACAGGGAAAGTAAGGCATAAAAATATATATACATATATATACACACATATACATATATACACGCCTATATATACATATACACATATAAATACATACATACATACATACATACATAGGCATAAGACAAAAGTAAAAAAGAATAATAAAAATAAAAATCAAGAAAATACACATAACAATCATACTCAATTCTAAGGTTTAAAACAGAGACAATAAAAGTATAGTCAACCTAATAAATTAATTAATGCAGATTCTCTCTCTGACCGTGATGTTGTTCAGGGGGCAGTAGCTTTCATTCACCAGAAGAATTAAACCCCCACCCCGCCGTTTGCCATATAATATAAGGCATTATATACCCTCTGCTGGGATTTTATTTAACTCAATATCTGCAAGGTAAGCAGATATGGCCCTTATATTTTTTCAAATTCACTGTGGAGATAAATCATAATTTGCTTTAAAATGTATGCCATTTCAACCCACACTTGTCTCAGGACTTGAACTCTGGTCCTTCATACATTTTCATTGTGTTTGCCCTGACCGACAGTCTCAGTATTGAAGTATCCCTACTTCCACGCCTGAGCCCAAACCTGCTCTTGTCTTTATAATCTAAAGGCAAAATAGCCTTTATTGGCTTGTGTGTGGACGAGTTGTGGTGGAGTTTTGTGAAGAATAACTTGTCTCCTCTGAGGATTGGAGATTTCTGATTTATAAAGTCTACAGTGAAATAACGATAGTGATTTCAGAGAATCACTCCTTTGTAGTTTATCTTAAATTCTATCAAAAGACTGCTCATGCTGTGCAGATTCAGTAATTGTTTTCTCTGTGTGTTGGATGTGCAAACATTTCTCTGTGCATTGGTTGTGAGGATGTGCAACCCAGATTAAATAAAGATCAGATAATCTGCACAGTGTTGATTTAGAAAAAAATCCAGTTTTCATAGGCAATCAATAAGATATATGTAGTTGTATCACAGATTGGGGCTAGCCAGGGATAGCTGAATTAGAAAACACTGTATTATTACCCATCATTGACTCTTTTGAGAAACTGGTAATACTATTTTAACCATATACATCTATTTGTTCTATTTAGCTAACACAGCTTTCAGGTTAGATGTTCTGGAAGCCCACTTTCCCAGAGTTCTTCTCTCTTCCAACAAATAATTATCTTACATGAAACTGTTTAGCTCTGTTCCCAGTCACCAGAGCAGAAAACCTGCTGACCAGGCTGTGTTCCCACCTGTCCAGAAATGGGGTACCCTTGCCATCTTCAAGTTCCCTCAAGGCTATCAACCTCCTCAGTCCCTTTGTCCAAACTTGGCCTCTAATGTCAGCCTGCCTTAGTTCCTCCTCTAATTATAGGAACTTCTCTATCTCTCTGCAATGAGAACAGTGGAGTGACGTGAGACTTTTTTTTAGGCTGTCATTCCAACAATAAAACCAGGGGCAGGTGTTGTCCGAAGCCTTTGTCCTGTGTCTGCAGCAGTGGAAACGTTTGTTTGTGTGCCAGTGCGTGCAAGACTTAGTCAGGGACAACAGTCATGGATGATGTATACAAGGCAGCGGTGAGTAAGTGGCCGACACCTCTGGGGCAGAAGGTTCAGTATATTGCTGTGACTGTGATGGAACTTTTATGGAAAAGGTGGAGATTTCTGGGAGATCATATGTGATCAGTGTGGCAAAAGCTAAAAAGCCCTTGAGGTTTATGTAGGTGTGTTAATAGAGGCATGATAGTTGTGGGGAAAAGTTTGTGCTAGGCTATTAAATGTAAATATGCATTTTGTTCTTTTTGTTCATTTTGCTTTGCAGTTATTCCTCTATAAGGCATATAGTATTAGTTTGTTGCACATGAGGGTTTTATGATAGTAACAAATGTGTTTAGACATACATCTGTGTAATCACCTCATAGTTTGTCTACGAAGAATCGAGTATCAAGATACTATATTGGGAAAGACACTGTTGGAGCTGCCGGACAATCTCTTTCGGTGTGCCCATTGGAATTTCCAGTTAAGGTCAGATGGGCCTGGCTGTGGTTTGAAAGTCTATAAAAGGCTCGAAGAGGGACAACAGACAGGTGACCAGACCGGGCCGGCTGTTAGGATTCACGTTGAGGGAGCTCTCAGATGCATTCTCGCTGTGTTGAACCTCACCCATTACATCTGATCTTGAGGGGCACCACAGTCATCACAAGCTAACAAACAGCTTTCCTTTCTCCCAGCACTGACGGAGTGCATTCTACGTGACAGTCGTCTCAGCAGAGAGACAAGAACTTTGTAAAGATTGTGAAAGATTTAGGCGGTTGGATCTATGAAAATTTGACAGGCTTGGTTTTAAAATACCTGGGCATGCCATTCAGCTGCTGTAACTGAGAGAAAGGTAGAATTACAAGAGTAATCCACCTCATTCTATTTATAAGCCATAGATTGGCAACATAACTTGCTATGAAACCATATAACCACTTGTAGAACATAGGTCAAGTTACAGTGAACATAACAATTCAATGATATTTGTGGTTTTAGGATCAACACTGCAGTATGCCCCTGTAACCCACAGAAAAGAGTGCTATTTGACAAGTAGGGTGCTAATTTGCTGGTCACATTTAGTACAGTCAGGGGGTTTTGTAAAACTAAACATGGTCATACAAGAGACCGGGCGTGTCATGTATCGACTTTATATAGCAAGGGGATGTGAATCAAAGAAATTCTGGATATTTTTACTCATTTACTCGTTAATCGTCTTAGAAATTCTCACTTAAAAATTACATTTATGTGCACCACCTTAATTGTGGACTGTGCTTTTTTAATTGAATACATATAGTTGCTAAAGATATGTTTAATACAAAAGCACAAATAAATTGCTTAAATTCCCTGAACAAGTGGATATTGAATATTGTGTTATAATTCTGTTGTGGTTAAAACAAATGTTTGATTCCCAATTTAAACTTTTTAGTTCAAACATTGCAGATAAAATTGGAAAATATACATGATTCTCCAACAAGGAAAAAATGTTGAGTAAGGAAAACAATAACCACCAGTTCTGCAAAAAATCTGTCCAAAGTAAGACATATCAAATAAAATAATTCTTAAAATAATTATTTACATTTATAATTGCTCTTGAAGTCAGTTGCACCTTTGCATTTTACCTGCAAGGGTCTTAAAGTTAAGGTTGTTCCTGGTCAACTGTGACTCCAGGCATTGTAATGGTAATCTACAGCTGGCAGAAATAACTTTTTACACAATCGATACAATGAAATGACTGTTGTGACAGAAATAGTGAATTTCAATATTAGTGTAGACTGTGTAGTGTAGTCTACTGTCATGGACTCTGAGGAGAGCTTGAGCTCTGAGATGATCTCTCTACCTGCCACCAGCGGAGCGGACAGGGTTGGTGCAGAATAGTGAGGAGGGAGAGGGGGCAGACAGCTGTCACCTCTAACAAATGTCAGTCCGAGGGGTTGCATGACAAGAATAGCAGGTGAGGAACACAACATGCCATTTCACTCAAAACGACATGAGAGAACAGATGTCCCATATGTCATAAACGCTGGGCTAAGTTCCAGAAGAGAGAGAGACATCGGGCAGATGTAGTTACTGAACAAATCTTCTCTGAAAGTGAAGCTTGAAGCCTTTGGTTAGTTTTGGACTGCCTAATAGTCTTTGTTACTGTGACTATATTGCCAATTGTCATATTTCAAGATATAATAAACCTTATTACATTTTTAAAGCAAGGGAAAAACTTGGAAAGCAAGCCAACTGTAAAATTGACTGCATCGTTGCCCAGGGAGGGGGGGTCAGCAAGACTGTCCATATTTCAGTGCACACCAGTGATCTCTGGTTGATCAGGCACCTGCAGTCTGCCTGCATAATCTGAAATGTACTCCTCCAATGCAATGACTGCACAGCTCAGCTGGTGGATTGACAAGTTAGAAGAAGCGGCTCATAGAACGTACTTTGGAGGAGTGTGTGTGCTTGTCTATGTTCTCCTGTATTGACAGAGAATTGAAAGCAATAATACATGATACAAAATACATAATACAAAAAAAATGACTCACTATCATTTTGTATGCCATTGAGAATAGGCAGGGTTCCCAAGGTCCTTGAAAACCCTTGAAAATATTTTAATATTTATATATCCCATTGTCCTTGAAAAGTAAGTGAAAATTGCACAAATAAAAAAAGAAAATTTTACAGCGAGTGAAATCCATCCTTCTTGCTAATTCACTAGCATGATGTCACTTACGGTCAAGTCTTGAAATATCAGTGTACTGATAAATCTACTCTAATCTATTCACTGGCTTGTACATTGACTCCACTAGCAAAAGTGATGCTCTTCAAAATGTAGTCTGCCTTGCAAACGTAGCCCTATAGCCCAAAGTAACCATATTGCACCAAAAATAAGTCCCTGAAAATCATTTATTTGTCTTTAAAATGACATTGAAAAGTCATAGGAAATATTAATCTGATTTGAGTGCGTACACTGACTGCACTACTTAGCTCCACTGATTACAGCCATTCCCACATGGAACACAAGCTAATTTCTCATTGTTCCCCAACAGGTTGAGAACTTAACAGAAGAGCAGAAAAATGGTGAGTGTCTTTCTATGGTTTAGAATATTTAACATTTATATTGTAATGTTTATTTGGGGCATATAACCATGGATAACCAAGTGGAATAAACCACTCCAACCTGTGTGTTCTCTTGATAAATATGCACTACAACCACCAGGTGTACATGTATGTTGAAAAGAGGTTGGTGTGGCATATTCACACACAAACACAACACACATATACAGTACCCTCCAAAATGATTCACACCTTTGATAAAGAAAGCTGTACAAAATAAACAACACAGGGCTATAATTAGCTATATTGTATGCTAAAAAATTGGGAAATTATATACCTTTATATTATGTTATTTTTGTTATCTTATTTTTCCCTAAAAAGATATGTGTGGGCTGGTTGTCTCAACCGGTAAAGGCACTTGCCCGGAGTGCAGGTTGTCAGGGTTCGATCCCCAGGTGCGCTAGCACAGCTCTGGCCAGGAGTGCCACTCAGGGGGGGGAAGGAAAGTCGACATGAGCTCGCTGTGAGCACAGAAAGCTTCCCTGTGGGCAAAACGAATAGGCAAGTTCCATCTCAAAGGAAGCAATTCATTGCTAGCCCCGGGGGAACTGGCTGGTCCCGTAATTGCGGGCTTATGGGGGAGGTTGAATTGAAGAAATAGAGGGTACCATTGGCTACCAAATTGAGAGAAAAATTGGGGATTTTTTTTTTTAACAAATGTATGAAACATTTATTTAAAGATATGCACATCCTCAATGCTTCTTTTAAATTAGACCCAACAAAAATAAATCTACATTAATATGCTACAGTGCCATGAAAAAGTATTTGCCCCCTTCCTGATTTCCTCTATTTTAGCATATTTGTCACACTGAAGGGTTTCAGGTCTTCATACAAAATGTAATATAAGACAAGGAGAACCCGAGTAAACACAAAATACAGTTTTTAAATGATCATTTCATTTATTGGAGAAAAAAAGTTATCCAACACCAACTGGCCCTGCGTGAAAAAGTATTTGCCCCTTTAGATTACATATTTGTCAATCAACATATTAATATAAGACAAGGAGAACCAAAACACAAAATACAGTTTTTAAATGATCATTTCATTTATTGGAGAAAAAAAAGTTATCCAACACCAACTGGCCCTAGTATTTGCAGTTACTCAATCAACATATTCACCAAATGTAATTGATCATTGGATTCAATTAGAGCAGACACACCCAGGATTGATTACTACCAGCCCTGTTGAATGTAAACATGACTTATATAGAACCTTACCATCAATGTGAAGTAGGCTACAAGGTCTCAACAAGCAGCATACCATGCCGCGATCAAAAGAAATTCCGGAAGAGATGAGAAAAAAAGTTGTTGAGATATATCAGTCTGGAAAGGGGTACAAAGCCATTTCTAAGGTTCTGGGACTCCAGCGAACCACAGTGAGAGCCTTTATCTCCAAATGGAGAAAACGTGCAACCGTGGTGAATCTTTCCAGCAGTGGCCGGCCTACCAAAATTCCTCCAAGGGCGCAGTGACGACTCATCCAGGAAGTCACAAAAAAACACAGGACAACATCTAAAGAACTGCAGGCCTCTCTAGCCTCAGCTACGGTCAGCGTTCATGATTCGACAATAAAAAATAGACTGGACAAAAATGGAATTCATGGGAGAGTTGCAAGGCGCAAACCATTGCTAAGTAAGAGAAACATGAGTGCTCGTCCCACATTTGAAAAAAAACACATTGATGACCCCCAAGCCTTTTGGGAGAATGTTCTGTTGACAGATGAGTCAAAAGTGGAACTTTTTGGAAGACACAAGTCCCGTTATGTCTGGCGTAAAGCAAACACAGCATTTCACAATAAAATCATCATGCCAACAGTCAAACATGGTGGTGGTAGTGTGATGGCGTGGGGATGCTTTGCTGCCTCAGGGCCTGGAAGACTTGCTATCATTGAAGGAACCATGAATTCTGCTCTCTACCAGAAAATTCGAAAGGAGAATGTCTAGTCACCAGTCCATGATCTGAAGCTGAAGCGTAATTGGCCTATGCAGCAGGACAATGACCCAAAACACAAGAACAAGTCCACCTCAGAATGGCTCAAAAGAAACAAAATTAAGGTTTTGGAGTGGCCTAGTCAAAGTCCTGACTTGAACCCCATCGAGATGCTGTGGCAGGACCTTAAATGTTCATGCTTGAAAACCCTCCAATGTCGCTGAATTACAGCAATTATGCAAATAAGAGTGGGCCAAAATCCCTCCACAGCAATGTGAAAGTATGATCTCCAATTATAGGAAGCGTTTGGTTGCAGTTGTTGCTGCTAAAGGTGGCGCAACCAGTTATTAACTTCAGGGGGGCAATTGCTTTTTCACATGGGTTTTATGGGTGTTGGATAACTTTTTTCCTTCAATAAATGAAAGGATCATTTAAAAACTGTATTTTGTGTTTACTCGGGTTCTCCTTGTCTTATATTACATTTTGTATGAAGATCTAAAACCGTTCAGTGTGACAAATGTGCAAAAATAGAGGAAATCGGGAAGGGGGCAAATACTCACGGCACTGTACTTTTTAAAGTTCATCTCAGTCTTAGGGTAAAACTGTATTGTGACCTCCCTTGGCTTCCTGTTTCACTGGGGTGTAAAAATTAGGTAACACACATCCATTTGTCATCCATTACCATGGGGAAAGGCAAACTCTCAGAGGAAACAAGACAAAGGGTTGTTGACCTTCACAAGTCAGGAGATGGTTACACGCGTACAAACAAAGAAAGATACCACTTTGTACTATTAGGTCAATAATTGGACTGTGGCAAACCTGCCTAGAAGAGTGCATCTTGTCTCCTTGCACAGTGAGACATGGTTTGGGAGGCAAAGCAAATCCAGGGGCAACAGTTGGAGATCTACAAAACTTGGTTACATCTTGGAGGCAATTAACAAAAATAAGTGTCTGGAGTTTGCCAAATGGCATTGGAACTCCAATTGGAACCGAGTGTATAAGTCTAATTAGACCAAAGCTTGTTGGCCATGCACACCAGTGGTGGGTTTAGCATTGGAAGAAGAATTATTATGTGGAAAAGATATGTCATACCTGTGGTGAAATATGGTAATGGATCTTTGAAGTTTTGGGTTTGTTCTGCATCTACTGGTCCTGTGGATGGAATCAATGGGATCGTCAATTCAAGCAAGTACCAAAACCAAGACATTTTGGCCAAAAACCTGGTTCCCTCTGCCAGGAAGCTGAAACTTGGATCCACAAATGGATCTTTCAGCAAGAAAATGATCTCATAAGAAATAAATAGTTAACTGACTACAAAATTATTGTTTTGCAATGGCTATCTTGAACCCAATCAAAAATGTGTGGTTTGAATTGAAGAGGGCAGTCAACAACCGCAGACTGAAGGATCTTGAAATATTTTGTGTGGAGGGCAAAGATCCCGCCGAAAACACTATATAAGATGTATGTAGTGTTATCCTTGTGAGGGGAGGGTTGCACAAAGGAGTTTGAGTAATTGTGTTTGGAGAAAAATATTACTTGTTAAACAAAATCTTTATCACGGTTGGGAATAATTCTGGAGGGTATTGTAAATGTATATTTAGTGCTTTGTGAGAGAAATTGTTAGCTGTTGATTGTTAACTTGTTTGCATCACTCTGTCCTACAACAGCACAGCACTTATCTATTCCTGTTTGTGTCTGTCCTGCCAGAGTTCAAGGCTGCGTTCGATATCTTCATCCAGGATGCAGAGGATGGCTGCATCAGCACTAAGGAGCTGGGGAAGGTGATGCGTATGCTGGGGCAGAATCCCACGCCAGAGGAGCTGCAGGAGATGATAGACGAGGTAGATGAGGACGGTAGGTCAGCGGCCATGACAGCGGGAACCTGGTGCTGTGAGTGCTGGGTGCCCAAACAGCTCTTAATATACTGGGTATATAGCATCATTGCTCAAACAGCATGTCCCTGTATGACCATTGATTCACCTGTGCGTATGTTTGTGTGTGTGTGTGTGTTTTCATGGGCATATGTGTGTATGTGTGTGTGGGGGGTGTTGTGCATAGGTGTGTGCATATATTCATGTGTATTTATGTATGTGCATGTGTTATTTGTGTATTTGTGGGTTTATGGGTTTGCGTGTGCTCATCTGTATGTGCTTACGTACATGCACATGTGTGTGTTTACAGGCAGTGGGACAGTAGACTTTGATGAGTTCCTGGTGATGATGGTGCGCTGCATGAAGGAGGAGAGTAAAGGGAAGTCTGAGGAGGAGCTGGCTGAACTCTTCCGCATGTTTGACAAGTAAGACAGCATTGATCATGTGACATCATCAGGTGACAGTGTTTATTATGAATCATGGTGATTCAGACAATGATACAAATACATTTGTATTTAGTTGATGACCTGGGTGCAGGTGGTCTGCCTGCACCACCTATGTAAGTTGTGTAGTCCTTGATTGGCAATAACTACGCAGCTCAGCTGGTGGACTTCAGGGTGTAAAGGAGCGGCAGCTGGCTCAACGTATTTCAGAGGATGCATGTGCTAGTGTTCATCCTCAAATTGATGGAGCATATTGCAGTGATGAAACAGACCTACAAATATGATCAGACATTCCAAATTTGGTAACAATGAAGAAAATAGTATTAAAAGAAAACGGACTAAGTAATAGTCTTTTCGATCCCTCCTGTTTGTGTCAGGAATGGAGATGGTTACATTGATCTGGAAGAGCTGAAGACCATGCTGGAGTCTACGGGTGAGGCCATCACTGAGGACGACATTGAGGAACTGATGAGGGATGGTGACAAAAACAATGATGGCAAGATCGACTACGATGGTGAGTGTGACTCTGGTCGTGAAATAATTGTCTCATGCTTTCCGCAAAACACTGTATCCTGTTACCCACAGCGCCACCCCTGCTCTAGTCACGTGGAGATTTGTTGCAGAAGTTAAAACATTTGTCAAATAGAAAGCACCGCTTCTGCCTCAAGGTATGCACAACTGCCAGCAAAGCCTGCAGAGTTCCAATGCTATTTTTCCACAGTTACATCACATTTGGTGTAAATCCAGAGTAAAAATAGAGTAAGACTGGCCTCCGGGTGGTCTAGCGGTTATAACGTTCGACGCTGGCCACTGCGACCGGGGTTCGATTCCACCGGCCACGCCAGAGTCGGCTCTGGCCAGGAATGCCACTAGGGGGCTGTCCGCCCCAAGGAGGGGGAGGGAAGCCGGCATGAGTTCGCTGCTTATAGGAGTGGCTCTGGAGTGCCGGAGTCACGTTTGACGGCTTGGCGAGTGCTGTCTCGGAGGAGACGATACTTCGCCTTTGTCACTGCCAGTCTCAGGGCTACGGCAGCGAACTCACAATACGAGGGGGGGGTTGACATGAAAAAGAGAGGGTGTAATTGGCTACTAAATTCAGATAAAAATGAGATGAGAATCAGAAACAAAAGAAAAAAAGAATGGCAGACTGTAAATTAAGGACTTTAATATTGAATTGAACATTGGATTTTCAAGGTACCCAAAGCACTTTACAACAACAATGAAAGGGGCAACTCACCTCAACCACCACCAATGTGCAGCACCCACCTGGGTGAACGCGACAGCAGACATTTTTGCGCCAGTACAAACTCACTATGCATCAGATACACAGTGGAGAGGTCAGGAGGGAGGGAATGAATGAAGTCCATGTATATATATTGTTTTTGGTTGGGAATTTGGCCAGGATACCGGGTTAACGCCCTACTCTTTTCGAAAAGCACCATGGGATCTTTTATGACCACAGACAGTCAGGACCTCAGCTTTTACTGTCCCATCTGAATGACGGACATGCAGTCCCGTGGGATCTAACCCACAACCTTGGCATTGCCAGTGCCATGCTCTACCAACTGAGCTACAGGAACCACGCCCAATATGGCCCAATTTCAAAACATCCCAGCAGGAGTAAGACTGAGTACCGCTTGAACGGATCAGACCACCATTGTCAAACTGTCCATTGCGTCTAACATTGGCTGGTTATCAATTCAGGCTATTCTGGAAAAAAGTATTGTGCTTCACTGAGTTTCCTCTCCTCCACAGAATTCCTGGAGTTCATGAAGGGTGTTGAATAAACCTCCAGTTTTGTGGATTTCAAGACTGAGCCTTGACCCCCTGAAATGAAAAGATACACAACACCACCCAACAACCCAAACACCCTTTCCTGTTTCTGAAACCTCTGGTGGCATCATTAACAGAGCAGGGAGGTGGGAAAGGCTCAACGTGTCACACACTTTTGCTCTGAATGGTTGTACATAAAACCCAGAAACCAAGGCACTGAGCTCATCTACTCTGCATCAGTAAAATAGCAAATATGTACCATTTCTTACAGTTCCCACTAAAGCAGTATGGACAATGGTCTATTAAGAGTAAATCTCAATAAATATATTACACAAACATTATTACTGAGCTACAATCACACCACTGTATATTTTCAATAAAGAGACAAGCTTTTCTGTAGCCCAGCTGCCATTGTCTCTGATTGACTACACTCAACGGCCACTGTGGGACAAATAGTTAGTGGGACGTTACCACCAATGACACCAGTGTAGAAGAATAAATAGAGAGTCTCTGTGAAATGGCCGGTCAGGGTGTGAATATGATAAATGGTCTTTGCGTTGTAAAAGGAGACCTGGTCTTCCTCATAATCCAAATACACGCCCACCCCATAGGGCCCCTTCCTAAGGGGTAGGGAAATTCTGCCAACTCTGTAAGTCTCCTCATCGTGCCCCTCCATAGTCCAGTAGCCATTGCTGGGAGTTCTCCCAGGTACACATCTTTCTCATCAGTGGGTATCACATGCCTGGAGTATGCCATATCGCGGTCCAGAGTCACAAATGTGGGCAGAGAGTGCGGAGCATGAGTAAATGGCACAGTTACCCAAAACAATGCAACATATAATGTCTCCGTGAATATAGACTTACACATGTATCACATAAACCCTGTGGACTCATACAGTGTGTGTCACACACCACACACAGCCACTGAGGACTATGTGCGTCTCTACGTACCTGCGTAAGCACGAATAAATCTCCACTGTAGAAAAATACAAACAATACCATATCAACATCACGTCGATGTAAATTTTACATGGACCCCCCATGTAGGCTGCTTTTTATTCCAGCTGAGCTCTCTATCAATCAGATTTGAACTCAATACTGATCTTTACAGTAGAACCTCAGAGATACAATCATATCCAGAATGGAGGTTCATTCGTAACTTTGAAAGGGTCTGTAAAATACACCAATTACATAGATTGCTGTGGTCTTATTCTATATAAAAAATAGGCTACAGTCATTTTGTGATGTTTACTCTCTTATTTTAAGTTAATAACCAATTATCAAATCAGCAGTATTCAGCTTCTCATTCCAATGGTCTCTAGTATAGTTACACCTGGAGTTCACATGTTCTGTGTGTTAGAGATGTATGTAACGTACCTGATTTAATAGGCAGTCTCAGAGCAGCTGCAAAAATACAGAACAACAGGAAAATTCATTTCTGTTTCACAATAGTCAATAGTCACTGAAAACAAAATTGAAAATAAAGTCAACCAAAAATAAAAGGGCTTATATTTTGCAACCATGCGTACTGGGAACAACTGAAGCCATTGTAAGTCAATTGGATTTCCTTAAACATTTTCTATACTTTTATACTGTAACTAAGATAGGGTACCTCGCAAAGCCTTTCCCCCCCAAATAAAACATTATGTGAAAGTGTGAGCGCCATTGTTGTCATTATAATCCATGTTTAAAAAAATTACATATTGAATACATTGTATATTAAGAAATACAATTTACTAAAACAAAAAAATGGCCATGCATCGCAAATATATCATGTCATGTGTATTTCATGTTCATCTTGTTTAATATTAGTTATCATGCACTTACCTGAATTACAGGTATATTGGTACTTTTCTGGAGAAAAAAACACAAAAAGCGAATTAATTCCTATTACATCACTACATACAGAACCAAAGTTGACAACAAACAATGGGTAACATAATTATAAGTAACAAACATAAATTCGTACCATTGAGTTTTCTCCAGGATCGGACCAACAGGGGGATGCAAATGCTTGCGAGACACAACATGAGGAAGAAGATCACCTTCCATAAGGACACCAGCGGGTAGAAATCCTCTGTGAAACACCAAAGACTCTCTTTACAGTCTATAATACCAATGCTAAAAGCAGGAAATTCCATTTGTGAAAATGCTCTGCTCTGACCTGTGATGTGTAGTTTGGACTGTGGCTTGGACCTCCCACAGTAACCATACAGGAAAACACATTGGACTCCTTCTGGATATTAATTCCACTGATGACTGTGAAGAGCCCTTGGCTGTCCTGCTCCTGTGTGCGGTGAGATGTCATGGTGTTTTGCCTTATGAAATGAAATGTATTGAAATATATTGAAATATTATCAAGATCAGAATAGATATTGAAACACTTCCAAATATATATTTTAACAAATACATTGCTCTGAAATATATTTATCATTATATTTTCCCAAAGTCCATATATTTACTATATGTCTACATTTACACAGTGGTGGGCCGTCAGGGCCTGGAAGGCCTTCTCTGCTGGCCTAAAAAATATCTGAATCACAGACTGATGTTAATTATATTTTTTCCATGAATACTTATTAAATAATTCCAAATGGTCTGTCCGCTTCTTTCATAGCTTTTCCCCTGGTTGCGCTGCTTCCAGACGTATATTTTCATATTAAAGCATTTAACCAATCACATTTCAGCCATCATTTGTTGCCAGGGTCAAATAAATCTGCCCGGAGGCCTTCACAATCAGTTCTGCAGGCCCTGTAGCATAACATAAGTGTTGATCAAACTGTTGCTTCAACCAATCAGATTTTGAGTTGGGGACACGAAGGCCTTCTAGAAGGCCTAGGTAACGTCAGCGTATTCACACCCTTTGATTGGATAGTCAGAGAGTGTCTGACTATGATGTAATGTGATTGGTTAAATGCTTTAATATGAAAATACACGTCTGGAAGCAGCGCAATCAGGGGAAAAGCTATGAAAGGAAGCGAACAGACCATTTGGAATTATTTAATAAGTATTCATGGACAAAATATAATTAACATCAGTCTGTGATTCAGACATTTGAGCGGACATTTTCAGCCCTAAAGCGAATTAAAACTTATGCCAGAAATACGACAGGGCAGGCTCGACTTTCAGCATTAGCTTCGATGGCGATAGAAAAGGACTTCTTGATGGAACTGAAACACACGGATAATCTGTACGACAGAGTAATTGAACTCTTTTTGAGGAAAGAAAGGAGGATGGATTTTGTGTACAAATAATAAGGATTTTTGGTGAGTAAAATGTGGCTATTTTCCTAAATAATATTGCAATTTTACGAGGTTATTATTGATGATTTTTTATGTGTGTCGCAGCTGTAGCACCCCGGGTTTGTTTCTTCAGTAAAGGCATTTATTCTGGATACACGAGTTATCTATCTTCGATGCAACGGCAACGGGTGTCTGTTCAGTTTGTTTTTGCACTTTGTTTATTTATCTTTCTTCAGTCATGTTTCATGAGAGAGAATGACAGCGATAGAGACGAGAGAGAATGACAGCGATAGTTAGAAGCGTGAGATAATTAGTGATTAGTAGTGTTAGTAACTTAATCTAAATCCCTAATGTTAGTAGATTAGTTGGTTAGTACTATATACATCTAACTAATATATACAAAGTGTAATTAGAAAGTAAGAAGGAAGTAAAACGAGATTAGAAACGAAGACGGAAAAACCGAAACATAGAATTTCCCGAAGTGCATGACAGAACGAGAATGAAACATGACTGAAGAAAGATAAATAAACAAAGTGCAAAAACAAACCGAACAGACACTCAAAACATAACAATAAGATGGCTTTTATAGCCATAAAATAGTTATTGAGGGGTGGATTGATTCAGACGGAGCACTACTGAAGGCCTAGGTGTGAAATGCACGGCCCGCCACTGCCTCTGAAACAGCACTCGTCATGCTGTTGACCGTAACGCCGGCACCCCAGAGCCACTCCTGTACGCAGCGAACGTCTTGTCGGCTACCCCTGCTCTATATCATAGCCTTAACCATTCATCACATTTAAATATTTAATGTTTCATTCGAAACATTTACAACAGGGGTATTCAAATCCAGGCCTCAAGGTCTGCAGTGTCTGCAGGTATTTGATGCAACCACACACACCACCTGATTTCAAATAATTAGTTTACCTCCTTGGTCCAGGAAGCAAGCTAATTAGTGAAACCAGGTGGTGTAGTGCATGGTTGGAGCAAATACCTGTACACTATGAATCTTGAGGCCAGGATTTGAATACCCCTGATTTACAACAATCTTCATGGGGAAAAACTACTGCACTTCAATGACCAATTAAAAAAGCATATTTACACGTTTTTCTATGTAACATATATGGCAAATCTGGCCTACAAATCCAAAGTCGGTCCTGGTTCTCTCAGGTAGGCCATTGAACAATGAATTGGTCAGTGTCTTCACACCTGGTAAAGGGAGGGTGGAAAAACAGCAGTGCTCAGCCCACAAGGACCATGATGAGGAACCCTGATATGAATATTTAGTGCCTGTGTTTCAACATTGTATGCTATTGCTTAAGTGGTGGATAAATATTGCATTTGGAGAGAAACTTTTACCTCTTGTTCCGACAAATATCTGTTGTAGTTTGAGGTTATTTAACTGGGATAATTTAACTCCTCAATGGAATGGGCTTTGTGATGCAACTCGCTTTCCCTTCTCTGATCCCCAAACTAAAGACCATTACATCCACATTTCACAACACTTTTACAAAGTATCTAAAGTTAGCTATCCATCAGACATGTGAAAAGAGCAGTTGGCAGACACCAAAACTGGTATCATCTAGGTAAATGTGACAAGTCTGTCCTCTGCAGATGGTTTGAGCAAGTTCATATTCACATCAATCTTTATTACGCATTTCTATATAGAAAACTGCATAGGGAATTCCCTTACTTTCCATGACCATATCAACAATGGAATAAAATTGACTCCAGGATTGGAATTCAGGATTTTAAATTCACAGGTACTCCAGAATTGCAATTGCCAGTGGGAAACCAGCACAGTATGTTTCCGCTTCTGCTTTCTGACAAGGGCGCGATTCTTATTATCCAACAAAGCTTGGATCCCTCCAAAATAAGGGCAGCTATTTTTGCACAAAGCCTAAAATGACCAAAGCTGCATTTCCAATGGTTCATGTTTTTCAGATTCCGATTGGACCACTTTCACATGCATAGCATTCACAGCATAGGTCATCCGCTTTAGACATTCATTACACCACAAAGCATTACACTTTTTTCTCCACAGTTTTATTAGTCTTCAATACACTGTAACCAAGGCACCACAAACAAGTGATATGTTTTCACACAGGCATGCAGATTCATTAATATGTTGAATGCTAGAATCTGAGGTTTTGAAGCATGACAAAATGTTGCAAATCAGCAGATTCACATTAGGAGAGCTGGCCATTGACAGACGTCACTCCTATACAAACCAATTAGAACTTCTGGAGTCTAGCACTGAGCGTTTCAAAGTATTGTGAATATTTTACTTAATTTTAGACATGTTGGGGAAGAATTTAGGTCAAAATCCACCATCTATATAAAAAAACCAAACCACTTAAATGGTGAATGACAACTTTCAAATGACTCCACCTAGTTGGAGTTGATTGACACTAGTTGCAGTCAGGAATTCCCACATCCACAGGAAATGTTCTGGGGATCAAGGTCCCATAAAGCACTTATGGAATGGAAAAGCTTGTTTTGTGAAAGAGGAAATTGGGAAGTGGCTCAGAATCACATCTGAGCAAAAAGGAAAGGGACTACATTTCTTCCCAGAAAGTTTAAAGGTTGCAAAAACAAGGGTTCTAAACATCAGCTCAACTTAACAATGCACACAGCAGAACACACAAGTTTTCAAGCCACTGAACCTTTGAAGGGATAACCCAACATAATGAGCCTGACATACAGTACAGTTGGTCCGATTTTCAGGTACATGGTTTATAAACTGGAATGTAAAACCTGTTCAAAAGTGAAAATGACAAGGTCAGAGCAGCAGTTAAGAGTGCAAAATGTAAGGGGGGCGGGGTTAAACTACACAGTTAAGGGTGTACTGCAGTCACACCTGATCAGAACTAAATACTTGCCCTGCTTTAATTTATGGTAGAACGAGAATCTTTGAAAGTGCAATGATTACAGAGTGTTAGTGCAGAGACTGGGCAGGTCAGGGAGGACCTCAGGGGCGTAGCTTGAGCCCTTCCCTTAGTTAGCGAAGGTGGCCCTGACGGCCAGCGCAATGCTCTTGGCGCTGATGCCGTGGAGGTCGAGGAGCTCCTGGGGTTTCCCGCTCTGTGGCACGCGGCTGACGGCCAGGCGCTGCACGAGGATGCCAGGTTCCTCCGCCACTGCTGCGCACACTGCCTCGCCCAGACCACCTTGAAGAGGAGGAAAACACATTGAACATGAACCATGGATTATGAGAAGAGGTTTTAGGGTTTTTCAAAAAATTCAAATACGGGAAAAATCCAGTATGGCAGACATGTCCTTGAAGCAAATGTGTTCCTTATGAGAAAACATACACTTTGTGACTAGGTCAAACAGGTAAAGACCTAATTTATTATTATTTTTAAAATCAAGGTCTTGAAAATTGAACTTGGTCTGAAGTTGAAGAATTGAAGTCCACCCACAATTTATACAGCCCAATTAAACGCAATATATTTGCCCAAACCATATACTTGAAGCCAAATGTGAGAATACCGCTTGCCCACACTACATTCCCCATGAAACACCGACTAAATCAACCTTGCAAACTGCAGGTGGACCATTTGATTCAAAAGAGAGCCTGTGTGAGTAGCAAGCGCCTGGAACATAATACAGAACCGGAGGTTCAGACAAATCCAAATTGAGATCATGTTCCAAACTTGGATCAAAGCAAAAATCTCAGCAATATTGAATGCGTGAGCTTTCAGTCCATGACAAAATATCCAGGTGGCATTTGTGCTATCAAGTTCATAAAACTTAAAATCAAACATGGTTTGAGGTTCAGCTCTAACAAAACCAGCAAATGGGCAATGGGTGACCAGGAAAAGAAAGAGAAATGGAAGGAGTTAAGGGGTTTGACCATCTCTACATGAGAACCATTAGGGCCTTACCCTCTTTGTAGTGGTCCTCCACAGTGATCACCCTACCGCCCGTGGCACGGGCGCACGACACAATGGTGGCTGCATCCAGGGGTTTGATGGTGAAGGGGTCGATCACTCGGATGTTCACACCTGGTTAGACAGGCAAGACAAGGTGGACATCGACGGAATAGTGTTTAACTGAAGGGGGAAAGTGTCATGAAGACAGTCAATTCAAAAAGTTATTATCCAAAACAATTGTTGCCTTGGACACACATCATGCACTGAAATTTAGCTAGTTAGTGCTTGTTAATCAAAACACTAGAAAGGCAGTTGGAGTAGAGCTTTTAACAGACAAAGCAAGGAAATGGATTGTGTTAAATTCTTAATATTTGCTTGGTGAAACTACTCAGCCATCTGGCAAGTTGGTTACCGAATTAACTAGGAAAGGTTCTGAGGCATTAATGGACGCAAACTGCAAATTCCAATAGTTAGCCAGTGTGTTATTTGCATTACCATTATATTCTTGTTAAAAGCACGTTCACCTGCCTGTTTGTAACCAGATGCTGCTAGAGATCAAGTTCTGCTTATAAACAATGTCAAAATCACAAGGAAAATTTAATTTATTCAACCTTTATTTATTCAGGGAAGCCATATTGGGATCAAATATTTCCTTTGCAAATGTACCCCAATGACAACAGCAGGGTAAAATGGGTAGACAGAAGACATACAGGTTAATAAATCAAATTAAAAAATTAAAGTAAAATAAAAACATTTTATGAAAACACATTCTACAAGTAAGATCATTTACAAAACACAAGACAGACAAATAAAAACCCCATAGGTAAAATGAAAGGAATGCGAAGGCCTTTTTCCAGTCAGTGTCAGGTGATACCTCATTCACCAACAGGGGTCATGCTCACCTTCCATTGCCAGCTGATCGGCTGCAGCCAGAGCCTCGTGCAGCGTCACACCAGCTCCGATGACCGTCACTTTGTCGTCGTCTGACTGACGTACCACCTGGAGACAAACAGTTTTAGGAATCAAAACCCCCTGGTGACACAGACATCTACAATCCCTCATCAATGGCCATTCAGCTGTGGTCAAAAGTTAATGTCCTGGGTGCATTCCCCATTAAAAGGCCATTTAATTTATTAAATGGTCAAATAAATTGCACCTCTTCATCCGACTCGTTGTTGTTGTCGTTGCAACCAATGCCCTACACCACAATTTTACTGATTAACGCACTTCAACGGAGGGGAACAAATCGAAATTCTGGTGTAGTGCATTGCTTGCAACAAAAACCTGCATACAGTCAGCACTCAGTGGAATGAGTGACACCCCTGATCTAAATTAATGTGTGGAGCCTGGTGGGAAATGGTTGTCCCATCACACCTCAGTGAATGGTACACATTGGCAGTGGTTGAGCAGAGCTACCACCTCCCACCCTACAAAGCAATTAAAGTGCAAGTAAAACACAGTGCAATACCTTGGCATGTCCCACTTCAAACTTTTCCTCAGCAGAGTAGAGCACAACAGTCTCTGGCCGACTGGTCCTAATGAAGCAGATTCCCTAGTAAAGGAAAAAGAAAAGTTCAGACTAAAGGACCAAACCCAGCTGGTACAGAACTAGCATCATCCCTCTGCTCTGCTCAACCTCACCTTAGTGTTGGCAGCCAGCTCCACTGCCCTCTCAGTGGAGACTGCGTCACTGGGGTAGAATACAGTGCAGGTGGGGATCGCTCTGAACATAGCCAGGTCCTCCAATGCCATCTGAGAGGGGCCATCCTCACCTAGGCACAGGAAGCAAATATGTAGCGTGAGGTTCTAACATCCTCACAAAAACTACAGTCATTGCAAGCATGGTACCTGAAAATAAAGCTGCAAATGTGTTTAGGTTTAATGACAGCATTACTGTATACATGCAGCACCATATCAATAGTGGTGCTTTATAAATAAACATTAGGACAGATAGTCTATACAACCACTTACTACACAGGCTTAAAAAAAAAATTTTTTTTAATGAGGATGGGGTAGTCCAGACAAGAATATAGCAGTAGTTATTTGCACATTTTAAAAGCCTCAAGAAAGTCAACCAGGAAATCTTCTGGAGCATGGGCCGTTCATCCCATCTAGGCTCGTCATGTCCCAATCTAAAGAGTATCTAGTACAGCATCTAGCCTAGACTTGAATAGCCCAAGTGTTTCTGCCTCTACTACCCAACCTGGCAAGGTGTTCCAGGCATTGACAACTCTGTGTAAAGAAAAACGTCCTAATGTCAGTGCAGAATTTGCCTTGAACTAATTGTGGCCTCTTGTTCTGCAGACCCCAGTAATCTCAAAAAATCTTTGGCAGTTCACTTTGTTAATCCCTTTTAGGAATTTAAAAACCTCAATCAAATCCCCCGGAGTCTCGGTTTGCGAAGCTTCAAAAGATTGAGTGCCTTAAGTCTATCCCCATAACTTTAACCTTTCATACCAGGTATCAATTTAGTTGCCCTTCTTTGAAATTTTTCAAGAACTTCTAGATCTTTCTTGTAGTGGGGTGCCCAGAACATATGGAATATGCCCGTGCCATCAGGGAAGAAAAAATCCATTGATGGAAAAACCTGGTCATTCAGTATATTCAGGTAGTCAGCTGACCTCATTCTTTGGGCACATAATGTTGCTGAACCTAGACCTGACCAACTGCAGCAACCCCAGATCATAACACTGCCCCCACAGGCTTGTACGGTAGGCACTAGGCATGATGGGTCCATAATTTCATCCGCCTCTCTTCTTACCCTGATGCGCCCATCACTCTGAAACAGGGTAAATCTGGACTTATCAGACCACATGACCTTCTTCCATTGCTCCAGAGTCCAATCTTTATGCTCCCTAGCAAATTTTTCAGATTAGCCTCACTGACAAGTGGTTTTCTTAAGGCTACACAGCTGTTTAGTCCCAATCCCTTGAGTTCCCTTCACATTGTGCATGTGGAAATGCTCTTACTTTCACTATTAAACATAGCCGTGAGTTCTACTGTTGATTTCTTACGATATGATTTCACCAAACGTTTAAGTGATCGCCGATCACGATCATTCAAGATTTTTTTCCGACCACATTTCTTCCTCGAAGATGGTTCACCACTATCCTTCCAGGTTTTAATAATGCGTTGGACAGTTCTTAACCCAATTTTAGTAGTTTCAGCAATCTCCTTAGTTGTTTTTTTGCTTTATTCAGGCCAATAATTTGACCCTTCTGAAACAGATTAACATCTATTCCACGACCACAGGATATGTCTTCCAACATGGTTGTTTAAGAAATGAGAAGCTACTCACTGCATCAGTTAGGGTTAAATAACTTGTTGCCAGCTAAAACATATTAATCACTGCAGTAATTATCCAATGGAAGGCTCTTACCTATTTGCTTAGTTAAATCCAGGTGGTGACTTATTTTTTGGCCAGGCAGTGTATAACATTAATATAACCTCCTTTATACTATTATTTATACTCAATACATTTTGCCATGTATCCCAGCACCCCAGTGGCCTTTTTCACTCCTCTAGCACCTTGCTTTGATGCAGATAGACTGATTCTACAATTTAATACAAGTCTTTTTCAAATTAAACACATTTTTTCTCCTCCCATAAAATACCAGTCTTATGTTTTTATTTCCCACATGCATAACTTTACATTTAGCAATATTGAATGTCATCTGAAAACATTTCTGCCCATTCTTGGATTTTGTTTAAATCATCTTGAATTACTTTAGTCGATTCCAAACTGTTTGCCAAACCAAGTTTAGTATCATCTGCAAATGTTTTGCTACTAACGTCCCTATCAACATCATTTATGTGAATAAGGAAGAGCAGAGGTCCCAGCAACAATCCCTGCGGGACTCCACTGCCCACAGCACATAGGTCAGATACAGCCCCACCTACTGTTACTCTGTGAATTCGCCATTGTAGCAAATTATGAACCCACTCTGAAACTCCTGAAAATCCTACTGAATTCATTTTAACAATGAGCCTTTCATGTGGTACCTTGTCAAATGCTTTTTGAAAGTCCAAGTATATAATATCATAAGCCTGGTTCAGGTCAACACACTTTGTAGCCTCTTCAAAAAAGTCCAGGTGGTCTGTTAGGCATGACCTCCCTTTGAGAAAACCGTGTTGGCGCTCCCTTAAAATACTATTATTTTTCAAGAATGATTCCAATTTGTCTCCAATACATTCCAGTATTTTACACGTGATGCAAGTTAAACTGACAGGCCTATAGTTCCCTGGGTCAGTACGGTCCCCGTTCTTATATACTGGAATTATACTACCTTGCTTCCGGTGATCTGGTATTTCTCCAGTGTTCATGGATTGCATAAAAATATCTGTCAATAGTTTATATATAATTTCCACAAGTTCTTTGAGTACTCTGGGATGTATGCCATCAGGGTCTGCTGCCTTATTGGTCTTAGGTTTTTGTAGTACTTCTACATCCCTCATCTCAAAGTCCTCCAAAACATTCTGTACATTGGCTATACATTTAGGCATATATATATATATATATATAACCTCTTCTCTAGTAAAGCTCTCAAAGTAACTTCTTAGTGTGTTCGCAATATTGTTCCTTCCTTATTCTTAATACACAACCTCAGCTGTCCTTTTCTACTACAATATTGAAAACGTTTTGCATCTTGGGAAATTTTAATTTCAATCCACCTTTTAGCTGCTCTTATTTTTTTGCCTTAGCCCACATATTACAATAATCTAACTTGTTTCTCTCAGAGTTTTCCTTCTTATATACTCTGTACAGTCGCTTCTTTTGCCTCAATCTCCCGTAAAGATTTAGTCATACACTGTACATCTACAATAACCCTTTTAAATTCAGTCCATTTGTCATTCACAGTTCTGCAATCTAGAAGTTTTACCCAATGTATATTACTTAAATTCCCTCTCATTTTATTCGTCAGCTTGTCTGAAGTTTAAAGTTTGAGTTAGAGGAGGCCGTCTTAACTTGCCAAAAAATAAGTAACTGCACTGTGATCACTTGTCCCTAGGGGTTCTACTACCTCTGTGCTGCTAATTCTGTCAGGATTATTGCACAAAACTGGATCCAGTATTGATTTCCCTCTCATAGGTAAGTAAGACTGTACCAAAAGCAGTCATTACCCACATCTAAAAAATTCCTCTTCACATTTACCCTGACCAGACACTACTTCAATTAATAGAGGGGTAATTGATAAAATCTCTCCTTCAGCACAGGTTTGTTTTATGTTACTGTCTGAAGCAGTAGGTCTATAGCATACTCCTTAAGGCCCGTCTCATGATCTCCCAGTAATCGAATCCAGATGTCCTCAATGAGTTAATACCTGGAATTTTCTTCACATTAAGATAGTCTTTCACATAAAGGGCCACTCTCCCTCTTTTATTAGTTCCATCCTTCCTAAACAATTTGTACCCCTCCACATCATATTCATTCTCCCCACAGAGGACTGGGCCAGATCATCTTCCTGCAAAGGCTGGAATCAGTTGGACACCACAAGCTGTGGAGATGACGCCCCTGCATGTGCACGCCCTTTTCTACGCTTGCACCCTACTGTCACCCAACTCTCTCTCCCTACCTGCTCTAGAGTCTCCCCCCTACCCAGCTTCAGCATGCACACCATCTTTCTAAAGGGCGTACTAATTAGTTCCTGGAACTCTACAAATTCTGCAGGGCAGTCAAGACCAGCAAGTTCAGCTTTGAGATCAATCTTGCTCTCGAGATGCTTCACAAGCCGACAACGATCACAGACTCCTTCCAGAAACGCAATCATTCTGCAACACTCGCACTGCACTGCCGATGGCCACATTTTCACCCCTAAATATTATGCTACTATGTTACTGCCAAAACAGAGACACCAAGTCGATAAAAATACAATCAGCACCGAGGTAGTTTCCGAACGGTCAATGGCAACAAAATCCCTCTTATAGCCAACTAGAAAACTTTCGGTCCGGTTGCCTGTACCGAGCGAGCGAACAGCAGCCAACAGAAACGGCTATATCTCAACGCTTAAAGTTAAAGGCTTAAAATGAAACCAAAAAAAAGCTAGTTAGCTATCACCATTCCCCTGCTCTTGGATTTGCTCCTGAGAGGGTGAAAAACCACAAAAACAACCTCACGTCAGCTGGGTGTACTGCCGAATTTGCTAATTGATTAGCTTTTTAACAAGCTTGACGAAGCTAGACTGGGGTTAAAAGGAAAATTCCCTTCCTCAACAAAAGTTAACCTTAAGAGCAAATCCGTTTACCCTTTCTGATGACAAATGGCAAAACACAATCAACAATACAAGACAATCCAATATATTATATCTATAGTGCATCAAGTTCCTCACCAATGGAGATGCCGCAATGGGAGCCAACCAGGTTGACATTGGACTGGGAGATGGCTGCCATGCGGATCTGGTCGTACGCCCGGGACAGGAAGGCAGCGAAGGTACTGACAAAAGCCACTGTGCGATTCCGCGTGGCGCAGCCAATCGCGACACTCACCTGAGGGGGGGGGGGGAGACAGATTACAGCAACCTGACTGGTTGAGGGATTGAGAACATGACAAGCTGCCCCTGTCCCAGTGCTGCTCCCAGCAGTCTGCCCTCACCATGTTCTGCTCAGCAATGAAGCACTCGATGTATCGGTCGGGGTGGGCCTTCTTGAAGGTCTCTGAAAAGGTGGAGTTCTTTGTGTCCCCATCTAGAGCCACCACCCGCTGACTGCTGCTCCCAAGCTTGGCCAGAGCCACACCGTAAGCACGGCGGGTAGCCATCTGAAGGGGGGGGACATTGGTAGATCACATATTAAGCGCCAATGTATACAATAAAACATTTTCCTCAACAGCAAACCACCAACAAAACAGTGCATAAAGTACATAACACAAATTTTGAAATACAAAATTGGCAATGCATTACAAAACAATGGGAAAAAATGCTACCAAATACATTAGCCATCAAATCAACAAATGTAGAATTTATGCCCATGCGTTCTCCCACCTTGTCACCAATTTTGTATTCGGGAGGGGAGGGCAGGCTGATGGGGGACAGGTCAGCATCAGCCGTGTCCTCGTTGGGCTGCTTGGGGCGGAGGGGTTTGTTGGTCTGGATCTGTTCCTGGAGATCTGCCAGAAGACTCACCACACGGTCCTTGGGAATGGGCTTTCCATGCCAGTTCTCCTCATTCTCAATTCCTGCAGAGCAGAATGCATCAGCACAAAATCAATCCAAAGCTATACATCAATCTATCATGAGGGGGCAGCACACAAGCAATACTCAATTCTAGCAGGTAGCTCTGAATCAAGACAGTGCTATACACCCAGATACCAGGAGGGGGCAGGACAGAGTAAATTCTACCAGACAGCCTCAACACAGCCACATACCAGCAGGGGGCAGCACAGTTCATTCACCTCTCTAAACTGCATTTGTCTAGATAAAGGCAAACAGCCCATTGAGAGATGTTGCCGCAGAAATAAGACCTGCAGTAATCCACACAACGATTCTCATATTTTAACCAAATTCCACAGGTAACCATTTCAGACTGTTGTGTTCAGTGTGAGAGGAGCTCCTCACCCTTGAGTCCCTTGCCCTTGAAGGTCTTGGCCACGATGGCGGTGGGCTTTCCCTTGACCTGCTGGGCCTGCCACAGGGCTTCACACAGCGCCTCCACATCATGGCCATCCACCACGTATGTGTTCCACCTGAAAGAGGGGGAAGGGGAGATGTGTTCACAGCTAGCCTCAGCACCTTTACAGAGCCTCAGTAGAAGCCTCACTACACAGCAACCAACGGCCAAAAAACAGTAGGAGTGGGTAATGCATCAATATACTTGTTCACTTCTATGCACAATATGGTTTTAAAGATTATGCTTACTGGAATATTGGGTCAAGAGTCTCAAATTCTGGTAGCAGGTGTTCACATGCGCAACTCATTTTTCATTAAAAAAATAAACAATTCAACTGTCAACTATTTTGCCGTTGCTGGTCTATTCTTCCACAAGCTGGTGTAATGCAAAAAAGATTCTTCCTCAGTTTTACAAAATGGCTTATTTGATGTCTGCATCACCCCACTATGTCACAAGCACAATTTATTAAAATGATAAATATAAATGTGTACTGCAATACACACACACACACTCATCCCATATCATCTAACAAAACTGTGATATGACATTAATCCACAGCAGTATGGTGGAACAGCAGACGGAGTGGTGACAGACCCAAAGGCCTCGCAGCGCTTGCGGTATGTCTCCATGTTGTGCTGCAGAGGCGCCGCCTCGCTCTGGCCCAGCCGGTTCACATCCAGGATGGCTACCAGGTTGTCCAGCTGGTAGTGGGAGGCAAACGCCATGGCCTCCCACACCGACCCCTCAGAGCACTCTCCATCCCCCAGGAGGCAGAACACACGGTAACTGTGGGGGAGAGAGGGGCAATGCGATTGTTGGGGGGGTGCAAGCAAACTGCCAATCACAGTGCAAGCAAACTCATCCCAGTACACATACTACTGCCTTTATCAGAACAAACATATAGAACATTCAAAGCAAGTCAAGAATGTAGCTTTAGGGGAACATCAGAGCTAGAAACTAACTGAAAATTGTGCATGCATGGGTGCATCTTTAGGTTATAACATGGTAGTAGTAAGAGCTTTGTTACACTGTCCCCATTTGTTAAGAGGGAAACTGGCTGCCCAGTCTTATGTTAGTGTCATGCCACACACGTCCTTACGATGAACCACCATTGCACAACTCGGGGTTGAGCTAAAGGAAGGATTTGGACATGGTAGAGAACAGCTCAGACATGCTGGCTATGGTCGTTGCTGAAGTACCTGGATTTGTCAAAATGCTTCCCAGTGTAAGCCATTCCACAGGCAGCCCCCAGACCCTGACCCAGGGAGCCTGTCGCTACGTCCACAAATGCCAGTTTCTGTAGAGCAGAAGAGTAAGTACTCCATACGACCACATCACCAAAATCAATGTCATGAAAATGCTGCTTTCTTAAACACATGGGGGTAAAAAGTGTAAAAAATAATTAAAAAGTTAAGCCTGTAGTGGATTGTGATTGGTTCTCTCGTCACGGACAACTCACTGGGGTTGGGTGTCCCTCCAGCTCACAATCAAGCTTGCGCAAGTTCAGGAGATCCGCCTCCTTAACATACCCAGCTTCCACCCAGGCAGCATACAGGATGGGTGCAGCATGACCCTGGAAAAATAAAAGGAACAGTCCCATTAAGTCCTCAAAACATTGGTCATGACCACTCCCTTCTTTACATTTAGAAAGCTGCAGCACATTGGCAGCACTCTCCAAACAAAGACAGCACAGAAGCAGGGATTCAGCAACATTCCAAGATAAAAAGGATGGAGCAATGACAGCGAGTTTGCAGGAGAGTGAAGTACGCTGTGCCAAACATTCCCACCTTCGACATGATGAAGCGGTCATTGCAGGCATTCCGGGGGTCGTCGGCTTTGTAGCGCATGGTGTGGAAGAACAACACAGACATGACCTCCGAAGCACTGCAGCAGGAGGTGGGGTGTCTGAGGGGGGAGAGAGGGAAAGCCAAGAATCATATCAACCACATTCAGTAATGCATAAAATGTATGCAGGAAGGACGGGCAGAATAGGAGATCAACACATCCGTGTTACAGTTCCAAGGTTGCGGATTTGGCTCATCTACTTTTGAACGGTGCACAATCTGGGGTTAAAAGGTGACAAATTTGAGTTCTGCTACAAGGCATAATTTCTATTGGTAAGTATCAACACCATATTCATAAAAAGTTACATATAGAGCATGTGGATGTTTGATAACAATGTAATTCAGGATTGTAATTTTTGACCTAATATAAAAAGTATCCAGTCCTGTGTCAAGCCTGGCCTTAAACACTCCATGGGTGTAGGCGTGTACAACTCAAACAAAGAATGAATGAGGACAGTGCATACAAAGCGCATGCGCATGAACTGACAGCCTGAACAGCTGACATGGTCAGCCTGCATGCAAGAGCATTCGGGGGAAGAAAGCACTGGAGAAAGCATGTCCAGTGAGTGCATTCTTCTAGCACGTCGCCTCCTTGTCAGTGGTAAATTCGTAATGGCGACTTGCAACAAAGCACTTCCGGATTTGCAAGCACCATTCAGGACAGACAAGTTGTGTTTTGATTGGTTTGGCAAATTGCCAAATTGTTGCCAAATATTACAATTGTAAAAAAATGCAGTTCAGCTGCTGGCAACAAACACCTTTTTGCAGCAGAGCAGTATTAATTCAAGGATGTAAAAAACGTTTAATCCGAATCTGGTTAAGATAAACATTTGTGGTTTGCATGCATCTAGTTATTCAATTAGCCAAACGTCTTAAAACCCACATCACAGTGCAACGTTGCCTGATTTTTTTCCCCTGCCCTCGATCCTTGAGACACGAGACACGCTGTATGCACTCTCGCTGAAAAACAAAGACACGTCATTTATTATGTCTATCAACTCTCAAAGGGGTTAATGCACTTATTCCCTACAAACCAGAGCATCTCATCAATTTAATTAGGGTATTTTCTTCCATCAAGCCATTTACCACAGGCAGCCTTAATATCTCGGTCCAGCGTTCAATATAGCGAGGTCTGGTTAATAAAGTTAACGTGCTACATTCTGAATTGTTTTATGAAAGCTTTATACATATGGCCACCAGTAGTTCTAAAACAGAAAAGTCTGAGATTAGGGAGGGCATCGAGCAAGTAAAGATGCGTTCTATAGCTAACATACACGCCTAACGTTACGCGTCAAAGCTAAGTCCGGTAAACGCATTACTGTATGCATTTAATGTTACTTAAAATGTGTATTCCTGTAACATTTAATATGATGACCTAAATCTCTCTCATCAGTTAACGTAGCCATCAAGCAAGCGATCCACGCGTTTCGCGTTTTCGCATTTTTCCAATAGTGCTCCGTCAGGAGAAACCGAAGGCAAAGTACGCCAACTACGCTTGCAATGCGCATCTTTTCCAGGCGTACAGAATAAGTGCAGCCAGATGGGACTACCGGACGCCGCCTGAAAAGGACCCTTCCAGATACAACATGCAACTAGGAAACCCTACCACGAGACGATACACCCCCCTCCCCATGTGATTTCTCAAATTCTGTTAGTACAAAAAAAGGCAATTTTGCATATTACTAGCTAGCCAACGGGTTAACGCTATATCTAGAAGGCACCTATCGATTTTATGAATATCGTTTGAAAGTGATCAATTTTAGCAAGCCAATTTAATGATTCGGACCCATAATATCGATTAGCTGCGCCATATCCCTTGATTTATAAGCGGTCAACCACATGGCATGACAATCTAGTTTAGCTAGCACCAATTGAAGAAGTTGGGAATTCGTGAATTAGCAATTTGGTATATCTTGATTCGATTTTGAGGCACGATGGACCAAATTAGCTCAGAAACTTTAACGTTTTCCCCTCCATATAGTTGACATTATTAGATTAGATCAGTTTATAATTACCCACATTCGTAACGTTAATTTGAAACTGCTGCCAAACTAGCGAACGTTATCTACGAGATGTGACGCGCATCGATAGTAGCTAGTTAGCAAGTCCGACTGTATGCGGATTCATTTTGCTGAGATATAAATGAATGGACGTAGCGAAGTACAAAACACAGCACAATATTCTAACGTTATATTTTTTTATTTACCCCGAGTTGGAAGCGCATGTTGCCTTGATGGAGTGAATCCTCAACTTGTTCGCCATATCCTTCAGGCCCTGCAGAGTTTTCTCGTCGGGTTTCTGATAGTTGGCCATTTTCAACTTTATCTTCAAACACTGAACACTCGAGCTAAATTAGCTACAGCCTTGCAAATACTTCAGCTTCTGGTGCTCTTCTATTTCCACGGTTTGCCAGTTTCTTCCTGCAAAGTTGGGACCTTGTGCAATTGCGGGGCATTGCAGTCGAGCTGGTTTTGTCAGGTGAATTGTCAGACAGCCCTCCCACTGTCTCATCATTGGAGGAGATGTCCTGACTGCAACATCCCAGCCGAGGAGGAGTTTGCAGCGGCGCGGGTATGCTACATGCTGCTCAATTAACTAAATGTGAAAATGATTCGTTTGTACACAATAGCTGTCAGTTTCAGGTTTGAAACTGCATATGCTGTGGCCTCAAGAGTAGAGGTGTAGTAATTCTTCCGTTGTGTGCTAATTGCAGCAATTGTGGGCACTGTTCTGATGATGTATTTATTTCCTTTTTTTTTTGCCGTCCCCGAGAGGGGGGTTCAATCATTTTGTGCAGCTAGCAGGAAATGGCAGCAGGCAGCTGCCAATGTGTAGTGGCAGCTAGCTAGATAGTTGGTGGTCTTTTACCATGTAATATACTTGTTTTCAATATTCAGTTCATCTGTTGGGTTGTTTATACATATTTTGGACATGTGATTAATTCGAAATAGCCTACAATTCGTAGGCTAATAATGGCTATAGGTGGCGTGACCTGCGAAAGCATGTCTCCCATAGTACCGCTGCCAACGATAATTTACGGTGCAGTAAAGTAATTGAAATCGTTTTCAATAAGTAGTGAACTTGATGGGTTGTTTATACATGTATTGGACATGTGATGAATTAGAAAAATCTTACATTCGTAGTCAAATAATAAAAGTACATTAACCTAAATATTTTATCATTAAGAAATCCAGCCTTTCACTGTTTTGTCAACTTTTATTTTAACATAATGGCAAGAAATCTAAAGAAAACAACAAAGACACTGTCCTAACGTTATAATTCCGGCCGTAGCAAGGGAAGACAACAGAGTAGTAGATAGGTTAGCAGTAGTAGAATAATAGAATATTATAAACAATCAAAATGTTATTATTAATATTGTTCAAATAGGCCTAACATATTTTATTTGTGACATGTTATATCGGTCTATTTTTAAGTTTTAAATCTTAATATAAAACAGCTAATCCACATAGCCTGTATTTGAACAAATAAGCGCGCCATGGAGATTTCATTGATAATATAGTCTCTATTGAATAAATACAGGGCATTTTCCCCTCAAGCACTTTTCTCGACATTAATTTTTAGCATTTTCTCATGTTTATCCCAAAGTATCTTTCTTTGGAAGGTTCATATGTTGTCAAACAAATCACAATGTAAAAACAATCGTAAATGAAATACTTCGGGTGTATTTGCAATTAGGGTGTATAGACGTTGCCACAAACGGTTTGAACGTTTAGTATATATAAATACAGTCAACCCAACGTTGAGTATCTTTAACACAATGGATATGTTGCGTGGTCAGTCCTTTGGCAATAGGGCAGTTTAAACTGCAGAGTCATGGTAACGTCAGACCAGCTACTTTCTACAGTTTGGGTGAGTGCGGTCAATTTTATTAGTCTTGCCTGGTAAATTGCCCACCGATGCTAATGATACATAACTTTAACTCTAACATAAAACACAGAAAAAAGCAGACTGGTCCTTATTAAGTTTGAATTCTCAGTCTCTGAGAACCCCATTGAATGATTTTCAAATGTCACAATTTCCTGAACAAAAACCAGGAAATAAAGATGTTACTTAATACCTGTTTACAACAGATCACTAGTCTGTGGCAGCCAAGGAGGAAGTGTTGGAAGAATTTTGCTCTGTCACTGTTACTTGGTGAAAAATGAGACAAGAGTATTCATTTCTTGTGCAACTTCACCCACTGGCCCCTGCTTCATTATTGATGCACTGTTCTGATTCAAGTCTAACTATTATTATAAAATATATGTAAGGATTTCCTGAAAAAGGATAGCACTTAATGCTGAAGATGTATCTGCAAGTGAAGACAAACACCAGTGTTGTTTCTTAAATGCAAATTGGGACTGTGTGAGAGTTGAAACATTGGACAAAACATTGGTTTTCTTGTGCATTTGAAAGGTTGAAAGGTGTGGAAACACTGCAGGCCAAATGAGCTCCATGGCTCATCATTCAGTTCTTCCTGACTGAAGGAAATCTGTCATAATTTGTCCACAAGCAGTTTTCCAGGACTCACTGTGCTTGATCTTTGATAAAAAGAGGAGGGGAGGGCAAAATAAGGTATAATCACATTCATGTTAATATTCCCCAAATGTGTTTTTTAACACCATAAGAATGACTTGGACTCAAATAAAATGCTGTAAATTGTGTTAATCTGGTGTATTATCTGGTCTATAGGTTATGGTTTCCTAATCTGTGTTCCCATCACCAACTCAGTATATTATCCCAAAGCAGACATGCATTAAACTATGAAGGATTTTATATTTTTTGCACTAGTTGAATATTACAGCACCACATAGAAAATGTTGTGTACAATAAATGTCTTTATTGGGGAAGGTCTCCTTCACACAGCGATTCTGATATAGGCATGATTTTAGCACTTTGTGTACTTGATACTTAATCCAACAGGAGAGTGCACGGGACCCCAATCAAATCTGTTCTCTTTTCAGCAGAAGGTACACAACACCTGTAAGTAACACCATAAAGTCCATTCTAAATACATTTTATTCAAATTATGACCATTTATTCAGTGACCTTCCTCAGTTGTTTACTCCAGGTTATCAATAAGTTAAAAATCAATACCATCCAATACCAAGTCTTTACCATTCCAACACTGTTCACTCTCAAGGTTGTCTAGCAGGCACCCAGTGTCACCTGGCCACAGTTACAACTCATCTTGTTCTGGATCATCTTCATTTTCAAATTCCTAAAAAAATAAAATATTGTGATTAAATGCAGTTTCTGTAGCATAGATTGCTATATCTAACTCTTAATAGACCAGGGCCAGTTGTGTGTGTCTGAGACTACAAAATAGCTCCTAAGTCATAGAAAATTCAGGCAAATTAGTTTTTTGTAATAAAAGCTAGTTATCAAGACTCTTTAGACTTAAAAGTACAGCTATTTAAGAGTCCTCACAAGTTGTACTAAACTGGTTAAGAGTTGCCAGGAGATGGAGCGACGATGACAAGGTCAGTGACAAACAATAACCTCTCTGTCTAATCTATATCTCTACCACCTCCACACTATTATAGGTCGTAGATAACAATCATTCCTCTCCCAAAAAATGTGTGTACACATATTCTCATATGCATTTCTATGCACTTCACAATGAAATGCAAGCACAAGTAACAGGTAACACAAACACCCACACTCCCCACCCCCATTCTGATCACACTGACCCCAAGTCTCTCCCTGGCCTCTGCTCTCTCGTCAGGGGAAATTTGCTCCTTGTCCAGTCTCTCAAGCATGGGCAGACGGGTCAGCACAAACATGCGGTAGTCCTCGCTCTCTGCTAGGGGATTCTCTGCTAACACCAGCACCCGCAGGGTGTTTGCCACCCTGCCCAGTCTGAGCAGGGCCCGTGGAGAGGACACCTGGTTACCCCTTTGGGGAGAGGTGCAAGGAGGCACAACACAATGATCAAACGCTAACAATGATTATTGTGACAACACAGAAAATATCAAAACAACATTAGATTTATATCTTCCATGACCGGTGACATTTAAAGGACAAATGTATGACTGAAGCCCTACTCTGGTGTGTGTGTTCTGCCAGCTGCCACTTTTCTTTCCAGGATATAAATATTTTAAAGAATATTCAATGATCGCAAGGACCCAGCAGGAATGTGTACCCGCTAACTACCATGAAGCACAAACAACACACTGTAGCATAGCAGATCGGTATGCAAGGAGCTTGAGGCTGCATTACTCTTACCTGACGTTTAGGTACTGCAGGGACTTCATATTAGGACTAATGCCATCCAGAGTCTGCAGCTGGTTGTCTCTTAAGTGCAGGGTGGTGAGGTGCTCCAGTCTGTCCAGGCCTTCCAGTCGCTTGATCCCATTCTGGGCCTAGGGAGATCACATAACACAGGACAACAAGTTTGTTTTATCAGTTTTAACACCATCTCAACTATCAATTAATAATATGACCAATAATAATGCTCAGGGCTCTAGTAATTACAGCTTTCAGCACATAATGTGCATCACTCAAATATTGCAAGCATTATAATATATTGTTATACAGTGGGGAAAATAAGTATTTCACCCCCTGCTGATTTTGTGAGTTTGCCCCCTTACAAAGAAAGGAACGGTCTATAATTTTCATGGTAGGTTCATCTTAACAGTGAGAGACAGAATATATTTTAAAAATCCCAGAAAATTACATTATATGAATTTTAAACATTTATTTGTGTTTTATTGAGGAAAATAAGTATTTCACCCCCTAGCAAAACATGACTCAGTACTTGGTGGAGAAACCCTTGTTGGCAAGCACAGCGGTCAGACGTTTCTTGTAGTTGGTCACCAAGTTTGCGCAGATTCCAGGAGGGATTTTGGCCCACTCCTCTTTGCAGATCCTCTCCAAATCCTTAGAAATCCATTTTCAGTGTGCTGGCTGAGGGAAGGAGGTTCTCACCCAAGATTTCCCGGTACATGGCCCCATTCATCCTCCCTCGATCCGGTGAAGTCGTCCTGTGCCCTTAGCAGAGAAACAGCCCCAAAGCATAATGTTTCCACCGCCATGCTTGACGGTGGGGATGGTGTTCTTGGGGTCCAAGGCAGCTTTTTCTTCCTCCAAACACGGCGAGTCGAGTTGATGCCAAAGAGCTCGATTTTAGTCTCATCTGACCACAGCACTTTCTCCCAAGCCTCCTCTGAATCATCCAGGTGCTCATTGGCAAACTTCAGACGGGCCTGTACATGTGCCTTCTTGAGCAGGGGGACCTTGCGGGCACTACAGGATTTCAATCCATTACGGCGTAGTGTGTTACCAATGGTCATCTTGGTGACTGTGGTCCCAGCTGCCTTGAGATCATCAACAAGCTCCAGCCGTGTAGTTCTGGGTTGTTCCCTCACCTTTCTCATGATCAGGTTCACTCCACGAGGTGAGATCTTGCGTGGAGCCCCAGACCGAGGAGATTGATGGTCAATTGGTGTTTCTTCCATTTTCTAATTATCGCACCAACAGTTGACTCCTTCTCACCAAGCTGCTTGCCAATGGTCTTGTAGCCCATTCCAGTCTTGTGCAGGTCTACAATTTTGTCCCTGATGTCCTTAGACAATTCTTTGGTCTTGCCCATTGTGGAGAGGTTGGAATCTGATTCATTGATTGATTCTGTGGACAGTTGTCTTTTATACAGGTAACGAGTACTTAATTAGGAGTACTAATTAAGTAAGAGGACTAATCTGTGTGCCTCCTGGTCACATAACCGGTCTGTGGGAGCCAGAATTCTTGTTGTTTTGCTAGGGGGTGAAATACTTATTTTCCTCAATAAAACACAAATAAATGTTTAAAATTCATATAATGTGATTTTCTGGGATTTTTAAAAAATATTCTGTCTCTCACTGTTAAGATGAACCTACCATGAAATTTATAGACCAACCGTTCCGTTCCTTTCTTTGAAAGGGGGCAAACTCACAAAATCAGCAGGGGGTGAAATACTTATTTTCCCCACTGTATATACGAGATTGTGGGGCACATAACTACAGAGAAGCCATACATTTTTGATTTGGTTCAAGCCTTTTTTGCTCATCTTTATCAAGAGTCTCAATCATTTCGGGACTGACTGACTATCCGTATACACATATATGTATAGGTAGGATATTTAATAAGTGTACTTCACAGTGTTGTATCATCAAATATATAACTGTTAGCATGGTAGTATTATTTAGCATTAATAGTGAACAGATTAACTGGATCAATTCATAGGGGGAAAAATGGCTATCAAGCAGCTCTGCTAATGATTATCAAAATATACGGCAGACATGGTTCTGTAATGTGCTGCACCAGGTAAAGCTTGCGCAGGTTAGGCAGGTAGATGCCATCTGTACTCTCCAGCCGATTCCTTCTCAACTCTAGAGTCACCACATTAGTCAACCGGCTGTACTCCAGTCCTGATGCACACTGGATGTCATTACCTGGGGAAAGAAGGAGATTCACAAACAACCTGGTCCTTGTGTCTGTGAATTAGGCTGTATATGCTGATATCATCTTTCCTAGAAATCATTCTTTTTACTGTACATTCTGTGTCAAATTGTATAGTGGAATACTACTGCCTTTTGCATAGATCAGCTCACCTGAATAGTTTTCAGAAGTGGGGGGTTGTATATATTTCTATGCATCTTATTATACAGTATTTTTGATTACCTCAATCAATTTGTGGTCTCCCCAATAAATTATCTGATCATATAGAAATGCACAAATTCTAAGTGCCACAACCTAGACCACAATAAATATATATTTTTTTTTTTAGCTTTGAGGGCCCTTATTATTTTTGCTTATTCCAAAAGTCACCAAACAAGCACAATTCTGGAAAAAAAAAAAAAAAAAAAAAAAAAAAAACACAACAACATTGCTTGCCTAAATGGCCTCAAAAGGTTTACACACTGACCAGTGAGGTTGAGGCTCTCCAGAGAAGCCCCTCCCAAGCCTTCCAAGTCACAGATACGATTGAGGGCAAGGCTGAGCCACTGCAGGTAGGCTAGCTGACCTAGGGACTGGCCTGTGAAGCTCCTGACCAGATTCCCATCACCCTTCAGCCAGAGCAGCTGGGTAAGGGCAGTGAGAGGGGAGAGGTCTGACAGGTGGTTGGAGGAGATGTCCAGGAATCGCAGGTGGACAAAGGAGCTGAGCAGAGCCAGGTCTGTCAGACGCCTGATAAGGGAGATTGAGGTTTATATCGGATGGTCTACATTCATGTTCACACTTGAATATAGTGGCAATCTTACCACTTGTCTAACAATATGCTTGGTTTGGAGGTCAAAATGAGGACAGTGGGACTTTCTTTGTATGACAATGTTGGACTCTCATGTAAGTAAGCAATTAAGCATTTGGGGTGCTCGACTGCTTTATTGATGATTTGTGTGTGTGTTTGTTGGTTTGAGGTGTTCACCTGTCTTTAAGATCCAACTTGACAAAGGCATGAGACAGACCATTCCCTGTGCGACACAATAAAGACAAACCGTCTGCCAACATTTCTTGGGACAGTGGACAGGGCTCTACCTGAGTATAGAGGAAAGAGAGAGGGGCTCCATTTAAACTCCAGATGTTAGGGTATATACATGGGTACATACAAGGCTCCGAGTTCAATTGCATGTTAGATTTAATTTATTTGTAGATGTAATTTTTTTCATCCCAGATGAAAAAATGTGGAATATCCAATGTGTTTGCAATATCATCCGTCAATTCGGGACAGTAGACAACCATGTGCTCTCTACCAAAGCGCATTTTGCCAGCCGCAGCTTATTTTCAGTCTTCAGTTCACCTACTGAGCCATCATCTGCAGTTCACACAAGCAGACTGCAAGCACCGGAACAACCAGAGGAGTTGTTCTGGCAACGCAAAGGCAATTATGCCCCGCCCTGTGGGGATGCCAGCCACAGTGGACACTGGCACAGTCAGGATCCGACACCAGACCGCAGGGTGCATCACTAAACTGGTCAACAGTGCTTTAATAGGACGTACCATGAAACAACCTTATATTAGAATTGTCATATTTAGCTGAAGCACTGACAAAAATGTGTTTTACCTATGTGCCACTGTTACACATCGACTTGCTTTTCAGTAAAGTATAAACCCTCTTTTTCCTCCACATTCTACATTTTTTTAAATTGTTCTTTCTAGCACAGCATACCTTACCCTGATAACGTTTAGTTTTGTTACTACTTCTATTTTATCAGACAAATATCACAAAGTATGAAGTGTATAGGTCAAAGGTTTTTGGGGTGGGGATGGTTGGTTGTTGGCATGTATTCCCCAATGTGTTTGTCTTTGTTACATGCATTTAAAACAAAAATCTATAAAAAAGAAACTACACCTGTTCCTCATGTTCAGACATGGCCTCCTCTTCCTGCAACTCCACATCTTTTACAGCCTCCTCCCCCTCTGACTCCCCTTGGACAAACTCATCCTCTTCCACATCAGACATGACTGTGTTTATGTCAAATTTCACAAGATTAAGAAAGAAAATATACAAGCAAATTCATCATTTGTATATACAGAATCAAAACAAAACAAATAGTCCTAAATTGGTTCTGTACATCACTTTATGAGAATGGGGGCCTGATTTACTAAGCGTTCACCCCAGTGCAACGTTATATTTTGTTTTTCTTCATCATTTTAACTTGAATGTTTCACATTTTAAGTTTTATTTATTTTTAGAAAACAAAACGGGTGCAAACGCTTAGTAAATCTGGCCCTGGGTTGGCAAATGGCTTTACAAAATCATATCCTTAGTGCTTCAGTGTTAGATTTAAAACATGTTTCTGCAGTTAGAATCCTACCAAAATATTACAATATTGACCACTGTTAACTTACGTTACGTGCTGTACTTTAGTAATAGCACGTAATATTGTCATTTTGCTAGCTAGCAGTAATGTTAACTTAACTTTTAGCCAAACCGCTGTAACGTTATACAATAAGCTATAATAATAGATATTCTATAACGTTAGCCAATAAAAGTATCTGAATCAAGTTGTCCTTAAATGTGCTTGGCCATCTCGTAAGCGAACTTAGCGTTACCTAACATAATGAACGTTACCATTACTTGCTTTTTATGTTAACGTCAGCTAGAAACGAATCCTAACTAACTACACATTACCATTGCATGCTCGTAATTTTAAACAGGCATTAGTGTTATCATTCTCACTTAGATATACATTAATGGAACGTTAACGTTACTTACCAGCGAGAAAGGATTCTTAGAATTGACTTCCTATGCAAACGGTTTACCTCAATTGCCATGGTAACGACGTGAAGATGATTGACGCCGGGAAGAGCCAATCGTATTTGTGAACCCCTTATAGACGAAGTTCTTTGTTTAGACCAAATTCTTAAGACTCACTAGATATTCAGCGAATCCCTTCCTTCCGTCGTCTCTCTGTTCTTAACTACAGTAGTTTCTGGTTTTTACAGTGCTGTTCTAGGTCACGACAGAAGTTTGATCGAAGGTTAAATAGTTGGTCAACAATTCCAATATCTCCATGTTAGACATACAATATTATAAAAAAACACAGGTTACTTCTAGATAAGGACTATTTTCCTTCTAATTTATCTGACCAGGACGTTCAGTCCCATTGTCATTAATCCGATTGACTTCTTGGGAGGAAATAAAGAGCAGTGGGTGAGAAAACAAATTCCATTAGAATTGCATCATAAGTACCAGCTGCCAGCACTTCAGCAAGAGAGCACATTTTAAGAACATTTGGAAAGCTTTCATTAAATAATAATAATACATATGCCTTTTAGCAGACGCTTTCATCCAAAGCAACTTACAGTAATTAATTAATACATTTTTAGGTATATGTAGTCCGAGGGAATTTAACCCACAACCTAAGCGTTACCAACATCATGCTCTACCTACTGAGCCACACAGAACCATATTTCACTTTTTGTAGATATGAAACTGACACTTTAAATCACATTTTTATCATGGAGTTATAAATTTAATCACATGAATATTACACCTTGAAGACAATTTTAGAAAAAAACAACCCCCCTCCCCAAAAAAACAAACAAAAAAATAGTTTCACTTAAAGAAAGGGCTTCTCTTAAAATTCAAATGTACAGACTGATCCATATATCTGTCTGATGGACTTTTCACAATGTTCTCATTTTAGGTGAAAGCAGGTCTTTTTCCCTCTTCTATGGAGCCAGGCAAGGGAAAATATACACATTTACTCCAGACAAAGAAATTATTTTAAAAGGTAATCGATTCTGATACTCCGAGCAACTTATTACTGGCTGAAATATCCATTACAATGACAACAACTAATACACACAAGTCACAGTACTGTACATATATTCTTTTTCCTTTGACTGCAAGACACGTTGTGCAAAGTCATGTTTGGAAATGCTGATGAACAAACATCTTATTTGTTAGAATACAAAACTTATCGCATCAAATACATTTACTGTGGATTGAGTCAGCATGTCTCACTGTATACACAGCTTGTGTAAAACATAAAATATAAAGAGGCTGCTCTACACATTCCTGGACAAAAAACTACCATTAGTTGGTAAATGCACAGTTCAAATGCTTTGAATGACTTCCATACTGTCTTAGGGGGTTTAAATTCCATGATAGACAGCTTGTCATACATTTGTTCCTACAACTTATTCTGGGAGTGTGTTCCAGTCTCCTTTACCGCACTCTGAAACCACCCGAAAACCCTGGGATGGGTTGAAAGCCATGATAACAATTTCATTAGATCAAATGAAGGTTCAAATGAGGTTCTGTGGATTCCAAAAGTTTGGGCATCCAGAGTATAAATAAAGTCAGGCACTTTGTGACCATAGTGGGACCTCCAGCTTAAATTAGGATCAACTCTGCATGTTGCCATTTCTGCTAGGATTGAATTTATTCAGATTTTCAATGATCCAGGAGGATCAAAGAGCTAAAGTGTTCTCAGGTCACAGCTAATTGATAGTAAGGCCAAATGAAGCATGACAGCTCAGCTGGATCCAATGGGTCGCTGAGAAGCACCAGGCCTTAGAACCAGAAAAGTACACAAAGAAAAACAAAAACACTCGCAAACAGCACCATTATCTCGGATACACGGGTTAAAATGGGGAGGTGCAGTGGCAGTGAATTACCATGCGCGATCCCATTTGCCTTTAGAAATGCAAGCAGATAAGGGTCCGTGCATCGGTGTGCCAGGATTGATGACTGATGGCAGGATTTTGACCTAGTACATTTTGTCCTGATCTGCAGCTAGATGGCAACACTATGCTGCACTATTGCAACAACAAATTACTCTTTTTCCTTTTTATGAAGTCATTTTATTTTTTTCACATTTTATTTTATTATTATTATTTTTTAAGGTTCCTCTTCAAGGTAACAGCGGTCTTGCATGTGAAAATGAAAGCCAACCTTTTCCACTGAAACGCTCTTTGACAAGAGTCATATGGAAATGCAGGAATGTGAGTGAGCACTAAACCAGTGGTTCTCCACCTCGGTCCTGGGGGCCCACTGTGTATGCTGGTTTCCGTTGCAACCTCTGAATTGTAACTAGCTGTTAATTGTTCCCAATTAGATAATTCATTTCTATTAAAGCATGATTTACTCTACTCTAGGTTAAAGGCTATATTATGTCAGAAATAGCCAAGCATGCCATGAACAATAAATGTTCCATATTCACATCCCAGGACTTTTTTAATTGATCCAATTATAGACTGGCAGGCAACATCAGTGGGGGCCTTTTAGCTCAAAATGGACATGGTTAGGATATGGACAGGGGAAACCTGATCCTAGATCAGCACTCCTACTCTTAGAATCTTTGTACATATGGCCCCTGGTCACTGAAACTAAACAGTTTGTGTAAAATGAAGAATTCAATGACAGAGCAAATGGCAACAAGCCAAACCTGCATTGTTTAAGGAAAATAAAATAAGTTTAAGGAAAAAATTATGGTAGAACCTAAACAAGTTTTCAACAACTATAATTGATCAAGAGATTGGCTGTAACAAAAACCAGCATACACAGTGGTCCCCAGGACCGAGTATGAGAACCACTGCACTAGACCAATAATAATTCTGCCACAAATGCTAGGTCACACCAGCATCTCCTCCCAAGATAAGCAACTCTTAAGACACACAGAACAGAGGTCCCAAAGCTGACAGCCAGTCCATCCATCAGTTGCATGCTATTCACTTTCTATGCATCTTGTCTAGTAATGATTTTGTTAATGCTCGTAATGTTGTCCAGCCAGTCACACACCAAGTTTTGTGTCATATTTGACAACTGTTTCATAGCCATCACACTCAGAGGGTCACAGTAGTTCACCGTTTGTGTATTCGCAATAAATCGAGAGACAAATCTTGGATCCAAATCACTCCTCCAATCTGAAAACCAATTAATATAGTTCTGTGCATCTCTGTTAGCATAGCCAGTTCATTAGTTAGGAGTTTCGGATATGACGGGGTTCACATCTGCATATAGGGCCAACTTTTATCCATCGGGGCCATTTCGGCCCAGTCAAAGCTTATGTTTATGTGCACTTCTTCCTGTCCAAAGCTATTTAAATACCAGCTATCCCTGGAGTGGGAAAGCCAGCCAGCACAGAACTGCATCAAGGTCACGGAGCTGCGAGAGATGAAAAAGTGCAAATCTGTACAATTTTCATCGTGAAAGTATACTTAAACATGGCAAAATGCATCAAGTCTTTACAATGTGGGATTAAAAAAATGGGCTTGATTTGAAAGCCATGCTATGGTGCCGATCGATCGTCACTCCACTTGGATATTACGAACAAGAAGACCCCTCTTTACTCCTCCCTGCAACATCCGAGCTCCAAGGCTGTTCCCTGACACCCCATCGCTGAAATATATTAGAGAAAGAAACGGAGAAAGGGGTGTCACTTTCACTGAGTGGCTGGATTTGCAGACATGTTAATTCTATAATTCTGTGACCGCTGAATCACAGGAAACTGGAATGGCCAATAGTATATGGTTGTGCCCTGTCCTGTCCTGTCCTGTGCTGTACTGTACTGTACTGTACTGTATTGTATTGTATTGTATTTACATAGCGCAGTGTAGCATGCCGTGTCTGGTGTTGTGCACTACCTTGTCCTATAATTAAATGTTTATCTGGAGCAAGCTATTATGCCATACAGTAGCACTGTTGCATACTTTATTGTACTTACATGGTTCAGGTTAACATGTTATGCTATGGTATATCGTAGCACTGTCTTGCACTAATCAGTTCTGTACTCACATAGTGCAGTGGTACATGCTACATTCTGCCATAATGCAACATTGTTGTACGTGGTCCTGTTCTGTTATATATTGACATGGTATTGATATAGTAGCAGTCTTGTAGTAACCTAATCTTTACTCCCAGCAGTTTGCATGCTACGTTCTGGCGTAATGCAACATGGTTGTGCACGGTCCTGTACTTACATGGCACTGAACTTCCTCTTCTTGCCATCTGGCTCTCCTGGGACACCAATCTTCTCCCTCCTTTCGGCTGCTCTGTCCCTGTACCTCAGCTGTGGAAACAACAGGTTACCGAAGGCCAGAGTGATATCGGCTGCTTGACTTCACACATAGTTCTATTGTGAGGATTTCTGCTTGAAAAACTGATACACTGCTGCTCTGATGCCGAATACACACCTCCCCCTCCCCTCCTTCCTGTTCGTTCTGACGGGACTTCCTTTGCTCCAAGTTTTGCTGTGTGACGGAAAATAAAGGTTAGGACAAAGCATACCTGACTACTTTTACCCTTAATGTGCTGCACAAATGTCCTTTTTTAAAGCCACTTGTTATCCAAGATGTATTTTTTTTTTTTTTTATGTATTGGCCCATGCAATCCCTGCAATGTTCTTGGTCCAAACAGGTAAAGCACAGAGAAGTGTGTGCTGCCATTTTTTCCACTCAGTCCAGTCACTGTGCAGAAGGACTGCCCTTCATGCACACATCGCACAGTCTGGGTAGGATTCGGGACCATGGGACGCCTCACTGCACAAATGACTAGTGCTTGAGCTGGATGCGTCAGCCAGCAGGCCTTCTTCCTGCACTCTTTCTTTTCATACTGACCTTGTGGAGCTCAGACAGCTGCTGGTGCCGCAGCAGGGCCTCCTTGCTGGGGAACTGCCTCCTACACAGCAGACAAGCCAGCTTGGACCAGTCTGTAAGCTTCTCTTCCTTATCGCTCCCTTTCTCCGCGCCGCCCTCCTCCTCGCTGTCGCTTTCGCCGCTGTATGCCGCTACCAGCCCCTGAGGTGGGCTGCTCCTCTGTGCAAAAAAACAGAAGACAGACCTTTATGAAACTGTTACTGTCACACTCCGTATGACACACCCTGGAGGAGAACAGAACAGCAGGACACCGGGTGATCCTGGAGTTGGTATTTGGTATCCTTCATTTTATGGAGCTACTGGAGGGGTGCATGGTCGGTATAGAGGGTAAAGGGCCCAGGAGGTAATACTGGAGAGTGAGAGTGGCCCACTCTTGATCACTAATCTAAACTTTTTTTTTTTTTTCCCCTTTCCATTTTCTTTCTGCTGTTTTTCACCATTTTTCTCCCAATTTATTACCCAATTATACAGTCTTTTTTCATGTCAATTATCCCCCTCCCTCATATTGAGAGCTCGCTGCCGTAGTCCTGATACCGGGACATGCAGCTAAATCCAGCGTGCCCAACCGGTCCAGCAGGTCGTCAACCCGGGGCACTGGATAGGGTAGAGGCTAGATGCCACCCATCCAGAGGACCGAGATGCAAAGTACGCGGGACGTCAAATGCGCAAAATGACTATTGTAACTTATGGTTCGGGTTATGCTTAGGGTTTGGCTTAGGGTTTGGGTTTGGGTTCTGTGTTAACCTTCCTGTAGTCCAGACAGAATCAAACAGATTCAGGCTTTGGGACAAGCACGATGGGGCTGCACTAGTCACTGTAGGACTCCGCTGTTACTCCCATGTCTAACATTTTCACCAATTCCTCCTGAACCAACTTTCTTGTTTTCAGGCAACTGATACGGCCGGCTCTGAACCACGGTGCTTGGCGGGGTCTGTATGCGGTGTTTGATTAAGTCTGTCCATCCTGGTAAGGGAGAAAACACGTCAGAAATACAGTGAGCACCATAATTCATTGGACAGTGACATTTTTGTTATTTTGGTTCTGTACTCTTAGCAGTTTGAGATTGAAAGGATACAATGACAACACGGTTGAAGTGCAGACTGTCAGCATTAATTTGAAGGTATTTTCATCCATATCGGATGAACCACTTAGAAATTATAGAACCTTTTGTACATAGTCGTCGTCCCCCCATTTTCAGGCACCATAATTCATTGGACAGTTTAGCATAATGTAGAATAAAGTAATCATTTTTAATATTTGGTCACATATCCTTTGCATGCAATGACTGTTTGAAGTCTGCGATACATAGACATCACCAAACGCAGGGTATCTTCCCTGGTGATGCTCTGCCAGGCCTGTACTGCAGCAATCTTCAGTTCCTGCTTGTTTCAGGGACTTTTTGCCTTCAGTCTCCACCATGTTTCACGGATGAGGTGGTATGCTTTGGATCATGGGCATTTCCGTTTTTTCTCCACACTTTCCCCTTTCCATCACTCTGGTACATGTTAATCTTTGTCTCATCTGTCCACAAGACTTTGTTCCAGAACTCTTGGGGCTCTTTTAGGTGCTTTTTAGCAAACCGTAATCTCGCCTTTCTGTTCTTCAGGCTTATCAGTGGTTTGCATCTTGTAGTGTACCCTCTATAGTCCTGCTGGTGTAGTCTTCTACGTATGGTAGACTTTGACACATCTACACCTGCATCCAGGAGAGTGTTTTTGATCTGTTGGGCCGTTGTCAGGGGGGTTTTCTTCACCATGGAGTTCACCAGTTGGTTTTTTTCTTGTTAATGATGAACCAAACTGTTGAATTTGGCATCCCCAGGGTTTTTGCAATGTTCCTAATTGATTGATTTTCATTTCTGAGTTTTATGGCGGCCAGCTTAATTTGCATCGACACTGCTGTCTTCCTCAGGTTGTCACACCCCAACAACAATCTCCAAAGGCAATTGCGAAGCCTAGAATCAAGACTAGACATCAACAGCTCTCGTCTGCATTCACTAACGACACAAATTAATACACCTGCCTAACGAAACATCTGTGAAGCCAATTCAACAAATACTTGTAGTACCTTAAAATGGGGGGACCATGTACAAAAGGTGCTGTCATTTCAAAAAGGTTCATTCAATATGGATGAAAATACCCTCAAATTAAAGCTGTCAGTCTGCACTTCAATCTCAAAGTGTATCCTTTCAACCTCAAAGTGCCAGAGTACAGAACCAAAATAACAAAGTATGCAAGTATGGTTTTCAGTTGGTGTTTCCGGTCCCAGCTCATCATGCATAATTCCCGGCATGACAAGCGAAACAGGGTCTACCACCTCCCAGTTTTAATAAATGTAGGTGGTATATCTGACATGACTCTCCTCTACCAGAGTAAACAACTTTGTAATCTACATCCCTCACTAACCTCAAAGGGTCCTTGCCACTTTGTGACTAATTTAGATGCAGACGTAGGGAGTAAAACAAGGACCTCATCTCTCAGTTGAAATTTCCGCAATTGTGCCCCCGTCATACTGCAGTCTGTCATTCCTGGGCCTGGAGAAAAAGTTCTCGTGAACTTTTCCCGAGTGAGTGTAGCTTTGCTTGCAGGTACAGGATGTACTGAATCTAATTTTTGCTGGGGCTAGTACTTTCCTCCCAAGTTTCTCTTAATAAATCCCAAATACCCCTGGGTCGGCGTCCATATAACAGTTCAAACGGGGAAAACCCTGTGAAGGCTTGGGGAATCTCCCTGATGACTACTGTAGTAGAAAAAGGAAAGCTAATGAGGTTAAGTGCATTAAGAATAAGGAAGGAACTTTGGTTTATAATAATGACATTGCTAACACATTAAACCGTTACTTTGTTAAGAGCTTTACTAGAGAAGAGGTCATAAATATGCCTAAACATACACCCAATATACAGAATGTTTTGGAGGACTTTGAGATGAGGGACATATGCCCTGATGGCATACATCTCCAGAGTACTCAAAGAACTTGGGGAACTTATATATAAACCATTGACAGATATTTTTATGCAATCCATAAACACTGGAGAAATACCAGATCACTGGAAGCAGGGTAGTATAATTCCAATATATAAGAAGGGGGACCGTACTGACCCAGGGAACTACAGGCATGTCAGTTTAACTGGATTATACACTGGAATGTATTATTAGGGACAAGTTGGAATCATTATTGAAAAATAATAATATTTTAAGGGAGAGCCAACATGGTTTTCTCAAGGGGATGTCATGCCTAACAAACCCCATGGACTTTTTTTGAAGAGGCTTCAAAGTGTGTTGACCTGAACCAGGCTTATATTCAAAGTGTGTTGACCTGAACCAGGCTTATATTATATATTGGGATTTTCAAAAAGCATTTGACAAGGTACCAAATGAGAGGCTCATTGTTGAAATGAATTCAGTACGAATTTCAGTTGTTTCAGAGTGGGTTCGTAATTGGCTGCAAGGGCGAATACAAAGAGTAACAGTAGGTGGGGTCGTATCGCAGGGATCGGTGCTGGGACCTCTGCTCTTCCTTATTTACATAAATTATGTTGATAGGGACGTTAGTAGAAAAATAGTTATATTTGCAGATGATACTAAACTTGGGGCTTTGGCAAACAGTTTGGAATTTACTAAAGTAATCCAAGATGATTTCAACAAAATCCAAGAATGGGCAGAAACATGGAAGATGATATTCAATATTGTGTATATGTAAAGTATTGCTAGCGGGAAACAAAAACATTAGAGAGGAGTATTTTATGGGAGGAGAAAAATTGAATATTTGAAAAAGGCTTAGGAATTGTAGTTGATCAAAGTCTATCTGCATCAAAGCAGTGTGCTACAGTAGTGAAAAAGGCCAACAGGATGCTGGGATACATAGCAAAAAGTATTGAGTATAAATCAAAGGAGGTTATATTAATGTTATACAATGTCTTTGTCAGACCTCAGTGTGCAGTTCTGGGCACCACACTACAAGAAAGATACAGAAGCTCTTGAAAAAGTTCAAAGAAGAGAAACAAAATTAGTTCCTGGTATGAAAGGTAAACGTTATGAGGATAGACTTAAGGCACTCAATCTATTTAAGCTTAGCAAACGGAGACTTAGGGGGGATTTGATTGAGGTTTTAAAATTCTTAAAAGGGATTAACAAAGTGAACTACCAAAGATTTTTAAGATAAGTGGGATCAGAACAAGAGGCCACAGGTGGAAATTAGTTAAAGGCAAATTCTGCACAGATATGATTACGTTTTTCTTTACAGAGAGTTGTCAATGCCTGGAACAGCTTGCCAGGTCGGGTAGTAGAGGCAGAAACACTTGGTCTATTCAAGTCTAGGCTAGATGCAGTACTAGATACTCTTTAGATTAGGACATGACGAGCCTAGGTAGGCTGATCTCGTCATTATGTATTCTTATGTTCAACAACAACAGCGGGTCAATTCATTTGTCCCAATTTTTTAAGTCTGTTTGAATGAACATCCGAATCATGGACTTCCAATGTCTGGTTGAACTGCTGTACCAGCCCATCAGTTTGGGGGTGGTAGACGGTGGTTCAAATAGGCTTCATGCCCAATAATTCACACAGTTACCTCAGTGTTCGTGATATAAATGATGTGCCTTGATCAGTGAGAATCTCTTCCGGAATTCGGAATAACCGGGAGAAAAAGTGGAATAGCCCCTCTGCAATAGTCTTTGCAGATATATTGCAGAGGGGCACAGCCTCAGGGTATTGCGTTGCATAATCTACGATAACTAATACAAAGCGATATCGTTTGGCGCACCGATCAAATGGCCCGGTGAGATCCATGGCATTCTTTAAAATGCAGTTTTTCCACTGGACAGTACGGTACGGCACGGCAACGGAATATACATTTTCATAGTACACCATTTTCATTTGCCACAAATAGATTTTTAGAAAGATATAAGAATCACTTCCATTCATTCCGATGCTTGAGCTAAACCCAGGCCTTTGAAACAAAAGGATCTGAACTGGACAGTGTCAAATGACAGTGTTTGAACAACCCTTGTGCCTCCATAAATCGACACTGGCATTACATTTTTTTAGCTTGTTGCTCGTGCTGGACATATTTTTGCAGCGACAAGCTACATAAAAGCACAGATGTAAACACAAAGACTAGCCAAATATGAAAGATTATATAGCCTAGTGTGAAGTTACTGAATGGTACCTCCTGCATTCGCTGCCCCCAACATGACTCCCAAACGCCTAGGTAGAGGTAAGAAAATGGTAGGTAATGTTATGGGGAAAACAGTGTTCTGCTTTTGTGAATTTGAGCTGGAATGTTTAGAATGTCAATGTTACTAATGTCACCACAGTGGTCGCATTCTTTTTTGTCACTTCAGATAACTCCTCCGATCTAACTCCTCCTATCTTCGCAGTTGTGCGATGGAAAATGACACAGGGGCTCGATCCGGGAAGGGGATAGTTACGGGTGCGGATTGTTGCCGCGCCGTACTGTACCGTATTGTGCGGTGGAAAAGCACCGAAAGGGGACCTCTATTAACGGCAAAGGGCGCAACTATCAGTTTTAATCACTTGGTCAGCTACTCGACTGAGCATCTCGTCCTGTGACTGCTGAAGGAAAAAGTCAGTTACTCTGGTGAAAAGGGGGACACCGCCAGCCGCATCGCCGTTCCCAGAAAGCTGCATTTCTGTGACATCGGGTTGCTGCGGAGCGAGAGCTGACAGACCCTCCCCTGGATCATCGTCATCTGTGACGTCCCCCCACAGCCGCCACAAGACGGCAATGAATGCACCCTTGTTGTTGTCGGGCCCCTTCTGCAAATTCCTCTCTAGCCATAACCCAAAACCCCGGCCAATCATGTCCAAAAATCAGTGGAAGGGTGGTGCGGGGAGTAACCCCTGCCACCATACTACATTCTTTGTCCTGCAATACAGAACTCAATCGCACCTGTGTGTATAAAAATGCTCTGCTCTCTTAGTAGGGGTCTGGAACACAGGAGGAGAAGGCTGGCGAGATCGAGAACACTGCTACTGGAGAGTGCAACTGAAAAGTTACAAATGTCTGTGTGTTAAATGTTTTGCCGAAAGGCTGTGTTTGATTTAGTTTGTTGTTTTCGTTTATTGTTTTGTGGCCAAACCCGAGAGGGTGACAGCTGAAGATTTTGTATTTGTTTTATTTAGCCGTGTCTCTCGCTCTCTCTCTTCCCTGTGCCTGGGTAAGAGCATAATAAATATCCGGTTTCTGGACCGATAACTCCATTCCCTGTGTCCAGCTGTTCTGTTCTCCTCCAGGGTGTGTGCCGACACCCGGAACAGTGTTCTCGCTCTCGCCAGCCTTCTCTCTCGTGTTCCAGACACCTACTAAGAGAACAGGGCAGTTTTATGCACACAGGTACAATTAGATTATACATGTGTGTGCACTTGCTGCTCTGCCAGTAGGCATGCCCGCAAAACGCCCTGATTCCACTGCCAAGACCTACGCCATTTCCGGATTTTCTAGAGTACCTCACAGTTACTACTACAGTGTATACCAATGAACTTTGGAATGCAATTTTCGCAAAAGGAGATACACCGTTTCCTTTATTTACTTTGCGGTTATCCTCCGTTCTTATACACATATCCACGTATACAGCTAGACGCACACACACATTTCTCACCCCTCTCTCCTCAGCACGTTTCAGTTGGTCCATCAGAGTCTGTGGTCGTTCTGACAGCGCACCCTGCAGGAGCACACAAGCAACAGCTCAGTCTAAAGGCAGATATAGAGCTGTGTGTCAGTACTACAGCTCAGTCTAAATGCAGAGATATAGAGCTGTGTGGTACGCCAGTATGAAGTGTGACATCAAAAGTGACCTTTTTCTCCAGGATGGCATAACCAGCATCAGCGCTGGCTGACTCTCTTCTGTCATCAAGCCGGCCGTGGACAGTAGGTCGGACATGGCCGGGTGGGGACGTCGAGGAGGAAGAGAGAGCAGTGGAGAGCGAGCGTACATTTTCCTTCTGTCTGTTCAGACTCTTTGCCCACCTCTCCATGTCCTTTGCTATCTGTAACATGGGATCAAACATGAATTTTGCGCAACTAGTTAACTGAGCAAGATGCACTTAAGCCTGTTCTGAGGTACAATCTACAATACAATGCATTATATTAGCAATGTATACTGCATTTGCTACAACCTCACACTCACTTGAAAGAAAGTAACTGAAGCAGGTGTACAGTGCTGCATAGTCCCATTGTATACAGAGTTATGTGGCCATGTTGTATATACGGTATTATGTATTATGTTGTATACCTGTTGAGCAGTTTTGGTTTTGGGCTTGTCCTTTTTGTCCTTTGTGTTTGGAGCAGAGGCAGAAGGGTTTGATGGTGGAGGGTTTGCAGAGGCACTCGAAGACTCTCCAGAGGTTTGGGGGGGTGCAGGGACATACGTGTGCCTTTCGCCATCCCAGTACATGTACTGCTGCGTGTGGGAGTTATAGTAGTACTGCAGACAGAGAGAAAAAGCAATAATAATGCCATGGCGACATGGTTGTACAATCACATCCTGGGTGTTTAACTTCTGACTGGGTCACACGCTGTACCTGGGAGTTTGCATCATAGTAGAGGCCTGTCAGCGGGTCGTAGTAATAACCAGAACTCTCATCGTACTGGTACGTGGACACATCCGGTACAGCTGGAGTGAGAGGAGCATGGAGATTTAGGAGAGCAGAAGACACTCCTAATGCTAACCAGATCATTTGCAATCATACATGAGAATATGTGGCATGCGCACAAGGCCAGCACTCACGGTACTGCTGGTATTCCAGGGCTGTGCCAGGTGTGGCCGGCTGACTTGCTGCAGCGGGTTGGGGCTTCCCAATGATCTCAGTCTTCTGGGCCGCGGCGGCCTGTGTGTATAACACCGCCTGGGAGAAAAGGGTCACAACCTTTAAAGCGCTCCATGCAAAATACAAGCAACCTCGCATCTCCAGCTTTCAAGATGAAAATCAAGCACTTTTAAAAAGCCCTGGGCCTATCGCTCCGGAGAGACTGATGAAAACATGGCAGATGGGCTCCAGCGCGGAGTGTACCTGCGCAGACTCTGTGGTGAGCAGCTGTGTCTGCGTCAGCTGGGCTGCATCCACCCCTGGAACCTCAGGCTCTGTGCACGCTGCTGCTGCTGCTGGGCACACATGGGATATATTAGAGGACTTACAGCTATATTTATCCTTTCTCAGGCAACAGTGAAAAAACAAGGACAAAATGCAATGGACATGAATTACCGGACATGGCTGAATGCTGGGCAATATTCAGATGGGAGTTTGGTTGCCAATTAGTACATTATAATAATACATACATATACTTGTGCATACAAGTTTGGTAAGTTTTCATAATGCTAGCTGAAATATGTAATGAATCTGTTTTTGACTGAAATTTGACTGAATCTGTTCTCACCTGCTGCTGCTGTAACTCCATGTGCCCCCCCCACCAATCCAGCAGCAGCGGCCACGGGGACAGCCCCTGCTCCTGCCACCTGCCCTTCGTAGCTCTGCCCGTCAGTCCCCAGGTACTCCTGCCCATCATGCCCATAGACTGCAGCAGTCGACCCCTGCTGGTACAGGCCATAGTCACCCCCCTGGGCCCCGGCGACTGCGTTCTGTGCTGTCTGAAGGAAAGTGGGGAAAAGCGTTGACGGACATATGTCGAGACATTTGTTACGACGGTGCATTTGGTACAGATGTATAAAGCGCTGTGTGCTTACCTGTGTGACGGCCCACTGTGCAGCGGCAATAGCAGTGCTGGCCACTGTGGCAGCACTCACCCTGCTACCGTCTGTCAGGAACACGTCACTGAGAGAGAGGAATATGGGACAGCAGTGTTACCAATGCCTGTGTGGCTTGATGCTCAATGACATGGCATTCTAGAAAAAGGCTGAATTTAGAGACCGGGCCATTTCTACTGATCTCATCTCTTTTCTTTTCTTTTTTCTGGCCCCCCAACTCCCCAAATTGTTCATGTATGACAATCTTGGGGGGGACAATGGAGGGTCCCTAAATGGGTCCATGGACAACCAGTCTCTTTAACGGGTGGCTATCCAAGTCCAAACCTCACACACGTGGGCATCAAAAACAAAGTGGGGTGGTGCTAGAGGCAGGCGTTATTCTCTTCATCTGCATACACAGTAACTCATCAGTGAGGTGTACGGCAGTACCGTTTGGAGCCCTTGGCAAACTCCACGACGATGATCTTCCCATCAATGGTGAGCGGGGGCTGCAGGGCCTGGAGGATTTGGAGCAGCTGGGAGGCTTCCTGGAGGCAGAGGAGATACAGCTACAGCACTGTTTCACTCCAGAGTTCATCCATTTACACAGCGGTCTTTACAGTGCTGGCACACAGCAGGGGCAGAAAACTAAATACAAGATCAAAAAGATAACACCCCCCCTAATGTGACAGTAGCTAGTATCATATTGTTACAGAAATATTCTGCAGTTGCAGTTTCTCACCACGATGGTACTGAGCTGCAGGAAGGCAAAGCCCCTATTGAGCTGTGTCTGCTTGTCCTTGATGAGGCGCACGTTGGAGGGGGAGAGCGTGGCGAACGGGGCCAGGGCGGACAGTATGGACTCCAGAGCAGTGTGAGGGCCCAGGTTCCTCAGGATCAGAGCTAGGAGAGTGAGGGGAGAGACACGGTGAACAATCTATTCTTACTCATCACGGTATCTACACTGGGCATCAATGCACTAAGCAAAAGTGCCTCAATGAAAGGTCCCTATGGTGTTGGCTTTTTTTGTGAAAAAAAAAAAAAGGAAGCATGTTTTTCACCCTGAGTTCAGCCTGGAAACCCCGGTACACAGCCTACCAGAGTATATTCTGGAGAGAGTCTCTCACAAAGCTCTTTAGAGCGTTTCTTTCCTCTTCTTTTTGTGCCCTCTCTTACTTTTGTTCAGACAGTGGCTGTAAGCTATCATAGTGTAGTCTCTTAACTGCATGCCCCACAGGCTAATGACAAGGCTCAAGGCGTAGTTGCCATTATGTTCTCAGTACAAATTGTTGTTTATTCACAAAACGTTTATTTGGATGGACTGGTCATAAGCAAATTGTTTGTCCAAGGCCTACACATTTTAAACAAGGCCTACTGCATCCTTCCTAGCATGTGTCCGGGCTGTTTGACCACAGACCACAGACCACAGAGAGGCGACAGTGTCACAAAGGAGCGGCACCTGAAGGTCTGCTTACAGAAAGTGGCAGAGAAACAGAAGGGCAGGTGCTGCAGTACTCACTGTCGTTGGCCACTTCCCCAGTCTGTGCTGGCACCCCTATGGGCAGGACCGGGGCTGCAGGTGCATGGATGGTAGGCAATGGCAGTAAACCCTGAACGGACTCCTTCAGATGGCTCAGATGAGCCAGGGGAACTTCTTTATGCACCAGGGGTAACTTGAGCTCAGCCTCTGGAGATAGATTTATACGGAATTTAGTATTATGTACGATCCTCTCATTACATTATGAATTGCAGAGGGTGGTGAACATATTTACAGCATTAAAACAAAATTCAAACTATTTTACCTGCCAAAACGATCAAGATTTCTGAGCACAATCAATCATGGAGATGTTGGTGCAGCTTTGAAACGGCATCGTTTTACAATGATCAAGCAGTTTAGATTAAATATTTCTTTAAAATGGGTCCAAATGGGATTGAGTATTCTCAGATATTCTGAAAGTAAAGGCCTGTTGTGGGCAACTCCCTCAGCCTAGCCATGTCCATTTGAATGGCAACTTAAAGAGAGAAGGAAGGTTTACCTGATTTCGGGACTCCACATTTGAAGCATTTCTCCCTCCTTTTGAAATTTTGTACTCCGCACTGCCGAGAGATTTTAGGAGTTACAAAAGGACCAGAGCAGGTTAATATTTGCCAGTGCCGTGCACGGATGTAAAAATTACATCCACACAAATATCAGGGGGGAGAAAATAATATACAAATACAATGGGGGAAGTAAGTATTGAACACATCAACATTTTTCCCAGTAAATGTATTTCCAATGAGGCCATTCAAGTGAAATTTGCACCAGACTTTGGTATTAACTCAAGAAATCCAGACAAAAAATCTAAATATTAAAGTCCATATGTAAATAAAGTTATGTGTAATAAAGTGAAATGACATAGGAAAAAAGTATTGAACACACTAACTGAAATTAATTCAATACTTAGTGGAGAAGCCTTTGTTTGTAATGACAGCTTCAAGGCGCTTTCTGTATGAAGTAACTAATCGCCCGCAGTATTCAGGTGTGATTTTGGCCCATTCCTCTACACAGACTGTCTTTAAATCTTGAAGATTGCGAGGGGCCCTCTTGTGAATCTGGATCTTCAGATGCTTCCACAAATGTTCAATTGGGTTTAAGTCAGGTGATTGACTGGGCCATTCCAACAAGTTGATTTTCTTTCTCTGAAACCAATTGCGAGTTTCCTTTGCTGTATGCTTTGGATCGTTGTCCTGCTGGAAGGTCCACCCACGTCTCATCCTCAGCATCCTGGTGGATGGCAGCAGGTTCATCTCAAGAATCTCTCTGTACATGGCTCCATTCATTGTTCCTTCAATGATATGAAGTCTGCCAGTACCATGAGAGGAGAAACAGCCCCACATCATGATACTTCCACCTCCAAACTTCACTGTTGGTATAGTGTTATTCGGGTGATGTGCAGTGCCATTTCTCCTCCAAACATGGTGTGTTGTGTGACAGCCAAAAAGTTCAATTTTGGTCTCATCTGACCAGAGTACATGCTCCCAATAGTTCACTGGCTTGTCCAAATGCTGTTTGGCAAACTTTAAACAAGCTTCAACATGTCTTGTTTTCAGTAGTGGAGTCTTGCGGGCTGAGCGTGCACAGAGGCCATGGCGGTGGAGTGCATTGCCTACTGTCCTTTCTGTCACAGTTGTACCTGCTGCCTCCAAGTCTTTCTGGAGCTCTTTCCTAGTGGTCCTTGGCTCTTTGGCTACTCTTCTAAGTATCCTTCTGACTCCCTGATCAGAAGTCTTGCGAGGAGCTCCTGTGCGTGGCCGGTTGATGGTGGAGTGATGTTGCTTCCACTTACGGATAATGCCCCCAATGGTGCTTACTGGAAGATTCAGAAGTTGTGAAATACGTCTGTAGCCAATTCCATTTTCATGTTTTGCAACAATCTGGTTGCGAAGGTCTTGAGAGAGCTCTTTGCTTTTACCCATCATTAGATGTTTCTTGTGTGGCACCTTGGTAACAAAAAAAACCTTTTATAGCCCATCAATATATTCTAACCCAGCTGACATTAATTAGCACAGATTGGAGGTAGAGTTGCCTCCTAATTAGTTATGGTTTTCAGCTGGTTCCTTGCCTTTCCTTGCTGTGGTGTACTGCTTTTTCTTAGTGTGTTCAATACTTTTTTCCTGTTTCATTCCACTTTATTACACATAACTTTATTTACATATGGACTTTAATGTTTCGATTTTTTTGTCTGGATTTCTTGAGTTAATACCAAAGTCTGGTGCAAATTTCACTTGAATAGCCTCATTGGAAATACATTTACTGGGAAAAATGTTGATGTGTTCAATACTTATTTCCCCCATTGTATATATACAGTCGTATGAAAAGGTTTGGGCACCCCTGACAATTTCCATTATTTTCATTTATAAATCATTGGGTGTTTGGATCCACAACTTCATTTTGATCTATCAAATAACTGATGGACACAGTAATATTTCAGTAGTAAAATGGTTTATTGGATTAACAGAAAATGTGCAATATCCATCAAAACAAAATTAGACAGGTGCATAAATTTGGGCACCCCAACAGAAAAATCACATCAATATTTAGTAGAGCCTCCTTTTGCAAAAATAACAGCCTCTAGATCAGGGGTCACCAACCTTTTTGAAACTGAGAGCTACTTCATGGGTACTGAGTCATACGAAGGGCTACCAGTTTGATACACTCTTCTGAAATAACAAATTTGCTCAGTTTGCCTTTAGTTATATATTATTATTAATGATAAATGATACTCATCTATGTGAAGACACTGATCATGTTAATGATTTCTCACAATAATGATCAACAATGACTTAACAAGGTGGGAAACAGTTATTTTTAGAACAGGCCTGCGGGCGACTCATGTGGTCCTTCGGGGCAACCTGGTGCCCGCGGGCACCGTGTTGGTGACCCCTGCTCTAGATGCTTCCTATAGCCTCTAATGAGTGTCTGGATCCTGGATGAAGGTATTTTGGACCATTCCTCCTTACAAAACATCCCCAGTTCAGTTAGGTTTGATGGTTGCCGAGCATGGACAGCCCGCTTCAAATCATCCCACAAATTTTCAATGATATTCAAGTCTGGGGACTGGGATGGCCATTCCAGAACATTGTACTTGTTCCTCTGCATGAATGCCTGAGTAGATTTTGAGCAGTGTTTTGGGTCATTGTCTTGTTAAAATATCCAGCCCCGGCGTAACTTCAACTCTGTGACAGATTCTTGAATATTATTCTCAAGAATCCGCTGATATTGAGTGGAATCCATGCAACCCTCAACTTTAACAAGATTCCCAGTACCGGCACTGGCCACACAGCCCCACAGCATGATGGAACCTCCACCAAATTTGACTGTGGGTAGCAAGTGTTTTTCTTGGAATGCTGTGTTCTTTCACCGCCATGCATAACACCCCTTGTTATGACCAAATAACTCAATCTTTGTTTCATCAGTCCACAGCACCTTATTCCAAAATGAAGCTGGCTTGGCCAAATGTGCTTTTGCATACCTCAAGCGACTCTGTTTGTGGCGTGTGCGCAGAAAAGGCTTCTTCCGCATCACTCTCCCGTACAGCTTTTCCTTGTGCAAAGTGCGCTGTATTGTTGAACGATGCACAGTGACACCATCTGCAGCAAGATGACCTTGTAGGTCTTTGGAGGTGGTCTGTGGGTTGTATTTGACCATTCTCACCACCCTTCGCCTTTGCCTCTCCGATATTCTTCTTGGCCTGCCACTTCTGGCCTTAACAAGAACTGTGCCTGTGGCCTTCCATTTCCTCACTATGTTCCTCACAGTGGAAACTGACAGCTGAAATCTCTGAGATAGCTTTTTGTAGCCTTCCCCTAAACCATAATGCTGAACAATCTTTGTTTTCAGGTCATTTGAGAGTTGTTTTGAGGCCCCCATGTTGCCACTCTTCAGAGGAGAGTCAAAGAGAAGAACAACTTGCAATTGGCCACCTTAAATACCTTTTCTCACGATTGGATGCACCTCTCTACGAAGTTCAAGGCTTAATGAGCTCATCAAACCAATTTTGTGTTCCAATTAATCAGTGTTAAGTAGTTACAGGTATTCAAATCAACAAAATGACCAGGGTGCCCAAATTTTTGCACAGCCTATTTTTCACGTTTGATTTAATTTCATACAACTTAATATTGCTACACTAAAAATCTGTGTCTGGAAAACACCCCAGTACTCCGCTTTTATTAGAAAATGAATGGCATGCCACTGTGATCATTTTCTGCGAAGACAGAGTAAATTATTATGCAGCCTCAGAGGGGTGCCTAAACTTTTTCATACGACTGTATATATATATATATATATATATATATATATAGACATATATTTTGCTGTGAAAATGCATTTTGTTATGCAAATTTCAACTATGAACATTAAACCACTCACTTAGGAATGTTTTTTTTAAATGAAGGACTCCGGGTTTGAAAATGCAAAAGTATAAGCTTTCATTTTGTGCTAATTTACCATTCTTTGATAATGTTCACATTTCCCCCTAAGTGACTTCACCGATTAGTTCAGTAGTGAGCATACAACTACAGCTTAACAATACTGGTTTTGACAAGTCTTCCCCTATGTGAATACAGATCATGATTCACAGCCCCCAATGCACAATTCTATTAAGGTGAATTTTATCTACAGGGGTACCTTGTTGCAAAGCCAATCTTCATTGGTGCGGGGCTTGGGGTCGCTGTAGTGCATGGAGACTCTCTGACCGAGGACAGTCAGCACCCTCTGAAACACCGAGAAAGAGAGACAGACAAGGGGGAAGAGAGGACGACAGAAAGAGAGTAAGAATCGCACAAAAGGGCAGGCGCACAATCTAGAGGCGCCTCAACTCATAAGAGAAAGGCAGAAAAAACAGAGTGAGAACAGAGGTCAAGAGAAGTTGAAAATCGAGAGGGGAAAAAAAAGGTCAAGAGCAAGAGAAGTGTAACCTTTGGCTTTGAGGGACGGGACGGAAAAACGACACTGGCCTGTGTGCCACAGAGAGATGTGTGAGAGAGTGCACTGCGGACCACTCTCTACAGCCCAGGACCTCAACCCCCCCCTTCTAGGGGAAACCTGGAGACTCCTACCCATCAACCGCCCGCACCCCCCCCCCACCCCTCCCCCCCAAAGCTCTTCCCATCACACCCCCATTTCCCAGCAGCCCCCCCATTCCTCTTCTTTCCACCAAATGTAGAGCCACCGCCAAAGTGCGCCAAGCCAGTAAACACTGCCGTCAACCTGGAAAAGGCTCTCCAAGGCCGTAGCAAAATCCACTTCAGCCCAAATTACCACTTGGAGCGACCCTTTTAAAACAGGCACTAGCATAAACCAACAGTCACCCTCATTCACTTGAATATCACGTCTGATGAAGCATGCATCAACCAGTGAGTGAATGAGAAGGAGTGCTGCACTGCTCAAACCCATATGTGGACCAAACCACCTTTACTGTGCTTGACCTACACCGAAATAGCTTTGCAAGTCTAAAATTTGTAACTTAACAGCTCTCGGCCCAAAGGTTTTTTACTGAAAATGTAACACAAAGAACACAAAAAAGAATTAAGTTCAAGCCATAATGAATAGTGTCCATTATCAAGACTGGAGTCCTTAAAATCTTTTATCAATCCCAACTCTGACAGAACATGTGTAGTGGAGGAATGGACTAGGAATGGTCCTAAACACATTCAATTGTCCAGTGGCTTTGGAAACGCTGAGGTTATGCTAAAGCAACTATCAGAATCACAGAGGTAGCAAGTAAAATGTTCAGTGATTACAGGATGTTAGGTTATGGTCCAGCTGTCCCATTTCATCATGAGTTTGATCACTCTCACAATCCTCTCCAAATATATGTACATACATATATACTAAATTCATAAAAGAACTAAACACCGGAGTAAACATATGAATCCCAAGCATGACTCTTCTACCAAAACCATCACCAAAGGGCCATTGTTGGGAAATTTAGTGGTGAGGTAAACCTTCAGAAGTTTGAGAGAATGCACTGTGTGTGTGTATGTTGAATCGTGTTTTTGTGAGTGTGAGGGTGTGTGTGGGTGTGCATGTGTGCAGTATGTGCATGTGTGTGTGTGTGCAGTGTGAAGTGACCTGGTTGGTCTCCATCCAGCGGGCGGCCTCCTGCAAGTGACTAAACTCGACGAAGGCGAATCCTCGGCTCTGACCTGGAGACACAGCCGCCGGCCCACAACGACAGAACAACAACAACAACGCAGTGAGGGGTTAGTGCTTTCAAATTATATAGAGAGAGAGATAGAGAGAGAGATAGAGAGAGATAGAGAGAGAGAGAGAGAGAGAGAGAGAGAGAGAGAGAGAGAGAGAGAGAGAGAGAGAGAGAGAGAGAGAGACGAGAGACAGGGAGGGAGGGATGGACGGATGTGAGAGAATATGAAAGTAGAAGTAAAAAAGAGGTAGAGGGAGGTATAGTGTGGGAGTATGACAGTGATAGAAAGTGAGGCTGAGTGAAATCAAGTGACAGAGCAAAAGAGAGAGGGAGTGATGGAGAGAGGTAAGAGAGGGCAAGAGAGCGAAAGATAGAGGTAGAGAGAGACTGCTCTAACCACCCATCCAAAGACTGAGCATTTCCTTCCAGTCTCATCATGGACACAGTTCACCTCAACTTTAGATTCACACAGTGATACCCTCACATTCCTCACTTCTGTGCGCATGTAGAAACACGTCCTTCACTCACTCAAATTCTCACAGACAGGGACATGCAAAGTGGAGCTCACAGACAGACACAATCACACAAACGCATTCGAAACGTCACTCTGGGTCACACAATCAGAAGCGCAGACGACAGGCACGCATTATTACTGCAACCTACAGATTGATATGCCGCATTATATACTCATCTTGGACTAGAGGAGCTCAAGATGAAGAGTAATTTACACTAGGTCAAAGGTGCATGAAAAGAAAAAGAAAAAAAAGAAAAAAAAAAACCTTCCAAAACTGTCAGAGAGAAAGACAAAAAAGGAAGAGGGTAGCTGAGGGGAAGGGGTTTATTTAAAAAAATACTTACACTGGTTCTGTCAGTGTGACAATCTGAAGAGATTCTCCACGAATGTGAACAGATGGAACGAGTGAGATGTGCGTGTACCTGGTGGGCAGGGCGTGCCGTTCAAGTGCAAAGGAGTCAGGGAGGCGACAGAGGCAAAGAATGGAGGAGGCAGTGGGATTAGTGCGGTGGTCGATTGGTGAAAGGGGCAGTGATGCATTTTGGACCAGCGCCGCAGGCAAAATGTTCAGGTATAATGAGCAAAAGAAAAAGAGGAGTGGAGGCGGAGGGGTAGAGTGAAGAGGAAGGGAAAGGGAGAAGGTGAAAATGTGAAGCTTGTTATTTTGTGTACGCGTTTCCAGAGAGAAGGGGGGGTGACCTGCGTCTCGAGGAGGAGATAGGAGCTCTACTGAGGGGGAAGGGAGGAGTCTTTCCCTGGGGTATGGGAAGGGGAGTTATGGTGGGTGGGTCAGGAGTCCCCCTGGGACTGTGAGCTCACCTGAAGACTTGTTCCTCATCAGCCGTACCTCTCTGGGCTGGATCCCCTGCTCCTGCAGCTGGGAGCGGATCTGAGGGGACAGTGTAAAGGGGGTTTATACCTGGGGAGCAAACTGCTTACTCACATTATCTCTGGGCAATGGTTTTGTCAACGGCACCTGTAATCCATACAATCCCTTATATGGGGCAGGGATGGGATGATTGGCACAACAGGATGCCCCAATAGACATGAAATGTTTAAATCTGTATGAAATAAAAACAAGGCTTAAGATATTATTTGGTTTCATGTTTGGTTATTACCTTTCAAATGTGAAATTTCTCCTAGTTGCAAAGCGCTTGAAGCATGATGTATGAAAAGTTTTGTGGGTTTTCTTTTAATCACCGTTAAAAAAGGTTTTTAAGAGGGATTTCAATCATCCCCCTTTTCTCAGATCTGGCTAGCCACAACATTTTTTGAGTTTTAGCAGTCTAAGCAGTAAAGCTGTTTGAAACCTATTGATTTTGCTCATTCTATATTTTTGCTCGTTGAACAGCTATAAAAATTGTGCCATTCATCCAAAATGGCTGAATAGGATGAATTAAGATGAATATTTGGGCCAGGGTTTTATTTTTATACATTGGATGGGATATTTTCAGCTTGATAGTAATCATGATGGCCAAAGTCTCAAATTGTTCATTTCGCCGAATCACATCATTGACCTTGTTGCCTTAGCTGGCATTACCGCTATGACTGCTTGGACCCCAGTATTGCCGCTTGTTTTTTGTTGTTTTAAACAAGAGGTTTCTCTTAGGACAAACCACAAAACATTTGAACTGCTGCTACCCGAGTGGAAAGTAGGGATGTTAATGATTCATCGATGATTGATTAATCAACATTAAGAATTTGGTCAATCAAGCATATCAAATTAACAATTATGTATCACAGCACAGCGGAGTTATCCAACAGCACAAACTCTAGCGAGTGTAATAATATTGCTTTGAAACAACCATTAAAACCTTGATTTTATAAATAAATTTGCTATATCTAGCAATATTTCACAAAAGAAACAATTGACGACAAAACATTTTTGTTATATTTTGTATAGCCTAACGTTACCTCAGCCGACAATAGTGTGGCCTCTTGAATTCGCCAAGCATGGCAAGTAATGTTACTTCCATATCTCTAAGTTTTTGGTGAATTATTATAATTTTTTTGGCACGACAGTATTTATTCATCCCCGGGACATCGGTTCCGTCTGAACGGGTGTTATCAGCAACTGGTCTTATTGTAAACAGGATGCGCACAAGGCTCACCCCTGAACACGTGGATATGCTTATATTCTTAAATAAAAACCATTAAGGGGACGAGTCGGGTAGGCTTTCTTCTTCTTCTAAGTTGCCAAGCCTCCGCTGCCGGACAGCCCTTTTAATTTCAAAAGGAATATTGTTTTCATTGTTAGGCCTACTGAATGGTGTTTCATTGCCTTCATAATTCTTATGGTTTTATACTGTTAAAATTAGACAAAAAATGTGCATTTTACTGGGGTTTTATATTTTTTATTTTTTTAAGATCAATTAATTAATTGTTTGTTAATGTTGGCGACAATTGATCAAGGAAATTTCAGAAAATTAGCATGATGATTTTGTACCTAGCATTTGTGCATTGAGCCTCACCAGCTCCTCGCGTTGTGTGGTGATGTCACCAGGTGATAGGTGCGTTTTCCTGTCAAAGATGGCAGTAAGGATACTGACCTCATTGACGGTTGCATTGGGGGGCAGCATGCGGAGCATGATAATGTTGCTGGGCCTCTGGCCCTGGTCCATATCGGCGCGGTAGTCCTGGTCCCGGAGTTCTGGGTCAGTGGGGAAGCCTGACAGGGGCTCCTCCATGAGGGCTTCCTGGCCACTGCAGTGCGTCCGGTCTCCTCTCTCTGCAACCCCCCGTGGATGTGGGAGGTCGGAGAAGTCCTGCACAGCGAGGTCATGTGACAGACATTATATAAACAGGATTGCTTTCTTTAGGACAGATTCACTCTCCAGAAAATACTAATTATGACAACTTTATCCGACCCAATTGTTTTGGAATGGACAATTGTACTATGCTTGTGTCACAGCTTAGCACCCATAAAAGAGAGCACTTCAGCTGAAGCGTCTGTATCCTCTTATACACGATGACTGTTTTCCACAAAGGGCATTCGCCAATTGAGGCGCACGAGGCCACAGCACATGCAAATCAAGACATAGAACACAAACACTAAACCCACACACCTGTCTTTTCTCTGTCCCCCTTGAGTACTTTTCCTCCTCCCCTCTTCTTCCACCAGTGTAGTCGTCCTGGCCGGAGTGGGCACAGGCCTCCATCCTGTGCCAGCCTCCTTCTTCCTCAATCTCCCCAGGGTTATCCTCTTCGGAATCAGGGTAACCTCCACCTGCCCCCCCATCCTGGAGGCCTCTGAACGGCCGGTATTCTCTCCTGCGGCCTTCGGGTTCCCTGTCAAAGTATTCCCTCTCAAACTCATAATCCCGCTCCTCCCGTCTGAACCTGGAATGCGGCGGAGGGGGCTGGGGGTGGTGGCCACGTGGGAAGTCCTTTCCAGGCCTGTTGTCTTCGCCTCGTACCCCTCTCTGTCTGAACCCTAGTCTGCCGTCTGGGAAAGGGCCAGAGTTATACTCTCTCCCTGCCCCTGGCCCTGGCCCTGCCCCTGCCCCTGCCCCTGGCCCTGCCCCTGCCCCTGCCACTGCCCCTGCCCCTCCCCCTCCCCCTCCCCCTCCCATTCGGTGGTACGGTCTCTCGTCCACTCCTCTGTCCTCGTAACCCCCTCCTGGCTCTCCCTCTTCATGCCCGTATCCTCGGTAGTCCATGTCTCTGTAATCGTGCTCATCGAGGTCGTTGCCGTAGCGACCCATGCGGTCACCCCGCCCACTTCTATTCAGAAAAGAGCAGGAAGACAGCAGTCAGCAATTTATTCTCTTCATTATTTAACACAAATGACATCACAATTCTGTAGTTGTGCTATGTACTTCACTCAAGGTAGTACAAGCCTTTTTCATACTGCATACCATCTCATCTGCATATTGATACCACTTTCATTTGACCATATAAAAAAAAAACTTTAAAAAAAACATACAAATTTTACCACACCTAAACATATGTGATACTTCCACATCCACACAAATACACGATCTTCAGGAAAATTAACTACGATACCATCGGATTGCCTAAAGTGACAAAACCTTATACTGTGATCTGTAGGTTCCATAAAGAATGCTGGCGGCACTGAATTGTAAAGCATAATCACCAAATATTATCTTTCAGTGAACATAGAAAGTAAAGATCACTACACACCCAAAATAGACCTGCAAAATAAAAACGTCTTAAATTCCTTTGAGACCTTTGTGAATGTGCTTTCAAAATCCCAGGACTTTATAAACCCCATCAGACGCTGTGATACTGACAAACTCTTCCTCTTCCCTCCATGGTACCGTAGCACACAATGGTCACTTACTTCATACTGTACTACTTTTATGTTACACACAAATCTATGAAATGCATTAAACTTAAATGACAATGCTTTGATAGTTTCTCTATCTAGGCAATACTTATTTTCATCTGTCCTTATTACACACATTCATCTGTATGTGATTCTGGATAAGAGCATCTGCCAAACGAATAAGCCTAAACAAATGCTACAGTTTATGCAGTCCTCTACTCAATAGGGAGATCAAGCTCTCGATTTATGTACAATCATTAAACAAGTAATTAACAGAACATTAAAAACATGAATAGAACCTGTCTGTGATGATCAGAGACGGAACAGCACTTGAAGCTGCTGTGTAATTACCACAAGGTCCTGGACGCCATAGCTGAGCTGTGTTTAAGCGGAATTCACTTACCGCCTCTCATATTCCATGATCCCCCTTGGCTACGCGGTGACTCCCAGTACACCAACCTCTACTGCAGCATTTACACACCCTAAAAATGGGGATATGGTTCATGATAAAATAATCCTTTCATGTCAGTATAATTACTTTGGATAGCGGAGTAATCGCAAAGGAGGACAGTAAACCGTCAAAACAGGACGCTGGTGCCTCTGCTTCATCAGAATTTAGTTTACGGATTGCCAATCGTTTAAAATATTCCCATGTTTTGTCATCACCAAATGACTATTCTTGCGTCATGGCTATAGCACCCACACACCTGCAGCTGAAGTGGGTGCTCTGCTCCAATACACCCGTCTGCGAGTCAAAGATATTTTTTTCTACACTATAAGCCGCTCATAACAGTACAGTAGAGCTAGAGCTGGATGGAGGAGAGATTTATGTCTCAATTACAACAATTGGTAACCTATAGGCATCTGGTGAGTAGCTAGGCAGTGTTTGTAGCAGTAACCTAAATAACACTGCTTCAAACTAGCGATGACTAGGCTATAAGGCTAAGCTTCCACTTGTGGTGAGTAGTTTACAGGTTTCTAAAATACTGCCAGGTACTGAAATGACATCACTGCTGGTTTAAAAGAAAAAAGAAAAACATAGCATTTTTACCCTGAAAGTACAGAAATTGTTGACTTCAGACTTAAAGATATAATAACTAGTCTGCAACTGACTCCTGAGTGGCTCAGTCTGTAAAGGCACTCACCGCAAGTGTAGGCTCGGCACCTTCAGTCGCAGGTTCAAGCCTCGGCCTTAGTTATGTCAGCAGCCGAATGTAACCGAGAGTCTACACCAGCGGGACACAATAGGTCTTGTCCTGCCAAGGGTATTGTGTGTTTAATTTAGGCAAGGTTCCTTGGGTTACCATTACTTGTAATCCTCCCAAAGATACACCAGGCACCCACATGCTACCATTCTAACTGTCATCAGTTAGATGTGCCTGTCCTCTGATTGGTGCTAGTCCTCTCCTATACTTCTATGTGTAGAATAGATTGTAGGCTGTAATAGTTACAGGTTCACCGGTCAGTGCATCAGAGAAGTGCATACACTTCAGCTGCAGTGATGCTTGTGGATGGATGCAGGAGACACAGTTAAGTAAACTAACTAGTACCTCTATAACATCAAGTGCTGTGATTTTTTTTTGGGGGGGGGTTGTTGCTTCATGTAGGCATTTAGCAGATGCTCTTATCCAGAGCGACTTATAAGCAGCTAAGTGCTAGACCCAGAATCAATTAGGTCACAGAAAACTGAGTCAATCAGAGAGAAAAACTGCAAAAACATTTTTTTGTCATCGTTTTTAAATCCATAGTAAAGCTACTGGATTTAATTTAAGTGCAATCAGTATGACAAGTGATTTGTACGCAATCCAGAATCAATGCTCATGGAGTTCTTTCATAATCAGCCTTTTAAATTTGTAATTTAAACTAACATAGTTGCTCATGTTGTAACAACCAAGTGTTGTTTTTTTGTGGTTTTTAAATCCTTAGTAAAGTTACTGGATTTAATTTAAGTGCAATCAGTATGACAAGTGATTGGTAAGCTATCCAGAACCAATGCCCATGGAGTTCTTTGATAATTAGTCCTTTGTATTTGGTCATTTAAACTAACATACTTGTTTATATTGTAACAAACCAAATTTTGCTATTTATTTTTCAATTGTTGCAATTCAAATAAATCATCAGGCTTTTGGCAATCTATCTGAAGGAAACCAAAAGGTCTGTAAATACTACATTTAACCTAACGTTAGTGATTATGTGAATATCTGTAGCTGATAGCTTAGTTACTACTAGCTAGCTACTACTCGCTGATACAGTAATAATATACATAGCTAACGGCAATTCTTCCAAAAGTAAATAAGTTACAGTATTGAGCTACAGCTAATATTACCTAGCTTTGTAGCTAACGTTAGGGCAAGTCGCATACCAAATGACCCAACTAAGTACTTAACAGTTACCAACATACATAGCAACCTGGTAACGTTAGAACTGCCAAGGCTAGCGTTCGCTCGTGCAATTGAAATACTATTGAAATTATGCTAATAAATATGGTCAGCTAAGATGGTAATATGCTAAGATGCTAATAAAGATGGTTCAGATTTAGCAACACAAAATGGCAAAAGCCTGGATAAAAATCGAATCCGTAGGGTAGCTACCCACTCTTGTCACTGAAAAACATGTATGGCTATCTCGCTAACGAGCTATCACGTAAATGCAGCTTGCTAACTTGGCTAACGTTAGCAAACTCAACGACACAACAAACGTTGGCGCTAAATGGTTAGCTGCTAATTTGCGATAGGGACCGAACGTTAACATTAGTCTCCAATCAACTAGAGCTTCTCCATCTCCCAACTGGTTGCCATTGTGAAAATGAGCTTTATGAAAACATGTTTTCGTTGGATTAAATATCGAGGGAAAAGCCGTACCTAACCCTGACGAAATGTAGCTATCATTAGCTTGCGCTAGATCGTGCAAACCTGCCCGCTTGGTAGCGTTTTAGATAGCTTGCTAACATAAACCCTAGCTTGTAACGGTAACACTCAAAAAACAACGTGAGTGCAAATCTTACCCTTTTAAGGCTGGTTTTGATGAAAAACTATAAACATGCAAATCTTTCAACTTAAAATTGTTATCCACTGCAACTACTATACGCCTTTCGTCCAAAGTGGCCAGCGTTAGCTAAAGCTAGATAAAATGGCCACTGGAAATGACATGGGAGTGTACGAGTTTGACTTAACATGTGATTGGTGTAAAAAAGTACGACTTACATTTGCAGTGACTGTAATACTGAAAAACTGTAGTCACAAGAAATTGGGAGCTAACATTTTTCCACCATTTGCCTTTGAAGCTGTGCTATTATTTATTTTGTCGATTGGCCAAATAATTAGTTTCATGTTGGATGAACAGCGAGGAATTGCTAGCCATTGATCTCTTAGAAATCTCTAGGACACTATTCCATAGATCTCAAGTTTCAGCAAGCCAAATGCCTGAGATGTTTGTTGAGCCCGCCCCAATGGCAATTTGCAATCTATATTTGAGCAATTGTGCCATTTCTTTTTCAGGCATAACGCCCCAATGGCAATTTGCAATCTATATTTTAGCAATTGTGCCATGTCCTTTTTCAGGCATAACCCCCCAATGGCAATTTGCAATCTATATTTGAGCAATTGTGCCATTTCCTTTTCAGGCATAATTGCGGCATGATTTACCAGGCTTTGGGTACTTATCAGAGGTGCATACACTACCGGTCAAAAGTTTTAGAACACCCCCATTTTTCAGTTTTTACTGAAATGTAAGCAGTTCAAGTCCAGTGAATAACCTGAAATGGTACAAAGGTAAGCGGTAAACTGCCAGAGGTTAAAAAAAAGTTTAGGTTACCAAAAACTTAAAAATAATGTACATTTTTTGGCAGTGAGTAGTTTCCTACACCATCAAAAGGCATTTGGAAACTGGAGGGAACTCTGACAAACTCTGGCTTGCCTGGGCCATGAAGCACCACCAGTGGACTACTGAAGACTGGAAGCATGATGGTCTGGGGCTCTTTTGCTGGATCCAGAGTCGGCGACTTGCACAGAGTGACTGTTAACCCCCATTACTTGTTCCCTGAAAATGACCTTTTTTTATAATATAAAATGTACATTATTTTTCTGTTTTTGGTAACCTAAATTATTATTATTATTATTATTTTATTTTTTTAACCTTTGGCAGTTTACCACTTACCTTTGTACCATTTCAGGTTATTCACTGGACTTGAACTGCTTAAATTTCAGTAAAAACAGGAAAATGGGGGTGTTCTAAAACTTTTGACCGGTAGTGTACATGTGCCAACATTTCCATCCACATTTGCACATCTGCCAAACTGTACGATGCATTACACATACACACATGACCAAGATCATTTTATATAATTTTTCATGTTTGAGCAATGCATTGTTTGGAAGTGATGATAATGAAATAATGTATGCTTTTTCTTTGTGAATACATACTTCTGGGGAAATTGATTTGTTGCGTAATTAATTCATTTCTGTGTATGTATTTTTTTAATTTTTTTTTAATTTTTTTTACATCAAAGCAGACTGGTGGAAACTGACTACAAGTTTGTCAGGGTCAATTACCATTTAGTATCTTCTAGAATGGGTATATTACATCCAACTGCACAGTCTCAACATGTCTTCCTGCCCAGTCTACAAAAACATTCTGGAACAATAGGATTGATCTTTAAAAATATTTGTCTGTTTCCTTGTCAATTTACTTGTCAACTTACTCCTGCAGTGCAGGGGTGGGATATTATCTGACACATTGGTGTGAGGATTAATTAATCTTGCAGATGTTATAAGGACCAAAATAACCTGTTTTTATCAATAAAAAATCCCTTCTCCTCTTACTACAGGCCACCATGATATATCAATCATTCAAGCAAGTTGTCATGGGGTCTCACGGGTGTGTTGAGGAAGCTTTCAGAACACACATATCACGCAATGCAGTGAAACTGGACTGTGTTTGGCTGGCCACAACCTTGTTATTGTGACATCATCGCCATAGACGGAGGGTGAACCAACTTCAGGGTAAAGCTATGAAGTCTAAGCACATGCGCATTCTCTGCGCATGCCTATATTTTTACCAGTAGATGGCAGTGTGCAGCAATTATGATGCAAGTCATCATAGAAGAAGAGACTGGTTTAGTGAAGAGATGAGTTGATTTGGAGTTGGGAGAGAAGCGAATACGCTGTTGCAATCCAACAAAATCTCTGAAAGACTGCTTAATGAAGGAAATATGAATACTAAAAGTGAGTTGAATATCTACATAACATCACGTTTGCCTCGCACTGCCGAACCCCACTGGTTGAAGTAAGTTAAGTCCGTCAAGTTGTCAGAGTTTTGCACCTGTGCTAATCTTTAGTAAAATAAAAGAATTAACTTTCTCTAATGTTACACCAGTGTACTTATTCAATTCAATGCCAGGTGTAATATAAGGCTTGCTTATTAATTCTCACACATAATTTATAACATTTTTATTGACATTACCAGAGAGTGTGTCCAGAATGGCTCCATGAGTCCGTGATGAATCCTTCAGCTTTCAGGGTAACATAGGGTATCTTGTTGACTGCCGCTTCACTAACAGGACAATGCATTGTTGGATGAGCTAACGTTAGTAGCCTAATAACCATGCAGCAATTGGTGGCAGCCAGCCAGCTTAGTTACGTTCTCCGCAGTAGGCAGTGGATTGAGTGAGCTAGCTCCACCTCAAATCCTTTATCACTAGCATTTGTATTTAATTGTTTATATACAGTATATATATATATTTATATCGATATATTTGTATTCTTTGACCCTTCTGCTGAGGGTCTGCACATACATCTGCTTTAAACCACGGACACCATGGAAATAACATTCCAGCTTCCATGGTAATCCTTGGCACAAGACACCTGTTATAAGTATGTACTATGTACTGCAGTGTAATTATATGTGGACAAACCCACTTGTCCCAAACTGCACATGCCAGCATGCGTACAGGGAGAGAAAACAAAGGGCAACTGAATTAGACTGCCTGTGGATCCTGCCAGCTTCTCATTGGCCAGAATGCTGACCACATCCACTTTTGCTATCTCTTGGGACTGGTGCTGTTTTCCTGCAGTGCATCCAGATGTCGCCTCCAGCACAACCTCAGGTGCACAGAGGCCTGAGTTCTCTGATTCCTCCCTGGAGGTCAACATGAGAGGATTCACAATGATTCTGCATAACAGGTGTCATTTATGTGTGGTTGAGTGCATGTATGCAGCTGAATGTGTTTGGTTGCACGCTCAGATCCTGCACTTTGTTCAGATGAAAACAGAGTTAGCACGAATGGGTTGGTTGCAAGATTTTATTTTAAGGTTTAACAAAAAATAGCTTGACCAAAAAAAACCCCCCAAAAAACGTATATGGTCCGACCATATGAAAGAAACATTATATACACGTTTCTGGAAACTCACTGTTAAACCCTCTCATGAGTGCAAATGTCCTGACCTTGCATTGAAGGCTTCCGTTATTATTGCGCACACAAGATTTATTAAGGATCGCTCATCTGCAGCCATTTCCAGTTCAAGGCTGTGTGGGGAATCTGCTGTACCCTGAATACAATAAACACTCTGTGGAGGGCGTCAGTCTCGGCAACATGGGAGTGGCAGGGTTGCCTTTGTTTTTCCATGTTGTGGAGGCCTTTGGAGCAGTGAGACTTTCTGGGGGCAGGTTTGGTATTCTCACAGGGTGTGAGAGTGTGAACTGTTGCCTGGAAGGTTGCTCCAGAGGCCATAATTGATTTAATTATGATTTAATTGATGTTGATTGGTAAGTAATTATTCACTTACCTGTTTGTGTGTGAGAATGTGAGTGGGTGTGGCTTGTCAATTGTTTGGTGTTTTGTGACTAGGTGTTTGAATGTTAGACAGGTGATTGCCTCAGGAGTCCCACCTGAGCCAGGCAGAAAGTAAGCCTATTTAAGAGCAGGTGGGGCGAGTGGGGGATTAGTCAGTCTTGTCTTTCATGTGTGTGCGTATTGTAAAGTTGTCGCTGTCGCTGTCACGACTCTGTTGGGCATGGTGGCGCGTGTCTGTAATCCAAGTTTCTGGGAGGCGGAGTCTGTGTGCAATCTATGTTGAGTTCTGTGTGCATTTGTCAAAAGTGACTGAGTAGAGTGCTTCCTGTGTGTGGGGGGAAAAAGGGAGAGGGCGCACTAAGAGTGTCCGCCTCTCTCCCTCGGTGTGATCGTGAGAGGGCGCCCTGAAATAGGGTCCGTCTCTCGTCCTCGGTGTGATTGGAAGAGAACTCGCACTCGGGCAGTGGAGAGGGTTTCGGGACAACGGCCCAAGAACTCTCACTGAAAGAGTGGAGAGTGTCTCGGGGCTGGTTGCCAGAGAACTCTCACTGTGAGGAGTGGCGAGGGTCTGTGTGTTTGGGTTGAAGAGAGCTCGGACTGAGAAGTTTGAGTGTCTCTGTGTGCATGGGTTTGGGAAGCACTTGAAAAGTCACTGGATATGTGTGTGCCTGGGAAGGTTCTAGGGCAGTGGTTTCAAACTCAGTGCCACAGAGGGCCATGTGTATGCTGGTTTTTACTGCAGCCTCCGCTTTTGATGAGAAAATTAGTTCCATTATTTGCTAAATTATCATGTTGGTTTGCACATAATGTATATAAAGTGAAATTAAATATTTTTGTTATCTAAATGATCATTGTTGAGCATATTCTGTGCTTTAACTTCAAGAATGCACAGTGGTGCATGCATATGGCTAAATGAGTAGTTGAGCCAATAAGTAATTGGCAGCAGTAATTGGTTGGAATGAAAACCTGCATACACACGGCCCTTTGTGGCACTGAGTTTGAGACCACTGTTCTAGGGGAACTCCGGTCTGAGGAGGTGCGGTGTCTTGTTGTAATGTGTGTTGGGACAGGGCGTAGAGTTCTACCCTGTCCCGGTAAGTGTTGATGTGTGTTAAATGGAATGTATGAAGGCGGTGTGGAAAGCCGCTGACTGTCTGTTTGTTGTGTGTGTTCCCCGAAAGGGGATTCCCCCCTTGGAGGAGGCAGGCTTTTATTTAGTGTTGGTTTATTTTAGTTAATTGTTTTTGCCGGAAAGCTTCGTGGCAAGTAGGGTGAAGACTTTGTTTGCATTTGTTTTATTTTACCCTGCTCTCCCGCTGTTTCTCTCCCGAGTCTCGGAGAGAGGTGGAAAAACTAAAGATCTGGTCCACTCCTCTGCCAGTTCTTACCATCGGCTGCTCTGCTCCAGTCCAGGGATTGTCATGTGGTGTGTGACACTCTTTTACAGAAATAACTTTTTTACATTAAATAACCTATGGCAGAAAATTCTTAGCTTTTCTTTTACAGTAAATCATCTTGAACTGTGTCCAACCCCTCAAAGCCACACATAATCATTGTGTTTGTGTGGTCATATTTTATAAACTTGGGTGAATATTTTATTTTATATCCTATTTTGTTTGCCTACACGAAATGACGTGTAATATTCTATAAACATTTATATTGGGTTCGTCTCTTACTAAATAACAATACATGCTTTTTAATCATAAACCAATACTGTCGAGGGAAGCACAGGCATATATTATCGACATAAACATTCACTATGGAACTAAGAATTAAATGTGTTTTTTGGAGTCTAACCACTAGTGGAGGGGCATTTGTTCCCCAGACAGATGGAGAGCCAGAAAAATAGCCCCCCTTCCACATTCTCCTTCAATTTTCACTTCTCATCCTGAATTTGCTGATTGTGTCTCTTGAGTCACTGCCTCTGGCACATCCTGTTATGTTTTGCCAAGTTTGTTCTGTTTGTTTTTGTATTTTATTATTTTTCTCATCTTTACGGTTCATTCACGTCTGTTTCCCCCGTCTGTCTGTGTTCCGTGTTTTTCGATAATCCACCCTCGCCTTTTGTTATTGCAATATTCGGGTGATTTCGACTTTACAGGTTTTCTGCTTTATTTTCCTATCTCGTTTACTTCCTTCTTTCTTACACTGTGTATATATTAGTTAGATGTATATATAGTACTAACTACTAATCTACTAACATTAGGGATTTAGATTAAGTTACTAACATTACAATCATCTCACGCCGACCCACTGCTATCATTCTCTCTCGTTGTCCTATCCCTGTACGTTTCCCCTTCATCGCTTTATCTGCATGCATTTTCTTTTCTGATGCGCTCCTCCCTTCGAACTGTGCACGTGTCTGCCTGCTCTTCCAGGTCGTATATTTTTAGTGTGTCTATGTGCTTCCCAGTCCGTGTTGTTTCCTCGTTATTGTATTAGTTATCCTAATCGCTCTAACCTGTGTTCTTGCCTTTTCCCCTCCCCAGTCACACCTGGATTCCTATTGTGTCACTTTCCCCGTTTGTATTTAAGTTCCTTGTTTGCTTTCAGTCTTTCAACGTTGATCATCATTCACTGTGCCGATTGTGTGTAAGCCAGAGTTTGTTTGTATTTTCCGAGACACCCCTTCTGTTTGGCTTCGAGTTTTGCCTTCCGATTTTGTTTGTTTGTTTGCCTTTCTGATTATTTGGTTTTAACTTTTGTATTGCCTTTTTGACTACTCTTTTGGATTTCGATTTTGTACTTTTCCTAACTCTGACTATCGGCTTTTGAACCTTGCCTGATCATTAAATGATCAATTGCCTTGGGGGAGGCATTTGGCTGTCTGCCCCAGGAAGAGGGGGGAGGGTGAGCCGGCACAAACTCGCCGAGAAGCGCCACGGGTGTCTCCAGAAAGGGGTCCCGGAGGACGGGCGGCAAAGTTTGTGGGGGCGAATCGAAATAAATAGAGGGTATAATTGGCCACTAAAAATGGAAAAAAATAGGAAAAAAAATAACACAAATACATGCGCGCACACATACACACACACACACACACATGCATGCACAGACCAACCCAGAGATGTATCAGTATTTTACAACCTCTAGCTTTATTCAATGGTCAGTACAAATGAATATAACCAGCAGACAGCCCCCTTGTGTTTGGGGACAGAACACAATTCCACATCACAGACCAGACTAAGAGGTTGTAATACCTCTAACAGCTATGAATGTTTAATCTAAAGAGAGATGACTGCAAGATCTTAAAAAAGATCAAAAACAAACCGTGACATTTATCCCAACAATGAACAAAAACAGACTTCTGTGTAAGCATGGCTTTTAAATCAAGGACAGATCAGTCAAACCAACCTTTATTTATTGGTCTTTTTCTGCCTTTTCTCTTTTTAATTTATCTCTCTGTGACATTTCTGTTGATTTGAGGTGTCTGTCTCAAGTGTATCTGCATTGGTTCCCTACACTACATGATGGACATGGTGGACTTTGGGGATTCCTAGTTCACAGGAGCTGGTTTCCTAATGATGTGCAAGAGAGACTTCATGAGCTCCATAATGAATGGAACTACCGTGTGCTGGCAGTCACTGATTTGTATGAACCAATCACAGGGCTTGTTTTTCCACACTATGATTAGTTCCAATGAGCGAGCCACTGATAGCACACAGTAGCTTTGTCCATTGTGGGGTTCATGAGGTCTCACTGTCCTTCCCTTTAATCTGGTGACTGAGTGCATTTCCAGACTGACACAGTCCCAGTGGCTGTGTGCCTCAGGGCATCTGTGACTGATGCTCTGAACAACACTGCAAAATGGCTGAAAATCCGGTACCACTGCTGCCCATGCCCACAGAAAGAACAGTAGCTGGGCTTTTCTGTTACTTAGGCACTTGCTCACTGCCTAGATGTTTTTGCACACCTCTCCTATATCTGCAATAGGTCAGTATGAGCTGTCCTTGGCAGAATACTGGTGTCACATCCATGGTCGTATCTACCATTGAGGACACCGAGGTCATGACCTCAGTATTTCTATATCTCAGAGTCTGAGTTGTATTTTTTTAACATACTGATTCAGTGTAATACTGAATAAAAGTAGTGAACTACTGTACATAAAATGACTTCACTTTGGTATAGCAAAGATTTTGTACAAAGCCAAGATTACCGCTTGCATGCCTGATCACCGTCATCGTAATTGCTTCTGTTTGTGTGTGGTGGTGAAGTGGACCCATCCTGAGCAGGCGGATCTCGTCGTTACTACAAAATCTTTGCTCAGCAAAGATGACGCAGTGACGCTTGGGACGGCTTTGCTGCACAGTTGTAACTCAGACCGCTGATCTGAAGCCAAGCGAAGCATGATGTAGGCGTAGAGATCTCTCACATTATAAAAGGTTGACTGCTTGTATTATAACCAGATTAATGCTATTCATCTACAGAGATCATCTATCGATAGCTGCTTTGTGTAGTTTTGTGTAGTAGCTAGCCAAACATAGCTGTCTCTGTCTAGCTGAATGTTACATAAACCACTTTTTAGTCAAACTACAGTGGCGACAGGCTAATTTAGGTTAGCTAACGTAGCATACATTGGCAGTGGTGATAGGAACAAAGCCAGCTACATTTTAGTGTACATTTTCAGTGACCATTCATAAAATCATGACAGTCTACTACTCTTTTGGTGAATTAGCTACAAGGGTAGACTGATAACATAAAATATTTCTTAGTGACATTTCTCAGGACGAACCCCCCTAGAGGGACTAGGTCTCATGACCTTGGTAATTCTCGACTCCTGGATACGGCTCTGGTCATATCTCATGATGTTGGCCTGATAATGTCTCAAAAATGAGAAATAGGTATTTGGAAAAAATAATTTCCAATTCCTTAGCTTGAGTTTGTATGCAAATGATTGATATTCCTCTCTGAATGCACCTCTGGGGGACAGTAAATCTTGGTGTTCCCCAGGTGTTCCTGACTCAGGTATGCTGCACAGGCTGCAGTGAGCCATACATATTCCTACTATTTCATCTTATGTCTGTAGGCTAGAACTCTGATACCCCCTTACAAGCGGTTACACAAAGAGCCCTAGCAAAAAAGACAGCAAAACACCACAGACAGCTCTACTTCATGTACGTCAATGAATTAAGTGATAAAAAGATAAAGGGAGGGGCTACCAGCTGGTCTGTGCAAAATATGAGAGGAAGTGGGAGAGAGAAGGACACTCTTCCCAATATCCAATGAGGCTTCCCCCTTTCTTAACTCCTCCCAAAATCATTGGAACCCCTCCTCTTCATCACCAGAAATAACATATAAGTACTGTAACAAAAAACAAGAATGGTGATAATAATATTAATAATAATAAAGTAATAAATACATGACTTGAGAAGTTAACTATCTTTGAACAATGAAAAGCAAATCAAAATAAAACTGGCCATTGTAGTGACATGCACACACTGTAAGAAAACAATAAGAAACATAATTCGGTGGAAGGCCTACACTGTCAAATTCTTAATGTATATATTTTTAATAATTTTTTGGTCCCCTCAGCTAGTGACTGGAAGTTTAATATAGGTGTGCAATTACATATGATTATATTTATATTTATATATATATTCACATTTATAACACCATTCATTACAGGTCTCTCTGGCTTTGAGCTCAGGGACAGGAGGATGTATAGAGAGGGTTAGAAGGGAGACACAGGGGAGAAAAGAGGCTGGGAGGCAGAGGTATACTCCAGCAGGCATCGGGGAGGGTGAAGCTGGGGCTGTTTAGCAGGAAACCTCCATGGTCTGAGGCCTGGTCTGATTGTCGAGGGCGGTGGTGGAGCCAGCGCCCTCCAGCTGGGAGTTGTTTAGATTGCGGGTGTGGCTGCCTTCTGGTGAGCCCATGCTGGAGGAGGACTGGGTGCGCGAGCGGGCCAGTCTGGTCATGCTCGCCGTAGGAACTGAGAGAGAGGAAGATTTAAAAAAAAAGAGAGCTTAAAAGGCAGCGTCGGGGAGAGGTGGAGGTAAAGGGAGAGAGAGGGGTGTGGTCCAAGAACACATTTGGGGGCGGAGAATAATGATGTTTGTGAGATACGTACTGTGCAGAGCCCCTTCAAAAAAAGTTTATCTGTTCGTTTTGTTTAGTTACTCTCTATGTGTTAACAACATTTTTATTCTCATGTGCTTTCCTCTGTACAAGGTGAGAAAAAGTATACAACTATTATTCTGCATTGCTGACAAGATCATTATTCTCCCAAAATAAAATATCTTCCCAAGAACAGTTCTCTGCTCTCGAGAAATAAATAAATGAGTATGCCAAATGTGGAGTAGGCAGCATGCACAATGCTAATACAGAGACCTCGAGAAAGAAAACGAGCACATTGTGAACAATACCACCAACCCAAACTTGAAAATCACACAGACACCAACACACATGCTGTCCACATTACACATTTAGACAACAAAACAGAAGAGAAAAAAAAAACCCATAAAAAAACATTACAACTATGTACACAGATCATGCTTTACAAAGACGTCAAATAAAAAAAATCAAATCTTCACTAAATGTAAGGTGGTGGTAGCCGGTGCTGGGCATAAAGGTGGATGCCTGATGTAATGACAGGCTGACACCACTGGGGGTAGCAGTGTAAGATCCTGGTACCTGATTCATTGTTCAGATGGCTGAGCTGAACATAGGGGACTGTTAGCATTGATGGTAGGGGCAGGAGGGCAGGAAGACAGGAAGAAGGAGCGAGGTAAGACAGGATGTGGAGAGACATGACATAAATTTAAGTTATTGACTTGAAGAAAAAGCATATCCTACATTATTACAGGAGCTACGTATTAATGCAACAATATATACTTTTGTTGTACATCTAAAGAAACCCTGATTTTACTATACTTGTTTACCAACTGATACCTTTCTCAAGTGTCTATTCAATCCAAGCATATCTGACATGATCTTGGAGTAGGCAACAAACAGTTGTTTGTTGGTGTTGGAGGTGTTGCTAAAGGTATTGTAGCAGGAACAGGGGATGTGGGGTTTCCATGCGACCAAGTTAAATAACAAAACACACACAAGAAGTCAAATTAAACAAACAGGGATTTATTGGGGAAACTCACAATAACTGGGGAGGGGAAAAAAGGTCAAACAATCCAAATCCATAATCCAATCTTTGTCCGTTTTCCAGGGTTCAATGCTAATCCAGGTTCTCAGAAAAAAAAACCAGGGTATTCAGGCAGTCCAGGTCACAACGATAAATCCAACAATAATAATAAGTCTCTGTTTTAACTCTCCAACTCCATCAGTGTTTCCCTCATGGTACTTTGCACTCAGGCAGCGTCCCCGACTTCTCTTTTAAGCCTGAGCCCAGAGTGGCTAAGGATTCCCAGGTTTGTCTCATTGCCTCAGGAAGTCCATATATGGCTTGGGGGTGGAGCCAGAGTGCTGTCAGGTACTTCTCTTCTATTACTGCTCCCCTCACCTCTCCCGAGCGTCTGCCACACACTCCCTTCCTCAGCTCCGACTGGGAGGGCGGGGAGGCCTGACACCATAGCGCGTCCCTCCTGGGGAGGGCGTCGGCATTCCCATGGGCAGCACCGAACCTGTGTATGACAGAAAGCAAATGGTTGCAATGATAAGAACCACTGAGTGACGCGAGCATTACAGTCCTTGTTCCTTGCCATCCAGACCACTGGTGCATGGTCCATCACCAGGGTGAAGTGTCGTCCTAATAGGGGCCCACTTGATTGCCAGACATTATTTCTCCATTGTTGAATATTGTTGTTCCCTAGGCAATAGTTTTCGGCTTATGTAGACAATTAGGTGTTCTCCTTGGTGTACCTCCTTGTAGCTGGGATAGGATGGCACCCACCCCTATTTCTAGGGCATCCGTTTGCACCAGTAAGGTTTTAGAAAAGTCCAGGATCACCAGCACGGGTAACGAACAAAGTTCTCTCTTTAGGTCCTGTAAGGCATTCCACTCCACTTAGTCTGGCAGACGGTTCTTGGTTAGATCTGTGAGGGGGATGGCTAGGGAGGCAAAGTTAGGAATAAACCTCCGATAATAGCTGGTCAACCCCACAAATGTGTGCAGTTACTTTTTGTGAGGTGGCGGGGCCAGTCGCTAATAGCCTCCACCTTCTTCGCATGAGGTTTGACACACCCTCTGCTGATGGTATACCCCAGGTATTCCGCCTCCTGCAGGCCAAAGCGACATGTTTTTGGTTTGGCGGTAAGCACCGCACCCCCTAATGCATGTAACACTGCACTCACCTGGTCTAGATGCAACTTCAACTCGTTCCCATGAATTATGATGTCGTCTAGGTAGGCTGCCGCATACTCCCTATGGGGCGGAGGATCCGGTCCATTAACCTCTGGAATGTGGCTGGGGCCCAATGCAGTCCAAAAGGAAGTTTCCAGCATTGGAACAACCCGTTGGGGGTGGCGAAAGCAGTTTTCTCCTGGACCTCGGGAGCTAAGGGCACCTAGCAATACCCCTTCGTCAAGTCCAACGTACTGATGTATCGTGCTGTTCCTACTCGATCAATCAACTCATCCACTCTAGGCATGGGATAGCCAACAAATTTGGAGATTTTGTTTAACTTTCGGAAATCGTTAAAACCTAATAGTGCCATCTGGTATTGGCACTAACACTATAGGGCTGCACCATTCACTATGGGATTCTTAGATTATTCCGGCGTCCAACATAATTTGTACCTCGGCACTAGGTTAGTGTCCCGGTTCACTGGAGAACACATCCTGATTACGGTCAACTAATATCTTTATGTCTTGCCTCTGGACCCAGGTCAGCTGTTCTCTTAGTGGCACCTCTGTAGGCGTGGTCTCTGTAACAGACACTTTTGTGGAAATTGCATACAGTACCTCCCGTACATTCCGTTTTTTTTTTACAGATTTATGTGGTAGAGCTGGGTCAGATTCCTGCGTCCCGGCTGTCGGACACGGTAATTAATCTCCCCCACCTTCTCGATTACATCGTATGGCCCGAGCCATCTGGCCAAAAACGTACATATGGAAGTGCGGATTAAAACCAATACCTTGTCTCCTGGCTGGAATCATTTTTGCTGTGCACCTCTGTTATATACCCGGGCCTGGGAATTTGACGCTTCCTGCATGTCTTCAAGCACGAGGAGGCCATAGAGTTGCCATCCTGTCTCTCATCTCTTACACGTGCTCCACCAGGGTGCGATGGGGCGAAGGCTGCTGTTCCCACACCTCTTTAGCCACGTCCAGCAGTCCTCTGGGTTGTCTCCCATACAGCAGTTCAAACGGAGAACCCGGTTGAGGTCTGGGGTACTTCTCTGATAGTAAACATCCGGTAAGGCAACAGCTGATCCCAATTCCTTCCATCCACCTCCATCACCTTTTTCAGCATCTGCTTCAATGTCCTATTGAACCTCTCCACCAGTCCATCAGTCTGTGGGTGATACACTGATCTACGCAACCGTGTTATTTTCATTAGTTTGCATAAATCTTGCATTATTCTGGACATGAACGGGGTTCCTTAGTCTTAATATTTGTTCAGGTATGCCCACTCTGGAGAATAATAACACAAACTCACACGCAATCCCCTTGGTGGCCATTGTGTGCAGTGGAACGACTTCTGGGTACCTTGTAGCATAATGCAAGATGACAAGAATGTACAGGTGTCCTCGGTTGCTCTTAGGTAGAGGGCCTACTAGGTCCATCGCAATCCTGCTGAAAGGAATTGAAATTATAGGTAGGGGTATTAAGGGGCTGCAAAAATGTGGTCTGGGCGCCACCTGCTGGCACTCTGGACAACTGCGGCAGAAACCCTCCACTGCTCTCTTTATCCCGAGCCTATAGAAGCGGATCCTTATCCTCTCCAATGTCTTTTCGAACCCCAGATGGACCCCAAGAAGATGAGAATGCGGCTACTGCGGAATAGACTGTACGAATGGTCTGGGCACCAACAGTAACTTATTATTTATCTTTATCACTTGATATAATAATTGTTTTCTGATAGCAAAGTGGTGTCATCGGTCTTTTTCTTTTCCTTTGGGCGAGTGGCAGTTTCCGTTTTCAGCGGTCATCTGCTGCGTAAGACCTTCACAGCAGCCTTGTGTCCCTCGACCAATTGGAAGAGCTGATCCGCACTTGCCAGCTTTTCAGCTTCAAAGGAGAGAGCGTAAAAATGTATCCACTGCAATATGTTCAATGGGATTTAGGGACAGGGGTTCTGCAGTTAGCCAGCTCTTGGCCAATCGGAACAGATCTGACATCTGTGACCGGGGGGATCCCACGGGATCATAAGTCCAATCGTGAAGTCTTTGCGCCCGGTGAATTAGGGTAAATCCATAACGATGCAAGATTTCCTTTTTAAGTACCTCATAATGCATAGCCTGCTCTGGGGTCAGATCTTGGTAGGCTTTCTGTGCTGTCCCTGCCAGCCAGAAACGGTGCTATTAGACTGGCCCACTGGTCTGGTGGCCAGCTCTCCCGGACCGCCGTCCTCTCGAAGGCTTGGAGGGAAGCCTCGATGTCATCAGCCTCGGTCAGCTTCAGTAGGAATATACTGGGTTTGGGACAGGAGGTTGTTGCTGCCCTAGCTCCGGATGAGTTGGCGGCTGTCAGCTGGCTGAGTTCGGCTCGCATCAGGGCGGTCTGCTGACATTGTTCCTCCATCCGCTCTCTATGCATAACCTGCTGCGCTATATTCGCCTCCATGAGGATGCCATTATTTTTTTGTTTGTTGAATTATTTAAGTTGGGTTTTTTCACACAATGCGAGTGCCTGCATTCTCCACCACGTGTAGCAGGAACAGGGGGTATGGGGTTTCCACGCGACCAGGTTAAATAACAAAACACACACAAGAAGTTAAATGAAACAAACAGGGATTTATTGGGGAAACTCACAATAACTAGAGAGGAGGAAAAAGGGCAAACAATCCAAATCCGTAATCCAATCTTGTAATCTTTGTCTGTTTTCCAGGTTCCAATCCAAGGTCTCAGAAAAAAAACAGTTTGGTACACAAGGGGGTATTCAGGCAGTCCAGGTCACAACAATAAATCCAAGAATAATAATAATAATAATAATAACTCTCTGTTTTAACTCTGCAACTCCACCAGCGTTTCCCTCACGGTACTTTGCACTCAGGCAGCATCCCCGACTCCTCTTTTAAGCCTGAGCCCTGAGTGGCTAAGGATTCCTAAGTTTGTCTTGTTGCCTCAGGAAGTCCATATATGGCTTGGGGGTGGAGCCAGCATGCTGTCAGGTACTTCCCTTCTATTACTACTCCCCTCACCTCTTCTGGCCTTTTGCCACAGTATGTTTCTTAATCACCAAAATAAGACTAATCCAGCAGCAATTGTGCAGTAGTATTTTCTGTGGTGGGCAGAGCCTCCTATATGGTGTGACTGAGTCACTGGCTAGTTTTGGAATGAGCACAGAGCAGTGTAAGAAAATCCCCTGAGCCCTGCCCACCACAGCCCTAAGCCCCACCCACTGGCCTCAGCCCTGCAAGGCTGAGGGGCTGAGGAAAAGAAGAGAATGAGAATGAGGCTGCGGAATGTCCAGTTCTATTAATTGTTGCAACTCTTACAACTCTTGCATCTCTTGCAACCCCTCTGTTAATAAGGGGTAGTGCACACAAGCACATGCTCTCCTCTACCAGTCGCCACTCCTTTTTACTTTGCAGCCCACCAGTCATCGCATCAGAAGAGCGCACTCACTCTTACACAATGAGGAAAATCCTGCCGTCTGACACCCTCCCTCCCTGGGAAATGCTATGGTCAATTATGTGCTATGATCGTCGCAGCCTTATGTTCCTCAAGGAACGAAGAGGATTAAGTAAGTAAGTAAGTAATTATGTGCTGCTGTGCAACACTTGATAATCCACCGTCAGGATTTGAAACCTGACCATGGGGAACATCACTACACTGGCACGAATTAGTCACCTGGCAGCTCCTAGTGAACTACATTACATTTGATTATATTAGATGAATCAGCTTCTGACCCTGTCCAAGACCACTCACGGAGCTGATCAGGGTTAAGTGCCTTCCTCAAGCATATGACAGCAGTTCAGCTCAGCATCTGAACCTCCAACCACCTAGTTACAATCTTTTTTCCCCAACCACTACACTACACAATACACAATCTCCCTGCATGCAGCTAACACAAATAGAATGGATACAACTGATGAATTCTGCTTTACTGAAGGAGGTGCCTGAGGCACAGGCCATCCCTGACAAACAGCTATAGCACCACAGCTATTCTACCTGTAGCATAGGTATACTAGGTAGTACCACATGCAGCAGATGAAATGGGAGAAATCCCTTTCAGAGACTACATACAGCAGCCAATCTCACTGTTTGTCATCAGGATTGTATTTTTTAAAACACTAACCAAAAAAATGGTTTATGGGTGTGTCCACAAAAACATTGAGGGCTTTGACCCCCAAACCCTGCTGTGGCGGCTGCAACACCATCATTGTGAAGAGAGCCATTAATCAGCGCTAAACCTGTTGTGGGAACAGCGGGCACTCAGAGTTCTCTGTCACCCGTTACACTCTCATGGTCATTATGAACATACCGTACACTGTAATGAGATGGAGAGGGTTCAAAAGAAAGACACAGAGAAGAGAAGAGAGAGGAATGAGGGGATGATACGAAGGGAGGGAGGGGCTGAAGGATAACTTAACTTAAAATCTGAAAAGATGCGCAAACCCTCATGTTCTGATTTTCCTCTGACATCTGCCATAAAAGGTTCTCTCTGTTCATATTAAGCATGTCCTCTGCAGTCTCACCTATTTGATTCAACTGCAACAAAATACATTCTTAACAATTATTTCTCTAATTATGAGGATGATCAGTACTGTCTTTTTGCATGTTTTTTTTCCTTTTAAGAGTGTTTCAAGTCCATCCATGGTTTTTTTCTTTTTGAAAAGAAAATGCATTCAATGAATATTTGATTCTCATGTACACAAACCTTAATTTTTCATATGCTAATTTTGCAGTGCACTTTCAGAAACACACAAGAGGGACACTGATAATGAAAGTACATAACCTAAAACAGATTCCTGCTTCACCACTAACTGCTTCACATTCATGACGAGCTGGTTAATGAAGAACAGTGTCAGTTAACACAATAGCACCCTTTGCTTACATGTGTGAGCACATGCTCAGTAAGGATCTATAAATACTTTTTTCCTTCAATCTTCATCAACTTCGAGACACCGGGCCAAAGTCAAATAGTTTTTTGGAGGCAAAGAAAATACATTGAAAATTGAAATTGTTTAGTTTAATAAAACTTTTGTTCTGAATCAAATAAAGTGTTTAAAGAAACCAGCGATGGCAGCATTCAGAGAATTCCCCATTCATGCCTGTATACTATAGAGCGATATTAGTGGCCACAAATTGAATTTTTCAAGTGAAATGAAGTTGAATATTTCTTGAAACTGATTTTCAAGTGCATAACAACTGAATATTTAAAAGTTGAATGTAATAACCATTCAATTCAATTACAAACCATAAGTTTTAGCTTCATATTGTGAAAAAATGATTCAATTTTTGCATACAATTATTCAATTCAAGCCTTCATTCATTCATTACCTAACCTGCTTATTCTTGGTCAGCATTGCGGGGGGGCTGGAGCCTATCCCAGCATGCACTGGGCGATAGGCAGGAATACAACCTGGACAGGTCACCAATCCATCGCAGGGCACATACACCATTCATTCACACCTACGGTCAATTTAGACTCTCCAATTAGCCTAACGTGCATGTTTTTGGACTGTGGGAGGTACCCGGAGGAAACCCACACGGACACAGGGAGAACATGCAAACTCGAACCCGGGACCTTCTTGCTGGGCAGCGACAGTGCTATCCACTGCACCACCGTGCCGCCCCCTTACAAATTCAATACGAAGTAATTCAAATTCAATTTGTGGTGGCACTAATATCGCTCCATAGTACACTAACCCTCAATGTCAGACCACAGTCTCTACTAATGTGTATGAAACCTGAATCCTGTATTCAACGAGCTGCTGGTGCCCTTTACTGCTGTACATGTCAGAGACTTAGAAACAGGAAAGATGTGGCAATGCAGGTGCCTCATGTTTCCATACGCTAAACCTGTTTGGCTGGTCCCACACAATGCCTTTCTGTGCTCCATGTTTATATCTACAAATATAAACATTTGTCTCTATGCAGGAAAAATAGAAATCAAGCATTCTGGATCAATAAAGAACAGAGATACTTGACACAGTTTAGAGAGCAGAGCCCCACCCGGTATTTATCTTTTTTAGGTTTAGCATCAGAGGTCAGGATGCATCAGGTTTAGCATATATATATATACTGTATATACACACACACACACAGTATATATGGATTTTGTCATGCCACTAAAGCAAATTGAATTGAATTTAGAGAGAGAGAGAGAGAGAGAGAGAGCGAGAGCTACTGTTTGTTACGTGGGACTCTGCATTTTAAAATGTTTTTAAAAGCAATATAAGAGGGAAAGGGAGTTTCATCACGCAAGAGTCAAACAGGAAGCTGTCATACTTCAGTGTCAAAGTTCATGCTATAGAATGGCAAACTCTGGAAAACAATGACTTACTACTGTGGGTATTCAACACTGCAAAAAGGACAGGAAATACGGTTAGTTTGGGTGCTGTTAGTCTTCTGTGACTGTGACTTTCTCACACAACACCCAAGCAGAAGACCCTAAAAACACACTTCTTCCCTAAAGTGGTTACAGTAGAAACACACGCAACCTTAAATCCTGCCCATATTGTGCAGGCTCAGTCAGTGACAGAAACGCGGTCAACGTCCTAACTGTCAGTGTAAAAACAAAAGTCTTTCTTTACAAGCAGTGCCTTAAATGACTGCACTGTAACACAATCAGATTTTTTATAGCGCCATGCTAATATAATGCTAATTGGCTACAGTTAAGGCCTAAAAATGTCATATTTGGATGAGATGATTGGACAAATTTGTGCTTTAGTCCTGAATAAAGATAAGTAGATCAAGAATATTTCTCATATGCCTTTTCAAGATGAAAAATTCAATACCACTGCTATATGATTTCAAGTGGTCCACAGGTCAAAGGCCCAAAACTCCCAAACTGTGATGGGGAAAGGAGGATTGGGCAGGGCCTGAGGGAAGGGTATGTTTTTTCTCTGTAAATATCTGCTGTGATTTAAAGAAGCTAGCACACACAGAAACCTGTAAAGACAGGACACTTGAGAAACAAAAAACAAAACTAAAACAAACACTTTGACTTGCTACATATAGACAGTGTAAAAATCAGTTAATCCCAACACATAGAACAATGCAACATTACTGTACATCTGACATACTGCACGCCTGAGAGCCTGAAAACAGAGTGTATAACAGACACAGAAGAATGAGAGGAGCTCTGTACTCACTGTATCCCATTCCCTGGACAAAATACTTGAAGGCTTCAGCGAGTTTACCCGGCTGTAAAAGACACACTATGTTTAATGCTTATTTACAGCACTGCAAATATGATCTAATTCATAAGAACATAACAATACCTAAGAACATAAGAACAGGCCATTCTGCCCATCTACGCTAAGAGTATCTAGCACGGTGGCAATCCAAGGGTCTCTGTTTCTACTACATGACCTGGCAAGCTATTCAACGTATTAACAACTCTGTGTGAAAAAATACTTGTGTCAGTGAAAAATGTACCTCTAACCAATTTCCACCTAGGACCCTTAGTTCTGCTGACAGAACTAAACTTGAAATAGCTTCTGCAATCCACTTTATGAATCCCTTTTAACATTGTAATAACCTCAACTGATTGCTCCCATAGTCTTTATTTTGTGAGATGTGGATAAGCACACACCTTCGTGCCCAATGCAATCACTGGAAAGCTCCATGCCACCAATACTTAGGGACTGAAGTTCTATGAGAAAACCACTGACAACTGCTCTAATCAATAACCTATAATTAGATATATTAATCCAATAACAGTGAATATCATGCACCAAGTAATCGTAACGTTGTGTGCTGTTGCGCTAGTAATGTTATCAATAACAGCAATTAAATTAAATCAATTCATAGATTTAAGGTAGCAGGTATGTACAAGAGTCCACCCTAAAACTGCATCCTGCAAAAGTGACATCATCGAATAAGAGTCGTTACTCACTTGGACAACCTGAGGCAAGCCCCCGCAGTCAGCCATCTGCCGAGAAAGAGAGAGATAAAGAATGAGTGAGAAACACACACACACACACACACACAAATGTGGCCATTACTACTGAGCCTAAGGTTACAAGACAAAGCAGAATAGAAGTTCATTTTATTTTGCTACGCTAAAAAAAGAACTCCTGCAATGCTGAATATCACAGTCTAGATGAAGGCTTACAAAGTATCTAATTTCACATTTGCATCAACACTGAGTTGCCTACTGCAGACAAAGCCTGAGGCAAAGCATAAGCTCTAGTTTAAAGTAGAACGCACCCAGATTTATAGAATTTAGTTTTTCCTTACCTCCAAAAAACGTGGTTATACATTGTCCATGAAAATACCACGACAACACTACAGATGTTTCAAATATCATTTGTTTCAGAAAACTGTTCAAAGCAGAGGAAGACTCAACAGTGCGCATGAGGGGAATCCCAGAAGTGCAGGGCTCATAACAACTTTAAACAATGAAATAAACCTCCTCACCTTCAGCAATGTTGTTTTTGATGGATTTAACCTGGAGTTGCATTCCACCTACACCAGAAAAAATAGAGTGAATTTGGAGTGAATGTTTCTTTTTCCCCACACAGATTGGTAGTTGTAGGCTTCAGAGGAGCCTGATTAGGAGTCAGCCGTGTGACAAAGCTTTGAAAGAAACTGTGTTCCTGGGGCTTTTACTCTGCAGTGAGGTGATGCTGAGGTCACATTGAGTTTCCATGGTGATAACAGCATGGTGACAGTTTATGCCCTGAACCCAGGCAAGAACAGAAAGAAAGACACCTACCACAGCTTCAACCGCTGGGGACGTGTCTCCAACCACCAGCAGGGAGGAGCAGCTGTAAGGAGAGAGTGGAGGGAGAAAGAGGGCCGTGAGGCGAGACAGGCAGTGTGGAGGTGAGGGATAACATGCATGTCTGTCATACTCACATCAGCGTGTTCACTGTGTCCTCGTTCAGGCCGAGAATGGGCCTCTCCATCTCCAGATCCCGACGGCTGCCAACCCAAACACAAACAGATCAATCGGCACACCTATCCAGCAACCGCTGATTGATCGATCAATCAATCGATCAACCAATCAATCAGCCAATAAATGGATGGCATTTTGCACACAGTACCTGCTGTAGGAAGCGCAGAAGAGACCCAGGTTTTCCTGGTTGATGTCCTGGGCGATGTGCAGCCGGTACGTCTGGATCAGCTCCTGGTTTTCTGTTAGCTCATTCTGGGAGATTCCGGGTGGAGATAGTAATTACCTCAACAAACTGTGATATTACACTCAATAAAAAAAACATTTTCTCTCTAATGGAAGAAAAGTACTGTTGGCTCTATTTCTCTCTATTAAAGGTAGAGTACAGAGAAGTTGACTATTCAACTGTATTAATGTAAAATACTGAAATGTTGTCTCTATCCCTCTTCGATAAAAGGCAAATCGGAGTGTAACTGTCCTTATCTCTTTTATAATGAGTTAACCAGCTAGTCTGCCTTGTTAACCTCACCCATGTGTGAAAATGTATAAAAACACACTTTATATGAGAAAAAAATACTTTAGAGCACCCCAAGCACATACTGTTTAAATTACCCATATACATATACATATACATATACAAACTCAAACTTCCCTCTCTGGGACTGGACTGGCAACCAGAGAGTTGCAGGTTTCAACCCAAGGCAGGCAACACCTTCGTACCCTTTGAGGTACAATGTAAATTACCCTAAACTACCCTTCAATAAAAACTGAGGTTACATGTAAAATGTAAAAAAGTCCTGGACAAAGGCCTCTCCTGAGCAACAAAACAATGAGAGTGGGCTCTGTGCATTTCATGCTCTGTTCAGTAGGGGGCGCTGTGGTGGATATTGCAGAGCGCTGGTCCTCACCGTGCTGAAATGATGAGCCATGACGATGTCCACCAGGTTACTTGTCCACCCAGAGAGCTGGAAAAGACAGTGAAAATTTGTGTTGGTTTTTAACCCGGAGGGAAATAAGCAATCATATGACAAGAAAGATCATCAAGCTTAATGGAGCTGCAGGGCTAAAACTGAGCCAAAACGCTGCAGCCTGACCACAGCCACATCACAGCTGCAGAGAATTTCCAACTATCTTTTTAAACACGTGTGAACAAAACCAGTCATTCTACATATTATTTTTTTTAACCTGAAACTCACTTGTGGTGAATAGTGGATAAAAACCATGTGTTACTGTGCTTGTTAGGTCACATCCTGACAGTTACAGCTGACATTTGTTTTTATTTCCAGTCACACTTTACACAAGTAAAATGTTCCTAATTTCATGAATCATGAATAACTACTTCTTTACCATAGAATAACATCTTTATGAATCTTTCATAAGCATAAGCATAGGAATTACAGTCAATGGTTGCTCTTAGTTCAAGTGGCATAATGTGTAATGAGTAGAATTTTACAGATGCTAACACAATTACACACTGTACAATGTTATATCACGTTAGTGAATATGTTATACAGCACGGTTTGTCAAATCTGGGCCACAAATCCAAATTCAGTCCTGATTTTCCTTTCTCTCAGGTAGTTAATTGAACAATTAGTGCAATTGATTGGCCAGATTGTCTTCACACCTGACAGTACAGAAGAGCCATGGTTATTTGCTGGTATAGTTGATTGTTGCTGCCCCCTCCCTCCTAGGTGAACATTCTGGACCTTCTGGACCACACCCCGGATGGGTGAAGACAGCTCACCTTGGAGGCGGCCCAGTCCATCCAGCCCTCAGCACACGGGTCCACATTAATCAGAACCAGACCCTCCACCAGGCTTGGGTTATTCAGCTGCAGGCAGAGAGGGAAATGCTCTTTACAGACAAGTCCATGGGAATGGGGGTGGGGAACCTGCACTGCTTAATACACACCCAGCATGGGACAATATAGTTATGCCTCTACCAGGCTTTTACCAGTGAATGACAACACTATTACATTGCCATTTAGACACAGTAAAAAAAAAATAATCACATAAATATTTTCAGTTTTGTGTATCGTGTGCAGGTCTGCCATTTTCAGTTGTTTGTATGTGTATTGAAGAAAATTACTGCCAAAAAGATCTACATTTAGGAACTCAGTGAATTCAGCAATTCTGAATTTAGACATTCACTAAAAGACTAAGTACAGAACCGCAAACAGGCAGAGTTTAAATAATGAGAACATAATGGGGCACAGGTGGAACACAATCACGAACAATGAGACACAATAGGAAACACTCAAAACAATCAAACAATTAATCAATTAAACAATGAGACAATCAGGGAATAATCACGTGTAGACACAGAGAGGGAACAACACAGCAAGTTCAGGTGGTTCTTTGGCGCCCCCTGGTGGAGGAAGCCGGAGGAGCAGACATGACAGTACCGCCCCCCCTTAGGAACGGCTCCAGATGTTCCCCGAGAATTCCCAGGGCGGCGCTCGTGAAAGTCCCGGATGAGGGCCAGGTCCAGGATCCGGCATGCGGGGACCCAGGAGCGTTCCTCTGGTCCATAGTCCTCCTCACCATGGACTCAATGGGAGGCCACAGCCGACGGACAGTGTAGGCGGGCTGTCCGTCGATGAGGAGGAGCGGCGGAGGGGGCGTGGAGATGGGGGACTGGAGGCTGGTGAGGATGGGGCGCAGACGTGGAACGTGGGATGGATGCGGGACATAGACCAGGGGAGCTGTAGACGGTAAGCCACGGGGTTGATCTTGGAGAGGATTTTGAAGGGACCAATGAATCAAGGAGCCAACTTGCGGCACTCCACCCGCAGGGGAATGTCCTGAGCCGACAGCCAGACCTCTGCCCGGACCAAAACATGGGAGCCAGCCGGCGCCGTCGATTGGCCTGTCTCTGGTGCTGACGAGAGACCCACACCATCAGCCGCCTTGCCTTACCCCAGACCTGTCGACAGCTCCGGACGAAATGGTCCACTGAGGGGACCCCGGTCTTGACCTCCTGCTCCGGGAACAGAGGCGGCTGGTAACCGAACTGGGGGAGAGGCCTGTGGTGGAGCAACGCAGAGGCAGCGGAGAGTGGCTTCCATGTCCTGATTAAGTCGTTCGGTTTGGCCATTTGCTTGTGGGTGGTATCCGGAGGTGAGGCTGTAGGTGGCGCCGATGAGTGTGCAGAATGATTTCCCAAACTGGGCCGTGAACTGGGGGCCGCGGTCAGTGACGATGTCAAGGGGTAGGCCGTAGACTCGGAACACATGGGTAAGTAGTCATTCCACGGTCTTGCGAGCAGCGGGGAGTTTGGGCAAGGGGAGGAAGCGGCATGCTCTTGAAAAGCAGTCGGTGATGACCAGGATGACGGTGTTGCCTTGGGAGGGCAGAAGCCCCGTGACATAATCCATTGCGAGGTGCGACCAGGGAGGGTGAGGTATGGGAAGGGGGTGGAGCAAACCATGGGGGTGTGACCGAGGGTTCGCGTATTGTGCACAAATGGTGCAGGCGGCGACGAAGGCACGCACATCACTGTCCATGGTCGACCACCAGAATCGTCGGCGGATGAATTCCAGGGTTCTGGACCCCCCAGGGTGTGCTGTCAACCACGACGAATGACCCCACTGCAACACGGGTGACCGGAATCTGGCGGGAACGAACAGACGGCCGGGTGGCCCGTCGCTGAGACCAGGGTCTCCTTCTTGGGCCTTCCTGACTACGGTCTCGATTCCCCATCGGACTGGAGCCACGATCTTGGATGAGGAGAGAATGGACTCGGGTGTTGTCTCCTGCTCGCGGGTCTCAAATAGTTGGGAGAGAGCGTCTGGCTTTTGATTCTTGGAGCCTGGGCGATAAGATAAGATGAAATCGAAGCGGCTAAAAAACAGTGCCCACCTGGCCTGACGGGGGTTGAGGCGTTTAGTTTGTTGGAGGTATTCCAGGTTTTTATAGTCGGTCCACACGATGAACGGGTGGGAAGCCCCCTTCAAACAATGCTGCAACTCCTCCAACGCCAGTTTGACCGCCAGCAAGTCGTGATCGCCAATGTCATATCTCCCTTTGGTGGGATTGAGACGGTGGGAAAGGAAGGCACAGGGGTGGGAAATAACCGCCCCGACTCCCATGTCGGATGCCTCCACCTGCACGATGAACGGGAGAGAGCTGTCTGGAATGGCTAACACTGGGGCGGATGCAAAGCGCTCCTTGACCTTGACACCGTGAACCACCAGATCCTGCTCTCATCTCTCGTCGAGATGGGAATCTCTGGATCTGCATTGACATGGTTCAAGTCCTACCTGGCTGACCGGTCCTACCAGGTGGCCTGGAGAGGATCCCTCTCCTCTCCCCACACCCTCTCTACCGGAGAGTCTGAAATGCTCCGAGAGCCCTGGTGCAGATGGAGGAGGCAGTGGGACGCCTCACGCCCCCCGGGTGGGGTGGTTGAACGCTCGCTTCAACTCAGCCTTGAAAACGGGGTAGTCCGAGCAGTTCGGGGTTTGGCGTTCCCACACCGCCGTAGCCCACGTGAGTGCTTTGCCGGTGGGTGGGAAAGGTGGATGGCTGTAGCTCGAAAGCAAGGGAGCACTGATTGATGAACCCCCGACACCCTCCGGGGCTGCTGTCATAGCGCTCCGGCGTGGGTAGTTGAGGTTCCCAGTATGGAGCGTAGACTGGTATGTTTGGGGTGGTGAACAGCACAGGCGCGGCATGTGCAAACATGGCTTGGTCTCGGTTCTGCACTGCCTGCCTGAGTGCTTGGAGGTTTTCCAGTGCCCGCCGAAGCAAGTTTTCGTGACGGCTTCCAAAAGCCAGACAACAAAAAGCGCACAAAACACACAAATAACAAAGGAACCTAGCTACAGCATGGACATTCACGAAAAGACTAAGCACAGAAACACAGACAGGCAGAGTTTAAATAATGAGAACATAATGGGGCACAGGTGGAACACAATCAGGAACAACGAGACACAATTGGAAACACTCAAGACAATCAAACCATTAATCAATTAAACAATGAGACAATCAGGGAATAATCACGTGTAGACACAGAGAGGGAACAACATGAAGTTCAGGTGATTCTTTGGCGGCCCCTGGTGGAGGAAGCCGGAGGGGCTGACCTGACACTGTGAATTCAATACATTTTAATGTAGCATCATTTGAATTTATAATTGTGCATTTTATAGTTTTGAATTTGTTGGGTGTGAATTCAAATGTTTAAAAATCATATTGTGTGGACCTCGGGCTGGCACGGGCTCACCGAGAAGCACGAAAGGCGTCCCTGTATGGGAAAACCAGCTTGCCTCTGAGGACAAGCGGCGGGCTCATGGGGGAGTGTAAATTGAAAGAAATAGAGGGTATAATTGCCTACCAATTTGGGAGAGAAAAAAGGGAAAACATCTGAAACAAAATTACAAATTAAATAATAAAAATAATAATAATCATCTTGTAAAATACAGTGTAGCAGGGGTGGCCACCCTGCCAAGATGGTGAGTGGATGAAAGACAAGCCCAAAAACAGGTAGGCCAATGGCCACATCTCAAAAATGTAGCTTCCCAAAATTCAAATCTTAAAAAATTCAGATTTGAAAAAACATGTATGAATACATTTTTACACAGTTAATAAATTAAAAACTGTTGAATTCACAGTTAATACATTCAAATGTAATCCTAAATTCAGATCTTTTTGGCACTATTTTTTTAAAGTTTTCAGCTGTTTGTATATGTCTTTGATGTTTTCATATGTGCATGTCTTGGAGTGTCCTGAATGTCATGTTGTCACACAAGAAGCTCCCCTGCGGGAGAATGGCAGTTATTTCCGTTTAAAACACATTGAGGCTGGGCCAAGTGGGAGCGCTCGTGCACTCATCGCCTCCTCCTTCTTCCTCATCAATCTTTCACCAGCCCACCCCCCTCCCTCTGTCCCTCTCTGCTCTCCTCCCTCTCTTCTCTCTTCTCCTCTCTCCTTCACGCTTTCACACTTTGGCAATGCAGCGTAGAGACAATCACCATTTGTCCATTTGACTCTTGGCCTGAATCCAGAGTCAACTGGGAGAGTCACGAGAAATCAGAGCCTGAAAATTAGGCAGCGGTCAGGACTGCTCAGACACCGCCAATGATGATCCTGCCGACGATTGATCGCAAACCCTCTCATCTTTTTATAGGCAGACCAAAAAGATATGGAGATGACATGGGGCACCTAAATAACCTGCTTCTGGGATGAATGTCTGCAGAGTCGCTGCTATTGACATTCGAGGACAGCATATCACAAAGCATCATGAAGCGAAGACTGACACTCAGAGCACTGAACCATGTTTAACCCCATAACCGTACATGTGATGCAGTGCCTGCAGTGTGAGTCAGGACAACAAAGTCAAAGGGCTTACTGCGAATCTGGTGAGGATGTAGGCGCCAGCTCCTACTCCAATCCCAATCACGCTGTTCACCCTGAGCAACACAATCACACACACACACACACACACACACACATACACACACACAATGTGAACATGTGAACTATAATGCATGTATATACTACAATACTACAGGTATAACATTTTTTTAAACTGAAACTCCATGCACTGGCTCCTAACTAACTGGCTCTAACTGGTTCCAATGCCTGTCTATTCCAATGCCTGTCCTTTCACTAAAACACAGATGTCTGGATCGATAATGAGAGCAGCTCTTCCATAAAGAATAACCTGCAGCCTTCTCTAAGAGAAGGAGCTACATCACAAAGTGCAATGCCCTTACAGGAATCGCTCATCCATAGAGACCTGACTGTATATGCAGTCAACTAATGAGTGGAAAGGGAGGCTCTGTGCTTGATCATATTTTTAATTTATGAAGGTGGCTTTGTGGTGTGCTAGTGAACCACTAGGGCATAAATCCAAGGCAGTACCTTAAAAACACAGTGTCTTGTACCTAATAAACACAGTGTGCTGTACCTTAAAAACAGTGTGCTGTACCTAATAAACACATTGTGCACTATCTAATAAACACAGTGTGCTCTACCTAATAAACACAGTGTGCACTATCTAATAAACAGTGTGCTCTACCTAATAAACACAGTGTGCTTTACCTAATAAACACAGTGTGCTGTACCTAATAAACACAGTGTGCTCTACCTAATAAGCACAGTGCGCTGTACCTAAAAAACACAGTGTGCTGTACCTTAAAAACAGAGTGTGTTGTACCTAATAAACACAGTGTGCACTACCTAAAAAACACAGTGTGCTGTACCTTAAAAACACAGTGTGCTCTACCTTAAAAACACAGTGTGCTGTACCTTAAAAACAGAGTGTGTTGTACCTAATAAACACAGTGTGCACTACCTAAAAAACACAGTGTGTTGTACCTAATAAACACATTGTGCACTATCTAATAAACACAGTGTGCTGTACCTAATAAACACAGTGTGCTGTACCTTAAAAACACAGTGTGCTCTACCTTAAAAACACAGTGTGCTGTTCCTTAAAAACATAGTGTCTTGTACCTAATAAACATAGTGCGCTCTACCTTAAAAACACAGTGTGTTGTACCTAATAAACAGTGTGTTGTACCGAATAAACACAGTGTGCTCTACCTAATAAACACAGTGTGCTGTACCTTAAAAACAGTGTGCTGTACCTAATAAACACATTGTGCACTATCTAATAAACACAGTGTGCTGTACCTAATAAACACAGTGTGCTGTACCTTAAAAACACAGTGTGCTCTACCTTAAAAACACAGTGTGCTGTTCCTTAAAAACATAGTGTCTTGTACCTAATAAACATAGTGCGCTCTACCTTAAAAACACAGTGTGTTGTACCTAATAAACAGTGTGTTGTACCGAATAAACACAGTGTGCTCTACCTAATAAACACAGTGTGCTGTACCTTAAAAACAGTGTGCTGTACCTAATAAACACATTGTGCACTATCTAATAAACACAGTGTGCTCTACCTAATAAACACATTGTGCACTATCTAATAAACACAGTGTGCTCTACCTAATAAACACAGTGTGCTCTACCTAATAAACACAGTGCGCTGTACCTAAAAAACACAGTGTGCTCTACCTTAAAAACTGCCACAGGATATATTTGTCTAATGCTCACAGGTGGAAGGGAAAGAGTTTATGGTACCAGCCATTGCGGAGCTGGCCAATGGCATGCCACACCCAGAAACAGAAGGGCACATTCACATAAGGCCAGGCCAGGAGGACGATACTTACTTCAGATGAGTCAGGACAGAGGGGAGCATCTCGGCTAGCTGATCCATGGTGGGGTACACGTACCTGCACACACACACACACACACACACACACACACACACACACACACACACACACACACACACACACACACACACACACACACACACACACACACACACACACACACACACACACACACACACACACACACACACACACACACACACACACACACACATACCTAATGAGCTTTCCTAAGAGAGCAGTCTGTATAGTCCTGCTGGGTCAGTTTAACACTGTTCAGGATGGTGCTCACAGCTTTTTTTGTTTACATTTGAACAGCGGTTTTATCATGCGAAAAACATTTCACCAGTTTAAGAATGTGTTCCTCCCTAGAGGGCCACATTCTGAATTGAATTTTTCCCAAGATTCCACGGATAAGAGTCTGGCCCAAATCAGGCCCTGAGGTCCCACAAACTTGCTGACCGGGAACCTGCTCACTTACCCAGTGGGAAAGGGCGGGGCGGCCTCCTGCTGGCCTGGGGCGTCTACGTGGACCACGGCGAAGTGATGTGTGATCTCCTGCATGTCCTCGAAGTTGAACAGCGTGTTGAAGCATGACTTGTCTGCAGACCGTGGCACAGGAAGAGGGTGAAGAAACAGAATAAGATCCGAGAGATGATGAGAATTGCAAGATACAATCCTCCACCAGTGACAGCTTTCCCACAATCCTGGCATTCAAACTACAAACTAAACCACTGACTGCCATATCTATAGTGTTACTGTATGCTCTGTATGTGGCTTGCAGTTACCCATGTTGTTTTCCATAATGGCCTTGGAAGGTGCTTTGGACAAAAGTGTCTGTCAAATAAATATATCAATAAATATCAAAATCAAAGCCAACACCATAAGCAGTTGCTTTTCATATTACAGGTGTGGCATCCCAAGGGGCAACACGGGGAAATGGCTGCCTGACCCTTTAACTAGAGCCACTGGAGCCATCAGGACTATAGCTCCGAGCAGCCTGCAGTCTCACACGTGGCCACCAGCTGAATCCAGTGAAGCTATTGGGACTACTGGCAGCTGATATCAATTTGGGACTGTATAAAGAGGACTGTTTTGTGTCATATTGGGTGGTGGAGTAATATTTGATGGTTGGAGTTTGCTGATGGTTTGGGAAAGATTCTTTAAGTCATCAAGTATTGATGATGCCTTTTTTTTGTGATTTTGCAAATAAGTTAATAAAATCATCGTTTTATTTTGGAATCCTGCCTCCTCTGGAGTTCTTCCATCGCCTACCCACAGGTGTCAAACTCCTTCCATTGAGGGCCGAGTGTGTGCAGGTTTTTGTTGCAACCAATGCACTACACCAGGTGATTTCACTAATTAGCCCACTTCTTCAACCAAGGGAGGGACCTAATTGAAATCACCTGGAGTAGTGCATTGGTTGCAACAAAAACCTGCATACACTCGGCCCTCGACGGAATGAGTTTGACACCCCTGGCCTACACCCTCTAAAAAGGTCCTTGTGCATCACCCCACCCCCGGTGGAGCTACACCGGGCAGAAGGGCAGACCACAACATTTATCTGTATTTTATTGGGGACAGATGTTGGAAATTAGCCTTTGGCTATGAACACTTAATGCGATGCATCTGATGCTTGTTTTTTAACATTGTAACAATGCTTTTTGCTATGTCCCTGACAAACAAACAGATAAATAATAAATAAATAAACTGATGGAATCGCTGGCTTTGATAATGGTAATGCCTGGTGTTTCCATGATTAGTTAAATTCTGTAATTTTGGAAAAACCGCTGGAAGGTTGAACCTGCTCAACCGTGTGTGTTCATCAGTACTATTGGGTCTCCCAGAGTAATTTCACCGGGGTAAAAAAGGCCCCCTTGCATTGAAGGTGTCCTGTAATTGGAACCAAATTCGGAAATGTTCTTGCACAGCTGGGTAAATCATGGCAGCTTCGACCACACATTTTGGAAACCATAAACTGTACAATCTGAATAATATCCAGCGAGCTGGTATACACACAAGCGCCGATTCTCAGTGGCTGAGAGACGGGGGGTAACTCACGGTTCAGGCCGATGTCATGGTAGGTGAGGATGACCGGGCGGTTTCCCTTCGGGGTACCCCTCATGGTCACATGCAGGACCCCCTGGGGAGTCTCAATATCATGCTCCTACAGCCAATCAGAGACAAAAGCAGCTGGGTCAAGATCTGGACGCAACACAGCCATTTGGACAGACATCTCTTTTACGATTGTGAGTAGGCAGGGATTGATTGAATGTCTCATTTTAGATACTCCAATAGAATATGTACTTTCCATATATTTGGTCCTTTTGAAGTCAAGTCAGTTTTTGAAGTCTAATTGTGTGACCTGAGCATTAGTCAAATTTGCCAGAATAGACAACATTGAGCAATACAATTGTTATCCTTTCAAATGTTTAAAAAAAAAAAATGTTTAAGTTAATACAAAGTCTTAAATATACATCATATTTTCCATAGCCACTTCTGTTTGTTACCACCACCTGAAACAAAGTGTTAATTTTCATTTGTGCAATGAATATTGTTTTGTGCCAGTGATAGGAATCTGCAGCGCACGTCTTCTTTTACTCCTATTTGAACATGACTTATGCATTTACATGTCATCACTCTATTAAACCATCACTGAAACTAGCAAGCACTGCTCTGTAATGAAAGGCCTTTCAGCAACATTCAAACCACTCATAATTAAAGAGCAGTAAATGCAGTGGGAATGGTCATAAATATGACACCTGTCACGTGGTGTCACATTTCATTGCCCCAGTTAGGCTAAATGTGGCCAGTCCTGAGACAGCCATTTCCTGATGATAAAGGTTTTTCTTTTCAATTTGTTTCCGATTTCCCCCCCAATTTTTCTCCCAATTTGGTAGCCAATTGTATCCTATTTCTAATTCAACTATCCCCCCTCATACTACAAGCTCGCCGCTGCAACCTTGGGACCAGCAGTGACAACGGTGCCGAACCGCCTCCTCCGAGACGGAACTCGCCAAGCTGTTGACTGTAAGTCTGATACCCAGAGAGCCACTTTGCATGTGGCGAGCTCCTGACGGATTTCCTCCCCCCCCTCCCTCTGGGACGGACAGCTAATTGCTGCAACCGAATGGAACTCGTGGCCAGAGCCGGGCTGGCGCAGCCGCGGATTTAACCCCGCCCACAGTGGGCAACATGAACTCCAGGTAAATGCCTTTACCGTTACGCCCTCCGGGGGTCCCTGATAAACGTCTTTGACGATCGAGAGAACAGGCACAGTCCTCATCTCCACATGGACGAGGCTGAACGCCGTAATGCAGTCATGTCAGAGGAAATGACACGCACAACGAGCACCTGCACTATGTGACCCCTCTCACAGAGAGAACTTCTGGGTCACAACGTCCACGGTCATCCTCACAATCCAATGAGGTGCAAATCCACAGGGGCAAACTCAGCATTAATGTACTTTACCCATTTAACAGTTTCACACAGGTACTTAGAGACAGACGTGTGAGATGGGGTGGGATGAGGTGATTCTGTGCATAAGGGCTCCTTCATTCTGCAGTGCTATTCCAGTTGTCACAATGAGAAATCGAGTGCAGGGAGCGTGGCCTTGCATTTTATACCATGACAAATCACTCTGTAGAGGATGACTGTGCAAAAAGCCACATCTCATCAACGTAAAGACATTTTCAGCCAGGGGGACCGCAAATCTCCTGCCCCTCAAGTCTCCATCGCAAAGAATAACCTACATACTACACACAAGATTAAGAGTGTGGTGGAGCCAGATAGACAAAGAGACAATCATGAGGCAGTGTATAGACAGACAGACATGTGGCAGTGTGTTTTCACACACACACACACACACACACACACACACATACACACACACACCACTGCAGATGAGATTAGACTCTTCATGCGTAAGCGCTACTGTAATCACCCTAACTGTGCTAAACCTGTCTGCTACATCATGCACCGCCTGAGCAATATTGTATACATGCACACACACACACACACACTTCACTCAGTTACCATATCAGCATTATTAATAATAATGACAACACATGTATCAATTTCAGCCACAAATCCTTACTGATAATCAGACCCAGTCTTATCAAGCTGCAAGCCTCTCTCTTTCTCTCTTGCTCACACACACGCACACACAGCGAGACAGAACACAATGCCCAGCCAGACCGGAAACATTCTATATTCATGGCTATGAAATAACAGAGTAGCAACTAGGACTGTGAAATTAAGGAAGTATATGCTATAAATATAACCTCTGCATGGATCCCTGTGACCTTGACTCTTGACACTTGACACATGAATAGGATCTTAGGAGAGTGAGGAGAACATTAATGCCCCATTTAATCAGTATCCAAGCAGACCTGGCCATAAAACACTTCTGTGACCGTAGGGAAGGAAACCCTCACAGCCAGGCCACGGCCATGGGACTGTGTCCAGCACAGTGCGCAGTGCAGTGACAGCAATTACTTTGTTTTGTGGGGTGTGCCCTACCTGGGGAGTATCTTAATACCTTACACATTCAAGCTCCTCCCTCCCACCAGGTTACCAGGGGTTTGCAAATATAGAGTCAAAAGCTATAAAAAATATCTGCAATTAACTCCCTCTCTGACTGCAGCTTTTGATAGGCTGATACATTGCTACGGCAACAGAAGCTGAAGAGTACAAAAAAGAAAAGCATAAGAAAAAACCTCAACTAAGCTTTATTAATCAAGACAGTAAAAGTGAAGATGATAGTAAAAAAGACTTAAATGAAGTGATGCTGCCGGTACCCTGAGTTGAGCTGCTCCACTGTGCGTCAGATAAAAGATAAAAATGGGAAAAAGCAAATAGAACTGTACCCACCTTACCCCACCCTGCTGATCAAACCAATATCAAAGCACTGTACACACACACGGAGGTACTGCTGAGTCACAGACCTCCCTCGCAGCCCTTCCCAAGGGTGACCTTAGACAGGAAGTGATGATGGGAATACATGCTGGATGGCTCCACCCCTTCCTGTCACCTGCTCCTTCACCTCCTCGTGCACGTGACGACACAAGGTCGGCCACGCACTGCGTTTTTTTGTGTGGAAATGCTGGTTGGAATGGGGAGAGCTGAGCTGAGGGGCTCGCTGGCCATCAATAATGGAGGGAGGAGTGAAGGAGTGGAGGAGAGAAGGAGACGCTCAGGTGTGTGATATACCCAGAACCAGGCGAGACAAAGAGAGATTCTGCATCACAGAAATAACACAGGGACAGCAGATAGACACAGCTCCTAACACATGCGCACAGCACACATATAAAGGCATAGATACACAGCTCAGATACATAGCACATACACAGCGCTCAGACAAGGCTGGCCAGATGATCTGAACGGTACATGGTGTGACCAGCTCCGCTTTGTAATTCCAGTCACACATAAAACAAAGAACAGGCTGCTTTTGATGATAACAAACGCTCCTTTCGGGCACGACAAAGAGCAAGCATGCTATCTACAAAAACATAACATTCGTTCAATTAGTGTAGGATTTTAATTTAGGGAGGAGGGTGGGTGAAGGGGAGGAGAGAGTCAAGGACACGCAGGAGAAGGACTATGATATTTACAACACTGATGAGAAACAGCTGGTCAAAATGAGGTGAGACTGAAGAGACAGAGACAGGGGCGAGGTGTGAGGATTAACGACAAACAGACATCCCACCCTACACACACACACACACACATACACACACACACAGACCTGGGAGAGGTGGGCGGGGCGGAGTGGGGTCAACACTATTGACAGGAACTGTGCAGCATATCCAGATGCGAGTGCAGATCAGACTACATGCAGGGTCCTCTTCTCCAGAGCTCGTGGACATTTTTAGCACTTTAGGCATTTAGCAGATGCTCTTATCCAGAACACACACACACAGTTTTGCATTTCTTACATACAACTCATTTATACAGCTGGGCATTTAAGGATTAAGGTTAAGTAGCTAACTCAAGGGTACAATGGCAGCGCCCCACCTGGAAATCAAACCAGCAACCTCTGAGTTACAAGCCCCCTTCCCTAACCACTATACTACACTGCTGGCCCCACTCATAGCTGCAGGCTGGCAAAGAGAGGAACACAGTTGTGAGGCGTGTGGAGGTTACCGATCAGTGAGACTCTATCCACGCCGGGGCACAGCTGCTCGATTCATCATTTTCAGGGGCCATGTCAGATCCTCTCTCTTATAACCAATACTGAGGCTGCGCTCAGCTCAGCTGCCATCTACACACACAGCCGGCAGAGCCCCACAACATCACGGTGACAGCCTGGGGACGCAGCAAGACCACCAGTCTTTACCCTCACACTCACTCGCATGCACGCACGTACAAAGAAACACACACGCACACACACGCAGGCACGCACAAAGAAACACACACACACACACACAGACATATACGTACATGTACAAAGACACGTACACACACACACGCGCACACACACACTCGCACGCACAAAGAAACACACGCGCGCACACACACACAGAAACAGAAATGCATGTACACATGTTCACACAAACACATATGTATAAAAAGAACCTAAAAATGAATGCTTGATTAGCATAGCGCTGCATATGGCAGACGTGCCAGGATGACTGCAGTATTGCGTTGGAATAAAGGCTCCTTTAAACTCACCACCCCGATTTCAGGCTCCGCAATCTGGGCTAGGTCCAGGATAGCTGTCATTTCTCACAGCAATGAGAAGAGCTTCAAGGAGGTGCCGGGAATGCAGCAAGCTGCAGCACAGCCAGAGAGCACAAACGGCAGCAGCCTACCGCCAACAGAAGAAGAGGAGGAAAGAGACAGAGAGCACACAGGAGAGAAACTAGTGGGTGAATGAGAGAGAGAGGGAGAGAAAAGAGCAAGTGAATGAGAGAGAGATGGAGGGGGCGGAGGTGCAGAGAGAGAGAGAGAGAGAGAGAGAGAAAGAGGTGCTGGGTAAACACAATGTATCCAGCACTGTCTGTGCTGTGTGTTAGACTGGAGGGAGGTCAGGTGGGTGCTGAAGCAGAAAGGAAGGGGGGAGGGGGGGGAAGGGATTGGATGGAGGAAGGAAAGGGAGGGAGGGGTAAAAGTGAAAGAGTGGAGGGGTGGGTAGAGAAGAGGGAGTGGTGAGGTGAAAGAGGAGGAGAGGTGCAGCTTGGCAGCTGGCCCATCGGATATCTGGTTTACTGGCATCACCGAAAGAATGCCCAGATACAAGCACCTCTCACGCGCTGATCTCAGATCCATTTGGTCTTTTACAGGAAACTTGGTTTAGGTCAGGTTATGTGGGCTGTTATTGGGGGGGGGGGGTAACTCTATATCCCAAAGGTCTGGTTTGGAAACAAGATTGATCAGCTGCCTTTGGATTGGCTGGGCCACACGACCAATTATGACATCAGTAACGACTACGCCTAAAAGTGTGAGTATAAGTGGCACTTGTTACGACGCTTTTCTGACATCATAATGAGAGGCACTCACAATGACTGTAAGTGGAAAGCATTTCCCTTTGTTGCTGCATGTGATCGTGGACACACTCAGCCGCTACTATCACAGCATGTTTTTGGCAGCGCCGTCTCTTCTGTTCTGCAGCTAACGCGCAGGTGCCAAACACAAAGACAAGGGTCTTGCGATATCACTTTGCTCTTGAGTCTGCGGAGTAGCGGGCTCAGCCAGAGTGGGTTTTCTAGGGTGTAACTAGCCCCTTTAGCTCTCGTTGATCACTTCGATTCGGGACACCCTCAAATATGGCCGTATTAAGACACTGTATCTGTGTTCATGACAATGCAGTCCATTAACCAATACAATACAATTTCCATTGTTCACACAGCATTTCACAGATATTTGGTAAGCATGCATGAAAAATGCAAGTCGTTCAGCAGCAACACTTTCATTATTCATAAACAGTAGTAAAATAAGTATTTGAGGATCAAGCCTACAATGCTGGCCTAAAATCTCTCCATGTCATGAACATGGTTAAAAATGTGGCAGAAGGAGGGCCTCCCGCGGGGCCCAGTGGTTACAACGTTCGACGCTGGCCACGGAGACCGGGGTTCAATTCCCCGTCTCGCCAGAGTCGGCTCTGGCCGGGAGTGCCACCGGGGGCGGCGATTGGCTGTCCGCCCCAGGGAGGGGGGAGGGAAGCCGACATGACGTTCGCTGAGCACAGGAGTGGCCCTGTAGTACCGGGTTGCGGTTGGATGCTTGGCGAGTGACGTCTCGGAAGAGGCGTTAGATCGCTGTGTCACTACCGGTCGCAGGACTACGGCAGCGAAGTTTCATTAACGGGGGGGGATTAACATAAAATAGCGGATCTAATTGGATGCCAAATTGGGAGAAAATGGGATAAAATCAGAAACAAAAATAAAAGAAATTGTAAAAAAAAATGTTTTTAAATGTGGCGGGCGTATAGCGATAGCATAGTGGTCTAACGCACCACACTTTGGCTGGTCCGGTGTGGTGTGTGCCAGCTGTCAGGGATGCGGTTCGAAACCCGTGTCTCTACTAGACCGGCCCCGGTCGTCAGCCCTGATCGGGGTGGCATTTGGGGGAGGGAGACCCGGCTCGGGTCCGCCGTGAAGGATGGAAAAGGAGTCTCCATAACGTGGGTGGGCGAATTCCGTTTCGGAGGAAAGCGGAGGTCGCTGCCCACGGAGAATTCGCTTGCCTCGTAGAGATGAGCGACGGACCCGCGTGGGGAGGGTTAATCAAAATAAATAGAGGGTGCAATTGGCTACCAAATTGGGAGAAAAACTGGAAAAAATCTGAAACAAAAAAAAAATAATAATAATTGTTTAAATGTGCCAGAAATAATTATGGCTGCAGAGAGAAACAGACGTACAGTCAGCATTGAACTCCCACGCTCCGTGAGCAACCCATCACACATGACACTGCGTAGGCCTTCTTTCCTATATTTAGGAATCAACAAACATACGGCTTCATCATTCACTCCATCACAACACATAACTGTGAATAGCAACGCTGCTTTACTTGTGAGACCTGGTGGTGATAGGCTACACACACACACACACATATTATTACACACAATCAATCTCACAAGCATGTACATATGCACCCATGCAGACACACAGACAGTCTTGCAGAAACACTCCCTCTGTCTATCTCTCTCTCTCTCTCTCTCACACACACATGCACACGCAGACACACACGCACACACTTTCAGACACATGAATAAACACAATCTCTCGCGACCATGTTCACACACACACACACATACAGGCATATATACACATACATACACACGTGGGCACGCGAACAAACACACACCACGGGAACTTTATTGGATCTTATTCTCTCCATCAGGCTTCTAAAGGCAGATGGCTTTAATCCCACACTCTCCAATGTTGGATGCTGGGCTCTGAAGGCCAGTCAGGCCACTAACTGCAGGGTCAATCTCAGCTTCTTCCACTCAGCGCTGAAATGTTCAACCATCAGAATTGTTGCAGTAATAACCATCATGATGTTTAAAGTAATAAGTGCAGTGACAGTGTGATATAGTGCTTAAAAGAACTGCTGTACCCCTGAACAAAGTGCTGATTTAGTTGAACAGTTTAGTACATGTCCAGTTGTAGAAATGGAAATCTTTGGAAAATGTGAGCTGTGTGTGCTAAGAAAATGAATAAAGAAACACACACACACAAGCGCGCACACACAAACGCATGAATGCACAGACACATGCACATGCCTGTGTGCGGGCACACACGTACAAACACACACACACACCCTTCACGCCATACAGAAGGGCAAATGAATGTTGAATCAACACAACACTGCTTGCAGGAACATGTTCACCTGCAGGGCCCCTGTGCTGTCCCCACGGTAACACTGTTTCGTTGGCCTGCTCATTCATTGAGCTACCTGAACTCGTAACATGCGTAACATTACTCTGATGATGCTATGATAACTATTTACTGTTGACAAAAAGCTTTTTTGTAGGATAAAACAATATTAACCAGTACCAAAACACTTTTTTGTTGGATAGAACTTTACTGGTATGCTTCTGAACTTCACAGCACGATAAGCAGTGTAATAGTGTCTCTCGCTGGAGGACAAGTGGAAAACTCCATTCCTGCCTGTGAGTCACTCACTCTCCTGCGTCAGAGTCCAACGCGTCACCACAAACTGCTCCTGACCGCAACCTGGACAGACAAAGAGTGCCAATCCCATGCATGCTGCGATTTCACTGGGCCAATCCCACACGCATCTCCAAAGGTGGTGGGGGAGAAAATCTGTCCAAATACAAGGGGCTTCTCACTGAGCACATTGCATATCAAATACGGTCTTGATGCAGAGGGAGCCACACCCAAAGGTCCACAGAGGCCCGCCCACATATCCACCCACAGCCCAGCCAATGACGAAGGTAGGCCAACACTGAATCAGGATCATTGTTCACAGCAGTGAGGGCCCAGCATTGACCCACAGCAGGAAAACACAACAGACCATTTCCCACAGCATGAGACATGGAGGAGTGAATAATGCATCTGAATATGCAACACTGATAAAACCATTCTAATGTGTTCACTAGCAGAAATATTAAATGTACTTTCTGCACAACTATTACTGTAACAGCAAATCAGAGGCACACTGTGATATAACTATGGACAGCACAGACCCTTCCAGATATACTTTTCATGTAAAAGACTCCAGGACTCCATCTTGAGAACTTAATACATTGACTTTGATAACCAGTTCAGCAGTCTCAAATATGTGCTGACAGCGCCCTCTGCTGGATATAATAATACAACTTGGAGAAAACATCAATACATCAACATACAGTACAATACATCAATACATCAACATTTGTCCAAAATGAACTCTGTTAAGAAACTCAGTAACGCTTTACATGAACTCTATCTACATCAAGCATTCATAGTGTATTCTTATGAATGAGTGTAAATGCTTATGAATGTATCATGTGTGCAACATTTTTAGGTCTGTGATTCTTGGGTCAGACCTATCCCAGGTTGTGACATAATGCATACACATGATTATAATGAATGCATCATGAAGAGCTCAGTATGCATTCATAAATAGGCTCTGTTTATCATTACATAACGGCATCATTACATGTAATGTAATGCACAAGTAAAACTTTGCATAAAGCATTCATAATCCCCAATTTAATTGTAATGTACCATTGTTTTAATGCTCATGAATACATTATGAATGCTTTATGTAGATAGAATTAATGTAAAGCATTACCAGAAACTCTGTTATTACACTGTGCAAGAAAATAAATAAATAATTGAAGGACAAATGTTGACTGAATCTAGGCCACACTACGTGCATGGGGGGAATTCAGTAAATTAAGACCAGAGATGAGCAGGAATGGGGGAGGAGAATGCAACCAGTCTATTCTTGTTCCCATGGCAACTGGAATGTATGTCTGAAATACTGAACTGTGATTAGTTCTTCCCTGCAATTAAATTCCAAATAGGTTACACACTGGTTTTGTGTAATAATCGTGACAGAACTTGCAGCACAAAGGTAGTAGAACCACTAGGTGACTAGGTGAACTGCACAAGTGATCACAGTGCAGTTACTTTTGATATTTTTTGGCAAGTTAAGACAGCCTCCTCGACCTCTAGAAGTTTTCACTTCGGACGAGCTGACTTTAATAAAATGAGAGAGAATTTAAGTAATAAAGATTGGGTAAAACTTATAGATTGCAGAACTGTGAATGAAAAATGGACTAAATTTAAAAGGGTTATTGTAGATGTACAGTGTAAATTCATCCCCAAAGTAAGGAAAAATAGGATGAAAAAACTCAGCAGTGGATGACTAAATCTTTACGGGAGATTTTGAGGCAAAAGAAGTGACTGTAGAAGAGAAACAAGGTAGATTATTGTAATATGCGGGCTAAGGCTAAAAAGGAAATAACAAGTAAATAATAAGTAATCCTAAGATGTTTTTTCAATATTGTAGTAGAAAAGGGAAAGCTAATGATGAGGTTACGTGCATTAAGAATAACCTTTTAGGGTCGGCTGGATCGCTACCAATCCGAGCAGCAATAAAAGTATATTTCTATTTCTAACATCGCAAGATTTTATCATACATACGCGCAGGGGCGTCATGCAAGGCAAAAATCTGAGGGGGCACAACTCAAAACCACTAGTTTTTATTAATAATAATAATAATAATAATAATAATAATAATAATAATAATAATAATAATAATAATAAACTTTATTTGGCCTCGAAAGGGTAATCTCAAGCGGGCAAGGGTGGAGGTTATGTCTACTAGCCTGTAGAGAGCACTGTATCTGTTCTCCCTTTCTTTTGTCTTCAGCTCTATCTGTTTGGCCTTCTGGGCTGACAGTTGCTCATCAACTGGAGTAGTCATCAAATTCAGCTGCCACTTTTGAAAGTTTTCCATATGCTGTTGGCTTGCATCGTGTCTGGCAAAACCTTTCCCTGTATCCAAAGCTGACTTCCAAGCTCTAAATCCCTCAGCAGAAAACTTCCTGTCAGTTGCAGTGCATCCAAACACTCTACAGGAAAACAAAAAGCTGCATCTCTTGTTTTATTGTACTCTTACCATTGGTACTTTTTCAACCAGGTTTTGTTGAAGCTCCTATATTTACTTCCAATTAATAGTAATTAATCCTTTGGATAGCTTTCTTCTTCTCTTTGAATGGGTCCTCTCCTGATGTAACTGTCCCTTGCCAGACGCTCACTTGGAATAATAAAATCAGCATCTTCCTCTAAAAAGTAAGTAGAAAATGCTTAGTTAAACAATTCTATATAGAATAGAATGTTTAAGTAAGATAGAAGCCTAAAGTGAACCACTAGGTGGCACACTTCCCATGTTCTTAGCATTGAGAATAGGCTTCTAAAATGTAAGAATCTTACATAATGTATCAAACTACAGCTCTGGAAAAACATTAAGAGACCACATCAACATTATCAGTTAAACCAGGTTTTTCATGATTAAAAATGCTTTAATCTGTTGTGGCAGCCCAAGGGGCTGCACCAGAAAATGGCTGTCTGGCCTCCAACACATGGCAGCCAAAAAACACTACATTTCCCCAACAGGCCACAGTAACACCTGAACGAAGTCAGGCAATGGGGACTAACGACCAGCTGAAAGCCATTTCGAGGCCTATTTAAAGGGCTGATCCTGAGACACACATTGAAAAGGAGTAGGAACGTGTTGGGAAAGGAGTTGGTGAGTGTATTAAGGAGAGCGTGAGAGCGTGAGAGCGTGAGAGCGTGAGAGCGTGAGAGCGTGAGAGCGTGAGAGCGTGAGAGCGTGAGAGCGTGAGAGCGTGAGAGCGTGAGAGCGTGAGAGCGTGACCGTTTTGAGGACCCCCATTGGATTGACTACGGACTGGATAACGGAATTGACTTGGATAACGGAACTGGATTTTGGACACTGACTACGAGATAAAGATTGCGGACTTTGTGTTTGTATTCCCCCGAATACCCTGCCCTTTGTTTTGTGTAGTGTTTGTCTAAGATTTATTCGTTTAATAAATTATCATTTTTGTTTATATTACTGCCTCCTCTGTGTTTTTGAACTTGCCTACGCCCTCTGCAAGGTCCGTGAGTGTCGCCCAACACCCGGGGACACCACACTGTATAAACTTGTCTATAAACACATACCATTTCATTATATGATTCTCGGTCAGTCTGAAAGTCTGAGAAAAACCCAAAACGGACAAAAATCTACGTGGTGAAATTAAATGGTATTTCTATGCAAATCAGCCATTGCAACTTCGACTGATTCTGTCAGAGCACGTCACAAATCTCACTTAGATAGCTAGTTTAGCTAGCTATCCTACCTCGTCTTGCCCTGTTTGTATCCTCCCTCAGGGAAGGGATGGGGCTTTCTGCTTGCTTAACAAAAAACGCTGATATTTTCCTCTGCCTGCCTGTCACCTGGAGATATCAAAAGGAATTCAGTCTTTTGCTAACTATAACCTGTGATAGTGATGGTGGTAACTATCAGCTCTGCAATCAAAAGTCAACTCATGACAGACAGCTGAGCTAGCTAAACAACCGGATTGAGGGATGCTAACTTTAGCTAGCTAGCTGGTAGCTAGCCAACTATCTTGCAAAGCAAACTAGATATTTCTTAAACGCAATACGTTTGTAAAACTAATTGCATTTCATTTTCACAAGTTTGAAAAGGGGATTATTGCTCTACTAACCTCTTGAGCAGCCAACTGCACCTGCAGCCGCCTCTACCACTCTCATTGATATGACCGGTCCGGTCAGTGCGCGCACTTTGCAAAACAAAACTTTTACACTTGTAAGAAACCAACCATAGGCAAAGGGGGTGTGTGACTTTTTGAGGTATGATCTATGACATAATTATGAGAATACGTTTGACTCATAATATAAAACGATCATAACTACATATTATAAAAAAATAAATGGTAATAAAATAAAATAAAAAAACAAAATCTGAAAAAATCTGAGGGGGCATGACGCTTCTGCCTACGCGGCAAACACATTGACAGAAACCTTAGAATCGCTACTTTCCGATTTGAGCACTGGCAAATATTCGATTTTTAAAATTAGGTTAACTAGACAAAAAGTAAACCTTGTCTCTTATTCTCGCTTTTACTCTATGATACTGACCAAACTATTGATGGCATATAAATGTAGCTGTGATTGTCCTTCAAATAAAAATATCAAACACTTTGGAGTAAGTGTGTGTTAAGTTTATGAAATTTAGATAAATATCATACGACACCAAAATCTCAAAGCTTCTCTGAATTAAGCACGGACCTGTGGGGGATAAGGAAGGAACTTTGGTTTATAATAAGGATATTGCGAACACAGTAAACGGTTACGTTGTTGAGCGCTTTACTGGATAAGAGGTTATAAATGTGCCTAAAAGTATAGACAATGTACAGAATGTTTTGGAGTACTTTGAGACCAGGGACATAGAAGTACTAGAAAAACTACTAAAACTTAAGTCAAATAAGGCAGCAGGCCCCAATGGCATATATCCCAGAGTACTCAAAGAACTTGGGGAAATGATACTGTATATAAACCACTGACAGATATTTTTATGCAATCCATAAACACTGGAGAAATACCAGATCACTGGAAGCAGGGTAGTATAATTCCAATATATAAGAAGGAGACCCTACTGACCCAGGGAACTATAGGCCTCTCAGTTGAACTTGCATCTCATGTAAAATACTGGAATGTATTGTGGTGTCCACAGGGGTTTTGGGCGACACTCACGGACCTTGCAGAGGGCGTAGGCAAGTTAAATAACCTGGAGGAGGCAGTATTACAAACAAAATGATAATTTATTAAACAAATACTGACAAAACACAAAAAAGGGTGGGGTCTTCGGGGGAATTCACAACACAATCTTTGTCAATGTCCGTAATCCAAGTCAGGATGTCCAGACACTGCAGATGCTCTTCTTCCAACATCTGTGCTAGGTTTCTCACCTCTTTTTCCAATTCCAGGCTGTGCGCCTCCACACATCTCACCTCATTTCCAAGAGAGGTTTTTTCCCTCTCTAGCTCCACTGCCATGTTCCCAATCTTCCTCAGGGAGTCGTTGTGCTCCTCCAGAATGTCCCAAAGGCCACCAGGTGGCGCTCCTCTGAGGTCCCCAACTCAGCCTTTGTCCTGTCCAGCTCAATCTGGGCATACTTCAGCTCTTGGACCTCCTGGAGGGTGACTCGCCATTGGTCCTCAACCATGGCCGCCCATCTCTGGTTCTTCACCAGGGCTTCCTTCTGGTCAACACAACATTTCTCCAGTTTTCGGATCACTTAATCTTGGCCCTTTATGAACATTTGCGCCTCTCCCAACTCTACCTCTCACCCAGCACACTTCTCAGCAATTCTTACTTTACTATGCTGCGGTGGCCTACTTGGGTTCTTGTGGCCCTTTTCTCTAGGGGGCACAACAGGGTAGGAGTGGCCATTTTTCTTTTGGACTTTTCCATCTTGTCCTTCCTTTGGGTCCTTCTAGCCATATTCTTCCCTCTCAGAACAATCGCTGGGTTGGTGACCATACTCCAGGCAGCATACACCACGGGTCACCACTTTGTGCCAATTTGGCCTGCTCCTTGTCCCAAGCCTCCATGTCTGTATCCACTGTCCAGTCACCTTTCATCAGGGTGTCTTTTCCTTTCAAAAGTCAAAAATTCAAAACCAAAAACAAATCCCGGTGATGCCCTCTGCCTGCATTCTCCACCATATGTGGTGTCCCTAGGGGTTGGGCGACACTCACGAACCTTGCAGAGGGCGTAGGCAAGTTAAATAAGATGGAGGAGGCAGTATTACAAACAAAATGATAATTTATTAAACAAATACTGACAAAACAAAAAAAGGGTGGGGTCTTCAGGGGAATTCACAACACAAAGTCCATAATCCTTATCTTTGTCGATGTCCGTAATTCAAGTCCAAATCCAGGTCAGTTCCTCACACAGTCCAAGTCGGTACACAAAAAGGGTCCTCAAAACAATCCAATTCCAAACACAATAAGCAATCCAAAACACTTCTCTCTTCGCAATCCAAAACACTTCTCTCTTCGCAATCCAAAACACTTCTCTCTTCGCAATCCAAAACACTTCTCTCTTCGCAATCCAACACACTCCCCACAACCACCAATCTACACCTTCTCTTAGTGTAACATAAACAAGTCCTTTAAATAGGCCTTCAAACGGCCTTCAGCTGTCCGTAGTCCCAAATGCTTAACTTGGTTCAGGTGCATGTAGGTTTTTCCTCTCCAGTGGCTCCCAAGAATGAAAGGGCCAGGCAGCCATTTTCCGGTGCAGGCCCTTGGGACGCCACAGTATTATTAGGGATAAGTTGGAATCATTCTTGAAAAATAATAGTATTTTAAGGGAGAGCCAACATGATTTTCTTAAGGGGAGGTCATGCCTAAGAAACCTCCAGGACTCTTTTGAAGAAGCTACAAAGTGTGTTGACCTGAACCAGGCTTATAATATTATGCATTTGGACTTTCAAAAAGCATTTGACAAGGTACCACATGAAAGGCTCATTGTTAAAATGAATTCAGTAGGAATTTCAGGAGTCGTTTCAGAGTGGGTTCATAATTGGCTGCAAGGACGTATACAAAGAGTAACAGTAGGTGGGGTCATATCTGACCTAGGTGCTGTGGGCAGTGGAGTCCCGCAGGGATCGGAGCTGGAACCTCTGCTCTTCCTTATTTACATAAATGACCTTGATAGGAACGTTAGTAGCAAAATAATTACATTTGCAGATGATACTAAACTTGGGGGTTTGGCAAACAGTTTGGAATCGACTAAAGTAATCCAAGACAATTTCAACAAAATCCAAGAATGGGCAGAAATGTGGACCGTGGACCACCAGATCCTGCTCTCATCTCTTGTCGAGATGGGAATCTCTGGATCTGCACTGACATGGTTCAAGTCATACCTGGCTGACTGGTCTGTTCTCGTCATTATGTATTCTTATGTTCTTATGTACATTCTTACTACATCATTCTCAATACACCATAAAAGTGCCTACCTCACCAGCAGGATATTACTGGAGACACACAGACCACAACCATCAAAATTCTTATGTATTTCTATACATTTTCTCAATTTGGGAAAAGTTGTTGTGTTTTTCGTTTCCCCAAAGACCCCAGATTGAGGAAATTGAGGGAGAAGCAATGTGTGTCTGTGCAATTATGTTAGCAAAACATTTGTTGCTGTCATTTATTAAATGAATAAGAGCTACCTGGAAATTTTATAGTGGCTTACAATTCTATTAATTCTATTGGTTCAACAATAGACAATACATACATGTACAACTCTCTCTCTAACGACCAAAAAGATATGTATGGGTGTGATATTTTCGAACAATAATAATTAAAATGTAAGTTGAGAGGGGAAGGTTATGCCTTTAGCTTTAGCTCAAGGCAGGCCCCGAAAAAGAGGGTGGAAGTGTGTCATACAGACTTTCCCACAGGACGAGTTTACCACATACAGCGCTAATGTTAGCTCTGCATGTTAGCTCCTTAAAAAAGGACAAGATGCCGTATAAACTAACAAGAGGAGCCATTGTATTTGGATTGTGTGTCTCCAGTCGGGTGTTGCTATGCACGTTACTATGTTGATGATGCTGCACTTTCATGGCATATTCCAGGAGGTTCAATTCAGAGAAACCTGCCACAATTCCAGTAAAATTAAAATCAATACAAGCCACAGAACTTGGTCGCCAAAATAGCTAGACACTGTGCAATGTTTCTTTTTACTCCTTTTGTATTTTGTAGGGCTGTCCCCGACTAAAACAAATCTTGGGTCGACCAACAGTCGTCCGTTTTTTTCGATTGGTCGAAACTTTTTTTCTATATGACACACCCTATTTATTTGAATAAATACAACTATATGCACACTGCGCTTGTCTCGTGTTTTATAACTTTCTTAAGTGAACGACACAAATGAGTAATAATAGGCTAATGACTTTATGGAGCCGGAGTTCAAGATTACCTGAAAGAAAAAAAAACGTCTCCATTCCGAGCCTCTTCATGCTGCCCTTGCAGATTCTGCCGTTGCGCTTGTGAAGTTGCGGTATGGCCACAAAATAGGCTGATGCTTTTATTTGACCACATAACATAACTTAACCATAACACATTCTATTGTGTAGGCTATGTTTTATTTAATTAACCAGGTTTGTCTCATTGGGAATAAAACATCTATTTAGCTAAAAAATAGGCTAACAAACGAATGATCACACATAACCTAATGTCTTAAATTGTAGCCTAAAGCTGAACATAAAGTGGCTATAGCCTATCGAAAATAACTTACTCGAGTCGGAGACCATCCGATGGCCTACTTACCCAGTCGTTTCAGGTTATGGCACAGGAGCACTAGCTTGTCCACATTTTTTGACAAAAGGCTTCTCCTCGTTTTATTAACGATAAACCCTGCCTTGGAAAAGTTCACATTCCACTTTTTTTGGATCGTCCGCGACTAAAACGAAATGCTGCCATACTCCAGATTTTGGCAGTAATGAGTAATTAAAGTATGCCTATATCACTAATCTTAACTGTAGGCAAATCTTAGGCTACAATTAAAATGCACATTCGCGTGCCTAAAACAAGAAGGATACAATGTAGGCTACATGAAAGGGGGTGTTACGCATGTTAGTTATACATATATAAACCATACAATTAGCAAAACACATTTATTATAAAATGTTACTTTTATTCGTTTTGCAGAATTATTCACAACATTACTATTACCTTAACTGCCTAATACAATTTAAAGAGAACATATATAGGCCTAGCTATGTTAAGAGTGAAGGACTGTCACTGCCATACCCGCAGCATCCAGAATGGATTATTCTACTGACAAGTGCGCCGAACTGTGGCGCGACTTTAGGTGTCTCATGCTGCGTGGAGAATAATTTTATTTTTATTTTATTTCGCGCGACTGCTCGACCAAAACAAATCTTGGTTGACCAACAGCCCACCCTAGTCTTTTGATTACTGAAAGTAGTAAACTTTCTGCAGTAGGTATTTCAAATGTAGGGCCCTGGCAGAATGCAAAAAAAACAGCATTGACTAGTGTTTATATTTGTAAAAATATTTGACTTCAAACAGATTGTCTGCCTTGTGGTGCAGGGTAATGGGCTAACATTCCTTTTTCTTCTTCACACCGAACACACTTTGCAAAACACACAACAGACATTTGTATCTAGTAAGTGACATGAAAACTGGGTAAAAGAGTTCAGTAGGGGCTTCACAGAAGACATGCATACCCAATTTCCTTCAGTATCACATTGACAAATTCAATTCACTTCCAGGACCAAAGCCTGCAAAACTGAACAGAAACACAGAGCATAGGACACGCATGACTGACACCTCTCTTTAGTGTCATCCTGCTTTCCACACATGGCAAAGACAGGCAACCCAGCCATTTCTATTAGTCTTCTTCTATTAGTCTTCTCTTATTTTTCCTGTCACTCACATTTGCAGTCAGCATTGCTGTAACTCCTTTGAGATAACTGCCCATGACAACACAAGTGCAATTTCAAATTGGGTCCCACTTATAGAACAATAAAGAAAGTATTTTAAAATTCTCAAAAGCATTGAAATAATTTTTATTTATTATATATATATATAGTATAGAGCAGGAGAAAAGACCATGTTTCTGTGGTCAGCCCATCATCAGCAGCATAGCCAACGATACCACTGCATAAGCAACCAGACAGTGCCTGTGACATTACTGTACTGGGGGAGAGGCTTATGCTGAAAGCCACGCCCATCCCCCTGTCAGTGCTGCTCGCCCATCTGTTCTTTTATCTGTACCGGACGTGCTCACATGCCTACCTGCTGAAGCTATATTTATCTCAGACTGAAGGCATGGCTGGCAGTGATACATCAGGTATTTAACTATTTCTGTGCACCTGGGGCTTTACTGGGTACATATTCAAGTACATACATTTTAAAAGCCTCCACCCCCCCACCCCCAACCTCATTTTAAATTCATTTCAAGCTTCATCTTCATCATTAAAGTTAATTGATAACAACTATTTTAGTTCAAGAAACCATCCAGGCCTGTTCAGAGACATACATAGGTTTAGCTACAGTATGTGACAGTCTTAGAATGCACACTTTGTGCAGTAATACCCCTTTAAATATAATCTTGTGTATTTGAAATAGAACCACTTTAACAGGGTTTGCTGGTGACTCAGAAAGCCTGAGGGCTGTTCTATTTCACTTAAATCCCACAGATTCTGAAAATCCGCTCAACTGAGAAAAGCCCCTTAACCGTGTAAGCAGTAAACCCAAAAAAAGTGAATAAATTAGCAAGCCTATATTTGCAAAAATGACTGGTGACTCATTTCTAGGTGAGACGAGCAGCTTGGAAAGCCCTGCCCCCATCACTGACATCATAACATTCTCAAAGCCAATAGGTCACTGCAGAACACATTTTACATGCAGTGAGAGCAATTTAGGTAATTTTATTACCTACATTTTAAAGTTTATTTTGTATCTCTCCTGTATTTCAATGCGGTTGCTCTTTTCATTTTTGATCTGCAAGGACAATCTGTGTCAGTAAGCTCTCTGCGCTAGTAACATCACTATGCTAACATCACTATGCCAGTAAGATCTCTAGATTGGTGAAATCTCTGTGTCAGTAAGATTTCTGTGTCAGTGACACCTCTCGATCAGTAAGATATCTGTATTAGATCCCTGCTGTGTCAGTATGGTTTTTGTGTTAGATATCTGTGTCATGAAGATTTATCTCATTTTCATTTAGCTGTTATTTAACCAGGAATGCTCACTGAGATTAACAACGCCAGTATGGTCTTTGTATTCGTAAGATCTCTGTAAAGTCGTTGCGCTATACATTTTGTTTAATTAAGATCTCTGTTAGATCTCTGTGTTACATTTCTGTGTTGGGAAGGTCTTTGTTCCAGATGTCTATGTCGGTAACCAGCTCACCTGGCAGTCAAAGTCCTGGAAATTCCGGGCATTCTGCACAAAAAGAGAGAAAAAGCTGTTTTAGTAGTCTTACAGACATTCCATCAATGTTTCAGAACATTTTCATCTTAGATCCTCCTACACAACAGAACCAATAATTTGCTATTTAATTCTGAAAAAGAAGGCAAGAAAGAGAGAGAGAAAGATAAATGTGAGAAATATGAAAAAGAGAATGAAAGAAAGAAATACATTGTCCCACGGGTGTCAATTGGGTATGGCAAGGTAAGGCTGTTGCCATAGCTTCATATGCCATTTTTAAAACTTAAATAAGCCTAAATAAAGCAGTAAAAGTTGTGTCTTATAATGTTTTCATATCTATTTTAGCCTACGTTGATAACTCTAATTTAGTCAAAAAAGTTTGGATTCCCAGTTAAAATATCAGTCAAGTAACACAGTATGAAAGAAATATTTATTTATTGATACTATTATTGGCCAAGCAGTGAGCTCAAACGGTTTTACCATTTACTGTTTCACCCATTATCAACACAATATATTTTACGTGACGTCACTTTGCCATACCTTAGCTAATTCAGTCCCTGGCTCTTCCAATCTCATCCTGCATCCTCTCTGGTCCCTAACAGGCAGTTACCAAAAATGGCCACTAGATGTAGGACCAGGCCAGCGAGAGCGAGCACAAGACTGCATCGGGCAAACAAACCCGGTGTTTTTCACATCTCCACCAAAGAGCATCTGGGCTTTTCTGTGCAGCCCCCTCCTGTCACCCTGTATTCTGCCCACACTCTATCACAGGAACCACTCATGAGGTCCTATCAGCTGGGTAATCTTTCAGCAAAGACAAAACCCAGTGTCAAGGGAAGTGGCAGGGGGTCTTTTAAAGCAGACGCACACACACTTCCACCCCAACCCCACTGCTCCATCTTGATGAATGTAACGTGAGGGTGCAGAAGACTGGAGAAGCGCTAATGGTGGAGGGTAATCGGAGGGTAATCCACTTTCCCACTTCATTAGGAGCTGCACTAATTAGAGAACATAAAAACCCCATAATGGAGAGGGGGAGGAATTCCTTCATTAACTGCTGCACCCTTCATCCCCCTTCTTTCTATTGTCCTCTCTATTCTCTCTCTCATGTTATCACTCTCTGCCTGTCTCTCTTTCTTTAGCTGAGTAGTGGGAGATGAGACCAGCCACTTTCCCACTTTCATCGTCTCTCTTCCCACCTCGCTCTCATTCCTTCCTTCTCCTCCTCCATTACCCACCACCTCGCTCTCAATCCTTCCTTCTCTTCTTCCATTACCCCCCTGGCCCAGGCATCAATAATTCAGGCAGAGTAACAGAGTGCTGACAGGGATACTGAGGGAGGCCTGCATCTCACTCAGGCCACTGCGGGTCACAGCAAGTCTCTATCTTACACAGCAGCTAGGCCTATACCTTCACAATCACAGGAAATGTTCATCTAAGAAGACACAGAGAGGGAGGGAAAGAGTGAGAGGACATTCAGCCAAAAGAGAGATCCTCTGTGTAGTACTGTATGTGTATGTGTTTAATGACCTTTCTCTTTGTAGCGTGTCTGTGTGATTACAATTCCTTTTCTCCACTGAACGTGTGTCCCTCGTGGTCGCCTCACCTTGTTGGTCAGCAGGGGCTTGATCTCAGTCAACTGCACATCCTGTAGCTCGTCCATCGTCTAGTGAGAGAGAGAAAGAGAGACAGAGAGATACTTTAAAAAAATTCATGTAGCATTTACTTTTCTTTTTCTGTTTCTTATGTTTCACATTTCTACTACTACTGCACAAACACCATGAAGCAAAACCTCAGCTCAGTCCTACTCTACACACTACACCTCAGCCAAGATTTCGACTCACTGTATGCCAGTTCTACACCACGCCCAGGAAAACACATCACCTCTGCAATGGTGGCTACTGAGAAGGGAGGTGAAGGACCTTTACAAGGATCTGGCTGGTGACTGAACCCCACAACCTTCCGGTGTCTGGGAGAAGCTTCGCAGTGGGAGTGAGAGGAGGCTTTTAATCTGCTGTGAGGACAGGGACAGGGGAACACAGTCAGCAGCAGCAGCAGCAGTCTGTACGGGTTCTATTCAGTAATTGAATTGCGCTCATCCACATGCGAGGAACACCCCGATGCTCCTGTTGCCATGGACACGTTCATCTGGATGGATGAGCAGGGACAGGAGGGGAGGGAGCGGAGGTTTGAGGGAATTCAGTTAAGAGAGAGAGAGCAAGTCTCTTTCACCTTGAATGCCTATCCTAAATGTAAGTGCTTTTCTCTGGTGGGTACTATGACAAAAATGATCACTTGTATCTCAAAGACCAGCTAATGCAGCTTATGCAACACAAATACAGACTAAGACATTAAAATACAATGAAATACAGCAATCACACACAACACAAAAAGACAATCATACACAACACAAAAACACAATCAAGACAGGAGTTCCGCTACATACACACAGCTAACAAGCATGCCTGCATTTACCAACACACACACACACACACACTCACTCACACATACAAACACAGACACACACACACACATAAGTACAAACGCACACACACACACACACACACTCACAAACAGGGTATAAGTCATGCTATAAGTCTACAGTAAGAAACAATAAAACAGCCATTGACTCCCAAGTCCATCCTGAATCTATTCACTGACACACCGAGGCCTAATGGTGCCAGCAGTTGTATAAGTTACACTATTGATTTTTAAATCAATAAAATGTGCTGCCGCCTCCATAACAGGTCTAAATGGACCTCTGGGAGTCTGGGGACAGCATGTAGTGACCAGTGTTGGCCACAATATGATGAATGCAGATGAGCTTTGTCTTTGTGGAAGGTCACCCTCCCGCCTGTGTGCTGGGCTCAGCTACAGATTCACGTAAATCCCTGTCTCACTCACCCCTCCTCCACAACCTGGAGATGGCAGAGCGCCGTGGCCAGCTTCTTTCAGATCACCACTAACACCAGAAACTACAGACATCACAATTGAGAGACTCGCATGGCTTCTAAAAAGACCAACCGTAAAACTTCTCAACAACAAACCTGAGTCAGAAACAAATGAGCCTTTATTTATAAGTAGTTACTTCCCCCTCTCCTGTACAACAGTCACCCTAAACTTCCTCACTCTTTCATCCTTGTGACCTCTGCCCAAAAGCTGGGGGCCTCCAGTGGGCCTGGGGCTCCGGCTCCTGCAGCTGATCTTTGATGTTTGAGTCCTGGCCGAAATATGAGGGTGAGATAAACCAAAGCCACTCCGTGCTCTCCAAAATGATGAGGCCAAGGAACTGACCCATTTACTCCTTCGGTGCTACATTTACAATCTTCAGGAAACTGAAGTGCTGTGAATATATATACACCAATCAGCCACAACATTAAAACCACCTGCCTAATATTGTGTAGGTTCCCCTCGTGCCACCAAAACAGCTCTGACCCGTCGAGGCATGGACTCCACAAGACCTCTGAAGGTGTCCTGCGGTATCTGGTACCAAGACGTTAGCAGCAGATCCTTTAAGTCCTGTAAGTTGCCTCCATGTATCGGACTTGTTGGTCCAGCACATCCCACAGATGCTCGATCGGATTGAGATCTGGGGAATTTGGAGGCCAAGTCAACACCTTTGTCATGTTCCTCAAACCATTCCTGAACAGTTTTTGCAGTGTGGCAGGGCGCATTATCCTGCTGAAAGAGGCCACTGCCATCAGGGAATACCGTTTCCATGAAGGGGTGTACTTGGTCTGCAACAATGTTTAAGTAGGTGGTACGTGTCAAAGTAACATCCACATGAATGCCAGGACCCAAGGTTTCCCAGTAGAACATTGCCCAGAGCATCACAGTGCCTCCATCGGCTTGCCTTCTTCCAATAGTGCATCCTGGTGCCATCTCTTCCCCAGGAAAACGACGTACACGCACCCGGCCATCCACATGATGTAAAAGAAAACGTGATTCATCAGACCAGCCCACCTTCTTCCATTGCTCCATGGTTCAGTTCTGACACTCACGTGCCCATTGTAGGCGCTTTCGGCGGTGAACAGGGGTCAGCATGGGCACTCTGACCGGTCTGCAGCTACGCTGCCCCATACACAGCAAGCTGCGATGCACTGTGTGTTCTGACACCTTTCTATCATAGCCAGCATTAACTTTTTCAGCAATTTGTGCTACAGTGGCTCTTCTGTGGGATCGGACCAGACGGGCTAGCCTTCACTCCCGACAGGTGCCATTGTAACGAGATGATCAATGTTATTCACTTCACCTGTCAGTGGTTTTAATGTTGTGGCTGATCAGTGTATATACATATATATATATATATATATATAATATTGTGGCATCCCAAGGGGCGGCACAGGGAAAATGGCTGCCTGCCCCTTTAACTCTCGTGAGCCACTAGAGCCATCAGGACTACAGCTCCCAGCAGCCTGCAGTAAGAGAGGATCGTTTTGAAGTTCTTTTCAGATTTGACTTGGATTGTTTTGAGAACCCTGTTTTGTGTACCAACTATTGTGTATTTGAGGAACTGGATTGGATTTTGACATTGGATTACAGACAAAGACAATGCGCAAAGGATTATGGACTGTATGTGTTTGTTTCCCCTGATTACCCGATCCTTTTTTGTATTCTTGTAAAGAAATCAGTTTAATAAAATTATAGTTTTGTTTTGAATATTGCCTCCTCCGGATTCTTCACTTGCCTACGCACTCTGAAAAGGTCCTTGAGTGTCACCCCACCCCCAGTGGCACTACAATATATACGGTCTATTCACAAGGGGGGTGGTTAGCCCTACCCTCTCACTGGTTGTACGGGTGTGATTGGACAAAAACATAGAATGGTTACATTAAAAGAAAAACACTCTCTGCTCAAAGGAAGCCAGTACTTATGGCTGGAAAATCTGCCTCCAATCCTGCCTAAATCCATATCAGCTGTGCTAAGCAATAGTTTGGAGGGGAGAAAAAGACAAATAAATATTCTGTGTGTTTCCCTATGACACAAACTGCTGAAAGCAATGCTCATTGGATGGATTTCAGATGTCATTTGACTGGGCAGCAGCAGAGAGAGGGAGATATTTCAGTTCAGTTCCTTCTGCTAATCTCTATCAGTGGTTCTGGAGTATAAGGGAATAATTTCTCAGTTTTTTCCACATTCACTGAAATATTATTTTTTTCTTCAGATTTTTTGATTACTGGTGGAAAAATGTCCTCTGTGAAGCACTGTGTACCCTGAAATGTACACAAAATAAAATGTATACAAAATAAAGACCGATTGAGATTAATTTACATGATCCATATATCACTGTCATCAATGTAATTATGATTATTATTACAACATACAGTATCCAACACATACCTTTTCAGGGTGACCTATAGACTGAGGCTTTTATACTTTCTTGTTCACTCAAGAGCAAGTAGCACAACATGGTGAGGCACCCACCTCTGTCACAACCCAGCACAGCTCAAGTACAGCTTATACGTTACTGTTCTCAATATAATCACTTTGAACTGCTTGTGTATAATGCACTCTGTGATAACGTTTTAGTATAGCTATGCAGATTAATTCAAGTGCATTTCTAATGGCGCTTTGGATGGCTGATTGATATAGATGCAGGATACAGTATAATATACAAGTTACTCTTGAAATCTGAAGTGCCATTACAGCAAATAGCATTGCTCATTTACAAACTAGCATTGTGATGTAATTTCTGTAGAGAAAGACTAAATCACAAAGTGAATACACAAGACAGAGGGCCCAGAAGGGCCAATGAGATACTACCATGAATTTTGAATGGAAGCTCTGGCTGACCGTGAACAAAAACCTCTCAGCACATTCATCAAAAGCCCTGTTCCCTGATACAATGATGGGCCTCATGGTCTAGTATCAAATCCTGACCATGCCAGTGCTGCCTTAGGCCGGAAGTACCGCAGGGAGATGCCATGTCAGCCTGAAAAGAGGCAGTAGCTGGCTGAACGCGCTTTGGTTCAATGAGTGACAAATATTTCCAACAATTTCAAAATTCACTCTCCTGCCTAACATTAAACAGTCCCCATCCTAATAGGAGAGGATGAAAAAAAAGACAGAAAGAGAAAGTGAGAACAGCATGGGAGGGTGTTAATGCTGCTGTAGAGACAGGAGGCCGCTGTACTGCAGTAAGAGCCCTGTGCTTGACCGAGCAGAAGATATGGCAGGAACCTCGGTGCCAATGAGCCAATCCTACTGTCAGTGCAGTCTCAATTGCTCCACTCACCCAGCCAGCCATTCGCAGCCTAATTATACAACACAGCATATCTCTCACTCACTGTACTGGCTGCTGGTGAGCAAAGGATTCAATGAGGAGATCAAAGAATCCTGGCATTGATGAGCCACCTATTGTGCTACTTGGGAAGAGAGCACTGTACTGTCTTGACAGTGAATATCGCTGTGTGGGCCATAGATATATCTATACCTCCCTGCACTTTCTCCACCTCCTCTATCTCCCTTCACCGTCTCTTGAATGTCAAACTCAGTCCCCGCACCTCCCTTCTCTCCATCCACCTTCTCCACCTAAATAATACATCTAAAGGTGTCTAACGAATCTCTAGCCTGTCGTTCTCTCCCACTGGATGCGGTCTCTCTGTACTTCCCTTGCTTAATTCCCCTTCAAGTCCAAGATGAAGCAGAAATCATTTTGTGATGGTCAGGAAATAAAGGCTATATGTGCTATTTTTGGTCTTGTAACCTTAGGAAGCCTGTTGTCCTAGAGTGACCCTGAATATGACTGGTACATATTTTACTGTAGGACACAAAAAGAGGGAGGAGGAGGGGGAAAGGAAGAGCGAGCAAGACAGGAGAGCTTTACCTGCCCTGTCAGCAAACTGATGAATACTGAGCAGGAAGACACTCTTCATGCTTCTCCCTCTATCTCTTCATATCTTAGCTGGGCAGTTTGGGAAACATCATCATTGTCTGTTGAATTACCACTATAAGCCAGTGGTGGCATTAACCCACGGTTAAGACAGTTTAAACACTAACGCCTGTGTGTGGAACATCCCATGAGGTATTTTAGTCAATTCTGTGAACTAAACTCTGCTTCTGGTTCATCGTGCTCATAGGAGCCCAGAGGGCAGGCCCTAGAGCCTCACAAAATGTGGGTGTAATTGAATGTGTGCATTTATATGTGCCTGTGTGTGTGTGGTGTGTCTGTATGTGTTTCTGTGTGTATGTGTGTGTAAGTGTCTGTATAGGTGTGTGCGTGTATGTGCATGTATGTGTTTTGTGTGTGTGTGTCTGTGCATGTATGTGTTTATGCGTGTGTGCGCGTATAGTCAGGTCCATAAGTATTTGTACAGTGACACAATTTTCATCATGTTGGCCCTGTACGCCAGCAGAATGGATTTGAAATGAAACAATCAAGATGTGCTTTAAGTGTAGACTTTCAGCTTTAATTTAAGGGTTTGTCAAAAATATTGTATGAACCGTGTAGGAATTACAACCATTTTTATACATAGCCCCCACAATTTTAGGGGCTCAAAAGTAATTGGACAAACTAACATAATCATAAATTAAATTGTCATTTTTAATACTTGGTTGCAAATTTTTAATTATATAATAAATGTGTTTTGCTAATTGTATGGTTTATATATTTATAACTAACATGTGTAACACCCCCTTTCATGTAACCTATATTGTATTCTTGTTTTAGGCACGCAAATGTGCATTTTACATTTTTAAGCATTTAGCCGACGCTCTTATCCAGAGCGACTTACAAGATGTGCATTAATACATGGTAGGAACAATCATAGATCGCACAAGAGATCGCAGTGCAGTATACAGCGATAGACATCATTGCAGGAAGCTGCGTACCATACCTGTAACACTGGGAAGGAAAAGGTTCATAAAATTATCATTATTTTTGTGTATGCACGCCCCCTCATTTTAATTGTAGCCTAAGATGTGCCTACAGTTAAGATTAGTGATATAGGCATACTTAAATTACTCATTTCGATATAACCTAAGAACATAATGTCAAAGAAAAAATCTGGAGTATGGCAGCATTTCGTTTTAGTCGCGGACGATCCAAAAAAAGTGGAATGTAAACTTTGCAAGCGCGTTTTCCAAGGCAGGGTTTATCGTTTATCGAGGAGCAGCCTTTTGCCAAAAAATGTGGACAAGCTAGTGTTCCTGTGCCATAACATGAAACGACTGGGGAAGTAGGATGGTCTCCGACTCGAGTAAGTTATTTTCTATAGGCTATAGCCACTTTACGTTCAGCTTTAGGCTACAATTTAAGACATTAGGCTATGTGTGATCATTCGTTTGTTAGCCTATTTTTTGCAAAGTATATTTTAAATCCCAATGAGACCAGCTAATTACTTGGTTAATTAAATAAAACATAGCCTACGTATTAGAATGTGTTATGGTTGTGGTCAAATAAAAGTATCAGCCTATTATGTGGCCATACCGCAACTTCACAAGCACAACGGCAGAATCTGCAAGGGCAGCACGAAGAGGAGGCTCGGAAAGTTTTTTTTCTTTCAGGTAATCTTGAACTCCGGCTCCATAAAATCATTAGCCTATTGTTACTCATTTGTGTCATTCACTTAAGAAAGTTATAAAACACGAGACAAGCGCAGTGTGCATATAGTTGTATTTATTAAAACAAATAGGGTGTGCCATATAGAAAAAACGTTTCGACCAATCGAAAAAAACGGACGACTGTTGGTCGACCCAAGATTTGTTTTAGTCGGGGACAGCCCTACTCGCTTGCATGGCAGCTAAGAGGGCTGCCGAAAACGCCTCCTCCGGGGCCCTGCCGGTGCTTGTACGAAACATGAACGCTGAGGCAAATCAGGTAATCGCAAAACTGATCACCACAGCGTATCATGTTTCAAACATGCGCAGCCGTTCACTGCATACTTCAGTGCGATTGATCTTCAACAGAAGAACGAGATTTACCTGGGTACGCAGTACCACACCGACATGGCTTGTCGAAGGCAAGTATCTATCTAATGTTACACTATTTGTCATTCTGTCAGTCAAACCTTGCACTCGCAGTTCATTTTCTATGGGTTTAGCATTTTGTGTTTTCCAGAAAAATGTGTTAATGATCAAACTGTTATTTTACAACTGGTGTTATGAATAGCTTATCATTCGACCACATCACAACCATGAAAAGGTAATGGGCAATAACAACACCATAACATGGTACTCACATAAATTATTAAAACACTGTGTTCATTGTGTGAAATGTTTTAATTGCACACTGTCCCTGCCTTTAAAACAAACTATTTAAAATTAAATTTTATGCCGATAGATTGAAGAGCCAACCCCTTGATGCAGTCATCAAAAGCATGAGGAGCCGTTTCAATGACAAGATTCTTCAGGCGGCTGCAAGGTTGGTGGACCCAAGGGAATGGCCCGCAGAGGAGGCAGACCTGGTCAGTTACGGAGCAGACCATCTCCGTGTCATCACAGACCACTTTGCTGACATACTGGATTGGGTGGGCTGTGACAGGGGTCAGGGAAGGCATCAGGAGTGACCAAGCGCAAAAGTGATGATCAAAGCGCTGCCCCAGGTCCAACAAAGCAAGGTATGGGCAGACTTTTTAACAGACCCTGAAAGGCTGCAGAGCTTCCCCAACCTGCTGATGGTGGTTGAGCTGATCCTCGTGGTCCCACCATCCACTGCTGCCTGTGAGCGTGGCTTCAGTGCCATGAAGCGCATTAAAACGAATTGGCGGAGCAACCTTTCAGTTGAAATGCTGTGGAAACTGCTATACATTAGCACTGAGGGGCCAGCAGTTGCCAATTTAGATGCTGAGCGTGTTGTACAAAGATGGCTGTCAGCAGGGCAGAGAGCACGTTGGGTGTAATTAAGATTTCAATTTGTATGGTTTCATTAGGTTTTTAGATGCAAAGCATCTGCTATAGCCTGTACTTTCACTCACTCACACACGGTTAAGCTCACTCACTCAGTTAACGAGTCCATCTCTGGGGAGAAGGAGGGGGGTCATACCATTTTCGATATGCAAGAATGTTTGTTGCTTCGCATCTATGACACTCTGTCCTTGTTCTGTTTCATTTACTTAAATAAAGATTAAACATGACAATTAACTTTAGTCTTTGTTGTTATTTGATAACCGCTAATAAATAAAACAATTTGTATAGGGGCAAGTAAAAATGTACTTCGGGCAAGTAGATTTCTGACCCACTTGAACAAACGGGGAAGTGAAAAAAAACCTCAACGTTTAACCCTGCCAGAGGCTGGGTTTCTTCCCTGGTGATGCTCTGCCAGGCCTTTCAGTTCCTGCTTGTTCTTGGGGGGTTTTGCCTTCAGCAAGTGAAATGCATGCTCAATTGGATTCAGGTCAAGTGACTGACTTGGCCATTGCAGAACATTCCACTTCTTTGCCTTAAGTCTTGGTTTGCTTTCGCAGTATGCTTCGGGTCATTGTCCATCTGCACTGTAAAGCGCCGTCCAATGAGTTTTGAAGCATTTGGCTGAATCTGAGCAGATAATATAGCCCTATACACTTCAGAATTCGTCCTGCTGCTTTTGTCAGCAGTCACATCATCAATAAATACAAGGGAACCAGTTCCATTGGCAGCCATACAGTACATGCCCATGCCATAACACCACCTCCACCATGCTTCACAGATGAGATGGTATGCTTCGGATCATGAGCAGTTCCTTCCCTTCTCCATACTCTTCTCTTCCCACCATTATGGTACAAGTTGACCTTTGTCTCATCTGTCCATAGGATGTTGTTCCAGAACTGTACAGGCTTTTTTAGATGTTTTTTGGCAAACTCTAATCTGGTCTTCCTGTTTTTGAGGCTTACCAGTGGTTTACATCTTGTGGTAAACCCTCTTTATTTACTCTGGTGAAGTCTTCTCTTGATTGTTAACTTTGACACAGATAGGCCTACCTCCTGGAGGGTGTTCTTGATCTGGCCAACTGTTGTGAAGGGGTTTTTCTTCACCAGGGAAATTATTCTTATGTCATCCACCACAGTTGTTTTCCATGGTCTTCCGGGCCTTTTGGTGTTCACCAGTGTGTTCCTTACTTTTAAGAATGTACTAAATAGTTGATTTGGCCACACCTAATGTTTTTGCTATCGCTCTGATGAGTTTGTTTTGATTTTTCAGCCTAATGATGGCTTGCTTCACTGGCAGTGACAGCTCTTTGGACTTCATATTGAGAGTTAACAGCAACAGATGCAAAATGCAAATCCATCCATCCATTATCTAAGCCGCTTATTCCTGGTCAGGGTCGCGGGGGGCTGGAGCCTATCCCAGCATGCGTTCCGAGCGAGAGGCAGGAATATACCCTGGACAGGTCGCCAATCCATCGCAGGGCACACACACCATTCACTCACACACTCATACCTACGGGCAATTTAGACTCTCCAATTAGCCTAACGTGCATGTCTTTGGACTGTGGGAAGAAACCGGAGTACCCGGAGGAAACCCACGCGGACACGGGAGAACATGCAAACTCCGCACAGAAAGGCCCCCGGCCTGGATTCGAACCCGAGACCTTCTTGCTGTGAGGCGACAGTGCTATCCACTGCACCACCGTGCCGCCTCAAAATGCAAATGCTACACTTGAAATCAACTTGACCTTTTATCTGCTTACTTGCAAATGAAATAATGAAGGAATAACACACCTGGCCATGGAATTGCTGAGCAGCCAATTGTCCAATTACTTTTGGTCCCTTAAAAAGGGGGGGACCACATATAAAAAGTGCTGTAATTCCCACACCGTTCACCGATTTGGATGTACAGTGCATCCGGAAAGTATTCACAGTGCTTCACTTTTTCCACATTTTGTTCTGTTACAGCCTTATTCCAAAATGGATTAAATTCATTTTTTTTCTCAGAATTCTACACACAATACCCCATAATGACAAAGTGAAAAAAGTTTTTTTGACATTTTTGCAAATGTATTAAAAATAAAAAACGAAAATATCACATGTACATAAGTATTCACGCCGTTTGCTATGGCACTCAAAATTGAGCTCAGGTGCATCCTGTTTCCACTGATCATCCTTGAGATGTTTCTAGAACTTCATTGGAGTCCACCTGTGGTAAATTCAATTGATTGGACATGATTTGGAAAGGCACACACCTGTCTATGTAAGGTCCCACAGTTGACAGTGCATGTCAGAGTAAAAACCAAGCCATGAAGTCCTAGGAACTCTCCATAGACCTCCGAGATAGAATTGTGTTGAGGTATAGATCTGGGGAAGGGTATAAAAACATTGCTAAAGCATTGAAAGCACCCAGGATAACAGTGGGCTCCATCATTGTGAAATTTAATAAGTTTGGAACTACTACAACTCTTCTTAGAGCTGGCCGTCTGGCCAAACTAAGTAACCGGGCAAGAAGGGACATGGTCAGGGAGGTGACCAAGAACCCAATGGCCACTCTAAGAGAGCTTCAGAGTTCCTCTGCAGCGATGGGAGAACCTGGTAGAAGGACAAACATCTCTGCAGCACTCCATCAATCAGAGCTTCATGGTAGTGGCTAGACGGAAGCTACTTCTGAGTGAAAGGCATATGACAGCCCACCTGGAGTTTGCCAAATGGTACTTAAAGGACTCTTAAGAGCATCAGGAAAAAGATTATCCGGTCTGATGAGACACAAATTGAACTTTTTGGCCTGAATGCCAAGTGCTACCATAAAGGTCTGAGCTTTCAATGCTTTAGCAATGTTTTTATACCCTTCCCCAGATCTATGCCTCAACACAATTCTATCTCGGAGGTCTATGGAGAGTTCCTAGGACTTCATGGCTTGGTTTTTACTGACATGCACTGTCAACTGTGGGACCTTACATAGACAGGTGTGTGCCTTTCCAAATCATGTCCAATCAATTGAATTTACCACAGGTGGACTCCAATGACGTTCTAGAAACATCTCAAGGATGATCAGTGGAAACAGGATGCACCTGAGCTCAATTTTGAGTGTCATAGCAAACGGCGTGAATACTTATGTACATGTGATATTTTCGTTTTTTATTTTTAATACATTTGCAAAAATTTCAAAAACCTTTTTTAACTTTGTCATTATGGGGTATTGTGTGTAGAATTCAGAGAAAAAAATGAATTTAATCCATTCATTTTGGAATAAAGCTGTAACAGAACAAAATGTGGGAAAAGTGAAGCGCTATGAATACTTTCCGGATGCACTGTAAATACCCTCAAATTAAAGCTGAAAGTCTGCACTTTGAGCTCATATTTCATTTCAACTCCATATGCTGTGGTAGACAGCTACAATAACAATAACTTTGTCAATGTCAAATATTTATGTGCATGTATGTGTTTATGTCGGTGTGTGTGCTGCTCCTTTACTCAGTGGTTGAGCATATAGACCAGGTGAAAGGCAGATTCCAGCACCTCTTCCTGGTCCAGAGCAGCAGTTGTCTGTGTGCTGCTCTGATGAAGAGCAGAGCAGTATTGTCACCGGACAGATCCTTAATCCCAGTGTGGTGCATGTGATGGAGCAGTATGTCCGTCACAGAACTTTTAACCGATTTGGCAAACTTTTACATTTACATTACATGGACCAAATGATCACGCAATCACAAATATTTCTCATTGCTGCTTTTATTGTAAGATCATAATACTTGCATCTCTGACAAACTCCATTGTCTGGGCTATCGGGCAACACGCACATGTCTGCATATGCATGCATGTCAGTGTCACGCGGTGGCTTGTTTGTTCCACTGCTGACTGGTAAAGCGTGGACGTAGACCACACAACTAACCAAGTCACAGAAGCAACACTGAAAAAGTATGAAATCAACGGCAACCCTTACAGGCAACAATTTTGCTTGGCCGACATCTAACCTAATGAGACGCCACATGGGTTATACGTGCAATAATTCTGGAAGAGTTCATGTGGATGGTGAGCCCCGAAATGGAGGTGTGGAGCAGGGAACACCATCTGAACATTGCAGAAGAGGCAGCTTGGCTTGTTGTTCTTCTCTGCCCGGAAAGGATCCAGAAACAGCAACGTCAGCTGATGGAACCAAGGCTCATCATCCAGAAGTAAGTTTGATGGGGGTGGTGGTCTAGCAGACAGCAGGTTAGGTGTTACTATTGTGGGGAGATGTGACACACTAAGCCATACTGCCCAGCTAGAAGGGAGAACCTAAACTAGCTTAGGCTAACACACCCTTCATACCCCACACTCAGGGGATCTTACTGCTGAGAATTTGGTCAAGGTTTTACTGAATGGTGAGTCTGCACAAGCTCTGGTAGACACCGGCACTTCACAGACCTTAGTGCTGGAGAGTTTTGTACCGAGCAAGGAATGACAGGAGCAGGACAAACTCAAGAGTTTGCTGTGTCCATGGTGATGTTAAACGGTACCCTACTGCTGAGGTGTTTCTCACTGTTGATAGTCAAACGTTTTTCCTGCCTGTAGCATTAATACGATGGTTACCTCACCCTGTAGTGCTAGGTCAGGACCTCCCTATTCTAACTGACTTATTGCCACAGACTAAGGTCTATAATGTTGATACTCATGCCCAGAGTACCAAGGAAGCCTTGAGTGCATTACCTTTTTACAATGTGGATTTTCAGGCAATGCAAGGTAAGTCTCGTAAATCCAGGAAACAAGCACAGAGAGAAGGTTAATGGCACTGTTAAAAGTAGCCAGTCTGGGCCTCCCACGTGGTCCAGTGGTTACAACGTCTGACGCTGGCCACGGAGACCGGGGTTCAATTCCCCGTCTCGCCAGAGTCGGCTCTGGCCGGGAGTGCCACCGGGGGCGATTGGCTGTCCACCCCAGGGAGGGGGGAGGGAAGCCGACATGACTTTCGCTGCGCATAAGAGTGGCCCTGTATTACCGGGTTACGGTTGACGGCTTGGCGAATGCCGTCTCTGAGGAGGCGTTACTTCGCCTTCGTCATTCCCGGTCGCAGGACTACGGCAGCGAACTCACATTACTAGGGGGGATTGACATTAAAAAATAGTGGGTCTAATTGGCTACCAAATTGGGAGAAAATGTATTAAAAAAATTAAAAAAAGTAGCCAGTCTAAGCCACTGCCTGAGCCTACTTTGACTGTTGACTTGGACATACCTCAGGATGTAGCCAGGTTGAAGAAAGAGGACCCTACTTTGCAAGGTTAGTTGGAGAGGAGTTGGTGTCGGAGGTAGATGGAGTTAGGCAAAGGACCACAGACTGCTTGGAGGAAGAGATGAAGAGTATGTTTTGAAGGATGAAATTATCTATCAAGTGAAGGGAAATGTGGAGTCCTTGGTTTTGCCAGCATCCCTTAGACACACTGTAATTACGCTTAGCCATTCTGTTCCATGGGCAGGACACCATTACAAGCAAGAAAACTGTCACTTTTCTTGCCCATTGCTTTACACAGATGAGTTTTGTAGAACCTGCTCTGAGTGCTAGTTAACATCAGGGAGGGGGTTTCACACGTGCATTTACACTCCTTGCTTATCATTGACCTACCATTTGAGAGAATAGCTATGGATATAGTTGGACCACTGGATAGGAGTAAGAGTGGAAATAGGTACATTTTTGTTATCTGTGATTATGCCACCAAGTAGCCAGAGGAGTTTCCACTCAGAAACATCAAAGCCGGACACATAGCCAGCTGCCTGATACAGCTTTTCTCCAGGGAAGATAATTTCTCCCAGATGACCAGAATCAGAACCAGAACCAACTTTCTGCCACAGCTCCTCAAACAGGTGTACCATCTGTTCAGAATTAAGGGCATAAAGACCACCCTTATCACCCCCACTCTGAAGTGAGGAAGAAGAAGAAACTGTAGCTGAGCAGCTGGGCAGCTTTCTGGACCACAGCTCTTTCAGGAGAAGCCTGGCTACACCACCCTGGTCTCTCACAACATCTTTCTGAAGGAAGACGCAAGTGAGACAGAAATGCTTTCGGATCCCGGAGCAGCCTAAAACAGGAGTTGGAGACCATGAAAGCCCTTGAAGATTCCGATTGTTCTTGTGCCTAAGAGAGATGGGATTAAAGATGTGATCAGATTAATACCCTCTCAAAAGTTGATCCCTGACCTTTATTGAAAGATTAGGGAAAGTCAAATTCATCTTGATACTCAACTTCAGTAAAGGTTACAGGCAAGTGCTACTGAGTGAGAAGGCCAAGGAGCTCACAGGATTCAGAACACCCTTTGGCTTGCATCATTTAATGCTGATGCCTTTCGGCTTCCAAGGTGCACCATCTACATTTCAAAGACTGATGGATAAGCTGTTACAGGACACCAGAGACTTTTCAGCCGCATGCTTTGATGACGTGGTGATTTTCAGTGAAACCTAGGAAGACCATCTTCACCACTTAACTTGGGTACTTCAGCAGGCCAAGTCAGCTGGCCTAACTATCAACCTCAGAAATATGCCCTTGCCAAGAGAGAGGTCCAGTATCTTGGGTACACTATCAGTCAGGGAGTCATCCGTCTGCAGCTGGGGAAAGTGGAGGCAATTCGGTCCTGCAGACCGCTAACAACCAAAAGGAAGATCACTCATTGGGTTAGTGGGCTGGTACAGGAAGTTAATTTCTAACTTCCAGCGCTGCTGTACTTGCGGTACACCAAGAACAGAGCTCAAACCTGTGGCTTTCCTGAGTCGGAAGCTGTTCCCAAGGGAAACAAAATACTTGACGGTGGAGAAAATGTCTTGCTATCAAGTGGTCGCTTGATTCTCTGCAGTACCATCTCCTGGGGTGACACTTGATGCTGGAGTCAGATCATCGGGCATTGCAGTTGTCACTCGGTACAGCTGCAAAACACAAATTATAGATTAGACGGCTAACTAATAGCGTAGGTATCACTAGGGGTGGGTTATGCATGGTTGTGCAAGTTCATTTCATTACGTATGCATATTGATAATGGTAACTTTGTGAATAACTTTGTAAAGTGAGAGGAGAGCATTTACTCACCTTCATAGTGGACTTCCTGGTAGCGTCATCAAGTTGCAGATAAAGGACGTGATACGGCTTCCTGGGCGCTTTCAGTTTGCGGTCAGTTTAAAGGGGGAATATCTCATGTGCATGGATTTGTAATGAATGTTTAATATGTTAACTTATGGAATATATAATGTGCATTGGATTATTTCAATGTATTAATTATTGAAGGTATAGATAATATGTAACAGTGTAATAGTTTATCACTTTTTATATTTGGAGATGGTATGGTCTTAGTGAGGAAGGTATTTAAGTCAAGCCACCACCATCAGTGGGGGTTGGTTGGTTGTTGCAAGTCATGTACAGTACCTTATGCTATTGTAAGTATTTCTTGAACTATCTTAGGTTCAGTTTTGTTTTGTTTGTCAAAGTCTTTTTGTTGTTTTATTTTTAATCAATTAATGTCCCTGAAGACATCATTTTTGCATCTATCCGTTTCCTCCGATATAGTTTTTTTCCCCCACCATCGCAAGGTCAACCCACAACAATGCTCCAGGTCCGTCACCGACACAAACGTTACTGCTACATATAGTATATACATTGCTACATATAGTATATGTACATATAACCCACCACCCACCAGCAGAAACTGCCCCTGCTTCACCGTGCAGTCAGCAAAACAGAGCTCAGTGTTAAATAAAATGATCCCACTCCTTTTAATCTGCTCATGCACCCAATTACATTCTAAAAAACTGACACTCCCTTGCTTGTCAATCATTTGTGCAGTTCTGCAAGGAAATTTAGAAGCAAGGCTCTCCATTTAACAAACACACACACACGGCCCACGGAGAGACTGATCGTGTGCTTAGTCTGATCCCTAATGGCCATTTATTCTTCAGAAACAGAACAGAGAACAAGGCAAATGCAGTGTCATTTGACTGTGGCTAAAGAGGGCTTTGGCATCGACTTTGTAGCACCCACACGCTGGTGTTCTACGCTCACATGGTTCAGAGTGATATAGAGCTAATCACACTGCTGCTCACGTCAGCCTTCCGCCCTCCTGGGCTGTCAGACAGCAGATTTCCAGGAGAGGGTCATCTGATAGCTCATGATGTGAACTGCAGTGCTGAAGATGGACGGGTCGGGTTGTGTTGGAATTATGAGCTGATGCCACCCTGGGCTGCCCTTCAGAGAGACACGCTGCAAGGATGAACCCCACCTGGGCTGCCTGAGATGCTGACTCCACTCTCTGCAATCGTCCCGCCTTTAAAATAGCATTTTAGTAGAGTTTCAGTAGCAGGGTTCTTTACAGAGACAAAAGTGAGGTATGGATGGAGAGATGCCAATAGAAGGATTAGAGGGTACAGTAAACCCAAAGCAGCTCATATGACTGCCAAAGACATGATAAGAGCACTGAGCTGCCAGTTTGGCTGATAAAACACACAGCCTTGTAGTGACTGCATCATGAGATGTGCACACTAACTTTTTGCGCTGGCCAATGGAGTGCTCCAATCCAACACTCTGGACGATGCTACAACCCACTGGTTACTATGTTTTAGATTTTTTCTCCTGTAAAATACAAAAGGATTCAGACTACTTTGAAGTTTTCAATTTGATCTGGTGCCTGGTCCTGGGCTCAGGGGTGGCAGGGGATCTGCCTCCTAATTTATTTACCCACAATCCTTCCCTCTCTGTCCCGTTGTGGTTTGAATGCACACCATACAGCGGTCTAGATACCTTCTCACCAATGCTCATATTTTCTGTATTTATATTAATTGGAAGAATGCATGGCTCATTAAAGGAAGATCAATTTATGCCTGTAGGGGGGATAGTCATGACACCTCTGTAAACACTGGCAATCACAAACCCTCCTCCAACTGTCTGCTGTATGTTTAAAGTACTGGTATGCACACTGAAAATACAGCAGAGATCAATGCTACAGTAGATACCCAGGCAAATACATTAGTCAAGGTCCTGACCGCTTGAGCACAGGGAGCACAATGTCATTTCAGGTAGATGATGCATGTGAGCAGCATGGAAGAGGACATAACATTAAAAAGTGCCCCACCCGAATGGACAATCCTCAGCCTATAATCCTCATCACTCATGTGAACAAAGCAGTGAACATACTACAACACCTGATTTCACTAATTATCTCACCTCCTGGACCAAGGACAAAAATGAATTAGTGAAACATAGGACAGCAGGGTGTGCTGGTTTTTGTTGTTACTCAGCACTTAATAGTTAAATTAAAGCAGTTGATTGAACAGTTAGCTCATCTCACCTGGTTTCTTGGGTCTGAACTGGATGATGATTTTAAGGCACTCTAACTGCACATGCTGCACTATAGTCACAATTAAACATATCACCAGACTGTGACAAGCGAACTGCAAATAATACACAGGAAAGTAATAACACAAAAAGCTATCTCGTGGTATGCTTCAGGAACTAAGGGGCACTCAGTGTGCTGGGAATGAATGTATCCACTTACCTCTTTCCACACTGTGCACTCAATGAACAAAAATGACCAATTCGGTGCAAGGAAAAATGTGTTGGTCTGCAAGGTTTTTTGATAAAACCCCCAGGAACATGATTGGTTCTCCCGCTATGATTCTCACGCAAGTTGTGGTTGTCTTCAGAGGCATGTTTAAGGCAGTTCACACTCACAACATGGCCGCAGAACTGAGCCTGGTGCTTAGCTGCAAACCTGACCCGCTGGATCTCCCCTCCCACCCGCCTCTGACTGTTCAGAGATTTCCATTCTGCTCTCATGTGGTCTCATTTTTATCACTAACTACCACTCCATCGCCAAACCAGGGCCAAAGATGCAAACCTTATAAATCCATCAAATCCACCGGCCATTTCCCTGAAAATGGAAATGGCTGTTTGGCCAGCTAGTCTGGATGAATTTACACTTAATGACATTATGGGCAGTGTGATGCAATGCTCCTTGTGCACATGTTTTAACAATGTTTTTTCTTTTTCTTTAATGGAAAACCATTTGATGGGTCCAGTCTCATAAGAGATGCTTCTCCTGGTTGTTTCCGTTTCTTATACTTTTGCTATCCATGAAGACTGCACCGTCCATTTCATTTACCAAAACTTTATGTGGCTACATATAGGTGGTGTAGAGGAGCTAGCTTGAAACCACTGGGCTTTTGTGGTTGTTTCTATTTTATTCATTTTACTATAATTTCCCTAGCAAACACAATTGTCCAGGGCAACCTTGAATACATTTTTTGTTGAATACCTTTACAGCTGCATAGGAGCCAAAGTAATCCAGGTTAGATAACTTCAAGAGTGTCCCACATGTGATTTGAAACTGCAGTCTTCTGGCCACAAGTTTTTTGTTCCCAACCACTATATCACACAGTTGTATAATGTATTCTGCACTTAATTACTGGGACTTCGGGCATGTTTGTTATTTAGTGAAGAGCTCTGGCCCTCATGGCCTTCCTCTCCGTAACACCTGCAGTTTTCTGATAGTGGAGAACAATGCTTGAACACAAACGCCAGTTTTTTTCAGATACCGGTAACTAGTTTAGACAACAAATAATGGGAGCCTCCTTTATGTGTTGAGTAAACACATTCTCTGATAGGAATAGTAGCACGTTCCGAAAGCTCACTTTTGAATTCAGCAAACGCAACCACCTACTTTTGACTCAGGTAACCTTCATCAATTATATGACCTGCGCAGGACAAGGTGACATTCAAGAATGTCACCGACACTCGTGCCGGAAGTAGTGCAATATTTCACCTGGCGCGACACAGCAGTTGCCGGTTTCAATATCGAAGCAGAGTGGAGCTACTAAGACCTTGCAGTTGGATGAACAAGCTAATTCAATATAAGCAGCCATATTACTATTATTCGGCAATATTTGCGCACATCTTGTTTATTGGACTTTTAATATGCATCATGTAGCCTAGGTGTGTTTTAAATCATGGCTTATCTCACATTCAATTAACTTAAAGACGTTAGCAGCGCTCAAATAACTGATATCCACTTAACTTAACGCTATCTATATTATTTAAAACATGGACGTTCTTAATACGTTTCCGAAAAACATTTTCATATTAAAAGTAAATCCCTCGTATATTGAGATGCTGGATCCAGACCATAATGTAGGCCAAGAATATCTGTTGAATGAGATCTGAAAAGTCCAAATGTGGTCATAAAACTGCAGTTAGCCAGCTACCCACAATAATATAGCTTCGTGTGAGGTGATTGCATTTGGTTATAAACTGAGCAAGTTACACAACAAATTGCTATATTCAATACAATTATCCATATATTCTCAGATGGCTACTTTGAACTCAATGTTAGTAACATAGAAAGTAATTCCATACCAAATAGATTTTTTCAGTCGAATGCAGTAACGTTAGTGACAAAGCGTCATTCGTTAATTTAAGATGAAAACATTGCTAGCTAGGTTGTTCGTTATATCTAGTTGTGAAACCGACGAGTCATTTGTTCATTTAAATATGGTTCATTTTATTTATGCATATATTAAAATGTATCTATCGACATCTAAGGAATGAAAGAGTCAAATACATTCAGGGTTATTTTGTGAATTATGCCATTGACCGTATGCCATATACCATAGCGAGCTAGGACTAGTTCCCTGCTTCCAAGCCACAACACATCGCACTATCAACAGCACATAAAACTATGATCACATCTGTATGCTACATTTATTTGCTAGCTAGCACGCTTCAGTTGAACTGAAATACGTTGTTTTTTACTCACCGGCTGGATAATCAAATTACACTCTGACTTCTGTCGAAATCCTTGAAACAAACGGTTTTGTAGCTAAAGATATTTGCTGATGTGCGGAACCTTGAACTGAACGTTTCCCTCGCCAGGACGTTTATGACACTCGCAGGGCGGATCTACACATCGGGACAACCCCCACAAGACAAGGCAGGTAAAGATTATTTTAGACGCCCCCAATAGGTTACCTTTGAAGAAGGTACCAATTACAAAGACAAACTAAACAAAATAAACGACAAATAATGATGATCAAACCAGACGTGTCATAACTATCCGAATCACCAGCCTACGTCGTTATATCTGATGTTGTGAAATCTTGCTTTACAGTATCCAAATTAAGAAAAATTAAAGCGTAGCAGGTTTGTCATGAAAATGAAATTGCATTTTGTACATTGCTGCGTGTCCGAATATGTTGCTGTCCCCTGGTCATCACATGGATAATATTAGTCTGAATCACGGTATTTTTCCATTAAAATCTCTTCAGAACCTGGCTGTGCATACCGTTGCAGAAAATGTTTTCGTCTTTGAAATATATAAATACATGTAGCTATATAATACATTTCAAACATACAGTATCGCATTTTTTCAACACATATTATCCCCGAGAATTGCCTGCTAACCAAACGTGGGTTTGACCAAAACAGACTACACCAGGGGTGGCAATATCAAAACAGGTCTGGGTTTGGTCACCGAACAAAAACGCAGTGCACACTGGAAGTGCTCCCCTTTGTGGATACGGCCAAGCGAAGGAATTACAGCTGTTCAGTCAGTACTTTGTGCATTCAGAACTTTTGTACAGCATATTTTTTTCTCCAGGTATTTTTCCCCAATACGGCAATAGATTTTTGACAAAATATTACAGACCGCTATAATGCCCGGTGTAGAAATTGGAATAACTTTCTTTAAAGTCCCGTAGAAAATAGGCAACAGTAGCCTACTAAATACCAAATACGATGGTATTTGTGATGCGATTCGTGGTCTTCCAGATGATAACCTGTCATTGCCGAGATGGCTGAAACATTTTGTGAGTTTAGAAATTGCTCGCTGTGGACACCCACATACAGCCTTCCGCAAACCGATTAAGTAGACGCGTTGTTCTCCTGGTAATCAGGGTGCCATGTCTTTTTTTCTTGATTTTCTTGGGGATCGTCATTAAACATCTTACTTAATCTTATCACCTGTCCCCAACCGCCATCACCACGAGGTGATGTAGCCTAGTGCTCAGGTAACAATCAAAGTGACTAGAGCGCTATCGAGGTCACCAGTTAGGGGTCAGTTAACCAAATTGATACTGAAAACATTAAATATCCTAAATTAATTCATCTTATTTTTATAAAACCACACGTGTAAAAAGAGGCATACGTTTATTTTGATGTTCAGCATGTTTGTAGCTCGGCACAGTAGCCTACAATGGAACCATTAATGGTCTGGGAAGAAGTACTTTTTTAGTCCACAAGAGGGCAGTAACCCACAACTCCTTTATCTCCATGAACACTGTGCATACATTTACTGGATTATTCGAACACATTCAATTAGTTACAAACTGAAGCTATGACAAATCCGTGAAACACGGATAACATACGTTATCAGCACAGTCGTTTATTTTACACAGGATTATAGGTAAAACCAGGGGCCTGTCTCACGAAGGAAGTTAAACATAGTCAGGGTATCTTTGCGTTAGCTGGCTATACAAAGCCTAACAAAGAAAATTACAGCTAACCTGTCTCACGATGGTGGTTATCAACTCGCTCTGTCAACCCTGGTTTTTCCGATTAAGCTATGAGTACATGCACACAAAAGGGGCGGCGTTTGTAACACAGCCAATCGCATGCAACATGGAGAGAGCACTATTTCACAAAGCAGGATTGATGGGTTAGCGAGCTAACTTTGGGCTTAACTCTGGGTTTTTGGTCTCAGGACTGTGGCTCACACAGGGCTGCGGTAATGGGAATGTGAGTGCAATCTATTGCACCAATCACTCAGGAATCATATGAGAAAATTACACCGCACGATATATGCAACAGTAAACTGTATTCATGATTGATAACTATATACACTCGGTGGTCATTAGGTACACCTTTCTAGTACTGGGTAGGACACCCCTTTGCCCCCAGAACAGCCTGAATTCTTTGTGGCATGGATTCAACAAGGTGCTGGAAACATTCCTCAGAGATTCTGGTCCATGTTGATATGATAGCATCACGCAGTTGCTGCAGATTTGTCGACTGCACATTCATGTTGCGAATCTCCTGTTCCACCACATCCCAAAGGTGCTCTATTGGACTGAGATCTGGTGACTGTGGAGACCATTGGAATACACTGAACTCATTGTCATGTTCGTGGAACCAGTTTGAGATGACATGTGCTTTGTGACATGGCGCATTATTCTGCTGGAAGTAGCCATTAGAAGATGGGTAGACTGTGGCCAAAAAGGGATGCACATGTTCAGCAACAAGACTCAGGTAGGCTGTGGCATTTAAATGATGCTCAATTGGTATTAAGGGGCCTAATGTGTGCCAAGAAAACATTCCCCACACCATTACACCACCACCACCAGCCTGAACCGTTGACACAAGGCAGGATGGATGCATGGATTCATTTTGTTTACGCCAAATTCTGACTACCATTTGCACGTCGCAGCAGAAATCGAGATTTGTCAGACCAGGCGACGTTTTTCCAGTTTTCAACTGTCCAGTTTTGGTGAGCCTGTGCCCACTGTAGCCTCAGTCAGTTCTTAGCTGACAGGAGTGGAACCCGGTGTGGTCTTCTGCTGCTGTAGCCCATCCACTTCAAGGTTCTCCGCATCACGAACGGAATATGTATATGTACCGGTGGCTAGAAAATGTAGGGCAATTCATTTTGCTCAGTGGTGGCTGGTGACCACATTTTTGGTGAAGCAAGCACCCAAGTAACCCCCTTCCCCCCTTTTAAAAACACCACTCACTGTCTTTATATGTGTATAAACAACATACCATTTAGCAGATAAACCCAGCATATTATGTCCATGAGCCTTTATTCAAAAGACATGTAACTGACATAACCTTTCTTCTTACCAAATTACTGGTCAAATTATTTTATTGGGGGAGTGAAGTTGAGTAGATAGATAGCAAACAAACAATAACATTAATGTTCTTTGCATTATTAAAGAATCATGAAATTAACTGGCATCAGCTCTCAAATAACGTTAGCCTATTATCTAACGTAAACTATCTTGCAGTGTAGTTTAATAACTTTAGCTACAACACAACATGATTTCGAACTTAAATGTTGTGTAGCATGGTACTGTTAATCGTCTTTCAATGTTAGGACATGCGCTCCTTTAAATATGTCATATTTGTTTATAGGGGTTTCAATGAGGCTTATTTTTCACAGCAAATTTTTTTCTCGTTTTTCTGTGTACTCTACCTACCTAACTAGCTGCCTGGTGTTGGGTCTGCAGCTCAAAAATGCAACCACACATTCTTTAGTATTGCTCAGCGATGCTAGGTGAATGGTGAATGGTTTAGATAGGTGTCAAAGATTGCACATCATTCAAAAGACTAGGTGAAGCAGTGCTTCACTGGATGCACTTTAAACCGCGTCATAAGCCATAATTGTCAAATCAACGACGTATAAAGTACTACATTGGTTCTGTGTGGCTCAGTTGGTAGAGCATGGCGTTGGCAACACTTAGGTTGTGGGTTCAATCCCCACTGCATTCACTACTGTACGTCGCTTTGGATAAAAGCATCTGCTAAATGGCATATATGATATATTATATTATTACATTGCGTTACATTGAGTTGAATTAGCAGAGGGAAGCAGAGAAAAGTACCTTTTAATAACCTGAGGGTGGTGCTGTTTTGCATGATACCTTTAAAAAAAAGAGACCTTTTTGGCTTGATTCAGAGGAAATGGTCATTGTGATGATACTTAGGTATTTATAAAAAAAAAAAAAAAAAAAAAGTCTTATGTGATGTGTGTTTTCTTTTTTTGTCTGTTTGTTTTTATGTCAAACACTACTTCACCGGTTGTCTCATAGAAACCTCCACTGCTGCACAGTGATCACATGGCTTCGGCAAGTGGCATTTGTGACATGCGGCTCTAGAAGCTTGCAAAGATACAATATTCCCTCCAAGGAGAATCTGTATCCCTGAAATAAATAAATTAAGGTTGATAAAAGTAAGGTTCATAAATTCAGCTATGAATATACTGTCTAGTTTCATTTTTCACTAAAGTTTGGCGATACAATTTATGGTAGATTTCTGCAGTTTTACAGCACATGCATTGGAAGCAGAAACATTGGGTGCAAACACCATAGATTGGCATTAAATGACCATGGTTACACAGGGCTGTATTTAGATGTGCTTCCCTGACCGTATTCCAGTTGGCCATATTGGGATGATAATGAAAAAAAACTCATCGTGAAAGTCCTGAATTTACAAACTATTTTTTCATTGATCTATTAAATTAGAGAGAAATGAATGCATCCACATGATAGAATTTCACTTGTAAATCTTTTTTCTCACACACGCGCATACACATGCATATGTGTGCGCACACAGGAGCACATAATAAACATACCCAAAGTTTGCAAAGGTGTTAAGAGCAAAAGCCATAAGCATCCATATAGACAGCAGCAGATATTGGGGACAAGAAGCAAAGGGCATTACAGGTGGACGACCTGCTGCAGGGTAACTGTATGAAGATACAGTTTAAAACAAAGAAATTGTTACATTTTTTAATAAGCTTCATCAACAACCATTTGTTTTTTTGGTTTTTTTAAACAGGAAAAAAATCATATTTTTATCTTGTCATCATTTATAAAATGCAGTAATCAACACATTATTAAATACTATTAAAATCCAGAGAATACAAGCCGCCTCTGTTTGCCTTCCAGGAGAAAAGATGAGCTGATATTTGAACAGCAGAATTCCAGGAAGCAAGCATAATTTCCGATTGTATGTTACTTTCAGCTGCTTCTCACTTAAGCGTGTTCTCCTGCAGACAATTTACACATTAAACATTCACCAAACAGAAATGGGGGGGGGGGGACACACTGTTCTGCCACACAAAGGAAACTTCTGAGACTATTGCCCTCAAACCCAAACCTCGGCCCCCCACACACACACACACACACACACACACACGCGCATTGCTTAACAAAACGGTTGAAGCAAGAAAAGGACAATTTCTTTTTTTCTTTTTAAGTATAACGGTCAAGAAAAAAAAAACTACAACAACTTGATCACAATGACGTCTAAAACATAATTTTGGAGGCCTACCATAGATGATAAAAATAAGCAATTTATGACCATGGTTCAGAAATGTAGTTGTAACTGTCTGAGTGCATGGTGACTGAAGAAGAGGGCTCTCACATTCTCTTAACATTCCTTTCCACTGACATATAAAGCACCTTTAAAAGGTGGAATTGTCTCCTGTACTGTTCTGTATGTGCTTTGCAAACCAGAACACTGAAACACAGAAAAAGCTTTTAAAGTATTACTATTATACTATACTATACAAGCTTCCAAAAAACATTTCAGTGTCATCTACAGTACATCGGTTCAATTTATCCCCAGAAAACAGCACTTCTGCAATTCAGCAGACACTGTGACACTGCAACACAGCTTTAACTGAGAAGACCTGTCTGTCCAACAGAGGAATGGAATAGCAGACAGAGTGCCTCCCTGCCTGGTCTACTGCTCTTCTGTTTGTGTGTACTATAAAATACTGCCTGTCTCCCAAGCACAAAGCGGACATCTTTCTCCTCACCACCCCGGATGATACTCAGGTGGCTAAAGCCCATGGCCATCCACCATCCATGGCCTTTCCATAGGAGTGATGCACACGTGGAAAAACTAACAGCACAACCGTACCCATGGTCTGGCAGTAGGCCTCAGTGTTTCCTATGAGCAGGGCTGATCTGGAGAGCCCCGCCAACTAAAACAAACGGTGTCAGATTAACAGGAAGATTATAATTTCTCAAAAACAGTTGAATAAAATAAAAAATACCCCCCATTTCCCAATAAAACGTTTACTTGACACGGCTGCCAGTTCTGCCGTAGCTAGTTAAAACAGTGTCCACCCCCACCACCAACAACTGTTGAGCATTGGTGAGCATCACAGTCACATGCCATGTGTTGAATTTCAGCACTAAGCAAAGTCCAGTGTTTGCAGCCACACTTCCCCAGAAAGATAATTGACTCGCCCTGAGTTCCAGTGCCAGGATGAACCAGTAAAAGAGTGTAGGTGCAGAGCTCCGTTAAGAAGTCACTGTTTCCAAGACACACGGTCTACATGCCAGTGTGACGGGGAGGACCGGGAGCGGACTGCCCCTCATATGACGCCCTTGATGAAGCTGGTGTCCAGGTGAATGATTAGGAGGCGCAAGAAGGACATCTCCTTGCGTGTGTTCTCGAAAATGACCCGTGGGTCGTCCGACTGGCAGCGCAGGCAATTGGGTGCCATCACCATGGCCAGGTTGTTAACATCCATCTTGGTCTTACTCACGTTCCCTGGCTGGGCAAACACCTGGAGGTACAGGCAAGGGGTTAGGGGAGCAGGCACTGTACTGTACTGTCAGGGCACAAAAATCCACATAAGCACAAAGAAAAACTCACACACACTCATATATAAATATATATATATATATATATACACATACACTCAGTGGCCACTTAATAGGTACACCTTTCTAGTACTGGGTAGGACCCCCTTTGCCCCCAGAACAGCCTGAATTATTCGTGGCATGGATTCAACAAGGTGCTGGAAACATTCCTCAGAGATTCTGGTCCATGTTGCCATGATAGCATCACACAGTTGCTGCAGATTTGTCGGCAGCACATTCATGTTGCGAATCTCGATATGGTGCAAATCTCCACCATATCCCAAAGGTGCTCTATTGGACTGAGATCTGGTGACTGTGGAGGCCATTGGGGTACACTGAACTCATTGTCATGTTCATGGAACCAGATTGAGATGACATGTGCTTTGTGACATGGTGCATTATCCTGCTGGAAGTAGCCATTAGAAGATGGGCAGACTGTGGCCACAAAGGGATGGCAGCAATTGGTATTAAAGGGCCCAATGTGTGCCAAGAAAACATTCCCCACACCATTGAAATTGTTCAATTAGGTTCTGAGCGTAGGCTATTTTCCTGACATCTGGAGTCAAGGTCTCATAACCCCTATTTTTACTCTGTAGTATTATAAACACAAGACTTCTGCACTTCCTTAACGAACACAATGTCTTGAGTAGAAGTCAGATTAACTTTACGGAGTTCTGTAAAAATATCCTCCATGTACAGAGTAAAACAACAAACAATGCATGCAGGACAGAATTAGGCCAATATCCTCTACTTATTAACATCCAAAAAAGATTCTGTAAACATATAAAAAACAGCAACCCCCACTCATACCATTACAACGCCTTGAAATGCCAAGAGTTGAGCAAAGAAAAGAACCAGTCGCTGGTTCTGAAGCTTAGTTCACTAACCCACAGCCTCAGGACCAGCACATCGATATGAAATCAATTAGAGTCAACCAAATTATAACCTATCAAAAACAAAATTACATCACTTATAGGGACACACAAACACAAGCACAAAGCAAAAAGACAGTACACCGTGGCAGGCTACCTGACCATGGTGACTGACAAAAAACTGAGAACCACCTTGACAAAGTACAGACTGCAGGCTGCAGGCTGTGCCAGCACTGCCCTCTGAGGGAGGTTCAAAGACAACCAAGAAAAACAAATAATATTACTGGGGGGGAAAACAGAGGGCACTAAACTAGCAGCACAGTTTATCACTGCCTGCCACAGTCTGAGGGACAGTGAGTGACGGAATACACCGACATGCACCTGCACATACTCATATACAAGCGCACACATACACACACGCACACGCACACACATTTCTAACACTAATTTGTCTGCTCTTATTATTGTTATCAGTGTTAGTATTGCTATCATATCATTGTTTTCTTTTTTTTCTCCACCAAGCTTTGGCAATACAATTGTACTTTTTGTCATGCCAATAAAGCACATTGAATTGAATTGAATTGAAGAGATGATGGGTCAGTGTGTAGAGAGAGAGAGAGAGAGAGAGAGAGAGAGAGAGAGAGAGAGAGAGAGAGAGAGAGAGAGAGAGAGAGAGAGAGAGAGAGAGAGAGAGAGAGAGAGAGAGAGAGAGAGAGAGAGAGAGAGAGGGAGAGGATGGGTCAGTGTGTACAGAGAGAGGGGGGTGGGTAGAGCAAGAAAGAGGTGACAGAAAAAAGGAAAGGAGTGGGAGAGGGGGAATGGGATAGGGAGAAGGACAAGCAGAGAGGGTGGAGAAAAGCTAAGGGACAGAGAGAAAAGAGGAAGAAGGGGAGAGAGGGGGAGGAGAGAGAAAGGGAAAATCATTAGTGAAAGAGGTGGCAGCATGAGAGGGAGAGATTGAGACAAGGGAATAGGAGAGCAAAGTAACCCAACCTTGGGCGGGTGAAACTGTAGCCCATCCCACGGCTGTTTTCAGTGATCTATTGTGCCTTACATGAAACATTCATCAAAGTCTACAACTTCACAGCACTCCTCTGTCTTTTTTCTTTTTAACAGTCCTTAGGGAGATTTAGAACTTTCTTTACAAAGGTTTTTGTTTGCTGGGGAAAATAAAAAAGCAATACATTAAAGCAGACCAGTTTGATTAGAATCTCCTCGTGATCAGCACTCAGAACCAGGCCCTCATTAACATAGTCACTGTACACACAGTGCAACACAGAGACTACCAGGCCCTCATTAACATAGTCACTGTACACACAGTGTAACGCACAGAGTACCAGGCCCTCATTAACATAGTCACTGTACACACAGTGTAACGCACAGACTACCAGAGCCTCATTGACATAGTCACTGTACACACAGTGTAACGCACAGACTACCAGGCCCTCATTAACATAGTCACTGTACACACAGTGTAACGCACAGACTACCAGAGCCTCATTGACATAGTCACTGTACACACAGTGTAACGCACAGACTACCAGGCCCTCATTAACATAGTCACTGTACACACAGTGTAACGCACAGACTACCAGGCCCTCATTAACATAGTCACTGTACACACAGTGTAACGCACAGACTACCAGGCCCTCATTAATATAGTCACTGTACACACAGTGTAACGCACAGACTACCAGGCCCTCATTAACATAGTCACTGTACACACAGTGTAACGCACAGACTACCAGGCCCTCATTAACATAGTCACTGTACACACAGTGTAACGCACAGACTACCAGACCCTCATTAACATAGTCACTGTACACACAGTGCAACGCATAGACTACCAGGCCCTCATTAATGTGTGTATGTATGCATGTGTGTGCATATGTATGTATGTATGTGTGTGTGTTTGTATGTGTGAAAATGTATGTATGTGTATGTACAGTAGACTTTTTATTCATACCCTTGATAAATCCAGAAAAATAAATCCAGAAAAATCAAGAATCACAAATATTCACACCCCTGTTATCAGTACTTTGTGGGGGGGGGGAGGACCTCAACCATTCCTCCATGCAAAATTGCTCTAGTTCCTTCGGATTGTTGGGTTGATGTTTGTGGACTGCTTTTTTTAGTTCAAACCACAAATGTTCAATTGTTCAGGCCTGGAGACTGAGATGGCCACGTCAGAACATTGATCATGTGCTCTGTCAACCATTTCTTAGTTGCTTTGGACGTATGTTTGGGATCATTGTCTTGTTGGAAGGTCCATCTGCGACCAAGGTATAGCTTGCTGGCAGAGGGAACAAGGTTTTTGGACAAAATGTCTTGGTACATGCTGGAGTTCATGGTTCCATCTATTTTAATAAGGGCCCCGGGGCCTGTGGATGCAAAATAAATCCAAATAATTAAAGACCACCATGTTTCACCGTAGGCATGAGGTGCTTTTCAACATTACTTGCATTACAATTCTTTGGACGCCAAACTTAACGCTGATGTGCATGTCCAAAAAACTTGATCTGACCATGATACATGGTTCCAATTGTAGTTCAGATGTAGTTTGTAGTTTGATGAATTCAAGGCGCCTTTTTCGGTGAATTGTCTTCAAAAGAGGCTTCCTTCTTGCAACTCTGCCATACAGGCCATTGTAGGGCTCGTTGAATGGTAGCTTTAGACACTTTGTAACCCCAGGATGGCAGGTTATTTTGGGGATCTTGAACTGTGCCCCTTGGACTTCTTTTTGCCTCTCGAACCATCCGTCTCACTACACGTGGGGGCAAGATAGACTTGCGTCCTCTACCTGGCAGGTTAGCCACTGTTCCAGTAGCCTTAAACGTCCTTATAATTGGCACAACAGTGGAAAGCGGTATCTTATAGCAGATTTTTTTGTAGCCATCTCCTGATGTGTAGAGGTCAATAACCTTTTGTCTAATGCTTTCGGGAGTTCTTTGCCTTTCACCATGATGATTTCTGACCACAGTACAGTCAAATGTGTGTTTTTATACACTAGGGAAACAGGAAACCATTGTAGGCCACTGTATAGTTTCATAACCTTTCAATGAACTTCAAATAAATTGTATATTTATGAAGATTTGTTTTTGTTGGATTAAATTAATAGTTAGGGGTGTGAATAATTGTGATCCAGATGTTTTCTGGGAAAAAAATATTATTAATAAAACAAAATATGTTTTTCTGAACAATTGTATTAGTATTGTAGAATTTTGTGAGCATAAAATAAAGCTCATTACTTGTATAGTTTCTTTTATACGATCTGTTTTGTTCATCTTTATCAAGAGTATGAATAAAAACGGAGTCTACTGTATGTATGTGTGCGTGTGCGTGTGTGTCGCCATACCTGCAGGAAGTGTATGAAGTAGCAGAGCACTATGTAGTTGAGTTGAGGCAGGGAGTTCACCACACTGAGGGCCATCTCTGGGTCTTCATAGCTGCTGATGCAATGCCTGTAGTAACTCATGGGGATGAGAGGCTCCTCCAACTCCCGGTACCAAAGCTTCAGCAGAGATGCTGCAGGGAGATAGACCACAGCTTCAGCCGTTACACGGTCATATACCACAACTTCAACAGAAACACTGTCATTTTTTGGTTTAGTTGAACCGCGGGGTTCTCGGTCAGAGCCGGACTGGCGCAGCCGGGTTTCGAAACACGGCTGCAGTGGGCAACCTGCATTCCGGGCGAATGCTTTGACCGTTACGCCACCCGAGGCCCCTAGAAACACTGTCATTTAAGTTAAATGAAATTTAAATGAAAAATAACAGCATGCAGAAAACTGTGCTGTGCCCAGAGCTCGTACCTGGGACATTGGGATCAGAGAGGTCCTCTGGGATTTTCCACTGGTCCACCTGCAGCTTCAGGGCATTCACCTCATCAATGTCTCCTGGCACTCTGCCGGTCAAATGACAGAGAAAAAAGTGGAATCTGGTCAGCGAGTCACAGGACCCCTATCCACTGCTGAGCAGGGATCCGGTGGGAAACCCAAGGCGTCAGGGTCCATTGCGATTCTGGTCTTTGTTCCTTTAGAAGATCTTGCCTGAAGTTCAGTGGATGGGGAGTTTCAATCCCCCTTGATTCCATTTCTAAATTATCAGCTTATTTCAGTGGATCCTATGATGCTACAGACATTATGGCTTTGAAGAACTGCTGCCTGTCCCTGTCATAAAATGCGCTTTTTCAGTACATGGCTTGGCCAGCAGAGGGAGACTGAGTCTCAGTTCCAGGCTGTAGCGTCAGTGAAAGGGCCCCCAGCAGACACTGTGACATCTGAGCGTGATGACTGCTGGTCCTGCACATTTCATTCCTGAGGGGGTTTCTGGAGCATAGTGACAGACCCTGCAGTTCAGCACTACCAACAGTAGACCAAAGACCCCCACCAATCAGAGTGGGGAGAGCCAGCCTCCTTGGATTCCGTTAAAACAAGTCCGAACTGGTCAATGCCCACAGAGAAAATCGAAATCTCAAACTGATCGGAAACAAAAGTTTCATAATACTTCTCTTGCTTTGCCACGTGTGACAGTGACAGGCAGAAAACAGAAATTTGTTCAGAATGGTAGACAATGAACCTCAATCACAATTCATTGCAGCTGAATGGTGCACAAATTTGTATGGCGTTCTTGTGTACACCAGCTTGGCCACAGGACCTCTTTACAGACATACGAGTAAGATAAACACAGTTTTAATAACGTTGCCATAACAGCAAGACTATCCCATCACTTCAACGCAGTTGAAATATGAGAACATTGGCTCAGAATTCAGTTGAGCCTCCAGGGTCACCATGGCGACAATGGGGTGATTCGGGCACTCAAGTCCCACTGTGGAAGTGCAGTAATCAGGGCAAAGCCTCCTCACCCCTTACCCAACCTCTGGACTCCAGAAACAATGAGAAACAGAATGCACATTATCTTTTGTTTCCAAACCCTTGTTTTAAAAAAAGGAATAGAAAAAGTCACAGATTAGTAACAGTTTTAGCATGACAACAAAACAAGCATGACTTTGTTAAATCTTCCATCAGCTGGTGTTTTGTTTGCTGTGCGTGTGAAGTCCAGAGTGTGATTGAAGGTTGTTTGAACTATACTGCCTCTACAGACCACCCGGCCTGCCTCGGTCAGTGACTGATTCTGGGCTGAGGAACCAAACATTAATGTCTCACTGGGACAAAGAAACCAAACGGGGCGGTAAGAAGCCCTTTTGCTGTTGGATGCAAAGTGGGAAAGTTAATCGGTGAATGGCAATGCCTCTTGGTGTGAGGAGACACAAGGTTGTTTAACGGCTTACTCTGTATAATGAGCCAGTATAGATAAAAGCAGACTGATTGTGACTTCTTTACAAATATGTACATTTTACAATATGTACTGTATGTCCTACAGGCAATTTATACATTTCAGCTGGATGACTCCACTCCACAGAGCCTGCAGGGTGACCCGGTTTTGGTGTGAAAGTCCCTGTGCACTAGAATATTACTGCCTCCTCATCAGATGGCATGCTCTGTCACCTGAAGATGCCCTCGGTGTGGGTCCCAGCCAGCGACAGCACGCACTGCGCCAGCTGTGTCTGCACCCATGGCAGCTTCCGGTCGGGAAAGAGGGGACGCTGGCGTTCCATGACGTCCTCCAGGGAGCTGCCGAACAGCGAGGGTGTGATGATGGCGCTTCGGCCGTGATGCACCTCCTCCAGGGTGGGCTTACAGAGACCCTGTTGGGGGGGGAGGAGGTGAGGGCTCTGTCGCTGCTACTCATTACACTCGGTCAGTCGCTTACAGGAACAAGTGCAGTGCTGACAGTGCAGAGGAAGAAATCAGTGGACCATGCACGTAGCGTTCAGTTGCTTTCTTCGTGTTAAATTGAATTATTATTATTATGTTTTGAAACTGCAACAACAAAGGGCATGCGATGAAATGCAAAGACATCTTGTCTGAAATAATCAGAGGTGATCCCGCTACACCGATACACACACACACACACACACACACACACACACAAACACACACACACACAATTGCATACACACAGACACATCTCTCTGGTGCCAACAATATGCTCTCACCTTTTTCCCTCCAGAGACAGCCACTCTCTGCAGTTGGCGGTAGCAGTACTTTGCATATATGCTGACAGGCAAACCTGTGTAGGGAGCAGGGAACACATGCTCTGTGATTCATGCAATCACGTCACAACACATTTCCCTGGTCACATCAGAAAGGCTTTGTTGGTCTTTAAGGTTAACTGAGGTTCACTGTGCTGCGTCTGACTTCAGTCCTTCCATTGACACGCTGACACTTAAGGGGTTAAAATACACCCACGGTTCTAAAAAGAGCCACTTGAAACACCCAAATTACTGTCGTAGCTGCTGGAGAAGAACCTTGTTTTTACGGTCTGACTGAAGAACTCATGCATACATGTCAAAACCGTCATTTCAGGATATTAACTGTGAAACACAAGCTTACACACAAGAGGAAGGGAGGAGGGGGTGTGCAACATATATCCTGTTCAAGCCCATTCACGGGTATGAAGTGTGAAGGGCGGACATTGTTCCACAGGGTGCAACTCTACATAAGAATGCAGCTGGGTCAGTGCAGGTGAAACTTTACCCACAACCCAGAGCTGATCAGCCTGTAGGGACAGCTGGAGCTTCCGCTCGGCCACGCTCTACAGCAAGACCCTTACGAAGCGCCCTTCGTAATCCTTCCGGAATGTCGGAATGTTCCCAGATCAAACCCGGAGGATTTATAGGAAACAGGTGACAGCCATGCATGTCCAACAAGCTGGATTAGCCTCACAGGCTTTGGGTTCTTTCCCTCCTTCTTCTTTAATTCTCCAACAGGCACTGGAGCAGCACTTTGCACGGAGTGAAGGCATCGGATGGGAAAACTGTGCGGGGTTTAATGTCCAACACTGGACTATAAGAAAGGCCCAGGTTAGCAAGGGGGGTAAAAGTCCAAGTTGGGGGGCGGCGGATAGCGTAGCGGTCTAACGCACCACACTTTGGCTGGTCCGGTGTGGTGTGCGCTGCCTGTCAGGGACGCGGTTCGAAACTCGACCAGACCGGCCCTGGTCGTCAGCCCGAGCGGGGGCGGCATTTGGCTGTCCGCCCCAGGGGGAGAGGGGAGGGAGAGAGGTCCGCCGAGAAGCACGGAAAGGGAGTCTCTAGAACGTGGGTGGGTGGGCGAGTTCCGTTTCGGAGGAAAAGCGGAGGTCGCTGCCCACGGAGAATTGGCTTGCCTCGAGTAGTCGAGCGACGGACCTGTGCAGGGAGGGTTAATCGCAAAAAAAATAGAGGGTGCAATTGGCTACCAAATTGGGAGAAAAACTGAAAAAAATCTGAAACAAATTTTGATTTAAAAAAAGTCCAAGTTGGACAAAAAAATATGAACTCCATCACAAATTAACCGTTTGTTCTACAGAACACATGGATAGAATAGAATCCCTGAAGAAGTCCACAATGGTCCAGTGCAGCATTCCCCCAGCCCTGGTCCTGGAAGTACACTCTAGACGCTATTAATCAGCTCTGACGGAGCTGCAGTTTGAATACGGTTCTGGAGTCTCCTGGCAGTCATCTGCAATTGTAAAATAAAGGCTATATCTCAACGTTACGCCAATTTGTCCCCCCTATGCGTTTCTTTAATATGGATTAGTCTTCAGTTTCAGATTAATTCGCTGTTCATTTAATATATTGTTTCGGTGCCCAAAACAATTGGACCATTCATTAAGCCTAATCAATTGAGACAGCCACCATACACCTTTTGAGAGGGTGATATTAATCGTTCATTTATTACAACAAAACAAATTAATGAAACACACTGGGGTGAGGGCAGGTGGTGTGGCGTGGGGGCGAGGCACGGAGGACACCGGTCATGCAGAATTTAAAGAGGATATCAGTCATAGCCGACCTCCCTGCCACGTGTCCCCTCGAACCCGCCCTGTCCCAGCCTGCTGAGCACACAGGGCCCGGGATGGGCACCACCACGCTTCACTCCCTCCTACCCACAGCTGCAGTGACCCTCATGGCCTGCATGCCACACACACAGACTGTACCCAGATCAGTTGCCGATGAACTCGGAGTCCTCTCCTCGCAGCCCGTTGGTCAATTTTATCTACTGCAGCCACTGATACACAGGGACATGCTGTTCTATAAGCCCAGTGTGTAGTTTTAATGTGGTCACTGGTGCCCAAGCACGTGTTGTTGGTCTGAGCTGATGTGGTCAGAGAAGCACGCAATACCATTTTTCTGCTGTGGTTGTCAGTGTACAGAGAATACAGCTTGTCCTGTGTGCTGACTGACACGCGAGGCTGTGGATTAGCCAGAGGGACTTACACAGTAGGAACAGCTGGCTGAATGGTCCCATAGGGGGTACTCAAATATCAGAACTCACAGAGGGGTATTCACATAGGAGTGTTTCAATATAAAAACTTACAAGTGGATATTGGCATATCACAACACACAGCAGTGTTTAAATAGGTGAAGTCCGAGAGAACTCTATATCAGGTGTCAAAAAATGCTAAAATAAAACCAGTTAATCAAAAAAATAAAGTCAGTACCCGTGAGTTTCTGTGGTCCAGTGAAAAGCTTGTTTACTGCACTGAGTGAAACGTCCATTCTGTGCTATAGAAAGGTCAATGCACAGTGAGAGAACGTTACAGCTCAAATGACAGTGACACAGCGAGAGGAGAAGGAGACTCACCCTCCTCTTCCTCCTCAGAGTTCTGCTTCCTCTTTTTCGGGACTTGGAATTCTTCTTGTTTTTCATGTCCTGTTGGTCCATGATATAGTGTGTGACTGTAAAAATAAATTATATTAAGGTTAAATATAAGTAAGTAATCTTACTTAAAATATAAGCAAGATTTTGTTTCAGATTTTTCCCCATTTTAGCCCCCATTTTCTCTGCATCCTGTTTGATTTGGAAAAGGTCCACAATATACTTATGGTTGTTTTATTTCCCCTACATAAATACAAGGGAACAGAGAAACACAAATATTTCTGTTAACCAAACCGACTGAAATAATAAATGATCTCTGGTGCATCGTGTACACTGTGTAGGAATAACGGAGACGTCTTACTTCCAAAACCCTTCAGGCCTTTCCATCTAGACCCAATGAACAGGGTTGATAGTTTGTTGTATTCAAGTGCTCAGCACCCTTTCTGGGGAGATGGTTCCATTCTGAAGTGAGCCAAATTCCCATCTGAATTCCAAGTCTGCCATATTGTACTTTTGATATAGACACTCAAATCATAGGTTTAATCAGTGGATAATGTTGTTTCCATTTCATTTTACTGAAACATCATTCTTTTTTCTGTGAAACATAAACCATCTGGGAACGTGACAAGAAGAAAAAAAAGGTGGAGACTCCAACCATCAACTATTCAGGTCGACAACAAAAGCCACAATATCAGACCAACAACTTGAAGAGGCTCAATCTGCCCTGGGCAGCCTCACAGTCAAACTCTACAAAATCAAAACATCAAGGAAATAAGAACCAAACTGTTTTCAGAGAAATGGCGGCTTCACAGTTAGGTATTTTTCAAACTGTATAGAATGTCATCCAAATCAATTGGAGGCCAGAAGAATGTATTAATATACAGTGACATTCTGTAAAGAAAGTATTCATAAGTGGCATGATGTGGTGCATTCATAGCTAAATGATGAACCATAACCTGTAAAAACATTGAAACATAATTTCAATGAAAGAGATAACTATCGACTCCCTTTAATGGCATAATTTGATACTTGCACACTCCATTAGCAATTGGCAGTAGCAATTCTAGTCATTCTCCTGTTACATCCATGTCTCAAGCACATGCCCCCACAACCACACTGACCTTCCATCGACAACCCCCCTTCCTACACTCACACCGTCACCCCCACACACACTGACCCGCCACCTTCCATCGACAACCCCCCTCCCTACACCCACACACTCACTCACATACACACGTAAATACACACACACACACACACACACACACACACACACACACACACACGTAAAGACACACACACACACACGTGTAAAGACACACACACACACACACACACACACGTAAAGACACACACACACACACACGCACACACACGCACACGCACACGACTCACACGACTCACACGACTCACATTTGTGGGCATGGCCCAGCTCCAGGTGTCTCTGGATGTAGCCGTCCAGGTAGCGGCGGAATTTGGGCGAGGGGGAGAAGAAGGCCAGGCAGATGGCCATCAGCTCCCAGCCGGAGCCTAGGCTGCAGGGACAGAAGTTGTCGGTGGTCTGCCGCACCAGCTGCACGTACAGCTCGTCCCGCAGCCCCGGCATCACCCAGCACTTGGTGACGATGAGCAGCGCCACGTGCCGGCGGTCCAGACGGATGGGCCGGTCACCCATGTAGGCCTGCACCAGCTTGAACATCTCGCAGGCCTCCTTCTTGAGAGTGCGGTCGCTAGTGATCAGCATGGGCTTCTTAATCGAGGCCTGGTTCCAGGAGAGCATGTTGGCGATGGAGACGCGCCTGCGGAACAGGCCCTGTGTGTGGAGGTTCAGGTTCTTGCTGGCCCAGTCCACCATGCCGGCGTCGGGGGGCGGCGGTGGCGGGGGCTGGCTTGCTCCGCCCGCGTCACCACTGACGCCAGCGTGCGGGACCCCGCGGCCCGCTACGCTGCCTCGCGGCGCGCTTTCCAACCGCTCCGGTTCCAGTGTTACAACCTGAGAGAGATGAAAAGAGGGAGAGAGAAAGAGGGGAGAGAGAGAAAGAGAGAGAGAGAGAAAAGAGGATTTAGGAAGGCTTAAGACTGTAAAATTGTGATACTAACTCCATCACACTGTGCCAAGAAGGTAGCGTGCTGTTTAAATTCAACTCCGGATCAAAGATCACATTGTTCCCTTGGCAAGAGGGCAGCGGCTGTATTTTACGGAGTGGTTTGGTAAAATCCCCCAGCTGACGCAGCATCAGGCCCTTTTGAATATTTACCCATGAAACAACACACCTTTTCATATCACAGATGCTCTCCCCTAAAGGAGCTCTTAAATTGAGCTGCAGACTTCAACACATGCCATCTTCAAACACTTTTCTGCCAGTGAGGCTGCGATGCCAGGAATCAGGGCTGGACTTCCAGATCCACTAACTTGGCGTACTTGGCACACAAAAAAAATAAATAGAAAATTTGCCCCTTTAAATACAGAACTACAAATCAGTTTTGGCAGCTGAGATGTTTAGTTAAGGAGGATCCCCCACTTTGTGGATTGTATAAGGTTTCCACGGATAAGGAAAGCACTTCAAGTTGCCAAAGTGAAAAGACACAGTGACACAGACAACGTTTACTGGACCATGGGACGGGGGGGGATAAAACGGAACATTTGAAAGTGAGATTTAGACTTTTGTTGCCGTTTTGTGCAAATTCTAATCCGCACTCCGCTGCGCTGTGACGGCCGCACCATATGGACCTCTGCAGCCCTCCTTCCCAAACAGCGGGCACCTGATTCCGGAGCGCTGCTGCACGCCTGGCACTCCTCGCGCTGCCCAGATCGGGGTGTGGGCCACACACGCCCACTCTGGGTTACTCGTAAGAGATTCTGGTGGGGCACTTGGACCAGTGTCCGGGCCTGGTTAAAACAGGTTTTTACTTTGCGTTTGCGTTTTGTTTTGTTCTTTTTGTTGTTCCGAGTGCAACTCTTAACAAAGATCTCTCGGTCAAACAGTGTGATTATTATTCATTTATTCAGCTTTGCACTTTGTCCACAAATGAATTATTGAAAATGCTGAAAAATAGCCACCCCCCTCCTCAGATAAATGACACTGTTCAAGGGATTTGAGCCAGCAACCTTTCGAGCCTGGTGCCATTTTCGCAGGCACAGCTGCGCCTAAGGTCACAGATTCTGTGAATTCAACAAATGGTTTGGCCAGGTCTTTTCTTTTCTTTTTTTATTCTTTTGAAAAAAAAAGTATTTTATTCATCTGATTTTACCCCGTTTTTCTCCCAATTTGGCAGCCAATCACCCACTGTGCTTAGTTCAATCCCCCTTCCCTCATAGTTCGCTGCCGTAGTCCTGTGACCGGCAGTGACAAGGGCGAAGCGCTGCCTCCTCCGAGACAGCACTCGTTGTGCCATCGACTGTAATTCCGGTGCCGCAGAACCACTCCTGTGCGCAGCGAACTGTGTCGGCTTCCCTCCCCCCTCCCTGGGGCGGACAGCCAATTGCCGCCCCGATGGCACTCCCGACCAGAGCCGACTTTGACGCAACGGGGAATCCCCGGTCGCTGTGGCCAGCGTCGAACGTTGAAACCACTAGACCACGCGGGAGGCCCTCGGCCAGGTCTTTGGAGACTCCTAGTCTATGTGCGTGTTTGTATGTGTGGGTGCATGTGTGTGCATGTCCGCATATGTCCAACACATTCAGTATGGTTCCGTGTGTTAAGAGCCACAATCTGTTGAAAGGTACAGTTAGGATTTGTATTAAATCTACAAAAGGAAGCCATCTACACTGTGGAGATCAAATAAAAGCAGTTTTTTTCTGGATTTTTGTCTCTCGTTGTCCTGCTGGCAGCATCGGTCAGAATGAGATAACCGCAAATCACATGTTAGGTTGTGACCGGACACACTACACTGTAGGGGTATGCAAGACCCCAGACTCCTCCTACCAACTCACAACACCCAGCCAGCACAGGCCAACTGTCACTCAGGGGGTATAGTTAAATCCGGGTCTAAATCCAAAACATGAAATATACCTGAGACAAAGACAGGACTTGGGGAAAAAAACAAAAAACAGGCTCCCCACACTAAACTATTGTTTATTACAAACAAAGAGCTTTAGAATATTGGGGATTGGCCTCTTTTTCCTGCAAGATGAAGAATTATTTTCCTTCTTTAAAACAACAGAGGCCCTGAGGAAGGGCTGCTAGTGAACCACTGATTCTCATCTTAAATCAGGGCTGTCTCATCTTGGCTGAGAAGGGTCGGGGTGAGTGCAGGTTTTTGTTCTAGCCCAGCACTGAAACACCTGATTCAAGGTCTTGATTGAAGGCCGGGATTTGTTGATTAGTTTAATGTCTTAAATAAATGTACAATGGTGAAATGGGAGCACAGACAAGAGGGTAGCGAGCTAGCATTCTTTTTGTTCCATTATCCGGTCATGCAGTAGTTGGACATTTTCATAGACTAATAGCTCTTGCCATACACGCTTGTGGTCATCTCTGTCATATAGCACTGGATAAGGCCTACTGAAAAGCAGTATTTCCACATGTGAAAACTTCAGCCTGTAGGGCCCCTAATAACCAAATCGATCCCTTGAACAACAGTGCGTAGGACTCCGGAGAGTCACAGGGACCAGGAGGGATAGCTCCGACTAAAGCCACACAAATGTCTTGATTGTACTGTGACTTATTTGCGTGTTACGATTCTGTGTTAACTGATCTTAGACATCTCACAATGCGGAACGACCAAAAATGATTACTATTCATTTGTTTAGCAGACCCCTTATCAAGAGCAACTTTGACCCTGCCTCTAATGACAGATGACCAGGTCCTGCATCAGGAGGGTGTGAGGAGCTGCTGAAACAGGAGCAGGAGTTCCATTACTCCCCTGCTGTCAGCATGACCTACATGCTGTGCTGCTAAAAAAATGGCAGTGACTCAGTGCTCTTTTTTTCTAAATTAATCGACGACAAAGGATTTGGCTCTTTTCTAAAAAGACCCCAAAAAAAGCCAGCATATCCATCAGAACAAACTTTTCCTGAAACTACCACTCATAAAAAAGAGACGGGCTCCAGAAAGCAGAAATCCAGATCACAGAGCCGTGCGTGCGTGCGTGTGTGCATGTGCGTGTGCGGTGTGTGAGTGTGCGTATGTGTGTGCGCCTACCTGAGAGAGGGATCTCGGGCTCTCGGGAGAGGACAGGCTCATCTTCTCCAGGGTGTCCACCTTCTCGTAGGTCCGTTTCTGCCGTCCCGGGCCCTCGGGGGCTGGAGGGGATTTGGGTGCGTCGCCATAGGTACCGACCCGGTACAGCGAGTGGCTGCTGGTGGCGACGTCGTCCCGCGAGCTGCTTCTGCGCCCGCCGTAGCGCCTCAGTGACCCTGGCGGCGAGCGTGTGCTCGGGCCGGAGCTCTCCGACACCTGGGTGTCTAGGCTGGCCTTGCTGTCCCGCATGGTGCTGGAGCGACTGACTGCCGCCCTCACCTCTGCCATCAGCCTCTCGTTCAGGGCGTCCAGCTCGGCGCTCCCGCCCACGGACCCGGGCCGGGCCTGCCCTGCTGGGGGCTTGCGGCGGCTCCTGTGGCGCAGGCTGGGCGAGGGCCCGGTGGAGTAGCCCGAATCCTGGCAGTGGAGGGGCATGGCCGAGGGGCACTTGGGCGAGGCCGGGTTTCCCTGAGCTGCCTGCCGCGCCTCCATGCCCCTCAGGAGGCTGGCCTCCAGGGTCCTCCAGGGCTGCCTCCTCTCCACCCTGCCCTCCCTCTGCGGGCATTGGGGTGCCTGGGTTGGGGGAAGCGGGATGGCAGGGTCCACGTTAACCATGTGCCTGATGCACTCTCGCCCGGCGGGGCTGTAGTCCGTGTCGGTGGGGCTTCCCCGGTGCCAGGACCCAGAGTGAGAGATGGGGGGCGGGAGCAACCTAGCCTGCTGCCCCTGCCGCGTGGGGTTCTGCGGGCCCGAGTGGTCCTGCTGGTGCACGCCCTCCATCTCCATGGCCGCCGGGGGCTCATCATAAACGGGCATGTCCATCGGGGGGTCGTCGTAGACGGGCGCCGTGGAGCCTGGCTGGGGTGACGTGGGGCAAAGGGTCCCTGTCTGAGCCCTGTGCGGGGGCCGGCAGGCTGGGCCGGGCACAGAGCCGGTGGGGTCGCCAGGGGCCACCGGGCAGAAGTGGCCATCCTCCGTCTTCTTCAGGTGGAACGCCTGCTTGCAGTCAGCGGACGCAGCCATTGCAGACTGGGCGGTGGTACGGTGGCTTCCCGAGGGCCTGCCGCTGATGGGGTTGGGTGAGAGGAGCTGTGGGGCTTTAACAGGGGGGGCTGTGCTCTGGTTCCTGCCAATGCTGTTTACTTTAACCAACATGGCCGCCTTCGACCCCGGAGGGGGCTGCCATCTCTGAGCGTCCCTGCAACACAGGAGAGACCACACATACAGACACATCGTCGGGTAACACACTTTCACATGCACGGACACACATATAAACACGGCTACGCGTGTCAAACTTCTGTTTGTCTGTTGGATGACAATGAGACAGTGTTTTAACCTAAATTTAAGCTCATACCATTTTTGAGTTGCAGCTCACTGACCTTCCAAGGTGTCTTCACTGCCTTTTTTAAGGCTGTGGACTCTATACATAGCAGTGCTGGAAATTGGGACAGTTACTTGCGCGGTATGAAGTGACCCACAAAACAGCCCTCCTGCAGTTCTTCTGTGCAGCACAGCACCACTGCATCCATTCAGCGCTGCAATCCACATAACCTCAGAAACTGTCCTTGATTCCATTTAACATAAAGTGTACGGGTATGCGTAAGATCTCCTGAAATACCAGGCTTGGTTTTTCAAATCAGGTGAATTATTTTAGTGACTGTTTCTTAGTGGTTTTCAAATGTTACTGACCAACAAACCTACAGTATTTTTACTGAAGGACTTCATATCCTTACTGAAGTCCTATTATAGTACAATTATAGTCCACTTTGAAGCAAAAACATCGTAGTCATATTCACCGATGTGAAATGTTTTACGTTTCATAATAGCTGAGGCAGAGCCACGGGAGGACAGCGATTATTTGGAGAATAAAAACAGTTAACTGCAATCTGGGTACTGGGGGTGAGAATGGGAATGAGATAACAGCTCATCACTGTTAGCCAGATAATTTGTTGTATTAGAGGAGTTTCCACGGGTTACTGGTTTGCAGTAGTTCACATTCGCATTTAGATCAATTATATTTCATGGAGCCACACTTTAAAATCACATCAAGGTGTCGAGGACATTCATTATTTCAGATGCACTTTGAGAAAAACCTTTGTAAAGCAGAGTAGTTCGAGAAGCTCAAAATGACATGTAGGCTGAAATGTAGAACATTACAGGCTTCCCTGATGATTCATCTCAGTAAAACATCCCAAGGCCCTGATTTGTGATCCCATGTTAACGGTGCTTAACAATGGGACCATGGGAATGAAATGTACCTTATCCTTAGAAGATATACAATCAGTCCCATAACCACCACCCCCCCACCCACACATTCCCCCCCAAGTCTGAAAAAGTAAAATTTATGTGACCAAAGCCAGAACTGAAATGTACTCTCAGTCCTCAATATAATCATATATAGAGAGAGAGAGAGAGAGAGAGAGAGAGAGAGAGAGAGAGAGAGAGAGAGAGAGAGAGAGAGAGAGAGAGAGAGAGAGAGAGAGAGAGAGAGAGAGAGAGAGAGAGAGAGAGAGAGAGAGAGAGAGAGAGAGAGAGAGAGAGAGAGAGAGAGAGAGAGAGAGAGAGAGAGAGAGAGAGAGAGAGAGAGAGAGAGAGAGAGAGAGAGAGAGAGAGAGAGAGAGAGAGAGAGAGAGAGAGAGAGAGAGAGAGAGAGAGGGGGGGGGGGTTATGAACACAAGAAAGCCTTTGATTGCTTCACCGGAAGATGTTAAAACCGAAATCGGCGTTATACACCGTTGTTGCCCCGTCAATATCCTTGACCCGAGAAATAACAAACAGGGCTCAAAATACCCTGGGGGCCTGAGCTCCATGCTGTCCCATGGAGTGCTTTCTCTCTCTTCCCCCCGCACACACACATTACTGACCCACTCATAGCTGCTGCCATCTCACTGGTCCATATGCCAACAATCTTATCAAGCTCCTAATACATTCTGTGGTAGTCAGAGTAAAGAAGTGGCTGGAGCTTGGTGAGTGACAAAACCCCCAGGGGCCTTTGTACTGTTGGCACCTGGACAGTGCCGGCCCACATGAACACCGTTCCACTTGTCAACTCTCCTCTTTGCATCTACTGCTCCATTAAAGAAACCTGAGAACACACGGGCTGTGACTCCTCTGCTGACCTTTTTGCCCTCTAGCACCTCTACTAGTAAGCAGCATTACTGCTGGGGGCCACTCAATCATGTAGCCAGCAGTGGTGACTGGTAGTATATTATATATGTGGGTAGTATTATCCAAAGACAGATTTGTATAAAGGGAATACATATCTACAGACACACACAACACAACACAACGCAGGCATTCATAGAGAGAATAAAAAATGCATAAAACAGGAAATCTTCTCGTGAGAATAAATAAGCTGATAATTGTCCAGTGTTCCAGTCCATGACTGGTGAGATCCTGGGGGAGGGCCTATTAGAGAGGTCAGAGGTCATTCTTCCTCTGCACAAACAGGAAATATCAATGTAGTGTTCATATCAGTGTGCTATATAGGGCCTTTCAACAGAAGAAAAAACGAATTAACATTCACCACCTATATTAAATGTATGCAGCTAAAGCCCCCATTCACCCACCCAAACATACACACACACATTAGTTTACTTTGAATCATAAAGATAAAATGAGAAAAGCTAAGTATGTGATTCTTTTCTTTAACATTGTGAAAAAAGATGATAACACAACAAGTTCCTACATGGAAATGAAATACTCCAGGTAAATAAGCTTGTTCTTTTGAAAGATTGACGTTCTGATTAGACAGTGCCCTACCCAACACCGCACCCTCATTTTTTGATTGGACAAAGGAAACAGGATAACTGCATTAAAAACACAGAAGGGAGAAACGAGAATGCCACCAATTCTGATGACAGCAATTAACCAGTGGAAGACAGAAGCAATATGAAGCGTTTTTTTTAACTCAGCCTTGCAATGCAGATGAAGTCCAGGCAGTCATTGGGCATATTTGGCCTATGACATCATGTGCCAAGCTCTTGTTGCTGGTAGTACAATGACGTTTTGGTCAACAAATCTTGAAAGTCAAGTTGACCAAAAATGTCACTCATGTTGTTAAAGAGTTAAAGCATTTAGCGAGAGGTTGTCATGTCGACGTGGGAGTTATTTACATTTTATTCCAGTCTTTGTTTGGGAATTGTTTCCCCCGGCTGCACATTCAAGGCAGAATAGCAGAGCGCTTGCTTAACCTTTTCCTTCAGGCAATTACAACGAAGCAGCGTTTATGCCATAATGGGGCAGCCAGTTTTGACTCCAGCTCATTCTAGCCATATAATTCATATTGATAGGCATAGTGATACAAGACTTGAGATTCACAGAGCGGTACAACCAGCCAGCAAGTTAGCTCTACAGTAAGGGTCCCCACCCTAAAGCACAGGGGTCAGATATGGCCTTAACTCTTCTGATTGGCACAGTTTGAGTGCTGAAAAAATCGACCAAATTATTTTTTTGACAGCTGCAACAAATGTATGAACCCGAGTCTCCCATCCCTTCCAGACGGCATCAGACAACAGATTTTCAGTGCCCTTGTCTCCCAGCCGGTTTGGGTCACGACCTCCAGACGGTGAACAGAGGGGGGAAAAATCCATTCAAATGAGTTCATATCAGGGTCCCGGGCTCTGTTTGTCATCTCAATTGAAAGCCTGTTCAAGCAAAGACAATGTTGGCCAGAAAGCCATAAGCTCATGAACGGTTCTTGAAGAGTCCATTCAAAAAATAAAAAATTGAAAAAATAAAAAATAAATCTAAAAAATTGCTTCTTTATATTCACAAGAGTGCATCATTCTGCTGGCCCGCAACACTGATGAGGGGATAAGCTGCATTAGCAAGAGTGTGTTTGAGCATTCTCTTTTGAGCGGAACTGAGGCTCATGGATGTAAAACATTCATTTTGTGTAAGACGTAATCAGGCTCAGCTCTTTTTGTGCCTCAAAATAAAAAATATATTTGAGCGACCTGTTACAGGACATGCCGAACAAGTGCAAATGTTCAAACCTAATCTGGCACTTCAGATACTGTAGGAGCAGAAACGGTCAGATAACACATTGTAAAATGACTTACCTTTCACACGCTCACCAGAGTTCAAAGGTCATGAGATTGAGTGGTGCTCTTTTAAAGCAGGAGGTCGGAGCACTGCTGTGACATGGCTGTGCATTCCATCACAGATCACCAGTGCTGTTACTGTGAGCTCAGAGGCAGAAAACTAAATTAAATAAATAGAAATAGAATTTGGGGGACCTGATATCTTGAAATCGCAAGACAATTACTTCAGGATTTCAACCAGATTTATATGATAGCCATTTAGTAATGTCAAATGTATTATATTTTACCATGGCTTCAAGCCACTGTAGAATATTGAGGTGAAGACAAGACGCAAGGGTCATTAGACCAGAGTCCGTATGTACAAAGATTCTAAGAGTAGGAGTGCTGATCTAGGATAAGGTTTCCCCTGTCCATATCCTAACCATATCCATTATGAGCTAAAAGGCTAAACTGATCCTAGATGAGCACTCCTACTCTTAGAATCTTCGTGCATACGGGCCCAGGTCTCACAGTCTAGGTAGGACAGGAATTAGCTTAGAGGTCAGACCAAGAACTCTTAACAGGTGTCTGAAAGCAGCCTGAGGGAGATAGAGAAGGAAGGAAGGAAGGAGAGGGGGTGAAGGAGAGAGAGGAGGGGTCATAAAAAGGGTTTGGGAAAATGCTGTGTACGGAATTTGAAGCGAGTCTGAAGATAATTCTTGACACCAGAGGTCAAGTTCAGAAAAATACAATATACAGGTAATGCTCTAACGATGTCAATACAACAGTCACAGCATTTTTCAGTTCTCTAACTTTACCACTCAAATTTGAGCTCATATCTAATCGATTAAAATTAATAATGTTCAGGTGAAATATTATCTGAAAATTTTTTAGATCTTTCCACAGATTCTCAATGGGATTGAGGTCTGGGCTTTGACAGGGCAGTCTAGAACATAGATTTCTTTGTTTTTAAACCACTCCAATGTGGCTTTTGTTGCATCCTTTGGTTCATTGTCCTGCTGGAATATAAATCTTCTCCCAAGTCCCAGGTCTCTTGCAGACTGCAGCAGATTTTCCTTCAAGATTTGTCTATCCATTTTCCCCTCTAAGTTTTCCAGTCCCTGAAGCAGAGAAGCACCCCTATAGCATTAGGCTCCTGCCACCATGTTTCACGGTAGGGATAGTGTTCTTGGGATGATGCAGTGTTAGGCTTGTGCCAGATATAGCACCTAACATTGATGGCAAAAAGTTACATCTTGGTCTCATCAGACCCTATAATCTTCCTCCACTTGGTTTGAGAGTCTACCACATGCCTTCTGGCACACCCTAGGTAAGATTTAATTGTTTTCTTCAACAATGGCTTTCTTTCTGCCACCATTCCTAAAGCAGATTTGTGAAGTGCCCAAGCTATTGTCCCATGAACAGTTTCTCCCATCTCAGATTGTAACTCCGTCAGAGTTGCCGTAGGCCTTTTGGTGGCCTCCCTAACAAGTGCCCTTCTCACACAGATGCTTGGTTTTGGAGGACAGCTTGTTCTAGGCAAATTCACAGTGGTGCCATATTCTCTCCATTTCTTTATGATGGACATAACGGTGCTCCAGGGGATATTCAAAGTCTTTGCAATCTTATATCTTTCCCCTGATTGGTGCCTTTGAAGAACCTTTTCTAGGATTTGGTTTGAATGCCCTTTGGTCTTCATGATGAAACTTGTTTGGAAATGCACTGTAACCAATTGTGGGACCTCTCACAGACAGCCATATATCTGAAATAATTTGAAACACCTTAATTGTACACAAGTGGACTCCAATCAAATAATTATGTGACCACTGAAGACAATTGGTTGCACCAGAGTTTATTTAGGTGTGTCTTAGAAAAATGGATGAATACTTATGCAATCAATTGCCTGTTTTCTTATTTGTAATTAATTTTAAAAAGCTTTAAATATATTTTTTTTTTTTGACATTATAGAGTATTTTGTATTGATCAGTGGCAATAAATCCCATTTAAATCCATTTTGATTCCATGAAGTAAGAAAATAAAATGTGAAAAATGCCAAAGGGGGAAAATACTTTTTATACCCATTGTATATAAAATAATAATAAAATATACTAAATGTATTTAAAATAAACAAACCGATCATGTCACACTGCGAGTTTGGCTACAAACAGGAAAGAAGAAACTCGACTTGATTAATGTAAGACTGCATGAAAGGACAAGTACGTTCACAAATAAGTTTTCACTTTTGCTACAGTACGTATCAAAATTAATTTGTGTGTGTACATATGATTAAGCGCTGATAAAACACACACATGGTTATGCCTCAAAATCCATCAGTGGTTTAAAACTTCAAAAGCAAAACAGACTACACTTTGGAACTCGGTTTACAACAGGAAGCCCAAATTAAGTCAGCAGTCATGCGGGCCTGGAATCAAACCCTTGACCATAGCTCCTCACAGTGCACTCTCCTGAGGGGTGAGGGGAGGCTGCCAAATATAACTCAGGCTTCCTGGAATAATGGTCAGTAAAAACACCGGGCCGGGAAGCGCCGGCCGCTATCATCCCTGGGGAATAGGGAAAAACAGAGAGGAAGAGGAAATGGGGTCTACAGGCAGGACCTAACAGATTGCTTATTATTGCTTTATTCATTTGCTTTAGCAGATGCCCTCATCCAGAGAGCCTTACAGAATTATTTTGACATATAATACATTTAAATAAAGAAATACATTAAAAAATAACCTGTAACCTCTTCGTACAAAGTCCAGTTCCTTACCCATTACACTACACAGCCAACCTGGCACCTGCAAACACATACACGCCCACAAACACAATCACAATATTATTTTCCGTTAGTAAATTCTGGGGTTGGGCTGCTGCCCTGATCACCCACACCATTCCCTCTGGTGGAGCACCATCACTGCCCTTGTGGTGATGAAAAAAAATGCCCCTGCCTGCCACTTCATTCGCTCTGTAAATCAACCTGGTAGTGCTGTGCTATGATTTCAGTTTTCATTTAGCACAAAGACCTCCACACATCCCATCATTTACACTTCAGTTGTAAAAAGCTAACGTCCAAGATGATGTTCCCTAATCAAGATTTCAGTGAGGTCAGTCGTAGCTGGTGTCATGGGAAAAAAATTAAAACAAAGCATGAATTAGCTGCCAAGATTTTTTGGTGGCATTGCCAATGTGGTTTGAGCGCTAAACGTTAATGGTTGTGTGAAAGTAAATGTTAAAAGAAATTCTGAAAAAAATAAAATAAAAATAAAAATCATAACACACGCACGCAAAGTAAGTAAGTATTTGGATAGTGACACATTTTGTTGTTGTTGTGGCTCTGTACTCTAGCACATTGGATTTGAAATGAAATAATGAGTATATGAGGTTAAAGTGCAGACTGTCACCTTTAATTTGAGGGTATTTACATCCACATCGGGAGAATCATGTAGGAATTGCAGCCATTTTTATACATTGTCCCCCAGCAACAGGTCATGTACTGCCTGCCTAACCCTAACCCTAACCCACAGACACTTAACTGGGCTCAAGATAAATCTGTGCAAAACTCTGGGAGACCCCCACAAACTTCCAATGAGGTCAACAAATGGGACAGAGGATTTACCGTGCCCCCAGACTCCCTGGCAACATCACGCACCAGACAAGGCTGAGAGCTTCACTCCCAAACCCGCATGTTTGTCAGGTTCTGAGGGCGAATTCATTTACAGAGGGAAGGTAATCCGTACTGTACAGATTAAAGGTTCAGTGAAGTGGAAGCCATCATAAACAAAGCCTGATCAGATTCTTTCTTGGAGGATGTGCACACGCGCACACACACACACAAAATACGGACACAATCCAATACAACAATTACCAGGGGAGATTAAGGCATTTTCCAGCCTTCTAATAGGGTGAAATTCCTGTGACATGAGATGACTGCTAGTTGAGGAGTAATAGAAATGGAACGCGGTCTGCCACTTGGGAAGGAAACGATCAGAACAGGACGGGATGACACTGGAAAAATTCTTTATTTATAGAATATTTGCGCACACAGACACGTGCACAGGCACAGGCACAGGCACGCGCACACACACGCATGCACGCGCGCGTGCGCACACACACACGCATGCACAACACGCACAGACACACACACACGTTAAAAGAATGCTTACGCACCACTTAAATTGTTATTTTAGTGGCTATATGGTTAGCAAAGTTGAGGGTCACAAAGAGCGCCCTTGTTTTTCCGTCTCCAGACACTGTGTTTTTGGGGGGATGGTCGGAGACAACGCCATCAGGGGCTCACTTTTGGGGCTGATCCATTCAGCTAAACCACAACACAGCTACTAATTGTTTTGGACAGAATGGAAGGGCCCTAATGACTATACAAATGAGTATTCCAGCACTTCAGCAGGCATATCAAAACAAGTAGATACAGTTCCTCGCCTCAAAGTTGACATTTTTCCCAGTGCTTCAGAGCCATACTGACCGGTTTGTAGAAACATTTTTACATTTTTAAAACATTTTATGCATTTTTAGCAGACGCTCTTATCCAGAGCGACATACATACAATCCATTTATACAGCTGGATATTTACTGAAGCAATTCAGGTGAAGTACCTTCCTCAAGGGTACAATGGCAGTGCTCCACCTGGGAATTGAACCAGCAACCTCTGAGTTACAAGCCCAGTTCCCTAACCATTACACTACACTGCCGGCTCCAGACAGAGTGACCCTTTTAAACCCCCTCAAAGAGAGATTTATAAACATCAGCCATTAGTTAAGTTGCTTATAGCAAATGATCAGACATGTGCATGCAATGTTTCTCACCATGACGCTCTGAACAAAGGTGACTGGCAGATAGGCCTAAATAAATCATGAAACCAATAATGATAGTAATGGAGGAAGGTGGTCAAAGCTTTGGTCACTATGCCCTCCCTCCCTCCCTCCCCCTTGGTAATCCCACTTCCACTAAAACACTGAGTCACAGACGGTTCGCTGCCAGGGGAAACAGAAGGTATTTCTGGCATGTGGTTATGAAAGAGGGCTGAGTGCAGTGTTAGTGCCATAGACACACTGTTTGACCCAATCCCACCCACTCAACCCCCCACCATGGGAAAAAGAAAAAGCAGAGATTGTGTTTATGCAACACCTCAAACACATATAGACATATAGAAGAGCAATGGGTAATGGGTAAAGACAGGATAAGGAAGGTAAAGGCAATCACACTTGAACTCTGGGTCTCCTTCAGTGCTTCATCCACAGGAATACATACATTTAAACTCCAACAAAGAAGAAAAACAGACTAAATATAAATAATGGCTTTCAAAGTGCTAACAATATTTATATATTCTTTCTATGTTTAATATACATTTAGTAATATTTAGCCAATTATGGGTGTGGTACCATGTCATTTTTCCAGAGAAGAAATTAGCAGCCATAATATACACTACCAGTGAAAAGTTTTAGAACACCCCCATTTTCCAGTTTTTACTGAAATTTAAGCAGTTCAAGTCCAGTGAATAACCTGAAATGGTACAAAGGTAAGCAGTAAACTGCCAGAGGTATTTATAAAAAAATAAAAAAATAAAAAAAGTTTAGGTTACAAAAACTGAAAAAGAATGTAAATTTCAGAGGCCCTTTTCAGGGAACAAGTAATGGGTTAATGTCAGGTTAACAGTCACCGACTCTGGATCCAGCCAAAGAGCCACAGACCATCACGCTTCCTCCTCCATGTTTGACAGTTGGTGCCACACACTGAGGAACCATCCTTTCACCTACTCGACGGTGTACAAAAACACTGCGTGATGAACCGAAGATTTCAAATTTTGATTCATCGGTGCATAAGACCTTCTTCCAGTCTTCAGTAGTCCACTGGCGGTGCTTCATGGCCCAGGCAAGCCTCTTTTTCTTATTTTGCCATCTTAGCAATGGCTTTCTTACTGCCACTCGACCGGTCAAACCTGCAGCTTGAAGTCTTCTCTTCACAATTGAAACTGAGACTTCCTTACTTCGACCAGTGTTAAACTGTGCTTGAAGCTGTTGTCCTGTGAGCCGCCTATTGTGCAAGCTGCTGACTCTCGGGAACCTGTCTTCTGATTTTGTTGTGGCTTTGGGTCTGCCAGACCTCTTCCTGTCAAAGTTTCCTCCAGTTTCCAAGTGCCTTTTGATGGTGTAGGAAACTACTCACTGCCAAAAAATGTACATTATTTTTCAGTTTTTGGTAACCTAAACTTTTTTTTTTTAAACCTCTGGCAGTTTACCGCTTACCTTTGTACCATTTCAGGTTATTCACTGGACTTGAACTGCTACATTTACAATTAGCAACCTAATACAATTTTCTATTTATGCTTAACTATTGAGCAAATATTTAAATAATCCACCCCTCATCTTCCACCACGAAGCTACTGGATTCAATTGTGCGTAGTTGGGCTCTATGCTGGAAACAGCTATCCGGAGGGCCTCTGTGGTGTGCTGCAGACTCAATGTATTTCGATTCCGAGATTAGATTTTTGAGAGCACAGAGAAGGATGCTTCACATCGGTATGTTGAAGGGAACATTGAGATGATGCGTCTTGCAAGTTTGGAAGATGCCCCACTAATTTCCAAAAGTCCACAGCGTCTTCCAGCCGAAACTGACGCTGGAGTTCATCCGAGCCTTTTAGCTCCACAAACTCCATTTGAAGCTCCACTTGTCCAAGTCGGTTGCTTATTTGCTCCATTTCTTCCATCTCAATGAGGAATGGATTTTCCACAAGTAGAAAAATGCTGCCTTCCTTCTTGAAATCCTTTAGCTCAGTTAGCACATTGCATAACTGTGGTTAACAGGAGATGACCGCATCCGCATCTGCGGTCACCACTTTCTGCACATTGGGGAAAAAGCGGTAATCTGCCCCGCTGACACTTCGGTGAAGTACATCCAATTTGTCAGAACATTTTCTGACAGCCGTATAAAGCTCATAAACAGTTTTGTTGCTACCCTGCATCTTGACGTTCAAATCATTCAAAAACTGTGTAATGTCGCAAATTAATGAAAGAGAAAGCACCCATTCTTTGTCATCCAGAAAGGAAAATCTTGCGGTCTCCCCAAGTACAGCAACGAATGCTTTCAGTGGTTCAAGCAGGTCAATTAAATGGGCAAGCACGCGTCCTTTAGATAGCCATCGTATTTCGCTGTGTAACACCAAATCCCGATATTGCATGTCAAATTCGTCACACAGAAGTTTAAAATTCTGGTGGTTTCTTGCACGGGCCCTTATGCACCAATACAATTACATTTTCCATCACATCATTCATTGACTTAAACTTAGCAAACAACGCTTGTTGATGCACAAGTGATAAGATGAAATGTCATTCTCTGCCCCATTTGCTTTCAGTGCCATAAAGTCACTGCCCCGTTTCTCTAACTAAGCATAGCTGGTACACTGTCTGTTGTGATCGCTGTGATATTAGCAGGTTGAACAGCAAACTTTCTCAAAATTTCCAATACAGTTCTTTTGATCTCTGGCCAGTTGTTCCTTTTTGCAGGGGAACCAGGTCAAGTAGTTCTTCTGTCACGCCAAGTTCGCTATTGACCCCTCTGACAAAGATGAGTAACTGTGGAATGTCGTTAATATCCAGGCTTTTGTCCATCGCAAGGCTGACAAACTCAGCGGATGACAGTTTATCCTTAAGAATATTTTCGATGTTTTCTGAAATGTACGATGGCCTTCTAGACACAGTTGAATTGGACAGCTGCAGTTTTCTAACCTCGTTCTCAATGTCTTTTTTGTCAGGAAACAGCGTGGAGCAGGCTAATAGTATGCACTCTTTCACCATTTCTCCATCTGTGTATGGTTTCATCCTTTTCATCAGTTCATGGGTGATTTTGAATGATGCCGTTTTCGCCTTTTCACTTGTGTTGACGTCGAAAAATGCTTTCTGTACAGTTCCCTGTTGTTTGAGTCTTACGTTTTTCGCTCTTTAGCCCCCCTCCCATGGGAAAATCGGTACTGAAGGTTGGGTGTTTAGTCTCGTGATGCCGCTGTAAATTGGACCTTTTGAACTTCAAAATTATATTAGCACAAAGGAGACAAATGTCAACACTGCTGGACACAAAGAAAAATTTCAGCTCGCACTCCTCTTTGAACTCCTCGCATTTGCGTTTTTTGGTTACTAATTAGCTCATTTTCCACTCACTGACAAGTGAGTGGCTCGTGATGTAAGCTTATAAGTTGTTTACACCACATGACAGTGCAGAACGTATTCCCTCAGTTGGTGGTCAGAAAGTGAAATCATGGAAGGAGGCGAGCAGTACTCGGTTTATGTAAACAGTTAAGAAGCCAATGTTACAGAGAAATATAAACTAAACATCGAAAAATGTGATGAAGAGATCCGTATTGTATGAAAAGGAATGATGTCTCACAATAAATGAAAAATTTGCCCGCTGTCAATGTAACAGAGGAGCTCCGATACGTCAGTTAAACACGTGAGCGTTCGCTACAAAATAAGCGACAAGAGTATGATTGGTTCCCTTGGCTACAGACTTGAGTTCGAAACTCGCTGCAGGCAGAGGCAGACCTACCCACGTTCGATGCATCAAGTCTGTGGACGTAGCCAACTATTCGTTCTACAGATGTCCTTTTTCTCAATCCACCACCAAATATCGAAGTACCATTTCGTATTTTTGGCTTACTGTGTTTATGTTACGTATTGATTACAGTTACGGATGCAAACCCTTAAGTGGCCATTCATGGGAGCCTCGTCGTGACAGCTGCAACTGACAACTGCAGATTGGGAAAACTGGGATTTGTGAAATTAAGGAAACATTGATTGTTTAGTTAGAAGTTGAATATAAATTGTAAGCAGTTGTAATATATGTAGAGTAGACCATGTGCTACTGTAACGGAGTTGGTTCTGCTTGATCTGGAGGATCTCAATGCGACAAGAGAGACGATTAACCCGCAGAGCTAAAGACTGAAGTCCCGAACTCTGGGAATTAATCGTTCTCTTCTCGACGTCACCCTTTGCAGCTGACGCTCACGCGCTCAACTTTAGCTCACACCTTCTGAGCTGCACTACACTACCACACATGTTCAGTTTATAAGCGACATAGAAAGCAATGCTAACATATGAAACGTGAGTATCACAGGCTAATCATATGAAACGCCTAAAAAAAAACTAGTCTGAGCTGACCGAAAAGCTAATGAAACAAAACAATATTGCTTACATAGAAATAAAAATAACAAATCTATCAAGAGAGTAAATGAAAACGCATTTAACCATTGGGAACGCAAAACACTTTGTGAGATTAGTAAAATATCAACGTCTTTGAGTATATCAACACCTAGCAACTAACATTAGCAACAACTAACACCACAACATAACACGTCAACTCATCACAGGCATTTCATACTGTTGTTCAGTTCCAGGGAAACAAAGCTACAACAAAAAAAACTGCTAACGTTACAGAATAAAGGAAAGTTTAATAAAACTTTAATACTTTCCAGAGGAAAGGCACAGGTTTGCCAGCCATATCTCCTGGCATTTTTTTTAAACGTTTCCCCTTTATGGTAACTTTTGGTACTCAATAAAAAAATTATTTCAAGTTTCTTTCTCGGTTAGATCGATTCGAACAACCATAAACAACGCAAGCATACAGCTTTTTTGTGTTCACTTGACCACTATATGGAGTTTGCGCCACTGCGGCGAAGAGACATCATCTGTAAACTACCTATTGGAACATTTTTAACGTTACTGTGTAAGTGTCTCGGATGATATATGGTGAAATGTTTGGTTCAAAAAGAGCACCAACATAGTCGTCAAAGAGCCCCATGCGGGCTACATTACACGGGCTGCATTACACAGTGGTAACACTGGAGTAAATGAAGGGTTCTGGTGGGTTCTCATAATGGTTTGATGAGCATGAATGAAGCCATGTAAACCACATGCCATGGTTGTCTCAGTCACCAGATCTCAACCCAACCCAACCCAACCCAATCCAACCCAACCCAACTCAGTGGCGCCTGAGACAGCATTTTTGACCACCATCAACAACCAAATGATGGAATTTCGTGTGAAAGAATGGTGTTGCATCCTTCCAATAGAGTTCCAGACACTTGTAAAATCTATGCCAAGGAGCATTGAAGCTGTTCTGGTGGCTCATGGTGGCCCAACACCCTATTAAGACACTTTGTTGGTGTTTCCATTATTTTCACAGTTACCTGTATACATTCACTACTATGGAAAGGGTTGTAAGAGAGGTTAGAGTTATTTTCTTACCTCAGAATATTCTTCCTACAGTCTCTGCTGTCCATGCTGTCCGTACGGCCCTTAAAGGGGGTCTCCCTGCCGCTGCTCTCTGGATCTAGAAGTGCGGCCACAGGGGAGTGGCCGTACCGAGGGAGGGATTTGCAGCGCCTCTCGCTGGCCGCGGCATCTGACCGCGGCACACATGCGGTGCCATGGAGCTGCGACTCGGAGCTTCGCTTCCTGGCCTGCAACCGGGCCAGCGGCACCACGTCACAGTTCCGTGGCCGGTGCCAAACCGTCTGCCGGCTGGCAGAGTTGTAGTAGTAGAAACGTCCGTTGTTGGCGTCAAAGAGCTCCCACCACTGGTTGCCGTCGGACTGGCGGACGGCGACGTTGGCGGGTGGGGCCCAGCCACACTCCCCTGTGGACAGGTTGACGTACATGTGCTCCCGGGAGCGGGGCTCCAGGATCTCCACCCAATCAGAGCTGCGGGGGATACACAGGAGGGGCAGGGTCACACACTAGCTCGGTAGTACGCTGTTATGTCACTAATCTGTACACCACTATCAACAGGGGGCGCTGCTGTACCGTGTGCATCAAAAATTTATTTATTGTGGCAGCCCAAGGGGCTGCACAAGGAAATGGCTGCCTGGCCTACAACACATGGAAGCCCGAAAACACTACATTTCCCAGCAGGCCACAGTAACACCTGAACGAAGTAAAGTAATGGGGACTAACGACCAGCTGAAGGCTATTTCGAGGCCTATTTAAAGGACTGACTCTCATTACCCATTGAAAGGAGTAGGAACGTGTTTGGAAAGGAGTTGGTGAGTGTGTTGAAGGAGAGTGAGAAACCGTGACGTCGTTTGACTAGCCGGGATTTAGAGAGAGTGGAAAAGTGTTTTTTGAGTATTTTTTGTGTATGAAATTGGATTGTTTTGAGGACCCCCCTTTGGATTGACTATGGACTGGATAACGGAATTGACCTGGATAACGGAACTGGATTTTGGACACTGACAACGAGATAAAGATTGCGGACTTTGTGTTTGTATTCCCCCGGATACCCCGGCCTTTGTTTTGGGAGGGAAGCCGACACACAGTTAGCTGCGCACAGGAGTGGTTCTGGGGTACCGGAATTACAGTCGATGGCACAACGAGTGCTGTCTCGGAGGAGGCAGCGCTTCACCCTTGTCACTGCCGGTTACAGGACTACGGCAGCGAACTATGAGGGAAGGGGGATTGAACTAAGCACAGCGGGTAATTGGCTACCAAATTGGGAGGAAAAAATGGGGTAAAATTGGAAACTTCCAAAGCTTCATAAGGCACTCACACTCGCTCACACGCACAAACGGCTATCGAACCATCACTTCCCTGACACAAGGAATACATGGCAATAACCCAGTGAGTCAAACACAAGGCAGGCTCAAGACTTTCACAGGTTTCATTAGCTGTGCCATTACTTGTTACTGTGCAAATCTGTATGCTTGTGTTGTCTTGGCCAGCTCTGTCTTGAAAAGGACGACCTGGTACAATAAAGGATTTAAAAATAAATAAGAGCATAACAATATAGATCAGCAAATATATAAATGGAAAGCAGGCGACTTGAAAGCGCAAGGGTAGGGATTTTGCTGCCCAGGTGCAACACCTTCCTTCTGCCCTTGATTAAGGTACTTTGCAGCAGTAAATATCCAGCCATAAAGGTGAAGAATATCCGAATATGTGAGCTAAAAAAAGAGAATGTGGGACTGCTCCTCTGGGTTCTGGAGCAGTACAAGCAGCACACCAGTCACCAGATGATGCTGACCAACCTACTTCTGTCCTGGGGATCAACCCCAGATAAAACAGTGACCTCTGACCCCTCTCCCCTTTAATCACATGACCAGCTTTTACAGTGCGGGTGTCTGTGCATGTATGAGTGTGTGTGTGTGTGCGCAGGTACAATCTCATTGATTTATGACATCTGTGGCCGTCAACTGCAAGACCAAGGTGGTATCCAGACGGCCCCCTGCTCACCTCTGTGGGGAGGTGAACTGGACTGGGTACAGGCCTGGTTCTACGAGGGTGCAAAAGGGTGCATTGCACCCTCAGATTAATATTTTGCACCCTCAGTTGAATATTGTAATAAAACTTTTGAAAAGCACTACAAATAATTCTGTGCATTACTCATATGCATGCACGTCCTTGCAAGCTCATAATACACACAGCAGGCGGCATTCTTTGCCTCACGCATTGTCACGTGGCATTTGTTTGGTGTTACAGAGAATTTTGACCTACCGGCCTACCGTAGTCAACTTTTTAGTGTGCCAGACCAGTTTGCGAATGGTTAGCTAGGCGTAGCTAGTTACAACGTCATAATGGATATTCTCAAATGGTTGCAGCAGAAGCCGAGCACCAGCAACACCACCGCCGCTGCCACCACCACAGCCAAAGACACAGAGGCAGACTGTGGCAGCCAGCACAGTGTGCGCTGCAGCTAGCTACTAGTGCACTCCCACTCATTTCAGATGCACCCTTAGCGATTTTGTTCTGGAACCAGGCCTGACTGGGTAAGGGTTTAAGTGCAACAACACCAGAACAGGGTACCCAGGGAAGGTCTGTCTCTGTCTCTGTGTCTCTCTGTCTGTGTCTCTGATAAACAGGGAGGGAAATCTAAGAATGGGCAGAGCCCTGTTTTTCAATGAACAGCAGACTGTGGATGCCACATTACTTAACCTTTGCTATTCCACTGCTGCCTGTCCATCACTTACACACACAGTGGATGCTCATGTATAAATACACACACGAGCGTTTCCCACATTATGTCCACACCAGGTGACACCTGGAAGGGTGCAGACTCAAGTGTGTTCATTTGGGTAAAGCACACACGCAATGCTCTGCTTGCCAGTTTGAAAAGGCCGCGTGGACAGTGACTTGCTGCTTGTGGAATGTTAAAAGTCAACCTTTCAGCTCAAACCACCATCGCCCTTTCCTATAGTTGGCACATTTGTTCCATTTGCTGAACTGATATTCAGTGGGGAGTGATTATTGCTGAAAATGTTCCCTCTGCCATTATTGAAGCGAAAAACATCGGAGGAGAGCGAACAGAGCCCCCATTTAACAGTCTGGGGTTGATTGAATTTCAGTCGCCAGGGGCTGCTCACAAGGCATGCGGAATAGGCTCAATTAGAAGAAATACAGACACTGTTAAACAGTATGATGGCATTCTCACATATGACCTTCCTTTTCCAGTTGAGGAAGCCTGAATTGCCAGAAATTGAGTCAGGAAGTAAATTCAAACTAATGAAAATGAGTAGGTCATAGCTCAGAGGTCAGGGAGAGGTCTTGAAACTCTGTGATCTGGTTTTCTGGTTTTGAGGGGTTCTCAATGCCCAGTGCATCACGGCTATTATTAATTGTAAGAATACCACTGAAAACGTATCATAAACAAGCCTGGCCTGGCACTCAATGGGGACTTATAAACATGTGCAGGCATGTTCTGCTGCCCACATGACTCAGTGAGGAGAAGGATTATTCGAGACGCATGGCCTCTCATTTTGTCCATAGATCAGTCCACATAAAATAAATGCACTGGTTGAAATGGGAAATTCACAATGTCAATCAAACAAATGAATAAATCAATTGGGTTAAAATTATTTTCTTTCTTGTTAAATGGCCTTCAGTGAAACGCTGCGGTGCTTGGAAGCGGAGATCAGGAAACATATTGATTAGGCAGATTCTGTAGTCTGCCTGCAGGCACTCAGTGACCCCAGATTCAACTGAAGCTTAACGAAGAGGGTGAGAGTCGCACACACATACACAAAAATTACGCAGGGATCAATCGAGCCCTCTCCATTTCCCTGATATCATTTTGCCATGGTTAAAATAAACCATTTTAAAAATAAAGTCCTGCTCACTTGTGCATTGCTTATACCCCTTCCCTCAACCCAACATCAAAAAGAGTTCTGTGTGCTGTATAACAGAATGGAATTTTAATTCTAGATAACCTAATAACCAAACCAGAGAACCAAAAGGATGAACCACTGCATGCATGCACAAAACACAAGCTCTGTCATAGCAGCTGAACTTACACTGTAGTGAAGCAGACACTGTTTGCCATGATAAGCAAGACTGATTTAATATGTTCCGTTCCCTTAGATTATACCATCTTATAATTCTGTCCTGTCATACTATGCAGCATACAGGACGTTTCTCTCCCACAACAGAGCCAAGCTTTGCTATAGTCATTCTGGCAGGGAACGGGACTCCCATCACCTCACAAGACAACAGCAATGATAAGACACTCATCTTACAATGCCCAAGCACACCAAACACCCAGCCTATCTACACACAGTGAGTGAGTGAGAGTGCGAGCCAGCTCTAGTGGTGCTCTCTCCATCTCCTCTGGCATATTTGGCGAGCATCACGACGCTTCCCGCAGAAGGCGAAACCGAGTGGGGTGCCCTCACACCCATGCTGCCCCGGGCTCGCACCCAACTCCCAAAAGAGCTGCAAAAAACAGGAGAACAGCCAGAGAGGAGCAGCAGGCACTTGCTCACGCCCTCACATGAAGTGGCCAGGACCAATTTCAACTCCCAACACCACCACTATCTTCACGAGGGAAAGGAATTTCAACCCAGCGCCCCTGACAAGCAAGAGGCGGACGCTTCCATGGTATCTGGAATACCTAGATATTTGTAACCAGTGCACAATCCTGTCATGGTACACATAAAATATCTAATATCAATCTATCCAACAATCTACAGTGCAGCAGCTAGTGTATGCAAAGTATAAATACTGTATGTACATACATAATTAAATAAAACAACAGCAACAGCAGCACATCTTTACCGATGATGTGGAAGAAATGATGCTCAAACCATAGATGCCTTTTCCTGTTGATCAGTTTCAGTATCAACTGCCAAGCCCAATGTACTACGGTACAAATAGAATGCCATTTTGAATATGGCATATGGTGATATAGCGAGACTGTGCTTGAAGAAGCTGATCTGTGATCAGCAGAATTAAATACTGGACTAGATCCCTCACTGACACAGGTGGCGAGTTTAACATTCACCACGTTGTACTGCAGGGACCAGGAAGGAAAGAGACTATCCATGCAGAGCAATTAATCCCTCAACAGCCATGACTCAGGGAGCTTTGAGAAGCTGCAGGCTCTGCCTGAAGGGCCAGTCAGGAGCCAGCTGAAGCCCCTGTCTGTCAGCACTGGGCCGGCCCAAGGACAGGGTCTCTGTGGGTAGGAGGTTTTCTTATTTCAACACCTTGAGCCTTTAGGGGTGACATGCTGGCTGTGTGTCCCGTGTGGAACCCGGAGCTTGCAGAATAGACCAATGCCACGGAGTTAAAGGGAGAACCCCCATAATCATACAGCACTATGCCCTTTACCCTGGGTCACAGAGAGAGAGTGCTTACACAAGGACGACTAAAAATAAAACGAATTCAATCACAAAGACAAAGATTGGAAATGTGACAGCACCATCGACCAAAGTAAGAGGCTCTGGCAGCAGAGTACCCAGGAAGACGTTCTCTCTCCCCGCACTCCTTCCTCCCTTTCCCTCTCCCTCTCTTTTCTGTTATTTACACACTTGTCTGAAAATAGCCCCGTGTTTGAATGTGGAGATCACTTCCTAGAAACTGAAAAACAATAGAATAATAAATGACCCATACACCAAACAGCCCTCTGCAACAGTGAACAGCGGTACATTCAGCCTTTACAGACGAGCATGGTTAATAAGACTCTTTATTAATGGACTCCATATCAATCAATCCATATTGTCACGTTCGTGACAAAAATGACATCAAAATGATTTTGTCTGTTGATACATTCCTCGAACAGAAACAACACAGCGGTAAAAACTCAGTGTTGTGTGCAAATTGTATCTGAACAAAAAACAAGTGTGTTTCATTGAGTAAAACTTGAGTAGACACTGAAACGAGTGCCTGGCCTCGTCTACTGCCAGGTACAGAAGTGGGTGCTGACACTCAGGAGCACTTCTAGAACGGTCTTTGGTAAGGCAACTGCTTACTGTATTTATGTACTGCACAGCAGAATACCTTCTATTATTCTGTAGTGGCACTGGAAGAGGGCGTCGGCCATATAAACGTATGAACATAATGACAAAGTATCCCATCCCTTGGGATGGGGACGGTGCTTTCACGCAGCCCTGCCAGTGTTTGCGCTGGCTACGTTATGAACGCACGCAGACCTGTAGTGTTTGCGCTGGCTGCATTATGGTTTTCCAAAACATGGAAGACAACACAAGTTGACAGCTTAAAACAAGTTCAATGATTTGTTTCCTTACAGATGGAGTTACCAAGACAACCTGTTGAGAGTGTGAGGATAAGTGCTAGGTAGACATTTTGACAAGTCTCAGGCCTCTCACTGTCACTCTCACGGTCACTGCACCTGCTCTCCTACGAGAACCAGGCGGGATCCATCAGAGAAACACACTCCCACCTCACTGTTATACAGAAACACACTCCCACCTCACGGTTATACAGAAACACACTCCCACCTCACTGCGTTACGTACAAACACACTCCCACCTCACTGTGTTATACAGAAACACACTCCCACCTCACTGTGTTATACAGAAACACACTCCCACCTCACTGCTACACACACACTCCAACTTCACTGTGTTATACAGAAACACACTCCCACCTCACTGTGTTATACAGAAACACACTCCCACCTCACTGTGTTATACAGAAACACACTCCCACCTCACTGCTACACACACACTCCCACTTCACTGTGTTATACAGAAACACACTCCCACCTCACTGTGTTATACAGAAACACACTCCCACCTCACTGTGTTATACAGAAACACACTCCCACCTCACTGCTACACACACACTCCCACTTCACTGTGTTATACAGAAACACACTCTCACCTCACTGTGTTATACAGAAACACACTCCCAGCTCACTGCTACACACACACTCCCACTTCACTGTGCTATACATAAACACACTCTCACCTCACTGTGTTATACAGAAACACACTCCCAGCTCACTGCTACACACACACTCCCACTTCACTGTGTTATACAGAAACACACTCCCACCTAGAGCTGACCCCATTTAGTCGACTGGTCAATTGTTTGGTCGATGGGCTGTTGGTTGACCGAGATTTGTTTTGGTCGAGCAGTCGCGCAAAAAAATTAAAAATAATTTTTAAAAATCTCCACGCAGCATGAGACACCTAGATTCGCGCCACAATTCGGCGCGCTTGTCAGTAGAATAATCCATTCTGGATGCTGCGGGTATGGAAGTGACAGTCCTTCACTCTTAACATAGCTAGGCCTATACATGTTCTCTTTAAATTATATTAGGCAGTTAAGGTAATAGTAATGTTGTGAATAATTCTGCAAAACTAATAAAAGTAACATTTTATAATAAATGTGTTTTGCTAATTGTATGGTTTATATATTTATAACTAACATGCGTAACACCCCCTTTCATGTAGCCTATATTGTATCCTTCTTGTTTTAGGCACGTGAATGTGCATTTTAATTGTAGCCTAACCCCGCGTTCTAACAGTGGGCGATACTAGGCGATGAAATCGCCCAGTGGGCGTTCCCCACGTGTGTTGTCACGATTGAATGGCCTCCTCAAAGTGCTTCCGACGTGCTTACGAAATTTTTGCATGGTAAATGAATAGTTCATCATAGATTTTGAGAATCTTTATTATAGTTGGCTAGCAGTATTGTTTCCTTCAATCATGAACCGCAAACTCAAACTCAGAAGGCTTTTTACAATTGCGGCCATTTACTTGCGCTGGAAACGGCTCGCAATTTGTCAAACTTTGCAAGCGTGTTTTCCAAGGCAGGGTTTATCGTTATCGTTATGGCTAGTGTTCCTGTGCCATAACATGAAACGACTGGGGAAGTAGGCCATCGGATGGTCTCCAACTCGAGTAAGTTATTTTCGATAGACTATAGCCACTTTATGTTCAGCTTTAGGCTACAATTTAAGACATTAGGCTATGTGTGATCATTCGTTTGTTAGCCTATTTTTTTGGAAAAGAGATTTGAAATCCCAATGAGACTAAGCTGGTTAATTAAATAAAACATAGCCTACACATTAGAATGTGTTATGGTTGTGGTCAAATAAAAGCGTCAGCCTATTATTTGGCCATTCCGCAACTTCACAAGCACAACGGCAGAATCTGCAAGGGCAGCATGAAGAGGCTTGGAAAGTTTTTTTTTCTTTCAGGTAATCTTGAACTCCGGCTCCATAAAGTCATTAGCCTATTGTTACTCATTTGTGTCATTTACTTAAGAAAGTTATAAAACATGAGACAACCGCAGTGTGCATATAGTTGTATTTATTCAAACAAATAGGGTGTGTCATATATTTTTTCCGACCAATCGGAAAAAACGGACGACTGTGGTCGACCAAGATTTGTTTTAGTCGGGGACAGCCCTACTCCCACCTCACTGTGTTATACAGAAACACACTCTTGCCTCTCTGTTACACAGAAACACACTCCCGCCTCACTGTTATACAGAAACACACATGCGTAAAGGAGTGAGCACACAGGCAAACAAATATTCGACCTGGAATGCCCCCCAGAAATATACAGGAATCAAGGATATACGTACAAACTGTCTAGAGCTACACAAGCAGTCTGCACAATACACAAAACACTTGGTTGAAAGGATAATTCAGTCCTTCCCACAAGGAAAACAACTGCATTGCAAATGCATTGTAATGGAAGCTTTCGCTGGACTACAGAGACTATTTCAATGATTTAAGAAGGAAACTGTATTCAAATGTCTTAGGGGTGTAATTTACAAATGTAGCTATTAATATATGAAACAATTCATAATTAGGGCAAATACAATTAATTTAGTTGGCCTGTTTTTTGGAAACCCCTGTGGATAGGATCGGATGGCTTTTCAAAAGAAAACAGGGATGGAAAGGTTGGTGCTGCTGAACAGAAATAACTAGGCCTACTTTTTCCTCAGTCAGCTATGAAAATAGACACTTATAAAAAATAAGCATTCTTCCAAAATAAATGTAGGCCTACAAATTGTACAGAGATTGCATAACAAAAACATAGGGTTGATGACAGGGATAAGCCTTGGCCATAGAGGCCTTGGTGGAATCATCTAGGTTAATATTGTAACATTTACCAATTACCATTGAATTTCATTAAATTTTCTGAAAATATCATTTAACACTCCTTTTTAACTTTGGCACAAATCCCACCCCCTCCCCAACACCGATGATGTGCCAGCCTTCACCACAGCAAGAAGCCACATCTGCCCATGAGGACAACACATACCCTATATAGTAAAAAGCTCAGACAAGGTTAATTAAATTCACTGAAATTAGGCCAGCTCTAATTAGTGCCTGTTCACAGTCTGTTTAAGAGCTATATTCTAGGACCACCCTGGTGCAAGTAAAGATTGCACCAATGACTGGGGGGGCAACACTTACATACTTACATTAGTGTGAGATTTAGATTTAGTGTGGCATGGCTCAGGTTTCAGGAAATTGATTGAGAAACATTTAGAATCACCAAAACATAAGTAAAATGCCTACACAAAATTCTTGAAAATCCTAAGAGAAATCCCAATTTCAAACTGACTGCAGACTTCTTTACTTCTTTCACATAATGACCCGTCTGCGTTTAATGAAATTGAGAGAAAATTAAACGGGCAGTAATGAGGAACCGCCCATCTGTGTCGCAGCACAAAGATTAATCGACATGAATTAATCGAATGAACGCAGTAAACAGATAATGAATGGGGTGTGGTAACTAATAAGACTCGGAACATTCCTCTCTGGTTTCATTTACTGCTCTGTGAACTGTTGCCAAGCAAATTGTGTTGAGCCATCCAAGATTTAAAAGAGGAAAGTAGTAATTAAAGGCGAATCGTAAGCAAACTGATAATATGCCTTTCCCAAGACACAACAAAACATGTGAACTAAGTGAAAGACGCGCTAATAAAGTATTTCATAATTCCGTGACTGAAGACTTCAGAATGCAGTTGTTTGTCTTTTGGAGCTATATTATTAATCTTGACAAACGGTTGACTTGGAAATTTTTGACTAAATAGGCTACCACGAACGCTAATACACGGTCAAACCTAAAATCCATAACATAACCATAACACCTGTTCAAGAACAGCTCTCTTCCAGCTGAATGAGACACGTCTAGGTTTTGCTTTGTACCATATTGTTGAAAAGCAAAACTCATAGAACCAACGAGTTATTCATAAGTAATTTTGTCATTCACTTCACATACAGTATAGGGTTTCAGCAGAGCACCCGGTTAATTGCCAATCGCGGTTACATATTTCCATAACATAACATCCTAATGTAATCTCAATAGCTAATGCAACGAATTGGCGGCATTAGCTGTCTAAATAGCCTAAAGTTTGCTTGTTGTCCAGATCGTCTATTTTAATCATACTTCGCACTGACGTGCTCCTTTGGAAAGTCTCACATTAATATTCACACAGTGTCCATGTTTAACAAATGATACATTAGCATTGATAAAGTTGGACACGAGCCAAGTAGGCTACATTTACATAAACTAACATACAGAGCAAAAGAGTCACATACAACAAACACGTTTGCAATAAACGAACAACAACTAACAACTAGGGCAATTAGCTACAACTGGATGCCAACCATGTGGCTATTTCATTCGGGGATAGAACTATCGGCAAAGGCAAAACAGAGCCCAATCTTTAAAGACGGTTAGAAATGATTTCGGAAATGTCCTTTTCGCCAACTGTGGCTTTCATCTTACCCTATTTCTGTTAGAAATGTGCATATCTTACCTTGTCTCCGACATTTCCCTCACATTATATGGAAAAGACAAAAAATCTTGAAATGTAAACTTTTAGTTCGCTTGCTCACGAGCGTGGTTACTTCTTTTCTCGCTTGTTGAACATCTGAGCGCGAGATACATTTGGTTCGCTAGAGTCTCCGCCCACAACCCGAGTCTCCGCCCCCGCCGGTGTCTCCCAGCGGCATCCCCCCTCCGTTCGCACTGTTGGGAGGATACGCAATCTGGTAGCAGGGCGATCTGGAAGTCAACAACGTGTCAATAATGAAACCAGTGACTCAGTGGGTCCATCTGGTGCCGAAGTTGGTTAGGAGCTCACGACCCACTGTGACGGAATGTGAAGGCACACACCTTACCTTACAGTTTTTCTGCACGTCTGCCATATTTGAACGAAACAAACAGTGCTTTTGAGAATAAACGAGACTTTTTATATTTAGTTATACAATATAAGTATTGATTACATTTTTGGCATTTAGCAGACGATCTTACAAGATGCGACTTACAAGATGTGCATTAATACATGGTAAGATTAATCATTATTTGCGCAAGAGATCAATGTAGTAATACAGTAATATACATCAATGTTGGCAGCTGCATACTATACCTGAAACACCGGGAAAGAAAAGGTGAGTATATATATATTTTTTTTTTTAGACAGTATTAAGCATACATATTACAAAATGCAGTATTAAACATGTAAGTGGTGGTGATGACAGTTAGTTAAATGTACAGAATCAGTGGTAGTGGAGTCTGAAGAGGTGGGTTTTCAGTCTCTTGAGAAAGATGGCCAGTGAACCGTGAGGAGCGGGTGCCTGGGGCCCGGAGGGATGGGACAGTCAGTTAGCCAGAGGAGGCAGAGTGGAGGGGTCTGGCTGGGGTGTAGGGTGTGGTCAGTGTCTGGAAGTAATATATCATGATACACTGACTGGCCCCCAAAAAAGTCACCACCTGGATTTAACTAAGCAAATAGGTAAGAGCCTTCCATTGGATAATTACTGCAGTGATTAATATGTTTTAGCTGGCGACAAGTTATTTAACCCTAACTGATGCAGTGAGTAGCTTCTCATTTCTTAAACAACCATGTCGGAAGACATCCTGTGAAAGAAGCTAATGCCGCCCTTTCAGAAGGGTCAAATTATTGGCCTGCATCAAGCAAAGAAAACAACTAAGGAGATTGCTGAAACTACTAAAATTGGGTTAAGAACTGTCCAACGCATTATTAAAACCTGGAAGGATAGTGGTTAACCATCATCTTCGAGGAAGAAATGTAGTCGGAAAAAAATCTTGAATGATCGTGATCGGCGATCACTTAAACGTTTGGTGAAATCATATTGTAAAAAATCAACAGTAGAACTCACGGCTATGTTTAATAGTGAAACTAAGAGCATTTCCACACGCACAATGCGAAGGGAACTCAAGGGATTGGGACTAAACAGCTGTGTAGCCTTAAGAAAACCACTTGTCAGTGAGGCTTCAATTTGCTAGGGAGCATAAAGATTGGACTCTGGAGCAATAGAAGAAGGTCATGTGGTCTGATGAGTCCAGATTTACCCTGTTCCAGAGTGATGGGCGCATCAGGGTAAGAAGAGAGGCGGATGAAGTGATGCACCCATCATGCCTAGTGCCTACCGTACAAGCCTGTGGGGGCAGTGTTATGATCTGGGGTTCCTGCAGTTGGTCAGGTCTAGGTTCAGCAATGTTATGTGCCCAAAGAATGAGGTCAGCTGACTACCTGAATATACTGAATGACCAGGTTTTTCCATCAATGGATTTTTTCTTCCCTGATGGCATGGGCATATTCCAAGATAACAATGCCACGATTCAATTGTGAAAGAGTGGTTCAGGGAGCATGAGACATCATTTTCACACATGGATTGGCCACCACAGAGTCCAGACCTTAACCCCATTGAGAATCTTTGGGATGTGCTGGAGAAGACTTTGCGCAGCGGTCCAACTCTCCCATCATCAATACAAGATCTTGGCGAAAAATGTATGCTCTGGACAGAAATAAATGTTGTGACATTGCAGAAGCTTATCGAAACGATGCCACGGCGAATGCATGCCGTAATCAAAGCTAAAGGCGGTAAAACGAAATATTAGAGTGTGATTTTGCAATGAAGGAAAAATGTGTTTCTGAAGTTACAAGAGACAAAATGCCCACAGTGACACCTGCTGATTGATATAAGCTTACACATTCACACAAGCTTGCATACAAGAGTTGGACTTTCCTGTCTTTAAGCACCCTCTGTTGCTCCTCAAAAAAGTACATTATTAGGATAGTATGACTACCAGACCACAAAAAAAGCACCATAAACACCATGTTTAAATGAGATGCAAGTAGATTCAACATTTTATTCACAAACAACTGGCAATAAGCACTATTAAATCCTTACTGGATGACCACAAGAAACAAAAAAATATATTTATGGTAATCTACATGACTGCACCACACATTGTTAATCACTCATCCTGTCCCTGTCCCCCCCACATGCAGCACTGTATAAATTAAAATGTAAAATTATTCACAGTTAAGCAGTATGTTCAAATGCCTTTAAAAGTTTTTTCCTCATGCTTTCATTGAAGAAAAAAAATGAGGATATAGAAATTCATGTGACAATATTGCATTTGACAGAAATCACTCTTCTTTTCAAAGATGCCAATAAAATAAGCAATTGTGAACCTATACAAATCATTAGGTAATGATGCCATACTTCTGAGATGTTTTATATCTATTACACAGAACACAATGTTGGAAAGGTAATTTAGCCTCTTTTTGTGTGTAGTATAAAACTTATATATTTTGCCATTTACATGAATTGCAAAACACATTTAAATACCTACAGCAATTCAATGTTTTCATAGCACCATGTAGTGAGAAAAGCAAAATGAGTGTTTACACAAAATATGTAATAGGGCCTACTGAATAATGAATGTATGGCTAAAGCAGTTGTTACAATTCCAAGCAGTATTGTCACTGGGAAAGTTAGATTATTTCCTCTGAGAAAGAACAAATTTGTGAACAAAACCATCTGTGCCTTGTGATGAGGTCAGGAAATAAAACCTCAGGTAGAGATTTTTCTCCTACAGAAACATTTCCTATTGGCTGGAGAAGTGCTTGAACTGTGCCCAGCTGTGCTGCTCCAGAAGTTGACTCCCAACTCCCAAACTTTGTCATATGTGCAACAATACACAATCCATCAAATTAAAATCTGAATTGAGTTAGCAAATTGAACATCATGGGCATCTTTTTTTGAGAAACTTCTCAATTCTTGAATTTTCACATTAAATTACATGAAAAAGTAATACAATAAAAGGTGAAATCAAGTGGACACAAATACAAAACTCCTCCAACAGCCACACCCAGAATGTAGTAAACTGCAGCTTCTGGCACTGCATATGGTGATAATGCTTCTGTAGGTAGTGTCTTGTCCTGGGTTGTGAGTTCCAAATTACCCTGGATGTTGTTTCATTAAAGTAACGAAAAAGGCATATTCACCAGTCATTGCAGTTCTTGGAAGTTACTGTCCACCTTTTTCATTACAACCCTCCTAGTAAACCCTCCCAGAAAAATCTGTTTACCAATATACTGTGCTTTACTGTAGTGCAAGTATTGTGCAGGAGACTGGCAATACCCTGGGCAGTCCACTGAGGGCACCAGAGGGACAGACAGCTAGGTGGACAGTGGATGATGGATTGTGAGTGGAATTAGGTCCTCGTTGCAATAGGTTCCGATTGAAGGATGACGTTGAGAGAGAGCTCAGTTATGTTCTCCAGCTGCCATCAGTCAGAGAAAGAGAGTCACAGGAGTCCACCGGTCAGTGCAGTAATGGAGAGTGATGGGAAATCACTCTGTCTGTCCCATCTGTCTTCATCCTCGTCTGCTTCATACAGTCTGAGCTGGTTATTTTGGAGAGTAAAAGGCCCCTTGGCCATAGAGGCCTTGGCGGAATCATGTGGTTCCCACCCCACACAGTCTTAGTATTGAGGAGCATGGGCAGGGTCATCAGGCAGACAGCTGATTCCTATTGGCTGACAGATGACACCTCGCCTCTGCCCCCTGCCTCCTTAATATGTCACTGTGATGGCATTTGGGGTGTTGGTCCAACTGATAAAAAAAAAAATTGCATCTCCTGCTGGCCTGGGCTCATGTTTAGGTTTGGGTTTGAGATTCCAGGCATGTCCATCCAGTCTGTGCGAGTTTGGAAGGCTCAGCACTAGCCTTCCCATCTGTCCCAAATCTGCCCCCTAGGGAAAATAAGCACAAAGCACATTACAGTATGTTACCCATATGGTTTAAATATTCTCCCTCTGTACACCCCTAATGCCATTTAAATATCTTCTCAATCAGTGATCCCTGTGAGCAAGAAACAGTAAGGTGAAAATTGACCTTTCAACAGAAAACTACACAAACAATGTTTTTCATTTTTTTTATTGCTAATTTTAAAAAGCATCGCCTGTCAGCAGCTGATTCCTCTGGTTTTAGGTTAAATCCAGTCTCCAATCACTGTTATAATCCAAATGATTTAATGTAGCCTAATCTCCTTGTTGTAATTAAAATGCCTTGATGTGAACTGCATGTAATTGATTGTTAGTGTCAGTGCCTCAGCAGTGAAGAGTGTAAGGCTCTAAAGAAGGACTAGGTGTTCAAAATGCATCAGCATTTGTAGGGTCGATAAACATTTTTTAACTCAAGGGAGCCACGGTCCAAAACGGTCCTATTCTCAGATATTTTTGTGTGTAATTGATGGCAGTTCTCATCCTCCCCTATTTCTTGCTCAGGGGAAACCCACAGGAAACTCCACAGTGCCAAAATCAGTCGGCTAATTGAAGGTATTGGACACTGAGATGCTGCTCTATTAAATGGAGAAAAATGGCATAATTATAATGTCAGAATATTACTGAACATTGGTCAGATTACATATAGCTACTACATCACACAAGATGATAAAAAAAACACACAAATGAGGAAAGAAGTGAAAAAGAACAGACTGAAGGACGAGTCTGAAGGCTGGGCTTTCCATAGTTGGCTTTAGTTAGCTGAGGTGAACCTTTAGAGACATTTAGTGGATGACAGGCGATGGCACAAAACATGCAGAGGCAAAGAGTGGGCAAAGAGGATGGTCTGAAAGCAGCTTTAAACCACCCGTCCAGCGGTAAACAGAGACTACTGATGAAGACCATCATCAGAATGATGAAGATGTCTGGCAGAACAGCAAGAGGCATGAGAAGTCCAAACTCACGGCGATTTGGAGGCTGGCCTTTTCACTTTCGGCCTTTTTCGACGAGGAAGCAGCCTGGCGAGCATGCAAGCAATGAAAAGACAAACAATTACAGTATGCTGCCCCCGCAGGCCAGAAACAGAACCACACACTGACCCCCCCATACCACCCTTGCTGAAAGCAATGGGCACAATTACTTTCAGCCACCAGCTATCATGCGAGATGCTGAGAAAAAGCATACATATGTTTCACAAAGCAGGGAATGTACTTTTCCACACAAGTGTTACTCTAAGAAAGAGGTGTGCATAAGTACTGCATTTCTAAAATTATTTATTTTTTAAAAGGTCATTTATTTCAGAGCCAACCATTTCTATTTTCTTACTTTATGGAATCAAAATTGATTTAACTGGGGTTTCTTCCCACTGATCAACACTTTATACTTGGTAGCTGCAATTATAGCTACAAATGTGGTAAGTCACACATCTGGACATTGCAAATTTCACCTATAACTTCTTTACAAAATTGCTTGAGCTCTATTAAGTTGGATAGGTACCGGTGGTGAACAGCAATTTTCAAATCTTTCCACAGATTCTCAATGGGATTGAGGTCTGGGCTTTGACTGGGCCACTCCAGGACATTGATTGTTTTTAAACCACGTCAATGTGCCTTTTCCTGTATGCTTTTAGTCATTGTCCTTCACATTTTCTTTTCTCCCCACCCCTCCTCCTCCCCCACCCCCTCTCCTCTAACTGCTGATGACTTTGCATCCTTCTTTCGCAAGAAAGTCAATGACATTCACAACTCCTCCCCAACCCCTCCCATACCTAGCCTTCCCTCACCTATCTCACAACCCAAATCACACACCTCCCTGTCCTCCTCCTCACCCCTCTTTGACTCTGACATCTCACAACTTATTCACTCCCTCTCCTTTCCCCACACCCTTTCTACTGGTGTCCAGCAGGGCTCAGTGCTAGGCCCCCTCCTATTCTCCCTGCATACCAAGTTACTTGGTTCTGTTATCTCTGCTCATGGTTTTTCATACCACTGTTATGCTGATGACACAACTCTTTCTCTCCTTCTCTCCTTCTGAAACCCAGGTCCCGGCGCATATCTCTGCATGCCTGGCAGACATCTCTGCTTGGATGTCCACCCACCACCTGAAGCTGAACCTGGGAAATACCAAGCTGCTCTTCCTCCAAGCCATGAGCTCCCCGATAATTGATGCCTCCATCACCGTGGAAGGCTCTTTAGTGTCTCTGTCCCGGTCTGCCTGGAGCCTTGGAGTGACCCTGGATGACCAGCTGTGCCTCTCAGGCCACATCGCAGCGATTACCCGGACCTGCCGATTCTCCCTCCACAACATCTGAAGAATTCGTCCATTCCTCACCCAAGAGGCCACACAACTCCTGGTCCGGGCTTTGGTGATCTCACGTCTGGACTACTGCAATTCCTTGCCGGCAGGCTTACCAGTCTGTGCCATCAAGCCACTGCAACTAGTGCAGAATGCCACCGCACGTCTAGTCTTCAACCAACCTAAGTTCACACATGTCACTCCACTACTCACCTCTCTGCACTGGCTGCAGCACAAATCACTGGTGCTGCCATATCAGGCTGCTAGGGGAACCACTCCGTCCTACCTCCAGACACTCATCACAACCTACAACCTAACCAGACTCCTCCGCTCTGCCTCCTCTGGCAAACTGACTGTCCCTTCCCTCCGGGTGCCCAGCAGTCGTTCCTTGTGGTCTCGCCTTTTCTCTGTCCTGTCCCCCCCAGTGGTGGAATGATGTTCTGCACTCGGCCAGAACTGCGGAATCACTGGCCATGTTCCGCAAGAGACTAAAAACCCACCTCTTCAGACTCCACTACTACTGATTCTGTACATGAACTAACTGCCATCATCACTGTTTACATGAAAAATGAACTTTTCTTTCCCTGTGGTACAGGTATGGAATGCAGCTTCTAACAATGATGTCTATTGCAATGTTACTACACTGATCTCTTGCACTAACCATGATTAATCTTACCATGTATTAATGCACGTTTTTGTTGCTCTGGGTAAGAGCGTCTGCTAAATGCCTAAAATGTAAATGTAATGTCCTGCCGGAATATAAATCTTCTCCCAGGTCTCTTGCAGACTGCAGCAAGTTTTCCTTCAAGATTTGTCTTTATCTTGTTCCATCCAATTTTGCCCTCTATTTTGACAAGTTTTCCAGTCCTTGAAGCAGAGAAGCATCCCCATAGCATTAGGCTCCCACCACCTTGTTTCACAGTAGGTATAGTGTACTTTGGATGATTCAGTGTTAGGCTTGCTCCAAACATAGTGCCTAATGTTGATGACAAAAAGTTCAATGTTGGTCTCATCAGTCTCCTAGACCCTTCTTCCATTTGGTTTGAGAGTCTCACACATGCCTTCTGGCACACTCTAGGTGAGATTTCATGTGAGTTTTCTTCAACAATGGCTTTCTTTTTGCCACCCTCCCTAAAGCGTAGATTTGTGAAGCGCCCGGGCTATTACTGTCCCATGAACAGTTTCTCCCATCTCTGCCATGGAAGACTGTAACTTCAGATTTTCTTTGAATGTTCTTCGGTCTTCATGATGAAACTCTTGTTTGGAAATGCACTGTAACCAATTGTGGAACCTCTCACAGAAAGGTGTATTTAATTTTTAATAATTTGAAATTATACTCAAATTAACTGTGTATACACAAATTAACTGTACACAGGTGGACTTCAATCAAATAATTATGTGACCTCTGAAGACAACTGATTGGACCAAAGTTTATTTAGAGGTGTGGATACTTATGCAATCAATTATTGTCTGTTTTTTCATTTGTAATTAATTAACAAAAAGCTAAGGTAAAGAGTTTTTTTATTTATTTGACATTATCAAGTATTTTGTGTTGATCAATGGCAAGAAATCCCAATTAAATCCATTTTGATTCCAAATAAAACGTGAAAATATACATATATACTTTTTACAACATAGTACACAATAACGAGATAATTAACTACATCACTGCCCTGAAGAAGACAGAGCTTGACAATTATTAGATTTTTTTTAAAATGAATACATTTAGTGGAGTTTTTTTCAGGATATCTCTGGAATTAGACAGTGTTCAGTGTGCACCAGCTGTGAAAAGTGAGTTCATATAAATTGAACCAAGGTACCTGTATTCTTCTGTGCTGCTTCTTTCATTTGCCACTGAAATGGAAACAATATAATTTACTTTATCATCATTATTATTATTATTATTACTGTATATAATGGGTATATACCTATGATCATAATATATAGACAATATTACATAGAAAATAGAGACACGAGTATACAGTATAAAATTTGAGCACATTCCCAAATCTAGCCTTAGTGTTAAGGTGTGTGTGTATGTGTGTGTATGTGTGTGTGTGTGTGTGGGAGAGAGACTCACTAGTCTCCAGGTTACACTGTTTTTGCCCCTTACAGCTGCGCAGCTCCATCAGCTCAACATGCAGCTGGTTCAGGATGTAGAGCTCCAGTGTGCTGACTGCATTCATCAGCTGCAATAATCAGGAAAATATACAACTACACACAAAATATAAATCTAGAATGCATTGTATATCACATAATGGTAATTGTGATCGATATCGGCACAGTGATCAATATCAACATAAAAAGATTTTAAAAGAGATGAAAAATTAGGTATTTTAAAAAGATGGTGACATGGTGAAAGGCGGGATCACAAAGGTGTGGGCGGAGAAAGGAGGAGTCAGGGAGTAGGAACAGGAGGAAGAAGAAAATGAGGGCCCATGGGGAACATTGTGCCTACCTGGTTAGGGTCAGTGTTGAGGTCAAAGTATTCCAGGAACCCTGTGGCGAACTCACAGAACAGGAAGTTGTGCGTGTCGTTGAGTGTCCTCATGCACCAGTAGGTGTTATTGTTGGCACTGGTGCAAGCACAGAATGGCCCCACTATAAAAGCCAGCACAGAGAGAGCAGGTGACTGGACATCCGCATCAATGCCACTGGCTCTGACTTGACTTGCCTGCATGTAAAAATGCTTTGGGGAATGAGTTTCACTCCTTCCAGCACTGGGTAATTTTTAGCCCATAAGATCTGATCCAGATTTTTTTAATCAACCCAATTTTGGGAGAGTCCCACTGCTGCAGCATTTTGCTGACTACCACCCTCCCTCCTTGGGTGAGGCTATGACCAATTATGCATTTCCCTGTGGGACTCCCAGCCATTGTGATCCAGACCATGGGGTACATCACTGTACTGAGAGCCAGTGCTTTAACTGGAGAAACCCACAATATTTCCAGCTCAAGACATCATGAGCAAAAAGCACAAGAATCATCATCCAGGGTCAATGTTTGGGTCCAGAATTGATCTACATCCACCCCTCTAAGTCTATTCTTACTGGTGGTGCATGAGCAGTTGTGCCTTACTTGTCCAGTAGGGGGCGGTCTGCCAGTGCTGGTTGTTGTGGGTGAAGCAGGTGAGGCCCGGCATGCTACAGGTGTCATTGTTGCGCAGCCGCTTCAGCAGTTTGCGCAGCTTCTTCCTGCGTTTCTGTTCCTTCAGGAGCCACTGCTTCTTATCTTTGACCTGTACCTTCCGGCTTCAGACAGAAGGAGACACAGGCCGCTCAACATTGCAGGCGTGGTGATGTATGATCTCAAACACACCAACGTGCACACATAGAATCCACTCACCCGATACACGCGCACCCTCACATGCAAATATAAGCACATATTCTCACACACACACCTGGATATTATTTACCAAGTGGTGCACTCTCATTACCTAAATGGCTGGGCACGGCCTCCTTTGAACCCCAGTGCACTCTCGTAGTATCTGGACTGGTAACTGTAACATAAGAACAGACACATCGATGGTGAGAAAAACTGCAACATAATCAAACTAGGACTATGGGTCATTCCTGTGTGAAACACTGTCAGTGCTCCATGGACAATATCACATGAGCTGTTCCAATAAAACTCGGTCTGAGTTACAGGGATAATGAGAAATGTTTTTGAGACTCACAGGTATCTGTCGCAGTGACACTCCTCTGGCCGTGACATCTTCAGATGACCTTTCACCTCACGGAGGTTCTTTATCTTAGTCTGCAGGGTCTCAATCTGCATCACACACACGTACACACACACGCAAATAACACACGCACACACACGTGCACATGCACGTTTAACTCAATGTTTAACTCCTACAATGGCTGTCACAGGTGGCCTCTTGGGTTTAGGGTTGATCTGAAAGTGTTTATGTTCCAAATAACTTTTTGTGACTGTCTAACTTTTGTCATTGGTCTGAGGACCCACCTCGTGATCAATGTGGAGCTTGTGGTCCTTCCATGCCTGTAAAGACCTGTACAGCCCTCCATCACACCTGACTGTGTCATTCATCAGAATAGAACACCTGTGGGAAACAGCTTGTCTCAGCTGGAAAGCTCAGATCCATGCGCCACACACTCCACACAGCCACTACAGACTCCACACATACTCCACACTTTCTCGCTCTTACAAATGCACACACATTCTAACCTGTAGGTAACTTTGTGGTAGGAAGGTGCTGTGGTGCTGTTGGATTTCGTATTAGCAGTGACACCCATGCCGCTATACCCCTCTTCTTCCTCCCCCTCCTCCCTGGCTTGGCTGAGGTTCCTCAGGCCTGTGGGTCGGGGTGCGGCTCCCAGCACCCCTGTGTACAGACCCCCATCTAGTTCCAGAGGTGCAGAGCGGGCCCAGCGGCCACCGGATAGCCCCTTTGCAGTCTTCAGCTCTACCAGCATCCAGGAGGGAGGGGAGAGGATCATAAACGGGCATCAGCAGACACACTCACATTCTCTGCTCCCTTTGTCTCACACATAGAACAAGGCACTTTTGAACCTGCCAGAGCAAATAAAACATAACCCTTTTCTCATCAGATCCATGTCAGAATGTCAGAGAAGCATCTAGAAGTGGATTTATGGTACTCTCGATTCACAAAACTAACACGTACTATAACTCAAGGGCAAATGTGATTGCTATTATTACTCCTGTTATTCATTATTTTACAAATCTAAAAAAATCCTTTACTGCCCAGTTGTGGAAAGGGATCTTTAGAATATAGCATTAAGAACATTATAATGATCAGTGCAGGCCATTCAGACCATCCTGGCTCCCCATAACTTTGATAAATGTTATTATCTATGCATTTTCATTGCCTTGCTCTTGTGTATTCTTAACATTGACCACTATATGGCAATAAAGACCAGTTGTGTGTGGCCTAGGGATAATATATTTGACATGAACAAATTGTTGCAAATGTTTTTAAACAGCCAATAGTAAAATCACAGAGATATATTTTGTTGGGTCACATGATCTGTCTTGCTACGGAACTCACTCCTCTTGGCAAGCAGTCTCCTCTGCCTGAAGGGGTTCATTCTTGCAGGGTCACATTGACAGCCCCCCAAGTGGGAATCACGCCTGTACAGCTGTGACTGGCTGAAGCGCAGGCTCTGCTTGAGGGGGGGGGGCAGGCTGGCCATGCCCTTACACTTATACAGTCTCAGCTTCCCTGTGGGGTCCTCCACACACTGCCACTTCTACACAGAGAGAGAGAGAGATAAATAACTAACACACTGCCACTTCTACAAAGAGAGAGAGAGAAAGAGAGAGAAAGCATATATTGCTAAAGCATTAAAATGCATATATGAGAATAACAACACCCAAGGAAAAAAGAACAAAACATACAGGTAACCCTCCCCCTCCCACATATATGTACCCCACATTACAGCATTTTAACAAACAAACAACCCACATTACAGAATTTTAACAAACACACTATGGAACCTCTGTTCCATATATGGGACAGATACATATACAGCATAAGCATAGAACATAGCACATTTAGCCTACACCCTCTCTCAAATTATGGCAGGTAGAGATGTATTGAGCTGCCACTTTTAGTAACATCCCCAAGGATTATTTTGAATTTGTCTGTGTCTGGTAGGTATTGATATTTATTTACGTGTTAGGGCAGAAACACTAACACACTGCCACTTCTACAGAGAGAGATCACTGACACACTGACACTTCTACAGAGAAAGAAAGACAGAGAGAGAGAGAGATAAGTATAAATACTCATTTCTGTGTGCGCCTGCATGTGCATGTGTGTGTGCATGTGTATGTTTGTTCATATGAGTTTGTATGTGTATGTGTGTGTGTGTGTGTGTGTGTGTGTGTGTGTGAGTGTGTGTGTGTGTGTGTATCTGTGTGTGTCTATATGTTTGTGTATGTGTACCTGGCCGAGCTGCTCGCAAGATGTCTGGTACTCTGCGCGCTGGCACAGATCCTTCACCCGCTGATACTTGGGCAGGAAGTTCTCCTGGGCCTCCTCCTTCCCATCATCCCTCCTGTGCAGAAGCTTCCTGTGGTAGAAATGTGTCAACAGTTTTAGCATTGTATCATTGATCCTAATTTATAAAGCGTGTATAAGTATGTATAGGTACTGTATGTGTAAGTTGTCCCCATGGCTGGGGAATGCAACAGTGCATTTGGGGAAATAGCTTAGCGTTGCAATATAGTGACATATAGTGTTTCATAATTCACAAACTGTTCAGGACAATAAAAAGCAATTAAAATGAAAAACACATGATAATTATTAAAGACTTACCCCCTCTCCACCAGGAAGGAATGCCTCCAAGCTTTCCCCTTCTTGTTAACCTGGAACCTGGAGGAAGGAAGGAAGACCCATAATGCAGTTATTGTGCAAAATAATTTCCAACCAAGACCACCATTACAAATATCAAAAATATACTGAACTGCTGACATAAAAAAATATATACTTATAATAATAATAACAATAACAATAAGGGGTCCACGCATCAAAATACTATAGAAATATATTTTGCCTGAACAAAACATTTAATATTATTGGCAATAGCATTGTCTGCCACTGAATTTGAACCCGTAACCTCTAGGTTACAAAACCAGTTTCCTAACCACAACACAACAATCAATTTCAGAATGAACTACAGAAAATTTGTAACAAATTTCAGATGTATGTTCTCCTATTTTTATGAGGAAATAAATGATGCTTGTTGGTGCTCCCCCAAGCTGTGGCAAGCCAAAGACATGTGTCAATTGTAACTTTGGAAGTGGCAGGTGATCGCTCCATACACTGTCCCAAAGCATCTGATGACACTTGCTTACAGAATCAAGGTGTGCGCTGTCCATACCTGTTGACCGGTCTCTCAGCATCCAGCAGCTTCATGATGGACTTGCCGTCCATATCGAGGGGGATGTCCAGCCCTGCAATATCCAGGATGGTGGGAGCCAGATCAATGTTCAGCACGATGTGCGGGTTGCTATGGAAGACAGAGGAATTAAGGGAAGAAAGGATTAATAAAGACAGATTAAAAACCAATCAAATTGTCCGAAGAGGGAGAGAGACAGAGGAAGTGAGTACTGTTTAATATCAATATAGCAGTGTATTCGTCAGCAGTTGGCGCTACACACACCCACATCGTACTGATTGATTTGTAAGTCGGCTACTGCTTTCAATTGTAAAAATGTCTGTTGACATTTCTGTAGGACATATTATGCTCATCCTGAAGTACAGAAACTGACATGATATTTTAGGAGGCTACAAAGTGTTTTGACATGAACCAGGCTTATATTATATATTTGGACTTTCAAAAAGCATTTGACAAGGTACCACATGAGGCTCATTGTTTAAATGAATTAAATTACAGTATGTGGGGTTGTATCTGACCTAGGTGCTGTGGGCAATGGAGTCCCACAGGGATCGATGCTAGGACGTCTGCTATTCCTTACATTTTACATTTACATTTTAAGCATTTAGCAGACGCTCTTATCCAGAGCGACTTACAAGATGTGCATTAATACAAGGTAAGAACAATCAAAGTTAGCGTACAAGATCAGTGCAGTAAAACGGCAAAAGACATCATTGCAGGCGTCTGCGTATCATACCTGTAACATTGGGATAGAAAAGGTTAGTGGGTTTTTTTTTTTTTTTTTTTTTTCACAAGTAAACAGTGGTGACAACAGATTGGCTAGAAGGACAGTGTTCAGTGGTAGTGGAGTCTGAAGAGGTGGGTTTTGAGTCTCTTGCGGAAGATTGGGAGTGATTCCGCAGTCCTGACCGGGACGGGAGGTCGTTCCACCAACGAGGGACCAGGACAGAGAAGAGGCGAGACCGCGACGAGCGGCTGCCAGGCGTCCGGAGGGATGGGGCAGTCAGTCTGCCAGCGGAGGCGGAGCGGAGGGGTCTGGACGGGGTGTAGGGCGTGATGAGTGACTGGAGGTATGGGGGAGCAGTACCTCTGGCCGCTTGAAAAGCAAGCACCAGTGACTTGAATCTGATGCGTGCTGCGATGGGAGCCAATGCAGAGAGGAGAGTAGAGGGGTGACGTGGGTGAACTTCGGCTGGTTGAACACCAGGCGAGCAGCAGCGTTTAACCCCCTCCTTATTAACATAAATTATCTTGATAGGGATGTTAGTAGCAAAATAGTTACATTTGCAGATGATACAAAACTTGGGGGTTTAGCAAACAGTTTGGAATCAACTAAGATGATGTCACACGCCATGTGACAAACCCTGAATGGGAACAGAGCAGCCAGGAGACATGGAGTGGATTTTATTTATTCATTTTTCTGTCTCTCCCCCCAGACATGGGAGAGAGAGTGGGAGTAGCAGGTTAACATATAACAAAGACCAACACAAACACAGACAAAATCTTCACCCTACTCGCCGCGAAGCTTTCGGGTAAAAACAACAAACTAAAATAACAAGTTAAAATAACCAAACTTACAGGACACCGCGCCTCTTCCTCCAGAGTTCCCCTGGAACCTCCTCAGGCACACACATATCCAGTGACCTTTCAAGTGCTTCCCACCAATTCATACAGAGACACTCGAACTTTTCAGTTTGAGTTCTCTTTCAATCACACATAAAACTGAGGGCGAGAGGTGCCCTCTTTAAGTGCGCCCTCTCGCACTCCCTTTCAATCACACAAATAGCTGGGGCCGAGAGGTGCCCTCTTTAAGGGCACCCTCTCGCACTCTCTCGATCACATCGAGGGAGAGAGGCGGACACTCTCAGCGCACCCCCTCTCCCTCTTCCCCACTCACACAGGAAGCGCTCTACTCAGTCACTTTCGACAAACGCACACAAAACTCCAAACATTTCACCACATTTCACCACATTTCACCACATTTCACCACATTTCACCACATTTCACCACATACGTGCACGCACACACACATCAAGACCAGACTGACTGATTCCCCACTCGCCCCACCTGCTCTTAAATAGGCTTAGTTTCTGCCTGGCTCAGGTGGGACTCGATCACAATCACTCAACTCACATTCTCACCCAGATACCCAATCAGCCAATTTACTTTCCTATCAATTGACTGATTGACACCAATTAAATAATTAAATAATAATTAAACCAATGATGGCCTTTGGAGCTCCCTTCCGGGCAACAGTTCACTCTCACACCCTGTGAGAGTGCCAAACCTGCCCCTGGAAAGGCTCACTGCTCCAAAGGCCTCTACCACATGAAACAAGACAGGCAACCATGCCACTCCCATGTGGCCGAGACCGACGTCCTCCACAGATGATTTAAACAAAATTCAAGAATGGACAGAAACATGGCAGATGACATTCAATCTTGCTAAATGTTATGCTTGTGGGAAATAAAAATATAAAATATTTTTATATTATATAGAATATTTTATGGGAGGAGAAAAAATAGTAGGTGTTCAATTTCAAAAAGATTTAGGAATTGTAATTGATCAAAGTCTATCTGCATCTCACCAGTGTGCTACAGCAGTGAAAAAGGCCAACAGGATGCTGGGATACATGGCAAAAAGAATTGAGCATAAATCAAAGGAGGTTATATTAATCTTATATAATGCCTTTGTCAGACCTCACTTATTACGATTCTCCACTGTCATATCGTACCGGAACGTACCGTGACATTTATGAAAAAGTTCTGGTTCCATGTGTTTTTCAACTACCAACTATTCGTGTTCATCCGGAACTAACTGTGAAATTTTTGTTCCCGTTCCTAAGCAGGTACTCTTCGGTGGCTAGATAGTAACCCCATTTGCCGCTGCAGTGGTAAGTTTCAAAGACGAGCAAGTAACCCTAACTGTAACCCTAAAGGCCTCGGTATACTTAAAACGAAATCAAAGATGGCGGGTTTGCGACCAAAATGAAGTGTTGAATTTGGCTTCAATCGCCACAGTGTGTGCAGGATGGCTAGGCGAACTTGTCTAATTTTCCACACAGCCTCGTTCACCGCCTCCTAATAGACTATCGCCTGCAATTAGGTTACGATATCACGTGATTGGTTGCATTTTTTACGTATCTCATTTGGGCTGCGTGTTTCCGGTTTACATCTTGTTATCATCGCGTCCAGCTGTTCCTCAACTTACGCCGTTAGCTCTAGCTAGCTATATTTCTGTTGACAAGCGATTTTATTTCTGCAAATCCAGTTGCCAATTTGGCTCTTGGGTAAATGCACTGCTTTTGTAGCTAGCTAACGTTAGCTTGCTACCAAAATCCTCATTAGTTATTTGGCCTCAGTTTACCACCAATTGTGTGACATAGGCTAGCTGCTAATCAAGTTAACCAGCTTTCTAATTAACTACAGTATATTCATAGATTAATATATTAATTAATTATGAATATATTGATAGTCAGACTTTTATTCAAAGTTATCATCAAAAGAAAATTAACCCTGCTTAGTATCTCCTCTACATGTGTCTGACCACTGCTTTCTGTCTTTTTCCCTCCCCCTCACCTCTGTGCCTAAACCATCTTCACCTGCCCCCACTGTCTTTGTCCGTCGCAACCTTCGCTCTCTCTCCCCCGCTGCCCTGTCAGCTACTGTTCTATCCTCCCTTCCCCCTACTGATGCCTTCTCTCAGTTACCTGCTGAGGTAGCTACCCTACTGTCCTCCCTCTCCTCCTCCTTTGATTCACTCTGTCCTCTATCCACTAAACCTGCTTGTCTCCGACCCGCCACCCCCTGGCTAACAAACTCCATTCGGGCTGACCGACTCAAACTGCGAGCAGCAGTTCAAGGCAGGCCACTCCACAGAGAGTCTCCTTGTGGTCACTGAGACTCTTCAAATGGCTAAGTCCCAATCCCATAGCTCCGTCCTCCTCCTCCTTCGACCTGTCAGCTGCATTTGATACCGTGGACCACCAGATCCTGCTCTCATCTCTCGTCGAGATGGGAGTCTCTGGATCTGCACTGACATGGTTCAAGTCCTACCTAGCTGACTGGTCCTACCAGGTGGCCTGGAAAGGATCCCTCTCCTCTCCCTACACCCTCTCTACTGGAGTCCCGCAGGGCTCGGTGCTAGGCCCAGTCCTATTTTCCATGTACACTAAGTCACTTGGTCCTGTTATCTCTGCTCATCATTTTTCTTACTATGATCTGGCACGGACATGCCTGGCTGACATCTCTGCCTGGATGTCCACCCACCACCTGAAGCTGACCCTGGGGAAGACAGAGCTGCTCTTCCTCCCAGCAAAGGGCTCCCCGATGATTGATGCTTCAATCACTGTGGAAGGCTCCACAGTGTCTCCGTCCCAGTCTGCTAGGAGTCTTAGAGTGGCCCTGGACAATCAGCTGTGCTTCTCAGGCCACATAGCAGCGATCACCCGGACCTGCCGATTCTCCCTCCACAACATCCGGAGGATCCGACCGTTCCTCACCCAAGAGGCCACACAACTCCTGGTCCAGGCCCTGGTGATCTCGCATCTGGACTACTGCAATTTCTTGCTGGCAGGCCTTGCGGCCTGCACCATCAAGCCATTGCAACTAGTCCAGAATGCTGCTGCACGTCTGGTGTTCAATCAACCCAAGTTCACCCACGTCACCCCTCTACTCTCCTCTCTGCACTGGCTCCCCATCACAGCACACATCAGATTCATATCACTGGTGCTTGCCTTTCAGGCGGCGAGAGGAACTGCTCCCCCTTACCTCCAGACACTCATCACACCTTTCACCCCACCCAGACCCCTGCACTCAGCCTCCTCTGGCAAACTGACTGTCCCATCCCTCCGGACGCCCGGCAGCCGCTCCTCGTGGTCTCGCCTCTTCTCTGTGCATCTTCCGCAAGAGACTCAAAACCCACCTTTTCAGACTCCACTACCACTGAATTCTGTACATCTAACCTATTGTCATCACCACTGCCGACTTGCTCAACACTTCTTGTATATGTATCCCCGCCTTCTCATTTAATCATTTTTTTTTTACAGGTATGGTATGTAGCCGCCTACAACAATGTCTATAGCTGTATTACTGCACTGATCTCGTGCAGAAACTATGATTGTTCCTATCATGTATTAATGCACATCTTGTAAGTCGCTCTGGATAAGAGCGTCTGCTAAATGCTTAAAATGTCAATGTAATGTAATATGTAATGTAATGACAATTGCTGATACACAGTTGTCTAAATGTAATATAGGCCAGGCTAACCCATGGTCTACTACATAAAAAAATAAAATGTACAATCACTTCATGCTATATACTACGTACAATGAGAAATGACATTTAGCAGTATCTGGAGCACATTTTCTTATGTCTGTTACAGGATCCTATCATAAGGTATAATGGTTTAAACATAGGGTTATTTTGTACACCAAGCATGACTGTGTTGCACATTTGACCATTGCCGATGTTTGCTTTGTTTTGAATTTCACCGTTGGTATTTATATTTCCGGGGTTCTGTAGTCTAGCGACTAGCAAGCTCCCCCACCTGGCGTGGAGCGTCATTAAACAAACAGACCTCAAGTCGCAGCAAGTATACTGACATTTGCTCACAACGCCGTATTCGATAGCAGTTTGACAGCCTGTGCGAACACGCCAAATTCAATTTTGTTTTAAGTATAACGAGGCCTTAACCCTAAAGGGGTTCTCCTTAACCGCTAAACCGCTAGTCGCTAGACTATGGAACCGGAAATATAAATACCAACGGTGAAATCCAAAACAAAGCAAACATCTCGCCAGCTCATTTGCAAACATCCGAGGCAGATAGCCATTGATGTGTCCTTTTACCGTCTCCCTATAAAGATTACGCTACACTGAATCCTCGGCACAGCAGACAACCCTTTCCCCCAGCTTTGCAACTTGATAGCCATCTAAGCATTAAGTACACCTAACAATAGTGGTTCTAGTTTTCTAATTGGGTAGGACAAGTAAGCAAGATTACTAGATATTTATTACTCAGTAATATGTCTTAGGTGAAATATGGAACAAATAAGGAACAATTCCTGTTTAATTCAATACGAAAACGATTCCGTAGCCTGTTCATGAAACAGATGGCACCCTTTAATGTTAAGCTAGTCAGCTAATTAATACGTTCTATGAGTTTACGTTTCTTTATTTCTGTTTACGCCCTTGTCATTGTTGAGTTCTCTCTCTCTCCCCATGCTCACTCTACCACTCATAGCGTTATCGTGAATGGCTCGTCTCCTCATCCTCATTTCAACTGCTGCATCCTCCCGTTTAAGACAACATATAAAACGGTGAGGAACAAGACAAAGTTGACCACCTCCATGTTTGTTGCTGCTGTTGTATTGATAAGTTACCATATTGGCTTCATTGCATGGTACATGGCTGAGATGTTGCCTGTCTCTGATGGGTTACACATTAATAGTGGTGAGGAAGAAGTGCTCAAAAGCACAAATTAGGGTTTCCTGAGGAGAGGGAGAAAAGAGGAAACACGATTACCCTGACCTTTTTAAGAGACCTGGGAGGGACAATTCACAGATTAGTTTTACAAATAACAAACCCTTCCTCTGGCTGCTTCTGAAAGGCATTCTCTCTCTTTTTCATCCTTTCTGATCAAGGGTATTTGAAATCATTTACTGTTTTACGATAGGCTGTATATGTCATCAACATAATATTCATCATCTTCATAATCAGGTTGTCACTCACATGGTCCCTCGCTGTATGTTGGGGCCTCGGATGTAGAAAGGCACACGGATGTCAAACTCATAGGGCATGGACTTCCCCTTCACCAGGCCGAACTGGCCAATGTGGTAACCGTGGTCCGAGGTGTAGATGAGGTACGTGTTCTCCAGCTCTCCGGTCTCCACCAACATGTTGTACACCTGCGCAAGACAAAAGGGCGTTACACATCTGGCATCACGACTGACACATTCATGCACATGTTATGACAATTGTGGAGGTTTATATTACACAGACAAAAAAAGACCAGAAACCTTTTGACAGTGTATAGTGTGTATGCTTGCCCTAGTGCTTCTCAATCAAGCTTAAAGGTGATCTAGTTATTTATAACGGCTGGGTGCCTTTGCTCAAACAGGATGTTGTCACTAATGGCTCTCGATACATCCCCACTCCTGACACCAGTGTAGCGAGCGTGCACGAGGTGATGTATCAAGAAAGAGTCCAGTAGTCCAGAGTCCAGTAGTAATGCAAAAATGACCATGCTAGTAGCCACTTTATTAAAAGAAGCGATAATTACCCATGCTCCATACACAGCTATGGATAATATCGGTGGCAAACCTCCCTGTTCCATACACCGCACAACTACGGAGGATGCCCAAAAAGAACCCTTTGCTAATCAAACGTGTCCTTAAAAGGACACGATTGACCATTACCAAAACGCCTTCCGTAGATGTCGTAACTATCAGGAAGTAACAGTCTTCTCCACACTTGGTTTACTGTACACTTTTGCCCTGCAGCTCGGGAGACTGCATCAAACACACTGGGCGTACCGGTCGCGGTGGTTCTAACATTAACTGTCTGCGACCAGCTAGCACAAGCACATAACATTATCACACGCATACAAGTTTAACAGAACATTTTAACATTTCACACAGGGGGGAGCACACAAACACAGAACTGTGTGCTCCCATGATGCTCTGCGCACACATTTAAATGGGCGACCCTCCCAGGATCGCTATAATATATCTTAAATTACTTAATTAAAATATCATAACAGGTTCCGTGTTTTATCAGTTAATGGCTCCCAGCCACTGCAGTGCCCCAGTAAATCTGTAATTTCTCCATTGCTTATTCACACAAGGTTGTCCAAAAGGTAATTTCTTCCTTTCTTGCTTAACTGGATTGAAACTGATTTAGGGTCCAGAAGGCACAGCATCTGTGAGCCCCTCACTGAGAATACATGAAATTGGTCATATTTGCTGATCCCCCACCCCCAAATGAAATGGTTGTGAAACAAGGTTCTCATTTGATTGGATCACTGCCATCGCCATGACGGCAGAGAGAGAGAGAGAGAGAGAGACTGATTCTGGGCCAAGGTACACCTGGAGTTGGTTTTAAATGCAACCACAACCATACCACAAATTTCATGTGTAGCTGAATCCACGGCAATATAGACCCACAGCAAGGTACACAATTGACTGTGTCACTGGCATCACCACGACAACAGAGAGGGAGGGGTTTTGCCAGTGGGCCCCACCTTTTCCACGCAGTCGTCCACGGACAGCAGCGTCTGCAGCCGCCTCCGCTGCAGCAGGTTGGTGAACTCCATGTGGACCGGCTTCATGCGGCCCGTGTAGCGCAGGATCCAGTGCTTGTCCGGGTTTGGGGCATAGTTATAGCTTGCGGTGCTGAGATTAGGAGAAGGTGAAAAAATATGTAAAACTCAAAAGATGGCAAAGTCTACAGGATCATATTAAGTATCGTATCATAATCTCAGGTGCAATGTGCATGATAAGTAATAAGTGAAGAGGTGGTATCCGCCCACTCAAGTGTTGTTTTCATTGTGCTAAGAAAATAATGGTCAAACAATTTGAGCTTGTTCACATAAATACAATACATAAAAATATAAATTAAATTGCATTTTGTTTGTATTTTGGGTCTCATTTCCTTTATATTTATGCCTTAGGACCAATTTCTAAATGACATTTCCAGCATCTCAGGTGTGAATATGCCTTGGTCATGCTTTCAATGATTAAACATTAAACTGTCATGATGATAATCACATTCTGCAATGCTGCAGGGTGTTTCTTATGCACAAAGGCAGAGTCGTGTAGCCCACTGGTTTTGTCCCACTGTTATGTCCATAGCATGACCATTCTGACTTTGCAATTTGAATGACACGCTTCTCAAGCACATACTCTGTGGAGTGGTCTCTTCTTGCATGCTCTGCTCCAACTTTCCAACAAAAATGCTGTTCCTGCAAACTGTCCTTCTGAAAATCGTATTGCTGTGTTCTGCTGTATTTTTCATGGGTTGTTGCCATGTTTTACTCTAAAGAAATAAGAGGGGTTTACATTCATTAGTGGACAACAAAAGGGTCTATGTGACTGTTTAACAAGGGGTCTGAGGCAATCAAGTGACGTGATGCGAGTGAGGTGAGCTGGTAACTGACTAACTGTTTTACCTCTGTCCACCACTAGAGGTCACTCACAGCCCAGCCAATGTGACAGCTGTAGGCTATTGCAAATCAGTTTGATTTATTGGACCTTGGTTTTCACCACTGCAGGAAAAAGTATACAAAGGATTTAAAACAGTGCCCTGATCAGGAATCCGGACACCAGGGGTGTGTCAAAGCAGAGCTGAAACTCATCGGGTAGGTCTCCCCTTCCTTTAAGGCACAGTTTGTAATCCTCTCAATTTCATAAAACCTTTCCAGCAGCGCTCCTAAGCTTTCATATGTGTGTGTGTTTGAGTGTGAGGCAGAGCGAAGCCTCCATATGTATGTGTGTGTGTGTGTGCTAGTGTGCTTGATCTTTAGGCAGAGTAGCAGAGACAGCGCTGGAAGAGCAGAATCCCATGCAGATACTGAGCAACTTCCTTCATTCGACTGAAAAAATACGGCTCGTCCTTATGACCAGAGGAACTGTGGTGCCTCTGCAGTCAAAGGGCTGACTGATGAACAGTGGAACACACATGGGGCCATGATTAAAAATGCAAACAGCAAAATCTCCACAGAGAGAGAAGGGTCATGGCTGTGGCTGACTCTTTGTGATAATGGAACTTTACAATTATGGGAAGAGAAGTGGTTTCCAAAACACACTCAGTATGGTCTTTCTGAAAGTCTCTCTTCCAAGAGACTGGCCTGAGAGGTGTCAGTAACCACAGGCAGGAACACTGCATTACTGGGGCCACCAGAAAGACTGCAAACTCCCTCACCCCCTCCCTCACAGTTTTTACTATTATTATTTTTTTATTGTGGTGATGGGCATCATAGTAAAAACTGTGTTTGAAGTGATCTAATTTCATTAATTGCATATGATTATGTATTATAAATCACTGTTATGAAGCCATTATGAGTCTCTTTCAAAGGTTCAGACTGAAATATGCCGGGAGCTATGCATTACAGGGGCAATTCGACGTGTACAGTTAGTTTTCTGGCTGGAATTAAAAGGACCATCTAGAGCATGACAGGGAATTATTCAAACTCATTCAATCCCTTGGTTCTGAGGGCCTGAACCCAGCCGGTGGGCATTTACACTCTTGGCAAGTCTGTGAAACAACGTAGAGGCAGAGAGAGAGAGGGAGGGAGAAAGTACAGAAAAGGGGGAGAGAAGGAGCAAGAGAAAGAGAGGGAAGGAGAGAGGAGTAGAGAGAGAAAGGGGGCTGGAGAGAAGGAGTAAAAAGAAGATGAGGGGGAAGGAGAGGGGGAGAATGGGAAAACACATGAGGGAAAAAGTGTTTACACCAGTGAAAGTGTTTCTATCTGGCTGAAGGTAGCCTTTGTTAATCCCTGAGAGGAAAAATCACAAGCATTTTCTCTCTTTGTTGATGGTGCAGGGCAAATTCTGAAAATGAAATGTAAATTAGACTCCGTGCTCTGAAGACACAAGAGAACAAGACGATCATTGCTCGAGGCTAGTTAAAATGTGAAGGAGTGATAAAGGCTTTGATTTGCATAAGACAATAACAAAACAATGCAATATTATTTATCCCATCAGGAATTTTTAACATATGTTCAAATAAAATAATTGCACACACAGAGTACCTAAAGTAAAAAAATATGTGTAAAAAGGTTTTTGGCCACAAGTCATTGTGGAGTATCTAGTAGACTCCTGAAAAAGCCTTACAGGCAAAATGTCTGTCATCTGTTCTTCTTCGTTTGGGTATGTTTTTCTGCTCCCCTAGGCTCGGGGCCGAGGGGCTATCCTTTTACCACCTCAAGCCTAGGGGGGGTTCACCCAGACTATATTTCGGGGCACATCTCCAGCAGCCATGTCACCGTGCCGTCATCCAAAGCCGACAGACTATGGATCCCATTGGGTGCCCGATAAATCGGGCAATCCAGGATGACATGGTCTGCGGTTTGTTCCTCTGCGCCACACTCGCAGGCCGTGCAGGAGGCCAAGCCCCATCTGTGCATTGATGAGCAGAAACGCCCAACGCCAGTCCGGAGGCGGTTAAGCCTCACCCACGCCAGTCGGGGCAGGTCCACCCCGATGGGGGGAAAACCGACGTCTGGGATGAAGTCACGGAGTCTAGAGGTGTCATCTGTGACTGTAAGACTTTAAAAATGGTGCGCATAAATATGTGTATGCGCATGTAAACATGTGTTTGTGTGTGCGCACGGACTCACATGTGCTGCGAGGCATTAGGAAAGGCATTACTGTACTGCGGTGCTGCATCCTCCGGACCATGGGGGGCAGCGTGACTCAACACCATCATCACAGGACGGTGAGGGTATGTCTTCTTCGACATGTGAAAGAAGCTGATGCTGTCGTTAGTGATGATATCAGTAAGGTAGTCCTGCACGAAAATGAAAATGGGAAAAACATATCAAAAGAAAAAAACTGCAGACAGGAATAGATGTGTTTTATAGCACCAAATGTGCTCCATGAATACATATTAAAGTGCATTTAATAAATTGTTGCATTATATAATTTTAGTATCTATTCAAATGATTTATAATGAAAATGAAAATATTTTATGTTATTGTACTTCTACTTTGTGCTTTGTGTTAAACACTGCAATTATTTCTTCCAGTGTCTGCAGAAAAAGTTTATAAATGATAATAATAAAGGAGGGAGCTGAGGATGGGACCTTGGGGTACTCCGAGCCATGCTTCTCCCGGACGCCATTCCTGCAGAGGGTGTAGTTGTAGAAGCGGGAGTTCTTCACCAGCGCCACCCATTCTTTCCACCCGCGAGGCACATAAGAGCCGTTGTACTCATTCAGATACTTCCCGAAGAACGCTGGTGAAGGGAAGCAGAGGGAAAGACACAAAGCACAGAACAAGTGCTCTTTGAAAAAACGGAAGTTTAAAAAACTGCTAAAAGAGCCAGTCCTTTGTTGAGTGAGCAAGTAATAATTGTAAAATGATGCAGAAGCTTAAAGCATAATCCTCACATACTGGTGCTTACCTCATATCAATACACAGGCCATGAGCCCAATTAACGATACTTACAGCCCAATTACAGTTGAGCATTGATTCAGTGTACAAACACTTCTCAGGATGTCCTTCTGTAGCAAGAACAGAGCCGACAATAATTCCTCACACTTTAAATGAATGAACTACAGTGTTGAGAATAGTTCTGTCTTGAAAGAGCTGCCTGTCTTAGAAAATGGTTATTGGTAAAGGAGCCGCATTGCAACAACCCCTGCTGGCGTGTATACGCACAGTTCTGTGTCCGATTCAGAAATTTAAAAAATCTAGTTTTCACCATGTGAAATGCTTCCCTGACCTAAATTTGTAATAAACATACTGTGAAACGATCATGCGATGTAACTTAATAACCATGATGATGTCAAAATTATATTAGTTATAATTGGAGGTGACACCTACAATGGCTATAATAGCCCTGAGAAGAAAGAACAAAGACACATTCTTTCACTATAAAGTGATACATTAAATGATGCATGTATTTAACTTTCGTGTGTGTGTGTGTGTGTGTGAGAGAGAGAGAGAGAGAGAGAGACACACACAGACAGACAGACAGACACACACAGAGAGACAGGGAGAGGGAGGGAGATGATAACAGACCTGTCCTGTAGCCAGTGTTGTTGAGGTACACTGCAAAGGTTCGGGGCTCGTGCTGGGCCTGCCAGGAGGGCGAGGAGCAGTTCTCGTTGTTGGTGTAGGTGTTGTGGTTGTGCACATACTTCCCCGTCAGCAGAGAAGAGCGGGACGGGCAGCACATGGGTGTGGTGGAGAAGGCATTGGAGAAGTGGGTGCCACCTAACTCCATGATGCGCCGTGTCTTGTTCATGGCCTGCATGGAGCCTGCCAAGGGTAAAGAGGGAGGAAAGCATTTGAATTCTGAAATTACATTTATTTGGACATTTTACACATCAAGAATGTATTTCAAGCACAAAATATAGTGACTGAATTACTGAAGCATAATACAGTAATAAATTATTATGATATAAAACAGTAATCCCCATGCATACTACTAGAAAAGGAAAGATAAACTATTTTTTATTAGAAGCTTAACATCAGCAAGTATAGAAAAAAATGTCCCCAGTGCTTCTTTAAAACCCTTTTGAATTTCAATAAGGGGGATAATATTACAATTTTCTGCTGGTATACTACCATCTTAAAGCACTTCTACGTATAAATGCATACCAATGGTGTGGTTTTGTGTTGTGTTAAAGTGTTTGTGTTATGGGTGTTCCCTGTGCTTCACGTGTGTTTCAGTCTGTGGGGTACCATTTGCCAGACATAAAGAGCGAGATACAAATGTGTGTCCATATGCTGCTCTACCAATTACCAACAATAAAAGATTGTTGCCAAGGAAATGCATCAATACATTAACAGCACTAACATTAGCCAAGTCACGCAATTCTAGCCTGTGATATTAGCAGTGATCTATAGAATATAAAATACTTAAAGTGCTGCATATGGAGCGATATTAGTGCCACCACAGATTTCATTTTAATTACATCATATTAAATTTGTAAGGCTTGAATTTAATATTTGTTTGCAAAAATTGAATCTGAACATTGAAAATTGGCACAAGCTACAAATGTTTTGATACAGGGCATGTGTCTATGTTTTTTGTATCTGTCCCTACACAAATAAACATAAATAAATCAAATGTTTTCGCAATATTAAGTTGAAACGAATGGTTTGTAACTGAATTTAATTAAGTTAATATTTAACTTTTAAATATTACATTTAAATGCACTTGAAAAAATTGTGATTCAAGAAAAAAAAAATCGATTTCAAGTTAATTGAAAATCAAATTCAAATTCAAATTCAAATTCAGTTTACCAAAAAAATCTGTTTTCTGAGACACATCCGGACACGGAAAAAGTAGAATATTGTGAATTTAATAGAACTCCCTTCCAACCAATCACGCAGGAGAACGGGTGACCACCTGACATCAGAAGTCTGTGCAGTACGTAAAAGGCTCTGCCAGTGGTAGCGTGCAGTGATGGGAAGTTCGATTATTTTTCCTGACTCGTTCACAAATGATTTGTTCAGTGAAAATAACAAATCTTTCGATTCGTTCACTTGATTCAGTAATCCCCACTTCCCCAGAGCGCATAGGAACCCCCCTACCAGCGAATGAAGACTCGAAAATGTTGTGATTCTCGTTCAGAGCCGGCTTTACCATTTGCGAACGATTTGTTCAGACATGTCTCGTTATCTCGAGTGGAGATAGCCGTTCTTTGCTGTGATAGATTAAATTGGTCCATGAGTGCTAAACCATTGCAATGCATTGTTCTGATAGCAAACACAACGAGATAATATACCTGATTAGAATAACTCAAAAGAGTTGTTATTCTCGAGCCCCGACAGAGTTGTGATTATCGTTCATTTCGTTCAGTAGCCTAGGGTAATGGCCATTCGTTCACTCATAAAACACAAGTGTAATGGTTCCTGCTCGCCGTCAGAGGGATTGGCATTGGACTCTTAGTGTTCCCTAATTGTTTTATTATATAATTAGTCAATGGTTTTATTGTTTTGATTGTTTTCACCTGTGCCTTGTATCATTGTCTTGAGTGCCTGATTGTCTGAGTGTATTATTGTCTTAGTGATTTCACCTGTGCCTTGTTTTGTGCCCTTATTTAAGTGGTCTGTTCGGTTTGTTCTGTCTTCAATGGTTGTTCCCTGTGTTTGCTAGTGAAGTGTTCCAGTGTTACCATTCTGTGTTCAGCTTTTGTCGTACTACTCGTGTTTGTTTGTATTAGTGTTTTGATTATTTATACTCATATTTATTTTCTCCCAGTTTGTGAGTTGTTCGTGCTTTCTTTAGTCGGTCATTTATAATAAATCTTCAGTTTATTCTACATCTGCCTCCTGCTTCGTCTCTGCACTTGGGACCCATCTCTCTGCCTTGTCTCAGCAAGACCGAGTCAAACTATGGATCCAGCAGAGGCGGAGCATTTTCGCACAGCTCTAGCTAACCAAGGTGCCTTAATAGGGGAGCATCAACAACTGCTGCGGAACATCTCTGAGGTTCTGCAGTCCCTGACCATGGCGATCCAGTGGCTCCAACCCCCACACAACCCTGCCCCTCCTATGCCTCCAGCTCCCATTAGCTCCGGTGCCAGGGAGCCACGCCTGCCAGCCCCCGAGAGGTATGATGGCCATCTAGGCAAGTGTCGGGGGTTCTTGACCCAGTGCTTCCTGATTTTAGAGCTCCAGCCCTCTACGTTCCCGACAGACTGCTCCAGGGTGGCCTACATCATCACCCTGCTCTCAGATAAGGCCCTGGCCAGGGCTACAGCTGACTGGGAGCAACAGACCCCTAGCTGCCAGGATCTCCAGTCTTTCACCGGTGAAATTAGGACTTTTTGATCATCCTGTGAGTGGCCGGGAGGCCGTGAAGAGGCTCCTTAACCTTCACCAAGGCTCACGCAGCATGGCGGAATACGCCATTGAGTTACAAATATTTGCCATTGAGAGCATATGGAATAGCGAAGCCCTCATCTCCACCTTCCACCATGGGCTATCAGAGGCCATTAAGGATGAGCTGGCATCCTGAGAACTTGAGGACAACCTGGAGTCCCTCATTACCCTGTCTGTCCACATCGACAACTGGCTAAGGGAGCGGCGCAGAGAACAGAGGTTCCCGAGTCCAGTCCCAGCTCTGTCCCCACTAACCCCTGCCACCTCAAGCAGTCCCAAGCTGTACCAGGTCACCCTAAGTCTCCCAGCTGCTATGAGTGAGGAGCCTATGCAATTGGGCAGGACCCGCCTCTCCCAGCAGGAGTGCGACCAGAGAATGTGAGAGAGGTGCTGACTTTATTGTGGGGTTTACGGTCACTACCAGGCACTGAGCTGTCGGGAAAGGCTGTGGCTCGTTAGGAGATGGGAGGATCCTGACGAGCCAAATCACCACCTCCCTTCCCCCCCTATCTCCTGAGTACTGCTGCCTTCTATCCTCTTCTGGAGTAACTAACAGCGTGAACTCCAGGGGTTTGTGGATTCTGGGGCAGCTGGATGTTTCCTGGACATCGACCGAGCATGTCATTGGAGAGTCCCCTACACCAAGCTCGACCAGCCTCTCCAAGTATCAGCCCTGGATGGCAGTCCTCTTGGCTCTGGCAGTGTCCACTACTGCACAGCTCCAATTCGACTGTGCATCGGGGGTAATAATGAGGAAATTATCCAGCTCGATCTTCTCAAGTCACCTGAGCACCCTCTTATCCTTGGCTACCCCTGGTTAACCTACCACAACCTCCGGATTGACTGGGTAGCTGGCATCCTGAGCGAATGGAGTCCTTCCTGCTGCAATTTCTGTGAGGCATGGCAGAGGTGAAGCTCCCAAAACAAAGGTTAAATTTAAGTAGTTAACAAGTATTTTTTGTTGATATTTTTGTAGCTTCCTATTAAGCAACATCTCTAGTAACCGCCAACATAAAGACATTTTAGCTAAATTAGATAGTTACATAGTTAATGAGGCATACTATATCAAGGATGAAATCATTTAGGTTACTGATCAACATAATTTATATTTTTGTGATTAAAACTGTATAATAATAACATCTGCATCAATGTTGTGCATATTTAAGTAAACATATGAAAGTAGTAGGCCTATCCAGTATAATGGCTAGTTGACACAGTATAGATATGAGCAGACAAGTAAATACTGTAGAAATAAAAACATAATTTTTCACTAATTATATAATATTCCTTACTTTCAGGTACACTTTAGCAGATATTTTGAGAATCCTTTATAACAGGGGTGTCCAAACTACGGCCCGCGGGCCAACTGCGGCCCGCGGTCCATTTTTAATTGGCCCGCGGCCGCATTCCAATATAAGGAATATGGCCCGCGCATGAAACTTGCACTTGACTGAGTTGTAATTCTTTTTTCTGTATTTGGCCCTCAGTGGAAAAAGTTTGGACACCCCTGCTTTATAATGATGATCCCCAGCAGACTGTCTCAACTATCACAGTTGTGCTCGACTCTGAGAAAAATGCTCTTGACACAGACTGTGACAGTGATGGCTCTGACAATGAAACAACTGGTGATTACAGATGCCTGCTATCAAGGTTTCTCAAGGGACAAGGCTCCACCTCTGCCATTGAGGTTTTATTGCCTTTAGTTCCAGGTACTGATGAAGTACATAGAGAGCCAGCTACTGATGAGGAACATACTACAGAGCCAGATACTGATTCAGACTCTCATGTCACTGAAGAGAATGTGGCTACACAGTCAGAAGACATAGCTCACGCTGCAGACAATGATGAATACGGTCCACCAACCAAAAAGAAGTGCACATTACGAGCGACCAAAAACAAAGACCGGAAATTCACAGTACCAAAGAAGAAGTTTAGCGGTTGTCACATTCCTCCCTTTAAACCTAAAATAATGAACCCTATTGTAATCTCAAATGATCCTGCTGAGATTTTTCTCACATTTTACCCGAAATCTCTGGCTGTGTCCGAAACCGCTCCCTATTCCCTATATAGTACACTACTATGTGTGGACGCCATTTTGTAGTGTGCGACGAATTCTAAACTGTGAATTTCGTTCACTATATAGTGAACGAGAAAATACCCACAATTCACCGTGATTTGTATTGTACATCGACTGTACCCTACAATTGATCCCGTGTACCACAATGCAATGCGGTCGTGTCGTACCGTCATACATACACCTCCGTTTATGCCTCAAGAAAAGTTCAGCCAACAGCAGTAACAACAGCAACAGGAATCATGGTGGTGGTAACGTTAGCTAACTGCTTTAGCCACCGATAGCTACCGTTATTATCGCTATGGGAGTTGGTGCTAGTCATGAGCTCGTGAGTTATCCTAACGTTATTTTCTCCACGAGCTAGTTAGCTCCCGACTTCTATAACGGTAGCTATTGGTGGCTAAAGCAGTGGCTAGCAGACAGCACCACAGTTGACAAAACCACACTTGCACATCATTAGAATTTCAACAATTTATTTGGGATTTAACATTCAAAACTGAACATGCAAACCCGATACCACCTGAGTACATTTCAACCCGCTGCCATGAGTGCTCGGTTTGTTTATGATACTGGGCGCATCCGCTTGCGTCACCTGAATATCCGGCACTTTTTTTTTTGGACGCAAATGACGTTCAGTTGTAGTATCCGAAAACACTACTTTCGTTCGCTACATAGTACACTATATAGTATATACAATATAGGGAATAGGGAATAGGGAACGAGTGAGCGGTTTCGGACACAGCCTCTGTGTGATATTACCCTTGAAATGTCAAATATGTATACCACACAGAAAGGTAAAGGCTCACTCAATCTGGAGGAAGATGAGCTGCTCACATTCTATGGCATACTTTTGACCTCTGGTTACAACCCTGTTCCATTTCAACGTCTTCTCTGGTCAGAAGATGAAGATCTCTCCAATCCCAGAATAAAAGCAGCTATGCGCAGAAACAGGTTCAATGACATCATGGCATGACATCATGTGGTGGACAACACCAAAATTACAGATGACCCTTTCTTCAAGGTACAGCTCAATAAAGTCAACAAAGAAGTGCCAATTGTGGAACATCTGTCTGTGGATGATGATCGAGTACTTCGGCAGACATGGATGTATGTAGTTTATCAAGGGAAAGCCAATATGCTTTGGGTACAAGATATGGAGCCTTGCATCATCATCTGGCTTTGTCTATCAAATGGAGCCATATGCAGGGACCTACACATGGCTGGCTGAAACTGGACTGGGTCAAGGACCGAGTGTTGCTCTTAGCTTGGCTGAGAGAGCCAATGTCCCACCTGGATGCAAATTTTACCACGATAATCTCTTTACAAGTTTGTCATTAATTGATGAGATGTGCAAGAGGGGCTATGGAAGCTGTGGCACAGTCCGTGAAAACCGTCTCTTGTTTCCGCTGATACCATCTCTGAGTTTCAAGACAAAGAAGAGAGGAGAATCTGAATCCCTTCTTGAAAAAGGAACATTTCTTGTCAGATGGAATTACAACAGTGTGGTTACTGTTGTGATAAACATGGAAAAAACGGCACAGTCAATGGCTAATGTTAAAAGATGGAACAAAAAGAAACATACCATGGAAGTCCTACCCCAGCCAACATGCATTAGCCACTATAACATGCATTAGGGAGGTGTTGATTTACATGACCAAGGTGTGGCACATTACAGGATCAACATCCGATCAAAAAAGTGGTGGTGACCAATCTTCAGCTGGGCACTGAACAGTGATTCAATGGTCAACAGTTGGTATTATTATCGGTCAGTCTTTAAGGGAGAAGAAGATCTGCTACGGTTTCAGAGACTAGTTGCCCAGAGTCTTCTGCAACGCAACGCATGGGCAAAAGCCACGTGGGCATGGAAGAAGGTCAAGTTTTGCACTGCAGATCATTGATGCTGCAAGATTCGACAACAGCAAACAATGGTCAAACACGACCTTTTCCTCTAACCTCTCCTCTGCTAAATCTGCATTTTTATTTTCCAAGATTCAATCTTCTGCTTCTAATCCTCGCAAACTGTACTCTACGTTTTCCTCTCTCCTCACCCCTCCTCCCCCACCCCCCCCCTCCTCTAACCGTGGATGACTTTGCATCCTTCTTTTGCAAGGAAGTCAATGACATTCGCAACTCCTTCCCCCAATCCTCTCCCTTACCTAACCCTCCCTCACCCATCTCGCTACCTAAACCTCTCACCCCTCTGCCCTCCTTCTCAACCCCCCCGACTCGGACATCCTTCAATTTGTTCACTCCCACCGTCCCACCACCTGCCCTCTTGATCCCATTCCTTCCCCCCTCTTCCAGTCCATTGCTACTGCATCCTCCCCTTTGTCTCCAATGTTATCAACTCCTCTCTTTCCTCTGGCTCTGTCCCCTCTCCCTTGAAAAGCGGAAAATGTTGTCCCCCTCCTCAAAAAACCCTCTCTGAATCCTGCTGTCATTTCCAACTACTGACCTGTCTCTCTCCTCCCATTCCTTTCCAAAACACTAGAGCGGGCTGTCTATAACTAACTGTCTGCTCATCTCCTACAGAACGACCTGCTTGATCCTAACCAATCTGGGTTCAAGGCAGGCCACTCCACAAAGACTGCTCTGCTTGCAGTCACTGAGGTTCTACAAATGGCTAAGTCCCAATTTCTTAGCTCCGTCCTCCTCGACCTGTCAGCTGCATTTGATACCGGGGACCACCAGATCCTGCTCTCATCTCTCGTCAAGATGGGAATCTCTGGATCTGCACTGACATGGTTCAAATCATACCTGGCTGACCGGTCCTACCAGGTGGTCTGGAGAGGACCCCTCCGCTCGGCCTCCTCTGGTAAACTGACTGTCCCATCCCTCCGGGCGCCCGGCAGCCGCTCCTTGCAGTCTCGCCTCTTCTCTGTCCTGACTCCTCAGTGGTGGAATGACCTTCCACAATTGGTCAGGACCGTGCAAACTATGATTGTTCTTACCATGTATTAATGCACATCTTGTAAGTCGCTCTGGATAAGAGCGTCTGCTAAATGCTTAAAATGTAAAAATGTAAAATGCAATCACATATTTTCAAATGTATTACATTTTGAATGTCCTCCCGTTTGATTCTATGCCACTCTTGGGCCACCCCTGTTAAAGTGGTCTAACGTTAGCTACATTCGCATTTTTACCTAATGTAGCAATAAACCTGAATTCCTTAACCAGCATAATGTTACCTCCCCTGAGTCTCGGCCAGTTATGCATCGACCCCCTAATTAACATATCAGTGAACTGGAGACAGGACTGTGCGGATCGTCTCTTCGTAACACAATGCTTGACAGGGAATGCTGGATGAAGCTCATCAAGTCATCACAGATGTGAATGAATTAATGAATGAGTGTACAACAATCAAAAATTCTACTGATTTGATTTGCTTCCACTCTGTTTAATACAACGGTGATCTGCAAAAATGCGAACCACATGGTCTTTCCTGTGCAGGCCAGTGTTCATTTTCACACTTTTGCTGCTTTTCCACCACACAGTACGGTACGGTACGGCACGGTAATCAATCTGTCATCCCACGTTTTGTCGCTTTTTCCACTGCCAAGCGAACCGCACTGAACCTAAATACCCATGCTGAATTTAGCTTCTGCTCTGATTAGGTACTATTGAGCCAAACAGGGACCTAAGGGTGGAACTAGCAATACTGCAGACCATTGATTGGTCAAGTGCAATCATCACGCTAAATCTCAGACAGGCTCAGACACGACTGCCATGTTTTTTTTCAGCTTCGCTTTGATTATTGGTATTATTCAAAGAGTATTATATAGAGTTTGGCATTATGGTTAGGTTTGTGTGATTCTACAAGTTAGATTTGTGTTACAAAAACTGAAATAAACACGTTTTCTTTGAAAGGACAAAGTATAGTATTAGCATTTTCATTTTCATTAACGCAATTAGAATATACATTTTCATAGTTTTCATTCATCACGTAAATTGATTTTTAGAAAGATATGGGAATCTCTTTGATGCATTCCGATGCTCGAGCAAAAGGATCTGAATTGTGAAACCAAAGGATCTGAACTGGACAGTGTCAAATGACAAAGTGTTTGAACAATCTTGCGTCTCCATAAATCGACACTCGCATAGAATTGTTTTTAGCTCGTTGCTCGTGCTGGACATATTTTTGCAGCGACAAGCTACATAAAAGCACAGATGTAAACACAATGACAAATATAGCTAATGTTTTCATTTTTATACGATTGGAAAAATTTAGGCTAAAGATGTAAGAAATATGAGGTATTAAATGTGATCTTGGTAAATTGTCAACCAGAGCAATATTTTTGCCATGTAAACATATCTTGGCTAAGGAGATTCTACCCTCTGGATTGGCCCAATCTCCCAGGATGTCATATTTCAATGTACGGCGGCAGACCACAGCCACACAGCTAGATCTAGTATTGGCAGCTGATGACGCAATCACCTGTAAATATCTGTTAGCCAGACGGTAGATGTCTTTAGAGAGCAGGTGTGACTCCTGCACCAGAGCTATATCAGCGGCTTTCCTTTGAAGAAAATCCCAAAATGTTGTACGTTTGTTTGGCAAGTTAAGGCCCCTGACATTTAAAATCTTAAGTTTAGTCATGCCTAATATAAAGGATGTAAAAGTAAGTGAGTGCTACTATATAAGAATGTATGGATAGCCCCTGGTCTCTGAATAAACCTCCCCACAAAAAATGATTACAACCCCCCCACCCCCCAAAACACAAAAATCTGATACGAGGAAGAAAAGGGAAAATCCCCCTACATACCCATTAGCGAGACCAAAAGCAAGAAACTAGGAGTAGTGGCCAAGCCAACAGGGCCAGAATGAGTAGGAAAAAACGAACCTATTAAAGCCCATCACTGCTCCCAGAACCATCAAACGTAATACCGTAAAAACTGAACTGCCACCCGTAGATAACAAGCATGAATAGAACATATCGACATGCCACAATACATTGTGTTCATAGCACTTCCCCACATAAATCCCATAAACGTCACTCCCCTATAAAAACACAGAGCAGCAATGGAGTTATAATTAACCAATAGCACAGACTGTTACGAGGTAAAGGTTGTCGAGCTGTTTATCCAAATTAGTGGTCAAAAACACGATTGCATTGAGGATTGAGCATATTCTCCTAAATACAAAAATCACCATATTAATAAAATTACCCCAACCCTCCAGGGCGAACAACCTGCACATTTTGTTTAATAGCTCACATCAAACTTCACCATGCATATCCGTGAATCATGGAAGAGCGAGAAGAGGTGCATCCAAACCGACAACCATGCCTGCAGCGATCCGATCACTTCAAAAAGTGCAAATTTAATGGTTTTAATGAAAATCCCAAATGTTAACAAAAAAACCCTATTCGACTGCAGTCATGCTTTGGCAAACAGAAAGCCAACGCTCAGGGCCGGCTCTACACATTTTGGTGCCCTAGGCGAGATTGGCATTTGGGTGCCCCCCAACAAACATCAATCAGACATCACCATGGATTCAAGACAAAAAATATTTTTTTAATTTTATTTTTCAAATAAAATCACTTCTCAAACAAATCACTTACCAAAGTTTCATTTAAACAGGGAGGATAAGAAAAGAAAACTCACTTTTAACACAATTGTTAACAAAGTCTGGGGGCTTTTGCAAAAATTTGCTGAGTGTATCTGTACAGACAGGTACAGTTATTAGCCTATTACAAGCAAAAGCAGCTGTAGGACAAACAACTTAAATCGATTTTTTATGGATAGCTAGCCACATCATTATCATTGATATAATGTTGTAGCCTACTACTAATTTTGGTAGCCTAATAATAAAGCTTGAGACTCAAGGCAAGCATGAGGGTTTTGCAACTCTGCAATTCAGGTGTAGTAGCCTAGTTTTGGTAATAACTACAGGTGGGTACTAATAAGCTTAAAGCCAAAACGTGAGGGTAACTCAGCATCAGCATGCATGCATCCTTCAATCTGTATGAGTCTAGCAGTAGCTCTTAGCATTGCATTATCTAGCTAGCATTAGCTTGTTTATTACTTAGCTAGTTAACTCCCTAGCCTCCTACAATAACACAGAAACACAACAAAATGGCATTTTGATGACATAGCCTACCTCTTATTTGGGCTCTCTTTTCCTCCTCCTCCTTCCTCCGTTTTCTCCCTTGCGCACCTGAAGGCTTGTGCCTTTTCAAAGTCATTGTATAAAATCTGTCAAATATAAAATCTGTCATCGATCTGATATCTATCTTGCGTCGCACTGATGTTGGCTCTCTGCCTGACTGCATCAGGAGTGCGTGCCTCTCTGACCCCGTCACCTGCGCTTGACCCGACAGACAGCATGTCTCTTGGGTTGCCTGTGATGCGCGCACGTAACCCCCACTTTCAGCAAGCAGCCAGGCATCGTATCCCCCAGCTCAGCAGCATCTCTGTCAAAGTGCAGGCCAGATGATACATTGTGTGAGGAACAGAACAGGGGTGCAAAGTGTATTTCTTTTTGTTTATTTGTTCATTGGGAGGAAAGGAGAGGGCGCCCACCAGCGTTTTTTTTTTTTTTTTTTTTTTTTTTTTGTGAGGCCGACCTGGCGCCCCTAGCCGACATGGTGCCCCAGGCAGCTGCCTGTATGGCCTGTGCCTTGAGCTGGCCCTGCCAACGCTAGTTTGTAAGTGTTCGCAAATGTTGGTCATTACTCGTCCATCTGGACGCACAACACGTCCAGAACGTTGTAAAAGCAGAATACTACCACAAGTAGGGAAAAAAACTAAACATGATCAACATTACACCTCAATAATGTCTTACAGCCAACAAATCGTCTGTGTGCATTTCGGTCCATTTACTAACTTGTAAAAACACATACCTGCGTGCAGTTAGTGAGAATGAGATGTCCCTTAGCACATTCGTTGAACAAGTTACATAGGCGCTTCAGCTTCATAGCCCTTGTACAAACTTGAGCGCCTCTGCGGGAGTACCGAAGGTTTTCATTGACCCAGCGTGGAAGACAAGTAGGTTGGTGGGATATCTCATCGCAAACTTGATCTTCTTCTTGACCAACATGCATTGAAATCTGCTCTTCGTGTTCTGATCGGTGCTGAGAAGTCTTGGCAAAAAATGATGCGACGACCGTCATGCTCCACGGTGCCTTTCTTCCAAAACGCAGTCAAGATGCATGGCTTGTCATGGGAATTATGCAGTTTGATCATGACAGGAGGTGGAAATCTGGTAGAGCCATTTGCTGCATATGCACGATGGGCCCTATCCATTTTGATCTTTCCGTCCAAGCCGTGGACTGAAGGCACACAGTCCAGGAAAATTCGCATCTCTCCTCCGCTCCATGCTCAGCGGCAGACCGAGGACTCCTCGTCCACGATTTTCCAGCTCGTCAACTTTGAACTGCAAGGAAGTAATGGTGGCCTCAGCAGTAGCAAGCCGTCCGCCCAGGGGGTTGACGGTGTCCTCCAGGTCCATAACTCGCTGCTCCATCTCCGCAGCTCGGGTATCCAGCGCTGCTACCTCCATGCTAGTTCTATCAGAACCAGACAGCTCTGTAACCTCCTTGCGAACCACTCTCCGGAAAGACTCCTCTATCTCGCACTGGGATTTAGACAATTCAGCCTTCATCAGGTCAGTCTGCTTGCATAGTTCAGTTTTCATCAATTCTGTCTGCATAGCCAATGCATCTTTCAGGAATGCCGTGAGCTGAGTCATATTCATAGCCTTTTTCTTGCCCACAGTAGACCATGTACGTTGGTTGCAGCCATCTTGTGACTCGGCTGGAGAATCATATTGCGCCATCAGCCATTATTAAATAGATGAAGCAATTTTCCGTCACTTCGAACTTCAAATATACCGCAAGGTGCATCAGGAACCACAGTAAAACGAAATAATAATAAAACTAAGTGATTGATCGATCATGTTGTGCAAATGCTAAGATTGCAATAGATGGTTCGGGAGACAATGTGACCAATGTCTACCCCAGCATCGCACCCCCAAAGCTCTGGGAAGGGGATAGTTACGGATTTGGATGGTTATCATACCGTACTGTGCAGTGAAAAGGCACCGTTACAGACTGAAGTGACTTATCCCACCTTTCCCAGTAACTGCACAAGGGTCTTTAGATTAGCTGAAAGACAGTGACCAGGAAAGAAAGAGAGAAGAGCTACTGGGAGAAAGAGAAATAAAGAGAATAGGGAGAAGGATAGGAAGACAAAGGAATGAAAAGAAAGGAGAAGGAGATAACAGAAAATAGAGAAGGAGAAAAATGGGGGAATAAAATCACAGAGAGAGTGGGGGGAGGGGTTTGAGATACCATCAGATATACTTTTCAGGTTGTGAGTGAAACAGATGGTTGACTGACTTCATTGCTCTCCAGAGGAATCGCTGGTGACCGCTGAGTGACAGGATTGTACGGTAAACCAGCACGCTGTGCTGGCTGTAACTTTACACCAATTGGAGTGCAAACATGCAAGGACAATAGAGCAGTTTTACGACAAGGAGTTGGCAGTGTCTGTGTAAAGGGGAAAATCACCTTCTGTCCCATTCAAAACCTTTCCTGACAAGAGCACATAAGGACATGCTTGAGAACTGTATGGTTTGGCATTAATGTTTTATAAAAATATGTACTTCTCCAACTCCAGTTATAAGGTGTAGGGTTTAAAAAAAAAAAATCTTTTATGTCTCTTATTTTAACCGACTAAATTTCTCTGCCTGAAATCTGACCTTGAACTCCACTATCCCGTGATTGCATTAATAACTGGATCTGACATCTGTTTTTTTTCTTTAATATGGCGCAGAAGTCCATTGAAAAAGAACAAAGAGTGGAAGAAAATAATCTTACCAGTCAATTCATAAGAGAAGAAATAATAATGTGTTGCGTAACTTCTGTTGCCGTGCCAGTAGATCTGGCATGGCAACAGAACTTTGCGTAGCCGATGATAATGCCACGCCTGTCAGAGAGATAGGGCCCTTTCATATGCACCATTAAATCTATTGCCTACTGCTGTCTGATGTTTGCATCACTTAGGTGTGGAGTGTGGAAATGAGGTGTGAGAAATTTGTCACATTTCACATTGGTTCTCTTTTTGCTGCCCTGGAGAAATGTGATGTAGTTGGGCCATACTAAACTACAGTTTCCAAAATGCAAATATGGAGCAAAGGCCTTTGTGTGTGTTTTTCTTTGTTACACCACACCCCTTTCTAGTACCCGAAATAAGATAACCCCAAGGAAATCTTTTGTAACTTAGATGTATTTTTTATATGATATAGATGTTTTTATATTTTAAGGTTTTAACATGTCTTTAGAAAATGGTTTTCTGTAAGCTGATATTAATAGAATATTGGATATAAACCTCAATAACTCTCTTGGCATCACTAACCTTCATGACTCTTTGGCATGAAGTTTAGTGATGATACCTTTCTTTTTGATTAATTTTTTCTTCAAAAAAATATAAATGTGTGATTTTTTGGGTAAACTCACCCTTTAATGACCACAGTGAGTCAGCTCCTTCTACAGCAAAGTACCCCCATCGCTGTGCAGGGGCATCAGATTTTATTTGGTCCGGAGGGAATAGTGCCCCCTACTGGTCCACCAACACCACTTCTAGCAGCAACCTTCCCTAGAGGTCTCCAATCCAAGGACTAACCAAGCCAAACCCTGTGTAGCTTCAGTTGCTTGATGTCAGAAAGCTACACAGTGGTAGGGCTTTTGGCCAATTTAAAAGATCACAAAAGACCAGTGATCCATATGGTCAGCATACCTCACAGGAAGAAGGTGGTGCACTCACCCAGCTCAAGGTCCTGGTCATCGGTGAGGATGAGGATGATGTTGGGCCGGACATTGCGATGGTCCCTCTGGAAGCGAGCCTTGAGGCGCTGGCCAGACAGGAAGATGGAGCCATGGGTGAGACTGAGCACCCCCAGGAGCAGGAGAAGCTCAGTAGACAGCCCCCACCCAGCCATGGCACTCCTTTTTCCTCCCCACGACCTGTACTCTACTGCTGCTGCTCTGTCACTGCTCCTGAAACACAGCACCCAGGGACAATGCTCAAGCCAAAGCCAAATACAACCACATGCAAACCACATTGTATTTAATATAGTACTGTTAATAATGGAATGGTCACTTAGCATTTTGCAGAGCTCAACTCTAAGTACACCTCTCAGGTAGAAATGGGCACGTCCCTGTTACCTGTGGATTTAGCAGTTCTACAATTGAATTGTGGTGCTACATAGATGCAACTGGCTGTGAGATGGTCACTGCAGAGCCCATTCATAATCACACACATTATCAACAAATTTCTAACAACCAATTCAAGAAATTTAAAAAAGGAAACTGATCCACTGATGTGGATGTCTTTCAAATTCCTCAAAACGTCCACAAGAAATTAAACATATTCATGCTTGTGGTGTGACTTATACTTAGAAATATATATATATATATATATATTGTGGCATCCCAATGGGCTGCACTTGGAAATGGCTGCCTGGCCTACAACACATGGGAGCCAGGAAACACTACATTTCCCAGCAGCCTCCAGAAACACCTGAGCCGAGTGAAAGTAACGGGACTAACGACCAGCTGAAGGCCATTTCAAGGCCTATTTAAAGGGCTGATTCCCACTACACTGGGAAAGGAGTAGGAACGTGTTGGTGAAGGAGTTGCTGTGTGAGTTTGGAGAGTAAGAACCTGTGAAGTCGTTGACTAGCCAGGATTTGGAAAGAGTGTTTTGGAGTGGATTGTTTGTGTATGAAATTGGATTGTTTGAGGACCCCCCTTTGGATTGACTACTGACTGGATAATGGAACTGAACTGGATTTTGGACTTGGATTGGACTTTGACTACGAGATAAGGATTGCGGACTTTATGTGTTTGTATTCCCCTGAAGACCCCACCCTTTGTTCTGTGTTGTCAAGTGTTAGTAGAATAAATTATCATTTTTGTTCATATTACTGCCTCCTCTGGGTTCTTTAACTTGCCTACGCCTTCTGCAAGGTCTGTGTGTGTCGCCCAACCCCTGGGGACACCACAATATATATATATACATTGCCCCTGTAAAGTCTACACCCCGTCTCAAACATTTCACCTTTTTTTGCCTTACAGATGAATCTGAAGATGTGGCAAGAAGTGTTGGTCAGATGAAACCATGTGTGGAGGGCGTCAGTCTCGGCCACGTGGGAGTGGCATGGTTGCCTGTGTCTTTACATATTGTGGAGGCTTTGGAGCAGGTAGACTTTCCGGGGGCAGGTTTGGCACTCTCACAGGGTGTAAGAGTAAACCGTGGCCCGGAAGGTTGCTCCAAAGGCCATAATTGGTTTAATTATTATTATATTATTTAATTGGTGTCAATCAGTCAATTGATATGGAAGTCAATTGGCTGATTGGGTGTCTGTGTGAGAATGTGAGTGAGTGATTGATAGATGGGTGATTGCCTCAGGAGTCCCACCTGAGCCAGGCAGAAAGTGAGCCTATTTAAGAGCAGGTGGGGCGAGTGGGGAATCAATTAGTCTTTTGTCTTTGTCTTGATGCGTGTGTTCATTGAGAGTTAGTCTTGCATTGTCATTGTCGTTTGATGTTTGTGTGCGTTTGTCGAAAGTGACTGAGTAGAGTGCTTCTTGGGTGGGAAGCACTTGAAAGGTCACTGGATATGTGTGTGCCTGGGGAGGTTCCAGGGGAACTCCGGATGAAGAGGCGCGGTGTCCCATAAGTTTTGATTATTTTAGCTTGTTATTTTAGTTTGTTGTTTTTACCCGAAAGCTTTGCAGCGAGTAGGGTGAAGATTTTGTGTCTGTGTTTGTGTTTGTTCTATGTTAACCTGCTACTCCCACGGTCTCTCTCCCATGTCTGCGGGGGAGAGACAGAAAAATGTATGAATAAAAATCAGATCCGTAGACCGACAAACTCCACTCCGTCTCCAGACTGCTCTGTTCCCATCCAGGGATTGTCACGTGGCGTGTGACACCATGATACAAATGTTTGGCCTAAATGCAGAATGCTACATTTAGCGAAAGCTCAATAAACACCATCCCTACTGTAAAGCATGTAGGGATGGTGTTCATAGCATTCTGCAATGGAGGTATTTCTCATCAGCCGGGACTGGTCAGAATAGAAGGGAAAATGGATGGAGCAAAATACAGAAATTATTGAAAGAACCTCCTGCCCTCTGCAAGAAAGTTGAATGTCCTTGAGTGGTGTAGTCAGAGCCCTAACCTAAATCCTTTTGAAAACCTGTGGAATGACTTGAAGAACGCAGTCCATCAACGGTCCCCACGCAATCTGACTGACAATTCTGTAGGGGAGAATGGGCAAACGCTGCCCAATCTAGGTGTGCAAAGCTGGTAGAGACGTATCCAAACAGACTCATGGCTGTAATTCAAGCAAAGGGTGCTTCTACTAAGTACTAACTCAGCGGGGTGTAGACTTATCAATCCAAGTTATTCTTTTTTTATTTTTTATGCTACTAGGTACCCGGAAGCAGTACCCAGAGCACTGCTGTGCTCCGGCAGGGGCTCAGTGGAGGCATTGGGGTCCACCTCCTGAAACCTGCACAACTTGGCTTCCCCCTTAGACATTTCAGAAACATTTCTCTTTGTGATTTTAATTTACGGTGCTCTTTTTTCCTTTTCCCCCCTCATATCTGACTATAGCCTGGCGAATATCGGACAGTCTCTTCCTAGGAGTACCAGGACTGGCAGGTTGGACACGACCCCAGCTCTTCCCACATACTGCCCTTTCGTTGTCTGCAGGTTCAGGAGGGTGGTGGGATAACTTTTTGTTTCACCATGAATACAGGTTAATGTCCGGTTAGTTCTCAGGGCGGATCAGGGTCACCATACTTCCGGAGTCCAGAAGTGCCGTGGTGTCTTTCCCATTGACCCTTACTGGGGTGACTGGTGAGGGGCTGCTCTCGTCAGCAGACCACAAGGTTTCCTGGCTATGGATTCACTGGTTCGAAACTGACTGCATCAATACATCCCGTCGAGGGCAACTCCATGACAGGTGGCCCATCTCACCGCAGTCAAAACACTTGTTTCTCTGTCCAAAAAGGGGCATTGTCTGGGTGGGCTGTGTTGGGGATTGTAGTCATCTTTGACATTACTCCAGGGCATTCCATCACTTTTCTTTTTCTTCTTCGGTCAGGATGTGACACTGGGCAGGCCAGGTCATTAGTTTGAGTTGTCCTTCACATTCCTCCTTCACCAGATAGTTCTTGCATAACTTCAACGTGTGTTTTGGGTCGTTATCTTGCTGAAGAATGAAGGAGTGCCCAATTAGCCTTAATCCAGATGGATACAAGCTATACTGTATACTCAAACTTTTCACTCGTACAGTATATTCAGGATTTCTATCTTTAATGCCAACGTGGCCCCTCAATATATATATATATATATATATATATATACACTACCGGTCAAAAGTTTGAGTACACCTTCCATCTGGACTATGGCTAATCGGGCACTCCTTCATTCTTCAGCAAGATAACGACCCGAAACACGACCCGAAAGAACTACCTGGTGAAGGAGGAACGTGAAGGACAACTCAAACTGATGACCTGGCCTGCCCAGTGTCCAGACCTCAATCCCATAGAAATTGTATGCGACAAACTGGACAGAAGAGTCAAAGCAAAGCAACCCACAAGTTTCTCTGGGAATTGCTGCAGGAGAGCTGGGAAGACATATCGGGTGATTTCCTGCTGAAACGTATTAACCGAATGGCCTATGTTTGTGAGGCTGTTATCACGGCAAAGGGTGGCTATTTTGAGGAATCCAAGATTCAATTTTCAATATAATTTTCTTGAACATTTCTTTGATGTTCATTGTTACATGTGTTTTTTGTCATTTTAAAGTATTTACAGAAATGTATACGGTGTAAAGCATTGTCAATTATGAGATAAACCTAGTTTCCAGCAGGTGTACTCAAACTTTTGACCGGTAGTGTATATATATATATATATATATATAAATACACACAGCATATCCAGCAAGGCACGCACGCACTATAGCAACCAGGCGTGCCCAGCATTTTTGTACATGACCCTGAGCATGCTGGGATGTTGAAAGGAATTACTTAATTAAGTTCCTAATTATTAAAAGATGTACTCTTCAGCATACAAAGACTCCTGCACTTCAACAGAAATATGTGCTATAGACTTTAGTGAAGGACCAACTATGGAAAGAAATGAACACATTAACGGCATATAAGCTTTAGAAAGAGAGTTGAAAAATAATTACTTGTAGAAATGAGGCAATATGTTCTTTTACATCAATATGAATCATGTTTGGAAATAACACACTGTTTTCACACAGAGGGAATTTAGAGGTGTGTAATGTATTTTGGTGGTGAAATTTAATTGTGTAAATTTTTTAAACAATTTTATAAACTGCACACCTGATATTGCCAAGCAGCGTTTTGCTGACTTCACAGAGGATGAAGATGTGGTCACCCATGAGACTGTGCCACTGCTGCACGTTTTACACAAATAAGGTGAGAGCAAGAAGACACAAACGAACACACAAGGTATTGAAATGAATCAAAACAGATAGCTGGTAAAAATATTCTGTCTCTGGTAGCATGTATTAATTAACCACTAATAAAGCATTATTAACATTTTGTGGAAGGCGTCGGTCTACTGGCAGGGTAGCTAGGGCACACAGCTGTGCAGCATTATCTAATTGTACCAGTGTGCTTAAAACTGCTCTGCTCTCTTAGTCTTAGTAGGTGGCTGGAACACAGAAACTGTAAGCTGCTAAACTAATATATAAAGGCTGAGTGATGTCTGCTTTAGGGCAGGGACTGCAATAAGTGTTTTTATACAGTAATAATAGTGCTTTAATAATGTATGAATTAATCATTAACTAATGCAACTTTCATTTTAAATATTAAGAAATGAAAGTTCTCACCCTCAATGGATTTAATTGTGAACATGACAGGTGTGCTGGGGCTGTGTGGAAAGAGATGGGAGCTTGGGCTTGTGTTTGTCATCATCAGCTTTCATGCCTCGTGAATCAAGCGTTCAATTATTGCAATGCTGCTTCCTTTTTTGTATTATTCACCTTTTGAGTACCATTGAGTACCAGTACTCATGCTGAAGCAACATGTGGTGGGAAGTGGGTGTGGTGTTCCTGAGCACCTGGTTTCCTTTAATCAAATGCTATGGTTTAACAGACACTAGCTGTTATATTCTACAGTTTCCCTTTTTAGCATGTGTTGCTATAGTTTACAATTTCGCCAATTTTCCCTGTTTTTCACAGACAGGGACTGCTATCCTCTCCATACCATTAAACAATATTTGTATTCGCAAATAGGCCTCTTTTGCTTCCCTCCAGGTATATTTGACAGCGGTAAATAGAAAAACTCTTCTTTCATTAACAACACTTCCAAAGTGTGCCATTTTACTTGAATTTATTTGAACCTAACCAAATTCTGGCCAAATTCGTACACCAGTTAATTTCAGTTTGAAGCGAGAACCGGGACACCACATTGCATTCAGTATGTCTTGCTTTATTTTAACTTCCTAGCCACGACATACACACGAGTTCATGGCTCCACCCACTACCACATGCGTAGCAACCACATGTTCCAGCATTACCGTAGTAATGCCGTAGAAAGCAAACATAACAACCGTTTCACAGCCTCTCCTAGAGCAGGCTCGTGCTTTGAGTCAGAAACTGATCACAAATTCACCACTGGAGCTCAATGTTTTATCTTCAGTCTACAAGGGCAAGACTTTCCTACTGGAAAAAAAATGACAAGAAATACAAATTTAAGGGGAAAATGTAAAGAAAACCTGCTTCTCTGCAAACTTTCATCAAGAGGCCTCTAGTGCTGAATACTATGAATGTTTTCCCTTTGATATTCTGCTTCTAAAAAGTATTTCTTGAACACAGATACTGCATGCTCGGAATGCTCAATTATTGTAATGTTAATGAAAAACGAGGAGAAATGGAGGCTGCTTTTATGTTCTGAAGAGCCAGACCATGCTCTACACATTAATCTTTTTTAAGGAAAATTGAATGTGATATAAGGCAATGTAATTTGTCAACCCAGAATGGGTATAAAATATACAGGAGCCTACAAAGGAATTGCTGCCTCTTTCATAAAAGCCTTACATCCATAGCCTGTGCCCAAGACACTGAAAGTACCGTCAAGAGCTCGGGACACATTTCAGAAAGGAGCGAGCGAGCCTTGAATTTAATTAAAGGGCACAACACAGACCTGGCAAGCTCACCAGGACCAGAGAGCATCTTTCACGTTTCATTGAATTCATTTTAAATTGTGGCTGAAGCACTAGCCAGCAGGAGGCACTCTGGCTGTTCCCGGAAAAGCCCTGACCTTGTAAATTAGACACGTCTGGGATAGTTGACCCACCTCCTGAATAATTACGTCCTAAGTTCTTCAGATACAGCAGAGGAGGATGAAAAGCCAAAAGCTTGTATGGAACATGTGACAACAGAAAGAAGGAGACAATGTTTTTTGTTATTCTAGTGGGAAAGACAAACTTGTTATGAGATGAGAGACATAAACAGAAACTGAAATGACTTGTAGCCTCTGGCATAAAAACAGCTGCAGAGTAAAATGAAGCAAATTGATGATCAGGAAGCAATGACATCACAAAAAAGCTGTAATCATCTTCTCCTTCAATTTAGATTAGATTAGAAAACTTTATTGTCCATCACATTTGTGACAGAAAATTGTCTTTGACACAGGTTCATAAAAACATAAAACACAGACCGTGATAAAACAGATAAAACAGAAAAAAACCAGAAACAGTTAAGACACAGCACAAACATAGCTAAAAAAGAACAGATGTGCAAAAGTAGCAAAGTGCATATGATATAATTTTTTGTTTAAAAGGGTTATTGCTGTGGGAATGAATTATTTTTTGTGGATGAGTTTCTTGGCCAATTGGAAGGAGTTGTGGAGGGGGTGTGAGGGGTCCTGTGTGATGAGAGTGGCCTTTTTTTACGACTGACTGAGTATACAGTTCTGATAGTTGAGTGAGTGGTACCAATATGTGATATTAAAGGTGAGCAAGCTATACTGTATACAAGTCAATGAGGGACTTGTATACAGCTGTTAAAATATCCTTACGGACATGAAAGCTCCTCAGCTTCCTCAGCAGGAACATACACTGCTGGGCCTTGCTGTAGACTGAGTCAGTGTGCTGGGAGAGGCGGTCAATCTCTATGCCCAGGTATCTAAAACACTGGACCTGCTCCACCGCCTGCCCCTTCAGCCTGAGGGGCTCAAAGAAAGGGTGGGGGGTGTCAGATGTTCACTTCCCCCGATAGCACAGCTCTTTTGTTTTGGAGATGTTGGGCTCCAAAGAGCTCTCCTCAATCCAGGAGGTCAGGGTGTCCACGTACTGGAGGTATGTGGACAGGGAGTGCTCGTCCTTCAGGTGTGCCACCAGGGCCATGCAATCTGCATATTTGAGTAGTGTCAGTTCATTGCCGTTGCGTGTTATTTCATTGGTGTATATGGAGAAGAGGATGGGAGATAGGACGCAACCCTGGGGCACCCCTGTGTTTAAATCCTTATTATGTGATTTAAAACCATTCAGCACCACATGCTGTGGCCTGTCCTCCAGGAATGCTTTAATCCATAAAACTAGTGTTGGGTTGACCTGTAGTCCCTGTAGGTGGTTCAGTAGGGTGTGGCTGTGTACTGTATTAAAAGTAGGAAAGATCCATGAATAAAATCCTTGTGTGGGGGTGTGGGGAGTCGACATGCCTGGCCACAGTGTCCAGGAGGGTCAGACTGGCATCCTCCACTCCTCGTTTTGCCTTGTAGGCAAACTGGAGCGGGTCGAATCCCTCTCTTACCATGGTGGTGAGCTCCTGGCATACCACCCTCTCCATGCACTTGCACAACACAGATGTTAGTTCCACAGGCCTGAAGTCATTCATGGCCTTAGCTTGTGATTTCTTGGGCACAGGGATGATGGAGGACTCCTTCCACGCCTGGGGGACAAAGCCAGAGTCTAAAAACAGCTGACATAGCTGTGTTAGCACGTCTCCCAGCTCGGTGGCACAATCATTGAGCACCCTGCCCTTGAGCCCGTCTGGCCCAGGGGCTTTCCGAGGGTTGACTCTTGACAGGATGGATGTCACATTCCACCTTTCCACTATGATGCATGGTGAGGGGAGACTGAGGTGGGTGGGGACCCAGTCATCCTGGCAGTCAGTCCTGTTGAACCTGGCATAAAAAAAGTTAAATTGCTCTGCAAAGGAGGCGGGGTCAGAGCACTTAATCTGAGCTGATGCCAAAGTAAAATAAATGACAGCACCTCTCTCTATTGATGATACCTTATAGTGTATGAGTGCTGCTCTGCTCTCCCCATCCCTCTCCTTCTGCCTCTCTCTGTCTCTCTGAAGAGGAACTGCTGGGAGACGTGAAGTGTTTGAATACTTCATTACAGCCCAGCGCAGTAGAGCCTGGCCAAGTGATGCCTCTCTCTCTCCCCAGTGCTGTCAAACACAGTTGTGATCATGATCGTGATCAGTGGCCATGACGACTGACAGCAATCCGTCAATACCACACCACGCTAGTGCAACGGAGAAAAAGGTTTTAATATCTCATCGGATACCTGACACTGCAGTATCCATGCTGGAAGCTGTGATGAAAACAACCTCTGCTAAATGTCAATGGGGAACTTGTAAAATATTAATACATCTATGGCACAAAATGCCAGCTCATTACTTTCCCTCACACTCCTGGCCTCTCATCATTTTCCTATCCATTTTACAAAAGCTGTACAGGCAAAGGTGCAAAATGATACATGCATACATATTTATATCAATATTTGCATGCAAGGTACATGCCAGACTGGAATTTACTACTGTTATGTTTCTGCATGTCTGTTCTGTTGTTTTTGTACTTTGTTTATTTTTCATTATTCATCATTCTGTCACGTTCTGTTCCCCGTCTGTCATCGTTCCTGTTTACTCGAGATCCACTCCTTGTCTTGTCATACACTTCGGGAAATTCTATGTTTCGGTTTTTCCGTCTTGGCTTATTATCTCGTTTTACTTCCTTCTTACTTTCTATTACACTTTATATATATTAGTTAGATGTATATAGTACTAACCAACTTAACTACTAACATTAGGGATTTAGATTAAGTTACTAACACTACTAATCACTAATTATCTCATGCTTCTAACTATCGCTATCATTCTCTCTCTCGTTGTCCTATCCCTGTACGCTTCTCACTTTTCACTTCATTCACACGCAGATTTCTATATGCGTTCCTCCCCTTCTAACTATACACGTGTCTGCCTGTTCTTCCAGGTCGTTTATTGTCTATGTGTTTGTGTTATTCCCAGTCCGTGTCTTTCGTTTCCCCTCGTTATTGGATTAACGATTCCCATTGTTTTCACCTGTGTTCCTACCCCTCTCTCCTCCCAGTCACACCTGATTCCTTTTGTGTTTCCCTGCCCTGCTTGTATTTAAGTTCCGTGTTCATGTTCATTCCCCGTCAGAACGTTGATCTTCATTCCCTGTGCCGATTACTTGTAAGCCAGAGTCTGTAGCATTTTCCTTAGACACCCCTTCTGTTTTCACTTCGAGTTTGCCTGCCGATTTTGTTTGTTTGCCTTCTCTGTTTTACCGGTTTCGACTTTTCGATTGTTTTGTGACTTCTCTTTGCTTCTTGTTTTTGTACCTTCGCTACCCTGACTACTGGTTGTGATCCTTGCCTGAAATTAAACGATTCTTTGCCTAATCCTGATCTGCGTCTGGGTCCTTATCCGGAACCTCACAACTACACATACATTGTACATGTATGAAAGAATAAAATAGAATAGAATAAAATACACTTTGTTGATACCCAAAGAATGAAATGCATTTTGCCACCAGCAGTAGGCAAACAGGTAACATATAGTCAGACTCATCACAGTAAATGCATATTATTGCAACAAATACATATCCATATCTATAAAACAGACATGAAGGCACCATGTAATACAAGTCACTATATACCATACTAAACTGAATTGTATATCTCCTCTCTGCACTGGCTCCCCATTGCAGCACGCATCAGATTCCAATCACTGGTGCTTGCTTTTCAAGCGGCTAGAGGTACTGCTCCCCCATACCTCCAGTCACTCATCACTCCCTACACCCCAGCCAGACCCCTCTGCTCCGCCTCCTCTGGCAAACTGACTGCCCCATCCCTCCGGGGCGCCTGGCAGCCGCTCCTCGCGGTCTCGTACTATGATTGTTCCTACCATGTATTTATGCACATCTTGTAAGTCGCTCTGGATAAGAGCGTCTGCTAAATTCTTAAAATGTAAATGTAAATGTAAAATGTATACATTACATTATAGAAATTGACAACATATACAAAAAAATAATAGTGATATCAGTGACAAATAAGAAAGGTAGTAGCACATTGCCTCCAGTACCACAGCAGTGTGCCAAATATGATTCAAACCCTCACACCTACTGTCCAGATTAATAACCTCTTCTCCTCATTGCTACACTAATATTAATCTCTCAATCATTTGGTGTGGTTTATATTCTGTAATTGAGTTCTGTCTGTAGATGACTTTCCCTGCCCCCAGATTAATGTAGCACACTGGCCAGCAAGTCAGGACTAAGAAAGCCACTGAAGTCCAGCATCATTATTATGCCATACTGTATGCATGTATATTTTTGTTGATTTAGTGTTTTTTATTATTATAATTATTATCCCCTCTCCTGCTGCCCTCCTAGTTCCCCTCACTCGCCCACCCTGCCCAAGCCACCTTGGGAACATAACAGTTGTGATCGTCTCTGCTCAGCACAATACACAGTAAATCACAGCTCATCCACTGTACCAAGCCAAAGGTTAATCTTCTTCTCCCTGGAGCTTGGCATCAATGCTGCCAACAGCTCCCTACACATTACATCCAGAAAGGAGAGGACCCACTGGTCATAGGGTGGTGGATGTGGTGGTTGCACTGATGAGCCAATAGTATATATTTATCTTTTACATATATATTTTATTTTTTAGCTGCTGTGAGGCAGGCCCCAAAAACATGCCATTGCAATAGTGTGAGATTCCGATTGGTGATGTCATTCAAGGGGAAAGAGTAAAATAATGAGTGCCATACTGTATGTATGTCATATGATAATTCAAATATCCACATTCTCCAGTTGGTATGGGACACTAAATCTGTTCCATGATGATTGTTGTGGGGCTTTAAAATGCCTCCCTCCCCAGTACTCTATAGAATAATGCTGCAGGGCTGTTCTATACAGGACATTACTTTTGCTTTAATTACTGAGCATTTTTCTCCTCTTACCACTCTGTCCATTGGTGATTGCAGACGCCATCACTCTTTTCGGTAAACAGGCACAGAGGTGCATAAATTAAAGAGGCGGGAAACAGTAATTACACTGAGGGGCCTTTTGTGACCAGGACACTGCAGTAACTCTTCAGGTGTAGGCAGATACAAGCCTTTTCTATTTACAGAACGTAACTCAAAGCAAAGGAAATTAGCATATCATTGCCAGGGGAATTTGCCAAAAAGCTGTGTTGATAAATCCCTCATCTTGGTTTAATTAGTCTTTGTTGGATTTGTGAGAAGCTGGATAAAGTGCAATCTCACTCAGTCGCTCACTCTCACTAATGGATGCTTAGCATATTAGCCTGCAAGCGTGTGACATGTCTTTTGCCATGAAAAGACACACAGTGGGGATGTACCGTATCTGCGAGGGTGGAGCCTCTCATTTTGGTAATTATCTCTCCATCCTCTCCTCTTCCATCCTCTCTTTCTTCTAATATTGCCCTTTCCCACAAATTAACATCTCTCTTTCCCCTGGTAATCATCTCTTTCCCTCTGCAAACTATTTTCTTTTCTCTTCCTGATAATCACTTATCTCCTCATGGTAATTCTTTCTCATTGTTGTAATCAATTCTCTCCGTCAGCTCCCTGTCTTTTTAGTAATCTATTCTCCTTCTTTCACCCATTCATTACCTTACTACATTACTGGTCAGATAATTCAATGGTCCCTTGACACAAAGTGCATCTATAATTAGATGGTGTTATAGATAGTACTGTACAGAGCATTGGTCATGCAGTATATGCATTTGTTACAGTCCCGAATGCATGCACCACATGCTTTTTGTCTCTCCAGCAAGCCCTCCCTCATTCTTTCACCATCAGCTTCACTGGTGTGTAAGGATTCAGGCCAACTCTCCGAGGTTAGAGGGTGCTGGCCAGTGAGAACGCTGGCCACTCGCCCGTATTGTAAACTCTCCATCAGGCTGAAGAAGCTATCTGCAGAATCCCTGCTGTTTTCCTGGCACTGGAGTATTGATATTGTATCCCTTTATAGATACATAGTGGCCTTTTAATGATGGATATTATTAATAATGCATAGCTTGATCTTCTCTGGCTAATTCTAATTGCTATCATTTGTATTTTTCCCAGCAGATCCCAGACACTAATGTGTAATCTATACGAGCCGATCGCAGAGAGATGCCCAGACACACACTCCCATGGGTTCACACGCACACACATACACACACTCACACACACACACACACACACACACACACACACACACACACACACACACACACACACACACACACACACACACACACACACACACACACTCACTGCTAACACATGCTAATCATTTACTGTATCACTGATTGGAATGTTCAGTGTTCCCTCGTTACACTGTGGATATTGGTGGCCATTACAAGGAGGCCCCTTGGTACAGCATATTAGCTTATAATTGTCTGCAAAGGAGCCACCACATATGAATGAGTGTGCGTCCAAAGTCCCCTGAGGAATTATAGTTCAGGCCCATGAGCAGATGGAGGGGCAGGCTGCAGGGAGCAGACAGGACTGGGTGACATTGGGGTGTAAGAGGGGCTGAGTCTTTGTTTGCCACCTGGGCCCCTGGCAATACACTGGCATGAGTAAGGACTGCGGTCATGTACAGGCCCACCCCCTTAGCGCTCCCTGTCCTCGGCACTGCGAGAGCACACTCCAAACATCTGGCAACAAGCTCTACATTCAACCACACCACATTTGAGCTCCAACATACTTCCCCCCTTTAAGAAAGGACCTGAAAGAGAGAATATCACCTGTAGAAAAGAAGCCACACCCACCTTTGCTGTGTGTTCTGGGATCTGAAGGCAGAATGGTATGAATGGGAATGAAGTTAGAAGGCTTGCGCTTGATTTCAATGCAACTTTTAGGAAATGTCAACATTGAATAAATTAAACAGTCCATACTCAGGCTCTGGGTCCACCCCTCCTGATATTTCAATGCATTTAAGAACAGAATTCTAGGTGAAGGTGAAAGGAACAGCAGCACCCCTCCTGTGTCATCTTTCAGGTACCAAGCGCACCTTTACCTATGCCATGCTGAAGCTGTGCCATGCCAGAATCCGGTCTAGTGTTGTGTTTTTGATCAGCTTGACAGAAACAAATGAATGAATAAAATGTTGGTTTAAAACTGGAGTCTCAGGCAAGCCTGGTTCCACATGGTCATGGCGGATGAGAAAGGGCAAGGCTGTACTAATAAGTGGCAGGTCTGATCACATTCTGTTGTGAGCCACCCCAACCCCTGACCTTCGCCTCCCACTCCACACCACTATCAGTCCTGTGTACCCTCCCCACCCCCCACTGTCTGCCACTGATGCTCTCATAAATCCTGGAGACTCAGGATCCATGGAAACGCCGCCCCCTGCTGCCTAAAACTCATCAGTCCTGCCCTCTGTTTACTCCCTGCCAGGTATGCTGACAGGATCATTCCACTATTAAATACCCAAATACCCCACCCTGACACCAGCCCACCCAACCCCTAGACATAACAACACCACCCCCACACACATGTACACCAGGGCTGACAGGATAATTTCTCTCATAAATACGCTCCCCCTCCCACTCCCACACATCATAACGCAACAGCCCAACCCCACCAACCAGGAAAGGAGGGTGATGAAGCATTCTGGGAGGATTTGCTGCAGTCAGAGATGTTCCAGGACATTCAGGGGGTTAATCTATGAAACGTGCTGTAGGGGGAAGAGGTGGTTATGAAAGAAACCTGTTTTTGCTCCATCAATATCTCACTGTCCTCAGCCCCAGCACTCAGCTTGCTCATGAAACTTTAACAATTTTGAACCCCTAAAATAATGCTCACAGCGGAAAAGAACAGAAGAACATATTGACTTTTGGATGTTTGTATTTTGGGTTAAGTGGCTTCACCGTCTCTCACTCACTGAAAAATTCATGCAGTCTGCTACATGGTGGTTTAGAAACCGCACCCTCTATGCTGGACTGAGAGGCAACCAAGGGATTCTCAGCCGATAGGAGCACTATGTCAGAGCACTAGTTCTCCACCAGCTCCCCACCTTTCAGAGCAGGTAGTAAGAGCCATGTATGTGATGAGATGGAGGATAAGGACAAAAGACAAAACACACTGGTTGTCACACAGTGCTGTCTGAGGTTTTTTAACATTAACTTTAAGGTGCCCGCAGGCTAACAGTGCATGGATATCCACCCAGTGTGTGTGCAGCATTACTCCTCACCAGATAGGTAGCACACTCTGGTTGACACTCTCGCTGTCAAGCAGTGCAGTTGCAAAAAAGCAATGGAAAAATGATAGCTTAGAGAGCCACCATAGTGTTATTTAAGATTTTAAGGAATTTTATCAGTGCTAATATTTTCATGGAAAACATTAACAATCCAATGTGCATTTCTGAACAAGCATGCGGTAATAATAATTCAATGCAGAAATGTATGTAATATCCAGTGGAGCTGAGCTGGATATTACACCACACACAGGCCTGTTAACAGAGCTTAAAACATTGTTGAAGGACTGTAAAGGTTTTGGAGAAACAACTTTCTCTGATATACATGCCCAAGAATCTGAGTTTGGATGAATTCTGGAATTCTGAAAAATAATTTTCCTGTCCAACACAAATGGTGAGACAATATTTGTCAGTTGTCACTAATTCTGTTCAAAAAGTCTACAGTGTGTTTCCTATTTCCTGTTTCATCTGTCACTCCATTCTCTTCCTTTTCTTCCCCTCTCAACTCTTTTTTATAAAAAAATTAGATGCGATTTATTTTTTGATCCCTACTTCATTCTGAAAAAGTGACATCCTTTGAAAGAGCATCGCTGAGTATTATCTTCCTCTCACACATCCCAATTAGTGTACCAATTAGTGCACCACACCATCGTGCAAATCAAAACTGCCCATTTCCTTAATGGTGCAATTACTGTACCAGAATCAGTCTACGCTCCCTCTGGCCCTCTCAGCAGAGTGATGGAGAGGTGCATGATGGGAATATTTCTATGCCTGTTTCCTATTTATGAGGATGGTATTTACAATGATGGATTCAAGTTTTAGAAAGATCAATCATGGATCTCGAAGGGCTTTACAGTAAGGGGTGGGGGTGACTCATCTCAACCACATAGCACCCACCTTGGGGAGGGACTGAAATTAATATATTCAGCTCTCAGTGTAGTATGAATAGACTTGCAACTAGAAGCTTGCTGGTTCCCTTCTAATGTGGGTGGGATGGATACTGTACCCTTGTACCCTTTGTACATGTGTACCGTTAAGAAATGCTTATAGCTTGAATGACTTTGGATCCAGCTGTGAAAATAGGTGATATGAACTGTATATGTCCTTGGATGCAGACATCTGCCAAGCATGAATTAAATGATGAATAAGAACATTATTGCTTCTTTATGTGATTTTAATTAAAGAGTTAGTACACACAACAGAAATAGATTTCCTTGGTCTTCTTTTCCAATTAAAGACAAATCGTGCATGTGTATGTACTGTAGCACTGCGTGGTGGTATTCCCTGGTGAAATATCACTTAACAGCAAAATTATCTGAGCGCACAAGGCTGTCGGATGATTGAAATAGCAACACAAATCGAAACTGCAAATCAATTCTGAAATTAAAAGATGGCATTCCATTACAGGGCCACATTATAGGGGGATGCTGATGCAGGGGGGGAGGAGGGGATGAACCCAGGCTTTCGTGTGGTGGATTCTAGTACCACCTGGCAAACAGACACTTGGGGTACTGGGAGGATTAAATTAATTCATGTAGTCCTGTAGCTCAGTTGGTAGAGCATGACACTGGCAATGCAAGGTTTGTTTGAAGGCTGTGGGTTCGATCCCAAGGGACTACATGTCCGTTGTTTGGATGGGACGGTAAAGACCGAGGTCCTGACTCTCTGAGGTCATAAAAGATCCCATGGCACTTTTGAAAAAGCGTAGGGTGTTAACCTGGTGCCTTGGCCAAATTCCCAACTAAGACAATATACTATATATATACTGTATATATATATATATGTGTGTGGAATTCATTCATTCCCTCCCTCCTCGCCTCTCCATTGTGTATCTGATGTGTAGTGAGCTTGTACTGGCGCACTATGGCTGCCGTCGTGTTCACTCAGATGGGTGCTACACAGTGGTGATGCACCTATCATTGTAAAGCGCTTTGGGCTTCTTGAAAAGCGCTGTATAAATTCAATGTTCAATTAAATTCAATTGGAAAAGTCCCATCTGATTGTGCATCAGTGATGAGACGCCTGCACTCCACCTATACCAGCTGTCCAATGACTGTGCTGCTCAGCTGGTGGACTGTGAAGAGAAAAGAAGTGGCTGACAGGAACATGCTTGTCTGTGCTCCCTTGAATTGAGGACTTTGCAGGGTTTGTGCCATTGCTTTCTCATACAAGCAAAGCTGCAAATTAAGCAAACTAAACAAGGGGCTTTCTGTATTATTTACCATGTCAAAAAGATAGAACACTGAATGTTCTTCACACTGTCATTTTGAAAAATAATTACAGATTATTGGAGCAATTAGCACAGCAGTACAGATTTATTTTAAAATGTGGGCCGTGGGAAGTTTGGAAACAGCTGCAGTTCCTCTGTAAGGAAGGGAATTAGTGGCACTTACTGGTACTCACCTAATCCTTCCCATTAAAGCTATTACTGCATCAGTAGGAATTTCTGAAAGTGCAAAGAATAGCCCTTGAACAAGAGTCCTTTTATTCACACTGTATCTCCATGTAAACATCAAAACAGCTTTGACTTGAGAAAATTATTCTTGCTTTTTCTACTTTCATTTAAAAGCAAATGAGATATTAAGCCCACACACTATGTGACACTGTGTAATAAGAGAGGGTGGCAAGTAGCTTTCTCAGTTAATTATTTTATTGGAAACAGGGAATAGCATGATAGGTTATGTAGTAGAACTAGACACAATTCGGGTGTTGAAGACCAGACTTGATAAAGTGCTGTACAGTCTGTAGACTACAGTCCAGTAAAATGACTAGTCTAGGTAGGTTGAATGGCATCATCAAACAAAGCAATCATTGTGCAGGTGTGTAGGCTCAGGAGAGTGTTGTTCAGTCAGTCGGTGACTTCTCTCAAAGACACACAAGAATGGAAAAGGTCATGACAGTCACCCAGAACAACACGGGTAGGACACTCCTCCTCCGTGCTATCCCATGATGCTTTTCCCCCATATTGTGTTTGACCGTCAGTTGGCAGCCACGTGGCTTTGGCTGAGTCGCAGATCCGTTTTTTGGCAAGGCTTCCTAAGCCGGCACACATGGCCCAATGTTGACAAAGCCTGGTATCTCCTGCTGTCAGGGCATTTTCTGTGAGCACAGAGTGGAAAAATCAATTAGGCCCACTCACAATGGACCATTTTGGGTTTTTGTCCGTCCCTTTTTAATACGAAGCTGTGCAATGGGAGAGCAAGGCGGGGGCTGTTTTTTTGCTTGTTTGCTTTTGAGCGGGCAATCTGGAAAACTCATACAGATTAAAACAATGTGTGAGCAAGGCAGTCCAGAAACAGATTGATTCCCCACCTCCTACTTCTCTCCAATGTCTCCCTGTGGTCTGGAACTGATCAAGGTGGGTACAGTATGCCGGTAGTGTATGCAAAATGGTGGAAATGGGTTTTATGACTTTTGTACAAGAGCACTTCCCCACTCCAATCTAGTAACCAAAAGAAAATAACGTGGTTTGAGTACACAGGAGTGTTGGGGCCATACTGCTTCAGCCAATTTTTGTTTTTGTTTGGATGTGCTGCACAATCGCTTTGTACATCAAATGCCTGGAATGCAAAATGCCAATGCCATACTGGAATAGCACATGCCATTGTCTGGAACAGAAATGTGAATTTCTACCATGAACTGATAATACAGGAGTGGTTTGCAGTACATTCAGAGTTCAACATGATGTTCCTAATTCTGAAACATATAGAGGAGCTATTTTCGGCCTGTATGACTGCCACTCAGAAAACCACAATCCATAGATGAGGCATGGGAAGACATTACAGCAGAGCAGTGCCAGAGGGGGATTCGATTTTTCCCATGCCAATGAGGACATATAATGTGATACAGATGAAACACACACACACACACACACAGATACATACAACTATTAGATGCACATACACACACACACACATGCACATGCATGAACTCGCACACAGTCTCACACACATACACATACAGAACACCCCCATTTTCAATTTTTTTCCAGAAATTTAAGCAGTTCAAGTCCAGTGAATAACTTGAAATGGTACAAAGGTAAGCGGTAAACTGCCAAATTTCAGTAAAAACTGGAAAATGGGCGAGGCACTCCTTTGATATCTGCTGCTGTTCTTTTTCCATTCCTCACAGGTTTTAATTTTACTCCCTGCTTCACTGGAGGCTCCCAAAGCACAACCAGTGAGGAAGAATGTGAAGTGGCGATTGTAAACTGAAGCAGAATACTAAAGCCTGCAGGCTTTTGATCTCAGCCTTATTCCCACGCAGCGGCACCAACAACAGCACAGAGATGAACATAAACATCTTTTTTTTAAATTGATTCTAGACAGTTCACTGACTATATATATCAGAACTAAAGGAGTTTGCCCTGTATGGCTTTATTTATCTATAAACTGACCTGCTCCATCCTCTGCTTCCCTCATTCAGGGGTCAGAATTGTAATTTATTCCTAAAGTGTTTGCACGGGAGACGCGGGGACCCTTATGATGATGCAAGCTTATCATTCTGCCAACTTCCATGGCAGACGGGCAAGACGAACAAACATTTGAGCAAGGGAGCAGGATAGATGAAGAGAGAGACAGCAACAGAGCATAGCATAGTAGTATGTCTGTGTGCAATTGGTGCAGAATGCTGCCGCACGGCAACCAACCCAAGTTCACGCATGTCACCCCTCTACCCACCTCTCTGGCCTGGCTCCCTATCGCAGCCTGTATCAAATTTAAATCACTGATGCTGGCTTATTAGACTGCTAGAGGAACTGCTCCCTCCTACCTCCAGACGCTTATCACACCCTACACCCCAGCCAGACCCCTCCGCTCTGCCTCCTCTGGCAAACTGACTGTCCCTTCCCTCCGGGTGCTCGGCAGCTGCTCCTCGTGGTCTCGCCTCTTCTCTGTCCTGATCTCTCGGTGGTGCAACGATCGATTCCGCACTCGGTCAGGACCGCGGAATCACTGGCCATCTTCCGCAAGAGACTCAAAACCCACCTCTTCAGACTCCACTACCACTGAAATCTGTACATTGAACTAATTATCATCACCATTGCTTACATGTTTAATACTGCATTTCGTAATACTATACGTATCCTTAAAACTTTCTCTAAATAAATAAATAAAATAAATCTACTAACCTTTTCTTTCCCGGTGTTACAGGTATGATATGCAGCTGGCAACAATGATGTCTATTGCTGTATTACTACACTGATCTGTTGCACTAACAATGATTAATCATACCATCTATTAATGCACATTCTGTAATTCGCTCTGGATAAGAGCGTCTGCTCAATGCTTAAAATCTAAATGTAAATGCAAATGTGTGATAAGTGTTGCACTTTTGTCTCTCTCTAGTGAGCTAATCACATGATTGTCCTGATTCTGGCTGGGCAAGATCACCTTCTGTAGCAGACTCATACACATACTCTTCCGCAAAAGCACAGTTGCAGTCCTTGGACTTAAATTATGCTGTGAGAATTTGTTCTTATTTAGTAGCGATTCGTTTGCTTAAAATAGAGGATGAAGAACCACATACCTTTAAATCGATGATGACTCTCAACCTGTTTCCATTTACATTCCTTGATTATCAATCAAGCAATTAATTAGCTGAATAATCAATACCAATAGGTATAGCTTCCCAATTAGATTTCTTGACAGAATTTTTCTTTACATCACAAAACTGTTTAGCATTTGTTAATATCTACAGATAACCTGAACTTCTGGATTAATGTAGTCCACTCTTTGTTCTCCGAACCCGACTTCAATGAATAAGCTATGCATAGGTTTTGTAATATCCGTTAATCTGATCTGTGCATATTTCAAAGCTAGTGCACTATGCAGTTAATAGAGAGATTTCAGTTAAACGTGTAGCATTTTCTCTATAATGATTCCGTAGATTTTTACTCAATTAAACCTCTCCTTGTCATTTTACTTTCAATTATTTGGCTAGCTTGTTAGTTAAGTAAAATAAATGAAAACAGGTTGAGACCAATGATTGATTTAAAGGTAAGATTTCAGCTTCCTCTATTTCCAAGCTCATCAGACGCAACTGGTTCTTACCCAAACGCCATTACCTTGTAACTGACATCTGTACTTGTGTATCCATCCCAAAGAAGATTTACATTTGTAATCCTTTCAGCCATCTCTGTAAGATTACTGATAGCCACAAGGAAGAGGATTGAAGCTGGGGCATGTCACCCACCAACCAAACCACAAAGACTCACACATACATCTCAACATCTGTGTGGTCTCAATGCACATTGTGTCTCCTGGACCGTGAAATGACCACGGTTTTGAGGAGTAGCCCAGGGTCAAGCTGAATGAATGGAGGCCTGACACACAGCTGCTCTCACTGCGTCTACCACTGTTTCCCTCCCTGCTCTCAATTCTGTCGATTCAGGTCAGGTCTGTAAATTTAATTCAGCTCAATTCAGTTTGCTCTATTGATAATGATAATGATAATAAATAATGATAATAAAATAATTAAATTCTAATATGATGATTATATAATAAATACAATAACTAATGCTAATCATTTATGATAATAATAAATAATGTGAATAAAATAAAAAATAACAAGTGTGTACAGCAGAAACTATCTCTCTCTCTCTCTCTCTCTCTCTCTCTCTCTCTCACACACACACACACACACACACACACACACACACACACACAACACACACACACACACACACACACACACACACACACACACACACACACACACACACATATTATCCTGGGTCAATTAATTATTTGTAATAGAGTAACCCTTTAGACACTGGTAAAAGTCCTGCAGGTTACTGTCAGTTTTAAAGGAAACATATATTATCACCAATATTAGGAACACAATTCTGAATATTGGGCCACTGTATAATTGGTGGCTGGGACACATTAGGCTACATGGTGCTTTCAGTTACACAATAACAACTGCACTTTTTGGTGCTGTTCTGAGCTACTATTGAGTGTTATTATTCTTTCTTTGTGCATGTGGAGGGCGTCAGTCTCGGCAACAGGGGAGTGGCAGGGTTGCCTTTGTTTTGCCATGGCTATGGAAGCCTTTGGAACAGTGGGGCTTTCTGGGGGCAGGTTTGTCACTCTCGCAGGGTGTGAGACTGCGAGAGTGTGAACTGCTGCCCGGAAGGTTGTTCCACCATAATTGGTCATTGTTAAATCAGGTAATTGGTGTGGTTGTTAGTGAGGAATTCACTTGACTGATTGTGTTTGTGTGTGACAATGTGAGTGAGTCTGGTGTATGTGAATTGTGTTGTGTGAATTGATTGTCGGTAGGTGTGTGAATGGCAGACAAGTGATTGCCTCACAAGTCCCACCTGAACCAGGCAGAAAGTAAGCCGGTGAGAGCAGGTGGGGCGAGTGTTGCTAGTCTTGTCATTCACATTGTGTGTGTGCGCGTATCATAGCGAGTTGTTGTTGGTGTAGTCTTTCACGTTTGTGGGTGTGCGTGTGGGTGGGTGTGTGTATCGCGTGATGTTGGTTTGATGTGAGCTGTGATGTACTGTTGAGTGTTCGTGTTTGTTCTTCGGAAGGGGGTTTCCATGTCGGAGGATGCGGAGTCATGTTTTGAGTTCTGTGTTCTTTTGTTAAAAGTGACTGAGTAGAGTGCTTCCTGTGTGTGTGGGAAAGAGGAAGAGAGGGCACACTGAAATAGTGTATGTGCCTCTCTCTCTGTGTGATTGTGAAGAGAACTCACACTAAAGCAGTGGAAAGAGTGGAGAGTGTCTCGGGGGTGATTGCCACAGGTGATTGTCTCTGTGTGTGTGTGTGTTGAAAGAGAACTCGGACTGAAAAGTTTGAGTGTCTCTGCGTGCATGGGTTTGGGAAGCACTTGAAAAGTCACCGAATATGTGTGTGCCTGTCTGGGTTAGAGGTAATCTGGATGAGGAAGGCACGGTGTCCTGTTGGATGTGGATGTGTGGAAGCGGGGTGGAAAGCCGCTGATTGTCTGTGTTCCTTGTGTGTTCCCTGGAAGGGGATTCCCACCTCGGAGGAGGCGGGTTTGTTGATTTGGTTTTTTTAGTTTGTGATTTTAGTTCATTGTTTCCCCCCGAAAGCTTTGTGGTGTGTGCGTTTTGTGTTTGTCTCATTGAACCTGCTCTCCCGCTGTTTCTCTCTCCCGGGTCTAGGAGAGAGACGGAGAAATAAGATCTGGTCCGGAGACCGGCAAATCCCACTCCTCTGCCACTTCTTTCCATCTGCTGCTCGGCTCACATCTGGGGATTTGTGACAGTGCACTTAAAGTGCGAAAGAGTGTGTGCATGCGTGGGTGTTTGTGTGTGTGTGTGTGTTTGTATGTGTTTGCAATTGGACTAAAATAGCAGAAATGGAAGACATCAAAACTTTGACAAAACTTTGTTCTAAAAACAAGATTCTGAAAATATGGATAGAATTAAATGAAATGAGTGTTAAGTGTTTTTGTGAAACACCAACTACACTGTGAGAACCACTTCAGATAAACAGTTGTTGTAACTTTGGTAGAGGACAAAAGCTTTCGAGGAGCTCTATGCTATTCTCAGAGATAAGCCTACCAATCAACCGCAAATCTCCATTCCATCGTCATGACTACAGCACATTCATGTCATTAACAGAATCTGTGTGGATAACAAACAACTGCAATGATTGCTGATTGTAAATACAATTGTCAACCCAAATAAAGTATGTGTGCGTGTATGTGTGTGAGTGTGTTTGTGTGTGTGTGTGTGTGTGTGTGCGTGCTTACATAGCTTACAGAAGCTGAGATTTATTTTAAGAAATTAAACACATTTCTTGTATAACTGGTATCCGTGCATGGGAATTACATTGCTAATTCCATGGGATATGATATTATTGTGATCCTACCTTGCCTGAAACGATGGACTTCTTCACTGTCCTCTGCTGTTTTCAGTTTCCAAGATCTGGAATCAAACAAAGAACCCCAAATGACAATCAATCACCGTAGAACAATAACTCTCCAATGATATTCATATAAATTCATATCACTGTGAAATTTACATTGAAATGGACTACTTCCTCTTTGGACACGCGGTCTCTGAGAACTAGCACTCAGTATGTCAGTTTTCATTTTTTAAACAAAGATTTGGGAGACAAATTCAGACAATCCATGGCGCTTTTCCCTCAACCTGCTAAACAGGTTTTACCAGCTATAAAAACGGCTGAAAAAAAGTATCTCTTCTCTCATCCCCCCACCTCCCCATCACCCACTCTGTTTTATGTTTTAAAATATTGTCTTCTATCCCTTTGTTTTATGTTTTAAAATATTGTCTTCTCTCCCTTTGACATTGATAGCGGGGTCAACAACCTCATCCCAAATGCCAGCTGCAATCCCGCCTCCGGACTCCAAGCCCAGGAATGAAATACATTTAACCCTTCCTAAATGCAACATCTGGCATGTCTTAATAAAACCTTTTGTTTTAAGCGCATATGTGTTGTATGATAAGCAGTATGTGTATGTATTCAGTATGCAGCACTGGCCAGAATGCAGGTAGCTAACTCACTAGCTGAAGCCATTTGTAATGGTTTCAGCTATCAGTGTGTGGAGTGTCTGAAAGCCATGGTGATAGCCACAAACATTAGAGCACTCCTGACTTAAAGAGCTCCCACACCAAATTGTACACCTCTGAGGGATAATTTGCAGTTGCAGAATCAAGACACACTGTTCTTGGGTTAAAAAAAGGAAAGAAGACATTACATTTGAGTTGTGGGTTGTTATTATGATCCATCACACCCAGTTAGCCAGTTATCTGCCATGCTGAGAAACACATGGCCGTGGGAGTTCAGTATTAATCACCTCCGTCTATTTCTGTCAATCACAGCAGCTGCACTGTCAACAGACTGTTGTAATTACTGCAGTAAGGGCAAGAAGCAGAGGAGGCCTACGTGGGTAGACTGCTGATTAACACACCACACTTATTGTCTATTTCCCTTCCAGACAATGTTGTCCAAGGCGATTCTAGTTAACATTTTTACATTTGACTGGTAAAAATATGCTCAAGTTAAGAAACTTGCTCAAAGGCATGATGACAGTACCTCGTCTGGTAATTGAACCAACAACCAGCTGGGTTTGAGTTACTTCCATACTGAAGCCATCAATCTTTTATTGATTGCATGTGAGAGCAGCGTTAATAGTAAAGCACAGCCCCACAACATTCCCTGTCTGCATAGTGCCATGCATTGAGTTTTTGACTTTATTTGCAGTCTTATCATTACTGGTTATGTGTAGGGACCCCTCCCGGCAAGGCCGAATTACCATATATATATTGGGGGACACATCCCCCCCAATATTCAGATATGGTCAAAATGTCCCCCAATATATAGCCTAGCTGATTTTTTTTTTTTAAATGTCCCCCCCAATGTTGACTCCATGGTTACGGCCTTGCCTCCCGGTCCCTACAAACCTCCATAAATGATTACCTCAATTGTTTGAAATCAACTGACACAATGGTTCCACAGCGTTCCTTTAATGTGGCTTTAATATTGTACCCCATTGTACTCATCAGCTAGGACACCCCTCCCCATAATGATATATATTATATAAATACATATATATATATTGTGGCATCACAGGGGGACGTGTGGTGGAGGAGTGCTGCATTCCCCTGCTGATCGGCGGCCACTTCACAAAATGGCCGCCGTTGTACACACTACAAGCCCCACAATGCAACACGACTCCAGGTGTAGGTGCTTGGGCCACCTAATCAAGGCCAGTATAGAAGGCCCACACGCAGGACAAAGGAGAGAGAGAGTGAGGAGCCGAGCACATGGCTGGAAGGAGCTGGAAGGAGCTGGAAGGAGCTGGAAGGAGCTGGAAGGAGCTGGAAGGAGCTGGAAGGAGCTGGAAGGAGCTGGAAGGAGCTGGAAGGAGCTGGAAGGAGCTGGAAGGAGCTGGAAGGAGCTGGAAGGAACCAACACACCCAGGAAAGTAACCTTTTGATTTGAGAATTGTGTACTAGAAGAGGATTGTTGGCAGGATGAACTGTGACATTTTTGGTTGAGGCATTTTTTGAACGTTTGGATTTCTGGAAGAACCCTTTTTTCTCTTGGAACATTTAAGTTGGATTTTGGATTATTGTTTGGAGGAAAGGTACCCATTCATTCCCTGTGGAGAAATAAACCTGGACTTATTGTTTGAACCGTCTGTGTTTTGCCTGTTTTTTAGTGTTGTTGCACTGCCCCACACCGACCTGCCCTGGTCAAACCTCTCATGATGTCACAATATATATATATATATATAAATATAAATAATATAACAAACTATATAAACAAAGAAATAAATGATGCTGATTCAAGATCAAAATTACCCCAAAATAAAAAAGCTGAGTCCAGCTTTGTCCATGGAGACATGCATTTTTTTGTCAACTATTGCAATTTCTGATTCTGACAATATGATACGGCTATGTTCTGCCAGGGTCTGTGGAAGTGCTGTCAGAATTGCAGCTCCCTGATGCACACTGTTATTAGCTGTGGGAGACAGCCATTGTATAAATCACAGTCATGCCAGATATGCCACTGTGCCTTCCCAATGTTCCTGAGAAAGGGCTGAGCTATGAAGGAATGGGTGGGGTTATGGAACAATACAACCCAGATTGAGAAGTCCTGAGACGCAATCAGGAAGTGTTCTGAAAAGCACACAGGTGTACATTTTAACACTGGGATGGGCTGTTTTGCTGTTTTTCAATTAAATGGAGCAATATTGCTTGCTTACATAGAGCTTATTATAGGCTGCATTCAAGCAACATGTCCTTAAATGTGACTCACAAATAAATGCAAATGCAACTCTGTCGTCATATGGGGGAACGCCATTTGCTATGGATATAATATTTTCCTTGTTCAGAAATGTTCCCTCCATATTGAATAATTACACATTTTAGACTTTCAGAGAAGATAAACATTGTTTGGTTTACACACCCTTGGTGATATGATCATTGCAATTTATTACATATTTATACTGCACTAATTCATTCATGTCTGAATTAGACCCATAGCATATAACATCCGCTTTTAGACGTATTTGCTTCAATGTACTTGTGTGTTAAATAGCCACTGCATTGCAGTCAGTAGTGGGTGTTTGGAATCCCTGTGTTAAGTCATACTTTATTTCAGTAAGACAAAAAACAGCTCATAAGAATGTTGCTGGGTGCTGAGACTAACACCAGACCTCCCTACTGACCGCTGATGAGTGAGGTGACTGTCTCTGTGGGGAAAAAAAGTGATTCACACATTTTTTCATGCTCCAAAAACATGCACACATGGAGCATTTGAGGCTGATAAATCATAAATCTGATGGGATGGTATATAAACAAAAACAAAGAGGGAGCAACCTCGCAGAGCACAGTGACTCAGCGTATAGCTCAGGTGCAGAGAAGATGGAACGGACTGAGTGGGAGTTATAAATGCTAATTTTTAATTTTTTAATTTTATTTAACCTTTATTTAACCAGGTTAGTCTAATTGAGATTAGAAATCTATTTTTCAAGAGAGACCTGGCCAAGAAAGCAGCAATAGATTACAGACACTACAAAAATGACAACATTTAACATAAAAGCAGACAAGCAACAATGTTCAAAGTTTAACATCTGGTTACACAAGAGCAGTCAAAATATGTTGTGCAACTAAGGGTCAAAGCATTTTCACTTTCCTCCATAGCTTTAACCTTTAAACCTTTTACCTTTTTAGTGAGACAAGCTCCCGTAGGTTGAGCTCTTTCTGGAGCTCATTCCACGCCGAAAGGAGCTGAGAAATGAAACACTTTTTTACCAAACTCTGTATGAGGCTTTGGCACAGACAGTAAAACAGTGTTTTGTGAGTGAAGCCGGTCATTTTCATTTGTCTGTGGGACAATGTACGTACATATGATGGGAGCAGTTTCAGTAGGGCCTTGTAAATGAGGAGGGCCAGCCCAATCTCCTATAGAGAGTACAGTGATGAGTCAAAGATTTGTAGTTTGTAACAAACCTCAGCACCCCATGGTACACAGTGTCCAGCATGCCACGGGTGCATGCATATATATATAATGTCTCCATAATCTATTACCAGTAAGAAAGTAGCTGAGACAAGCCTCTGTCTCACCTCAAAAAGGTCAATGGGTTGACAATGAGCATTTCCTCGTTCTTTCCCATCAACAATGGGATGTTTTTAGGGAAGGCAGTTTCATGCCCAGGGGTGCAAATTTGGTCTGATAGGTGGGGGGGACCAATGTCGGCAATGGCCAGTGCTTCTCTGAAAAATTCTCATTCAAAATAGGCTACCAAAGAAAGCCTATAATTCAAATTCTCTTTTAGTTACACCATACTGTTATGATATCTAATAGCTTGTATATGAATATAAAAAAACAAAACAAACAACATTATTAACAGGAAAATAACAAATGTATTAATACAAAGCGCACAAGGGTAAGCTCAGTGCATATATTTCTAATGAACCCTGATGTGATGTTCTTTTCTTACTGTATCTGACCTCATCCGTCTTCTGTGTGTGTGTGTATGGACTGGTGCATTAAGTTCCCGGTTGGCAATGAGCAGTCGTTAACATTTATATTTGAATGAGATAAGAGGTGTTTGTGGGACTGTGTGGAGTATCTGGAAAGCATGCACAAAAATGATCAGACATTTTAAATTGGACTTGAATACCCGAGTAATGGGGATAGTTATAATTAAAGAGGTTATGGATTATTTCTAATGCCTGCAATTCCCAGTACTTTTGTTTGCCACTGAGGATTTTAAATGCAGATGCTTGTTTGAATGAAAAATCTGACAGCATTTCTGCAGCCATGTGGAACCCACCATTGCAACAGACATGGGGGTTTTAAACACTGCAATGCAGTTTTGTATTGTGTTGGTAATCTTTACACATAGTTCGTTGTCACATGTAAGGGCCACTGCTTTAACATTTTAGTGGTATAAGTTCATCAATGTTTTATAAAAAATTTGAAATGTTTGTGAAAAAATCATTAATTTATTATGGTATAAATCCTCTGTACTTGTTAATACAATGTTGAAATCAAGCTTCATTACTGTTTCCTTTTCATTTTGTAACCCCCTAAGAGTTACTTTCTCTTTCCACCTTCAAGGTTTGGCTACACATCTCACAGAGTATAATACAATCCAATAGTTAATTGAAACAATGGCAATTAATTTAGTTTTAGTTTGAAATGATCACATTTAGCCAATAATATAATTTATTTTTAAATATATTTTTAAGGACAGACATGGACCAGATCACCTGCAATGACATGCAAATCAGCTATTACCAGTAATGTGGAAATATGTTTATTGATGTCAAAACACAAACACAACATTTTGTCTGATCATCAAGTGCAGATAGATACTCGACAAATGTCTATTTTAATGTTAAGAATTAATTGTCTAGATTTATGAATGAATGAGATGAGAAGTGGGGCAGGAAATTAAGATGTGCACATTCATGAGGCAAGCAGATCAGTGAAAACGTACAGCTGAATGTAAAACGTGTTTGTGATGTGGAAAATATTTGCTAAAATCATGCCTGATCTCCAGTATACGTCAATAAACATTTAGTCAAACCCCTTTACTGACATAATCGTTATTTTAGTTTGTCAAATGGTACAGAATTAAGGCAGAGATCAGAATGCCTGCCAATAGACAGACGCAGTCCATTGGAATTCATACAGTTAAAACCACGTATCTCCACAGTTCGATGTAAGAAAATCTAAATTCCAGTTTAACAACTATTTTATCAAATTTCACTTATGAAGTTACTCTGACTAATTTCCAGCATAGGTTTGAGTACATTTATTAATTTTTGTGATTTTATGTTCATAAATGTTAAAATGGGGAAGTTTATTTCTATCTCCTGAAAAGTTTCCATTTTGGAGATACAAGGTTTTCTTCCGACAGTGACAATATGTTTCATGAAGGATGAAGACAGACTTACCCCCTATGTATTCAAGTGAATGCGGTGCCTGAACTGATTGTGGGCACAACACAAACATTTAATTGATTTCTGGAGGTATGCAACTATGGCAGAGCGTTGGGTTCATTTAAAAATGCATTAATATACTAACTGAGTTAGCTAGTTTTCTGTCCCAAGTGCACCTGACCTTATATAGGCTACGGACTGGGGCTAGTTGTCACTCTGATTCTGAGTAAGTAAAACCGATCAGTAGGCTACCGTATTATTACTCACATCATCATTATCTTTCCTTATTTTCGGGAATCCGAAATTTTGAACTTCAGCGCATCCAGTGGTGTGTCAAGTAAGTTAAAAATGTTTTTTTATTAAAACTTCATGGCCTCCCGCGTGGTCTAGTGGTTTCAACGTCCGACACTGGCCACGGCAACCGGGGTTCGATTCCGTGTCAAAACAGAGTCGGCTCTGGCCGGGAGTGCCACCGGGGTGGCAATTGGCTGTCCGCCCCAGGGAGGGGGAAGGGAAGCCGACACAGTTGACTGCGCACAGGAGTGGCTCTGGGGTGCCGGAATCAGTCGACAGCATGACGAGTGCTGTCTCGGAGGAGGCAGCGCTTCGCCATTGTCACTGCCGGTCACAGGGCTACGGCAACAAACTACAAGGGAGGGGACTGAACTAAGCACAGTGGGAGTAATTGGCTACTAAATTGGGAGAAAAACGGGGTAAAATCTGAAAAATAAATGTTATAAAAAATAAAAAATAAAATAAAAACTTCATGCAAATTAATCCGAACTTTGCAAAGTAATCAGGGCTGTATCCAGGAGTCCAGAATTACAGAGGTCATGAACATGTACACTAAAATGTAGCCTTTGTGCCTATCATCACTGGCAATGTATGCTATGTTAGCTAACCTTAGCCTAAATTAGCCTATCACCACTTTAGTCTGACTAAAAAGTGGTTTGTGTAACATTCAGCTAAACAGAGACAGCTACGTTTGGCTAGCGACTACACAAAACTACACACAAAGCAGCTATCGATAGATTATCTCTGGAGATGAATAGCATTAATCTGGTTATAATACAAGCAATCAACTTTTTTATAATGTGAGAGATCTCTACACCTACACCATGTTTCGCTTGGCTTCAGATCAGCAGTCCGAGTTACAACTCCCGCTGTGCAGGAAAGTCGTCCCAAGCGTGACCGTGTCATCTTTGCTGAGCAAAGATTTTGTAGTAACGACGAGATCCGCCTGCTCGGGACGGGTCCACTTCACCACCACACACACACAGAAGTAATGACGATGACGGTGATCAGGCGAGCAAGCGGTAATCTTGATTTTGTACAAAATCTTTGCTATAAGTCATGTGAAGTGAAGTGAAGTCATTTTATGCACAGTAGTTCACCACTTTTATTCAGTATTACACCGAATCATGCCTTTCACACACCACAGATCTGTATATTTATTGCCTGTTTCTGCAAACCACCTTCACAAACCAGCGGAATGACTTTGCTCTATTGACCGTCCTTAAAGTTACAATGCAAAATACGCAATTTTTTCAGCATTTTCAACAACACATGAATCCAATTTATGGATTTATCCTTCTGAAACAATACTACAGTGAACACTTGGAACAAGAATCTCACACATATAAAGCTGCACATGGCACACATGCACACTCACAGACATGCACATACACATGCACAGTCACACACACAAATAAACAGACACATGCTGTACGTACACAGATTAATATACTTACAGAAACACAAGCACACAGACATACACACATGCACATGAAGCCTGGCACATATGCATGCAGAGATCCACACAAGACACACGTACATATACAAACACTCAAATACACACACACCTATGCACAATCACACTTTGCATGCACATTGGTATGTGACAGGGAATACTAAACTATATCTGCAGTGTTACAGCAGTCCTAAGCCACAGAGGAGAAGCAGGGAGGAGGAGCAGGGGGTGCACTGCTCTAATCCTGGGGGGCCAAAGCTAGGAATATAGAGATACAGATAGAGCAAGAAATCCTTGTCTTTGTTTTTCATGCCCTGAAGATATACAGTATAGCGGGGGTATTCAAATCCAAGACTCAAGGTCCGCTGTGTCTGCAGATATTTGCTCTGACCATGCACTACACCACCTGATTTCTAATAATTTGTTTACCTCCTTGGTCCAGGAAGCGAGCTAATTAAGGAAATCAGGTCGTGTAGTGCGTGGTTGGAGCAAATACCTAGGATACTACGGATCTGAAGGGCTGGATTTGTATACCCCTACAGTATACGTAGTAAAGATGCATACAGAGGCCGCTACCCTAGTTTTTTTGCTCTAGGTCTCCAGCACAATTGGATTGTCTCATGGTTAACCTGGATGTTCACCACCTCTTGAACACCTCAGGCCTCAGCAACAAGACAAAGTGAGTGAAACTGAAATTGACCAGCAGGTGACAGATGAGGTTTTATATCACTCAGGATTAATTTATCAAGGTATTACTGCCACATGGAGGAACCATTCTTTCAGTTACCAGTTTTTAAATGTAATTGTATTTATTTTTCCTACTGTGTGATGTGCCTGTCATACATCTCAAAAGGAAATAGGAAAGAAAATCCATATTTAATGTATGGCAATTTTCGATGTCTTTAAGTAGGATGGTTGTAACTAAAAATAACTATAAGGAGCAGTATTTGAAACACAGGGCATACGTACTGCACTTGCTGTGAATAATATGCTGTCAGTTTCAGTTATGTCATTGAATATATTTTGAGCTGCTTAACACTACACCCAGTATGGGTAAAACAAAGACTTCAAATCTTATCCATGTCTATAGTTTACTTAGTATTGGCAAATACTACCTAAAACACACAATCATGTTTCATACATTTCTTCTATGAAAGTCTAGCTCAAACATTTATAGTCTTTTAATTCAGTTTGGTTGTTCATAAAGCATTAAGCTAACCTTAAAACTTAAAAAAAAGGAGCAGATCATTTGATTTACATTTTTTCCTGACCTGTTAACTCTTTCTGACAGACACAAGATCTCATTCATGCTTTGTCAACAAGGCCCAGAAATGTGAAAATATTTTTGAACTTTTATTAGACATGTCACCTGTTTTGATGATCATGTGATGGAAGCATGAGCTGTGTATGCACAACGCTGCATCACCAATAGGGAGAGCAAATCGCCCATCCACCATGTCAGGAGGACATGGTCTTTCAGACACAGAAATGTGTGATTATGAAAACAAAGCCAGAAGAAAAAGATAGGAAAGCAAGTTTAAGACTCCAGCTGTATTCATTTTAAAATGACCTATAAAAATAAAATATAATTTTATGCTTTTCTTGACGAGCAAAATTCTTGAGCCAAAGTTTGCATGAAAAAGTTTGCAACCCTCCTTTAGATACTGTGGCAGCCCAATGGGCTGCACAAGGAAATGGCTGCCGGGTCCTTCGACACATGGGAGCCAAAACACTACATTTCCCAGCAGGCCACAGAAACACCTGAGCAAAGTCAAGGCAACGGGGCTAACGACCAGCTGAAGGCCATTTCAAGGCCTATTTAAAGGGCTGAATCCCATTACACTGGGAGAGGAGTAGGAAAGTGTTTGTGAGGAGTTGGTGAGTGTGGAAAGGAGAGAAAACTGTGAAGTCGATTGACCAGCCAGTATTTGGAGAGAAAGAGTGATTGTTGGAGTGTTTTGTGTATGAAAATTGGATTGTTTGAGGACCCCCCTTTGGATTTTGACGACGGACTGGATTGCGGAACTGACTTGGATTTGGAATTGGAACGGACATTGACAACGAGCTAGGATTGCGGACTTTGTGTGTTTGTATTCCCCTGAAGACCTCACCCCTTTGTTTTCTGTTGTCAAGAGTTTATTTATTAAATTATCATTTTGGTTTCTGAATACTGCCTCCTCCTTGTTCTTGAACTTGCCTACGCCCTCTGCAAGGTCCGTGGGTGTCGCCCAACCCCTGGGGACACCACAATACATTGGTTAACACTTCCAGCTGCTTGATTCCAGAGCACTCACTAGGACCGCTCCTTGGTTCCCAAACTCTCTGAGCACAGGAATTTAGTCTACCCCTCATTAAAATATAGACTTACAATGTTCAAATATGAAATTAAAATGTTTAACATATCAAAACTATATTATGATTATCTGGAGTTCCTCTGAACCCCTCTCAGACTGGTTCATGCTTGGTTAGGTGATGCTTCAATACCCATGTGATAACACCAGCTACTGCAAAGTAGCCAAAGTTACCAAAGTGGGTTAATTGATTTATTAATTATGATATGGTGACCACCTCCTAGAATCCAAGCCCATTGTAATTAGGCAAATTGTAGTTTGTGCAGACTGCTTTATGCTTATTGAGGTCATGGGAGGACCCAGGCCTAATACTGTATCATGCCAGCATATACATCACTATTCAGCAACATTTCTTGGGGGTCACTCAAAATCCCCTTTCATTTTATTCATCCATCAAAATATTCTTAGCGGCATTCCAAAATACCCTCACTGCAGAGCCACTGCACAGAAGAACTGTGCAGACGTTGCGACAGGGCCCACTGCTCGCCAACTCAGGTGAAATATTGATGAGCAGACTCCCATTAGTTATGATTTATTCAATGCTGCTGTTGAACGTTGCCTCAGCTCCTGTGTCAGCCATAGCGATGTAAGTCTCAAGCTCAAAGCACAGTCCTCCCTCCCCTCTCCAACAAATGGAGAAAATCCTGTCATCACCTGCTGGGACATAAAAGCAGACCCCAAAAGCACTTTTCAAGGCATCCATTTTCATCCTTTCCTTCTTAAGCAGAGCCTTCCTGTGCCACAGCCCTTTTTCCTCTTACATCACAGAAGTGACACCAAGTGCAACTTAAAGCGGTCAGACTCAAGCACAGAGACTGAGTTAAGCAGATCAGATACATTCAAGAGCAGGGATGAAGTTAAATTGATGTGCCTCTCTTCTGATCAGGGAACATGAGTCACGTTGATTCAGTTATGCTGAATGTGTACGTGTTATGCAGTGTATTACGCAGTTATTCTAAGTTCTGGGTCACAGGTTTCAGTTTAGCAAAACTAAATGTCTAGTTAAGCCACATTGAGGTACTATGACAGGCGTGTCCACTGGGTCAGGTGGAGAGTGGACAAAATGATAGATTGATGAAATTAGCCATTGGCCATTTGATTGGTGTGTGAAAACAAACATAAAAAGAAAATTAAAAAAATATTAAAAGAAAAAAGAAATGCCCACCTGCAGATGCTTGAAGGACAATCTTCTAACAGACCCGTACCCCTTGTCAAAACATGTCTCTCCAAAGACACCACAGGATGCACTTTAATATCGAGGCCTGGCGAAGAAAACTAATTAGCTGAGGCTAATTACCATATAAACCTCAACTGTGCGTGCCTGTCAGTGTGACTGTGCTGTCCATGGTCCTGAAGGTCTCTAGCAGGAAGCTCTGAGCATCCCTCTCTGCTACTTGATGTATCACACATGCACTTAATTCCTCACATGAAATTAGTATGTTGTGCTCTAGAAGTTCTAAGTTTATAAAAAATTAGCCAAGCCAATTAATTCCATATTTACGTACATGATGTTGTTCCCAAGTATAAGTTAATTCAATGTTTTTATTCAAGGACTTTTGACCGCTTAGCTAAAATAAAAAGAGATTTGCAATCAACCACAGTGTGCTGATGTTTGCTTTAATTGTTCTCAGTTATACAATTGATAAATGAAATCAAAGCCCATGAACAGTGCCATTGTAGAAAATAGATTTTCTTGTTTTACATAAAGCTTAAGAAAGTGTGTGAGAGAGAGAGAGAGAGAGAGAGAGAGAGAGAGAGATAGGAGCCTTGTCAACACTGCTGAAGAGAGAATGAAACTTGAATGGAGCATTGGTTCCTGTATTTTTTATTCATTTTTTTATTAAATCCTAATCCTCTTTTCCTGTCATGCCTCTGCACTCCCTCAGCCAATGAATGATGTTCAGCAGCCATCGCTGCTCCAACACAGGATGCATGTGAGAGTTTTACCCATCGGTTGATGCCTTGCCCCAAGACTAATCAGGAGGCCGGCTAGTGCACTCTCTCAAAATCTCAAAAAAGAGCACAGCACTTAGGTGTAGGACTTATGTTGTTAACAGCCTCCTCACTGCCACTATTCTGCATGCCAATAAAATAGAGACTGTGTAGACACACTGTAACACGAGCAGTGATGAAAATTGCAGATCTAATGGACAGGGAGCTAGAGATGTCACCTTGAATACCGTTACTGTGACTGATATTCACTTCCTGCTGTCTCCCACCCAGAATGTTTGTGGTTTGCGTTCAATGCTCTGTCAATATCACTTTACCCTTGTTGGGAGAGGACAGGCAGCTTCTCTACTTTCATTCAGCACAACCAGTTCAACACACAGACACACACCTATTATATGCACACACTCACACACATACCTATATATGCACACACGCACACACTCACACACACATACACACCAATATATGCACACAGTCACACACACACCTATATATGCACACACGCACTCACACACACATGCACATACACATATGCACACACACTCATATTTCCCCACACTCACAAACATGCATGCACACCAACACACACACACACATTATACAACAACTCTAGCCCGGTGGCTGGCCTTTTATCACAGGTCTGAGAGGGGTGTGTTTTCAGGTCACCCCATGTTTCTGTGAAGCCACTGGTACCAGACTTCTGTTCACATTTTTCATTCATATCAGTTCACCACACAAACTCAAGTCTTCCTATTAGTTCATGATTGAAATTGTAAAACCAGGTGACACATAGAGTATGTTACAGTTTTTTCTGTATGTTTAAACACTAACAGTGATTCTTGCAGCACTATCTCTGAAACCATTAACACTTGTAGCCAATGCATTTACCAAGTGTGCCAAACTGAATGCACGTTCTCTGCTTTACACTCAGTTTGTAATTTTATAACACACTTTTTGCAAAACTGTAAACACAAACCACTGCTTTACACTCAGTTTGCAATTTATTAACACACTTCTAGCAAAACTGTAAACATTGGTCTCTACATTGCTACACTATTTTGCCAATTGCCTTTCCACATTGACACATGTGAAAACACCTTTAGATAATGAGTTCACTTACAAATCAGAGCTTGAGCTCTATAAATAGGCCACAGGTAAACATTTAGTTTGGACAACAATGGAGACCAATATTGGACAGAGAGTAAAAGGGGTGAGAACTAGAGGAGGATGAGGAGGTGAAGAAGTAAGAGGAGGAAGAGGAGGAGAAGGACAAGGAAGAGGTGAAGTAGGACGGGGGAGAAGGAGAGGACAGGCAAGAGGAAGAGGAAGGGGAGTCAGGAACACAATAACTGATGAAATCAGAGCGACTGTGGTTGACCATGTTGTCAACTATGGGATGAACATGAGGGAGGCTGGAGTTCTGTTTCTGTTCAAAAAATGTTTTTGTTTTCTTCTACTGCGCTTTTGTTGAGATTATTTTGTAAGAAATAACTTCTTAAAGGAAACCCGGTGAGCTTAAAACCTGGTGAGCTTAAAACCCTTTACCTGGAGACAATTAATCTCCCTAAAAGGCCACCACAGAGTGGTGAAGCTAAAACTTTATTTTAAGATAAATACGTTTGTTCTTTTTCTTTTTAATAAGAGAAACCACAGAGTGGTCAAGCTAAACCTTTGTTCAGAATACAGGCTAGAGCGTAACAATTAGTTTACACAGAAGCGTTTGAGTAAGGGAAGAAGAGACCTTAAGTAGGAGACTGGATTAATACTGATTGCTCTCAGCTGAGAGCGATCAGAGAACCCACCGACACAAGACCATGTAAGGGCGGCAGAAATGACAACGATTCCTTTCAGAAGAAAGAGGAATAGACCATCACATGACCACGCGCCCTCCAGAGGCCAAACGAGGTAAAACCGTGACAGGACCCCCCCCTTAAGGGGCGGCCCCAGCCGAACCCTCCGAACCATGCCGGTGGATATCCTGAATAAGCTCAGGGTCCAGAATGTTCCTGGATGGGACCCAGCAGCGCTCCTCAGGACCATAACCCTCCCAATCCACTAGATACTGCACGCTCCTGCCCACATGCCTACTAGCCATAATGCGACGCACAGTGTACACAGGCTGACTATCGATAAGCCGGGGTGGAGGCAGTGGTACGTCAACTGGTGCCAAAGGGCTAGTGAGAACCAGCTTAATGCGGGAGACGTGAAACGTGGGGTGGACCCTCATGGAACGGGGGAATTGAAGACGCACGGTGACGGGATTGATCCTACGGATGATCTTGAAGGGCCCCACGAAACGAGGAGCGAGCTTCCGAGATTCGACCCGTAGCGGCAGATCGCGGGTGGAGAGCCACACCCGTTGCCCCACACGATACAAAGGCGCAGGATGACGACGCCTGTCCGCGATAACCTTCTGACGAACAGAGGCATGCAGGAGTGACTCTCGCACCCTCCTCCAAGTAGCCTGACACCGGCGAACAAAGAACGCAGCGGACGGCACCCCCACGTCCTTATCTAGTTCCTGGAACAGCGGCGGTTGGTACCCGAACTGAGCCTCAAAAGGAGAGAGACCAGTAGACGTATTGCGCAAGGTGTTATGTGCGTATTCCGCCCAGGCAAGGTGTCGACTCCAAGAGGTAGGACTGGAGGACGCCAAACAGCAAAGCGTCCTCTCCATCGACTGGTGGAAGAAGAAAGGCTTACAGAAGCACCCAGGAGAGAACAAAAGGCCCGCCAAAACCGGGCAGCAAACTGGGGTCCATGATCGGACACCACATCCTGGGGAAGACCATGGATACGAAACATATGATCAACCACCAGCCGGGCGGTCTCGGGAGCGGACGGCAGCTTGGGCAGGAGAATGAAATGGGCCGCCTTGGAGAAACTATCCACCACCACCAGGATGACCGTGTGACCCTCCGACACAGGCAGACCGGTCACAAAATCCATGGCAATGTGGCTCCAAGGACGACTCGGAATGGGCAGTGGTCAGAGAAGACTAGACGGCAGAAGCTGAGACCCTATATTACGGGCACATATCGAACAGGCCGACACACACTCTCGCACATCACTCTCCATTTTAGGCCACCAGAATCGTCTGTCCAAGAACTCATGGGTCCTGTGAATACCCAGATGCCCCGTCAGCCGGCAAAAATGACCCCATTGTAACACCTGAGCCCGCACTTTAGACGGCACAAAAAGACAACCTGGAGGGCCACCACCCAGATCCGGTTCCAGACGCTGTGCCTTACGCACAATGGATTCAATGCTCCAAGAAATTGGAGCCAGGATCTGAGCGGCGGGAGCAATGAACTCCGGAGAGCGGTCAACCTCTGACTCGTCATATAACCGGGAAAGCGCATCCGGCTTGGTGTTCTTCGACCCAGGATGGTAGGTCAGTAAAAAGTTGAATTGTGTGAAGAAAAGCGACCAACGGGCCTGCCGCGAGTTACGTCGCTTAGTGTCCTGGATGTACTCCAGTTTTTTATATGTCAAGACCGTAAACGGATGCTCAGCTCCTTCTAACCAGTATCGCCATTTTATAGCGCCAGTTTAACCGCCAGCAGCTCTCTGTCTCCAACGTCATAATTCTTCTCGGCAGGGCAAAGCCCCTGGGAGAAGTAAGCACATGGGTGCACCTTCTGATCCTGAGGAGAACACTGGGACAGTACACTCCGAGCTCAGAGGCATCGACCTCCACCACAAACGGGAGCGAAGGATTGGGAGTGATAAGAATAGGCTCGGAGCTAAACCTCCTCTTTATCTCAGCGAATGCTGCCTCAGCTTTAGATGTCCACTGGAAATGAGAAGGGACATCTTGGTTAGCGCAGTAATTGGTGCGATCACAGAGCTGAAATTGCATATGAAACGCTGGTAAAAATTTGCGAACCCCAGAAACCGTTGAACCTGCTTCACAGACTCAGGGGTGGGCCAGTCCCTGACCGCTGACACTTTCTTGGGATTCATTTGCATGCTCCCTTCTGCCACAATAAACCCCAGGAAAGAAACGGAACTGGAATGAAAAACGCATTTCTCTACCTTAAAGACACTTTAAAACCTGTCTAACGTGTTCTATGTGTTCAGACAGGGTTTTAGAAAAAATTAGAATATCAGGGAATAGTACCCGGCTGTAATTCAATAGCACAATCATAGGGTCTGTGCGGAGGCAAAGTGGTGGCCCTTTGCTTGCTAAACACCTCGCTGAGGTCTGCATAAACAGTAGGCACACCACCGGGTAAGGAAAATACCTCCACACTCAGAATCTCCAAACTCTCAGGTTGAGAATCAGAATTAAAACTAGGCATAGATTTAGAGATCTCATCCGTAGAAACATCATTGACTGGTTGTCTCAAATCGGCCAGCGGATCCCAGTCTAAACTCCCCTCTCCCCCCTCTGACAGTTGAGAGGGCGTGTCCCAATCCAAAGAACACGTCTCTGCCTCGTCCTCTGACAGTTGGGAGGGCGTGTCCCGATCCAAAGGACAGATGTCTGCCTCATCCGCGACCGAACTAACCTCGCTCTAAGTACCCCGACTGTTAAAAGAAGAGAAGAAGTCCTGCCGACAATGGTGGGCACACTGGGGACCCCACTGAATGATCACTTTTCTCTTTCCTCCCAAATTGATATGTGGCTTATGTTTACTAAGCCATGAATGACCCAATACAAGGGGGTAGGTAGGTGAGTCAACTAAAAAGAATCTAATTTGTTCTGAGTGACCCTTATAAGACACACGCATACACACATTTTCAGTCCTTTCTTTAACACTTCCTGTACCCAGCGGGTGACTGTCGAGTGCCGTAATACAACGGGGCTGAGAAAGAGAGCGCACCAGTAACCATGCGTCCCGAGCCCACCTGGCATCCATAAAGCAATCCACCACCCCTGAATCTAAAAAGGCGTAGATCTTAGTGGATTGTTTATTCCATGACAACTCTACAGGCAAAAATGTTCAAAAGGATGTAGTATGATGTCTCGCTAGTGCCTCTCGACCCACTAGCGAGACTGAAGTTTCGGACAATTCAATTTAGTGTGACCCTTACGTCTACAATAACGACACCATTCTGAGCGAGAGTCGACCCCTTTCAAGTCCTATATAGATGAGCTGTCTACTTGCATGGGTTCATCGCGCCCATCCAAAGGGCTCCACGACGTTTCGGGAACTAGAGTGGGCAAACCGGAGAAATTACAATGATTCCTTTCAGAAGAAAGAGGAAAAGACCATCACATGACGCCCTCCAGAGGCCGAACGAGGTAAAACTGTGACACATATTGAGATATTTCTATCTCACTTTATTTCTATGAACTTTTGTGTCATTTTAATTTATTTTCAGAAGCAGTTATTGCCAGGGTGATATTTACAGGGTCTTGTCTGCCCTTGTAACATAACCCAAACCCCATGTTGCCTTTCAGGATTACATAGGGTTTGGGTTATAAACTGACACTCGTTCAAACCACAGAAATCATAATGAGCCCTGACCACTTTGATGCAGTTGGCAGTAATCACATATAAATTATGGGGCCTAAAAGAAAAATAAATCATTCCTTTTCTTTGACTTATTTTTTTAAACCATCATTCCAATGTACATAAATCTTAACAGAATCAGCCTTAGTTGTAAAATTAAAACCTTAAGACATTTTACCATGTTAACATACTAAATCCAAAACTTCAATCATTAAGAAAGCTTAATTATAAGCAGAGAATCACTACATACTGTACATCTGTGAGCAAACAGCATCAAAACTGAGAAGTCATGGTCAACGAGAAAGACCAGTTGGATAAGTATTTTGAAAAATAAGTCCCTTGACCAAAAGTGGACTTGAGTGAGTTTTGGAAAAACACTCTTCAATTGTAAATTGAAAAAAATCCCATCAAATTGGGAGATTTCATTTCATTTTCGGAAATCATTACAAAATCTGAGGGTGCTGTCCAGTTTTGGTACTAACACAATTAGGCTACACCACTCACTATGAGACTCCTCAATTATCCCCGCGGCCAGCATAATCTGTACCTCCATTCTGATTCTCTCTTCTCTCCTTAATTCTGGTATGCGGTATGGTTGCAACTTGACCTTTTCTCCCGGCAAAGTGATAATGCGGTGCTGTACGAGGTTGGTGTGTCCCAGTTCCCTGGAAAACATGTCCTGATTACTGTTAACCAGCTCCTGGATGTCTTGCTTCTGGGCCGGGCTCAGTTGTTCCCCCAGTGGCACCTCTACAGGTATGGTCTGAGCAGGAGATATCTGAGGCGAAATGTTGTACAGAACCTCACGGGTATTCTACGGGGATTTTCAATCACTTCATAGGGCCTGTGCCATCTAGTCAAAACCTTCAATTCAAATGTGGGGATTAGTACCAACACCTTGTCCCCTGTCTGGAACTCCCTTGGCTGTGCTCCCCTGTTATACACTCATGCTTGTGCATTCTGCGCTTTCTGCATGTGCTCCCGTACAATGGGCCATTCTATCTCTCATTTCTCCACCAGAGTGCAATGAGGCGAAGGTTGTTGGACCCATGCTTCCTTGGCTACATGCAGCAGTCCTCTGGGTCATCTCCCATACAACAGCTCGAAGGGCGAAAATCCGGCACTTCTCTGATTGAAAACATTACATATGGCAGCAGCTGGTCCCAATTCCTTCCATCTGTTTCTATCACTTTCTTTACCATCTGTTTCAATGTCCGATTGAAAATCTGTCTGGGGGTGATAAACTGAGGTACGCAGCTGGGTTATTCCCATCATTTTACAAAGGTCTTTCATTATACATCTTGTAAGTCGCTCTGGATAAGAGCGTCTGCTAAATGCTTAAAATGTAAAAAATGTAAAAATGTATACGTGACATGAATGGGGTTTCTTGATCAATTAAAATCTGGGGTACCTGGTAGCATAGTCCACAATGACCAGGATGTACTGATGCCCCCGTCCATTCTTCGGTAAGGGCCTGACCAGGTCCATTGCGAGCCGGCTGAACAGAACTGAGATTATGGGTAGGGGAATAAAGGAATGCGGAAATGTGGTTTGGCACCACCTGTTGGCAAAAGTCTTCCACTGCTCGCTTCACCCCGAGCCAGTGAAATCGGCTCCTGATCCTTTCCAAGGTTTTTTCTACTCCCAGATGTGCTCCCAGCAGATGTGCAAGAGCCGACTGTAGTACAGCCCGTACAAATTGGCTGGGCACCAACAGTAATTCTATGTATGACTTGATATAGCAACTGGTTCTTTATTGCGAAATGTGGGTATACAATTTGACTCACCCTTTCAATGGGTTTCCCGTCAACGAGCACCACCTGCTGGAGGGCACTGGCCAGGTTGGGGTCTTCTAATTGAGCAGTTCCAAATCAGCCTAATAAGGAAGTGGGCTTGGTCTCCCCCTCATGTTCCATTGGAAACAGGTGTGCCAAATTCAATTCTGCATCCCCCAGTGGTTCTTCGACCTGTTCACCTTCAGAAAGAGGTTCTGGCGATGCATTGGGGTCCACTTCCTGGTAACCACACTTCTTGACTTTCCCTTCGCTGGTGGCCCTCATCTGTCTTCTGGCTCCTTTTCCTTTTCTATTCCCTTGTTTTTCCATTACTCCCGATATGCTGGACCACAGTCGGGCAAAAATTGTGGAATCTCTTCCTATCAGCACAGGAACTGGTAGGTTCGGCACCACTCCAGCTCGTCCCACATTTTGGCCCTTCGCTGTCTGCAGGTTTAAAATAGAAGTACTATATTCTTTAGTTTCCCTGTGAATGCAGGTGATGGATAAGGTGTCAGTTGTGAACTGGGACTGAGCAAATTCCGATCTTATCAGCATCACCATGCTGCCCAAGTCCAGGAGGGGCGTGATGTCTTTCCCGTTGGTGACAGGGGATGGGCTACTCTCATGAGCCCAGCATGACGTCAATGATCCGCAGGGCTATCCGGTAGCTACCTCACTGGCGGAAGCTGATGACATCGGGACGTCGCGATGAGGGCAGCTCCAGGCAATGTGACCTTGTTCACCACAATTGAAACACTTCCGGCTGTCTACATTCATAAAAGGTCATCTTCTTGGTGAATTAGAATGCAAACTCCCTCCATCCTTGGTCGGGTTCCAGGTCGCCTCCTCAGTCTTCCTTTTTTCCTTCAGGCGTATGGTGGATTCTGGCTTCAGCGGTCATCCACTACGCAAGACCTCTACCGCAGCCTGGTGTCCCTCGACCAGTTCGATGAGCTGATCTGCACTTAGCTAACTTTTCAGGTTCGTAGGGGAGAGAGCGCAGAAATGTATCTACGACTATTCTTTTGATTGGATTCATGGACAGGGGTTTGACAGTTAACCAGCTCTTGGCCAATCTCTTCCCGCATTCTCCACCATATGTAGCGGAAATAGGGGTGTGGGGTTTCCATGCAACCAAGTTCGATAACCAAACAACACACAAGAAGTTCTATTGGTACAAAATTGAGTTTATTGGGGAAAACTCACAAAAAGGGAAGGGGGAAAAATCTGGCAAACAATCCAAAATTGTAATCTGTATTCATAGTCGCTATTCGCTTTCCAAGGTCTCATCCACATCCACGTTCTCATACAATCTGTTTCAGCAATACTCAGGTTAGTCACTGAGTCCAAGTCAATCAATCAATCTTTAATCAATCAATCAATCTTTATTTTTGTATAGCGCCATTTACAAACAGGTTGTCACACAGCGCTTCACAATTGGCATTTACCAGAGGGAATCAAAAAACCAGAAAACCATTGGGACCAGTGTGGGAGACTGGAAAATTATTCCCTGACCCCTTAAAAGGCGGTCGAGATGAACTCCTGGAAGTCAAACACAATAATCCAATCACAATACTTTACGTTCACTTTTCTATCACCCACTCTCCCATCTGGTACTTTGCGACTAGATATGGGTACCGCCTCCTCTTTTATTCCCGAGTCTTCAGCTGCTAAGACCGGTGCGTCTCCTTTCCTACGGACCTCCATATAAGGTTTGGGGATGGAGCCAGCATGTCAACACGTATCTCCCCTCGATTACCACTCCCCTCACCTCCCCCGGCCGTCTGCCACAATATGTAGTGAATCTGTGCTGCATATACAGAGCGTCTGTACTGCATGGGCAGTGCTACATACATAGTATGTCTTAAGTCAGCATCACACATAAAATGTTAATGGCTGCTGCTACTCTGCTGACTAATTGCTGAGCCGTATGGTTCACAGACTCCCAATGTCTTATGACATTGACTGTGGGAATATTGTTTCCCCATTCCTGTGACATTGGGGACTCCACTGGTGACTATAAGAACATTGCTTCTTGTCAGAGAGGCAAGTTTATAGAGCAGCAAAGGTAGCTCATATAAAAATGATTATATAGCTATTGCTGCTGTATTGTGATGCCCTGTAGCACTTTGACACAGGAGATCTGGGGAGATCCCTGCCAACTCCTGCAGTGATGGTACATTAAAGATGAACAACCTTCTTCAAAGGAACCATTTCATACTTGTTCATTGGGAGATCTGGAGTTTTAAAATTGACTTTAAAATGGACAAAAATGTTAAAACAATATTTGTTTTGTTAATGTGAATGTAAACAAGAATTTGTCTTTCTAAGCAGGCCAAGACATTAAAATCTATTTAAATAAATACAACTGGCACATTTGCAATGTGAGCTGTTTCACTTGTATATTTATATTCCGTAAAAACATCTGGGACACCCTAGACCCGTTACCTGTTTATCCCTCACTGCTAAATTCAAGGCTCTCCCAATGACTTCATACTTAAAGTGTGGTGAGTCACTGTAGCTATTTTTACCACATGCATATGTCATGCATTGAGGTGTTTCTGTAGCACATTTCCTGACCTGACCTGACCCACCTTAACCCAGCAGCCCCAGTGCTCTCCCGAAGAGATTATCAGCCGGCTGACCTTATAAAGTCTGTCCGTCCCATCCAGGGCTGGACTGGGACAAAAAATAGGCCCTGCCATTTGGCTCAGACCGGCCCATCCAGTGGCGCCCCATTTTCTGTCGACGGGAGGGGGTGCTACGCGAAAAAATAATTGCGCCCCTCGGTCCGTGGTATAATATATATATAGGCTATATAAAATAATTCTACCGGCCCTAGCGGCCCAAAACTAGACCGGTAGACTACATAGCCAGTCCAGCCCTGGTCCCATCTAATGTATAACAGGGTTTTCCCTTTCATTTACCCAGAAAACATCCGAAAATTTAGAAAGCAAAGAAAGATAAATATTTTCTCCAAAAGAAAAATGCAACTTTGTGAAGCTGTTGTAATGCAACCTTATCCCATACAGCAGGCACAGTTATATGGAAATAGATTAGCATTTTCAGTTGCTTTATCATTTTATTAACATAGTTTACATGGAGCACAAATATAGACCATAGGAGCGTTTCTATTACTGAACACACTGTCATTTCTTCAATAATAATAATAATAGCAATAATAATGCTTGTTTAGAGTTTGAATTCATGATGGAAATCAAAACAACCAAAATGCAAACTGTGTGAGCAAAAGAAAAAGCAATACCATGTAAGTAATGTATTGACTTTAGTGAGACATGTTCAATACATGTGTGTGTTTGCTCACTGAAGCAGGTAAAAGGAACAAGAGATCTCGCTGTTCCCTTCTGATGTCATTAATTCTTCCTTTTGGTCCCCAGAATCATGAATTAATCATAAAACCGCACCATCATGTGTGCATAACTGCCAATGGGTAACTTTTGAATGTGCATAAAAACTCAAAGAATCACACCGGAAAATTACAACAATTTTCTTGCAAAGACGATAAATGATATATTCTACAGCTATGAAAGAAATTTAATTTTGTGGATTTAAAAACATTTTTCAGAATGGAAAAGGGTTTTACGATTCAGCACTGGCCACTGAGCTGCTAAAACATCTACCTGAATGACATAAACTACCACTAGGGGGCACCTAAGCGAACTCAAACCCCAAACCCCAACAATCAAATGTTTATCTGAAATCATGGGAATTTCAAACCATTTGTAAATGCCCACATATAAAGTCAAAAGACATAAGCCTTTGGGGCGGCGGATGGCGTAGCGGTCTAACGCACCATATCTTCGCTGGTCCGATACGAGTGTGGCTGCCTATAAGGGACACTGGTCTGCCAGACCAGCCCTGGCCGTTAGCCCTGATCGGGAGCGGCATTTGGCTGTCTGCTCCTGAGGGAGGGGGGAGGGTGATCAGCACAAACTCGCTGTGAAGCACGTAAGGGTGTCTCCAGAAAAGGGGGTCGGTGAGTTCTGTCTCAATGAAGGCGGCTCATCACCGGCCTCGGAGAGTAGCTTGCCCTGTAGAGACGGGTGATGAGTTTGTGGGGGAGGGTTAATCGAAATAAAAACAGAGGGTATAATTGGCTTCCAAATTGGGGAGAAAAACGGGGAAAAATCTATTAAAAAAAAAGACTAAAAAAAGACAAATAAGCCTTTGGCAAGTGTTCAAAGCAAGATCACATCTCTCATTTACCCCACCCAATTACAACCCTCATAATTACAAACACCATAAACAGAGACCCAAAAAATGTTAACAGCGAGAATCATGGGGCATAAATGTCTCTCTCTGTCTCGTTCCAGTAACAGTGATTCATTTAAGAGGAACACTGTTTTTTTTATAGCAGTTCATTACATCACTTCAATATCATCATTTAACATATAATTAAAATGTTAAATATTATATATATATATATATATATATATACACACAATATATATATGCACACATGTATTAGAATATACAGTACCAGTCAAAAGTTTGAGTACACCTTCCATCTGGATTACGACTAATGGGGCACTCCTTCATTCTTCAGCAAGATAACACACCTTCAGCTTGAAACACACCTTGAAGTTGTGCAACTATCTGGTGAAGGAGGAACGTGAAGGACAACTCAAACTAATGACCTGGCCTGCCCAGTGTCCAGACATCAATCCCATATAACTTGTATGGGACGAACTGGACAGAAGAGTCAAAGCAAAGCAACCCACAAGTGTCTCTGGGAATTTCTGCAGGAGAACTTATTAATCGTATGGCCCATGTTTGTGAGGCTGTTATCACGGCAAAGGGTGGCTATTTTGAGGAATCCAAGATTCAATTTTCAATTCAATTTTCTTGAACATTGCTTTGATGTTCCTTTTGTTTATTATTACATGTGTTTTTATACAACAATTATGAGATAACCCTAGTTTCCAGCAGGTGTACTCAAAATTTGGACTGGCACTGTATAAATACATGTAACTGGACCTTGACATTTGATTCAATTGTTATTTTTAAATAAAACCAATGGAAGATATTTGGTCGGAAGTATGGCGAATGCTGCAGGTAAATGGTTATTTGGGGCCAGTTGGCTCTGTCTAACCACATGACACATACAGTTGTGCTGTATTATAGCTGTACTGTCCTGTAACACATAGCTGTACTGCATTGTACAAGTCATTCACACAAAGTAGACAGATCCTTTCAGGGATGAAAGTTGAATCCTTGATCCATGCAACTAAACAGCAACCCTTTTAGTTATATAGCAAACAAACAAAAAGACTACATGCTGAATGGCCATGCCTGGTGAAGTTGCCGCCACACTAATGTATGAAAGTGTTAAATATCCAAATCCAATCAATCAATCAATGTACAATCCACCTATTCCATCAAGCTCAAATAACCAAGCCAATAAACACATTTAAATGACAAACACAGTCCAAAAAGTAAGAAGGGAACGAGACAGAGACAGATATAGAGAGAGACTGTGTGAGAGAGAGAGAGAGAGCAAGAGAGAAAGAAACAGTCTTTCCTTACACAGCTATTCTGAAGAGAGAGGCTGGCATTCCTCATCTGGCTGCACACGCCTACTGCTGCCACCTGGATCCAGCCCGGAGACGCAGGGGAGAAAAGGGAACGCGGAAATGCAGCAGAGATAGCACAGAGACAGCGTGAGAGGCAGGAGAGCAAAGTAGGGCAATCACTGTACCTTACAGCTGCAGTCCTCCAGAGCCTGTCAGAGACGGAGCTGATGTCCTCCTGAGTGGACAGCGATTGCAGGGGGTCATGAACCCGTTACACTCTGCCCCACCCTGAGCTCCTCTCCCACCAGCTGTCCAGCAGTCTGACCACTGCACAGCTCTGGCACAAAGGCAGTAATATAGACACAGAGGAGTGAAAGGAGGGGGCGGGCTTTCAGTCAAGGCAAAAGAGGGAGGGAAGGAGGGAGCGAGGGAGAGAAGGGTTCTCTCTTCACTTTAATTTTCCTGAACAGCCTTTTTCCCCTCTCTCTCCTCCCTCTGTTCTACTCTTTCCCTCTCTTTTCTCTCTTTCTCTCTTTTCTGTTTTTCTGGTCTATCAATCTCTTTGAGCTCCCATTCATGCAGCTACTCTGCGACTGAATCAGGACACCTCCAGCCATCTGTTGGAATACGCCTGTCTCTCCGCTTTACTCCTTCACTCTGCCAGAGCGAGGGGGCGAGTGGGTGAAAGAGAATGGGGAGGGGGGCTCTGGAGGCAAAGCCAAGAAGATGGAGAGACAGAAAGAGTATATATTTGATATATATATATATATATATATATATTTATTTATATATACCAACATATATCATTGCTGTTAAATCCTTGTTGTCATTTGTGTACTTGCTTATTATTATTTGGCACAAAAAAAAATGTTTGTCATGCCATTAAAGCTCTACTTGAATTGAATTGCATTGAATTTAAATGAACTGAGAGAGAGAGTGAGAGATCCATTTTAATACTGGAGGGAGGGTGAAAGGGACAGCTGGGCTCAGAGGCTTTGTATTCAGGAGGCTGCTAGCATCAGTGGCCAATGTGAGGAGCAGGAACGGGATATTACTGATGGAATTTTTGCCTGAAACACACCCACATGGGCGAGAGCGGCACTGGAGTAATAAGCACAGTTCATAAATCATTTCTAATGTTTTTTCTCATTTTTTATATTCCTACATATTTTCCCTGCCTTCTTCCTTTTTGGCATTATGTGCATTACATGTACATTACAATTTAAATCCAACTGAATTCAATTGAGAGATCAAATGAGAGAGAGAGAAACAGAGAGAGAGAACAAGAGAGAGAGAAAGAGAGAAACAGAGAGAGAGAGAGAGAGAGAGAGAGAGAGACCATTCCCCTTGCCTTGCTTGGCAGGGAGAGCTTGAGCAGGCCCATGCTTTCACGCTCCAGCTGTTTTGCCCCAAACATGGGAGTCAGTACTGCTGTGTACTTCTGCTGTACCATTACTGACACCTACTTTTCTTTCTCAATCTGAGACAAATGACAGAGATTGGTTAGGAGGGCAGGATTTTAGAGACGATGTGATGGGTCAGTTGTGAATCACATGGTCTTTCCTTTTCCAGACAGGATAGAAGAAAAAAACTCAAATTAATTTCTGTACAAAATATTTTTTAGATCGGCGGCACGGTAGTGCAGTGGATAGCACTGTCGCCTCACAGCAAGAAGGTCTCGGGTTCGAATCCAGGCCGGGGGCCTTTCTGTGCGGAGTTTGCATGTTCTCCCGTGTCCGCGTGGGTTTCCTCCGGGTACTCGGTTTCCTCCCACAGTCCAAAGACATGCACGTTAGGCTAATTGGAGAGTCTAAATTGCCCGTAGGTATGAGTGTGTGAGTGAATGGTGTGTGTGCCCTGCGATGGATTGGCGACCTGTCCAGGGTGTATTCCTGCCTCTCGCCCGAACGCATGCTGGGATAGGCTCCAGCCCCCCCCCGCGACCCTGACCAGGAATAAGCGGCTTAGATAATGGATGGATGGATGGATATTTTTTAGAGGTCGATCTGACTTTGGCAGGAGAAGCATAGAAATGTGTTCCTGTTTGTTCAGCTTCACCAGTTGCACACCCTGCCACACCCTGCCCTTTGTAAATTCAGCTGTATCTCCTTTGTCACAATACAAACAATCAATATAGCCAGCACATCTGTTTTCTGCTGATTTCTATTCATAAAAAGTACAACTGCCATTCATTCCCTATACGCAGCGAGAGGCTGGAAAAAAATCAATCAATGCCTCAAACACCAAAAGGTGATTTACAAGGTAATTTATTTGCAGGCATAATGTGAAAGCAGAGATTCATTGCATCCAGCCCCCAACAACACACACACACACACACACAAACACCCCAGTCCATTTCACACATTGTTTTAGGTTTTCCATCCGTGTGGATTCAAAAGCCTGTTTTTGTTTGAGAAAAATAACTCTTCCTCCTCCAGCCTGCTCTCCAAAAGATGTTTTATTTTCCATGAATCGGAAAGATAAGTCACCCCGCTTTCAAATAACAGCGTCCTTGTTCTGTTCTGCACACTAAACTGAGAGCAGCAACAAAGCAGCCAAAAAACACTAACTTAAAAGTGGAACACTTCTTAAAGGACTGGAATGGTAAAGAATCTCTCACCATTAAATATGTTGGATTTTTCACATTTTATTTTCTTACTTCATGGAATCAAAATGTATTTAATTGGGATTTCTTGCCACTGATCAACACAAAATAAATACTCTATAATGTCAAATAAAAAACAACTCTAAAGGACTTGTTTATAGACGAGTCGCTGATGCCTTTGAAAGGAAGACTGGCCTTTCGGAAATACAGTCCATCCAATTTTAATTATATCACCTAAATGTGCTTGCTTGAAATAATTCCTTGTAATAAAAGAGATTAGACATTAGGTTTTAACTTAAAGCCAGTCCTCTGTCTTCCCTGTTTGTACATCTGCTGCCCACTTGCTGCATGACCCCACACCTTTGATTGCTGTATGCACAGCACTCCTTCTCCATCTCCAGGGTCTCCAAAGGACCACTGCAACTAGAACCAGAGCCAGAACAAGAACCAGAAAGTTGCTGCAGCATAATCACACCTTGTGAGTCAGGATGGCCATGGCCCTGCTCTGTACAACACAAACAGGCGTTGTGATCCCTGCTTTCTGTCTTCCTTAAAAGGCTACCTTCATCACTCATGTTCAAATTAATTGGGACCCTGGAGGCGTACAGCCTGATGCGAAAAAGCTGACACTTGCAGACAAATAGACTGGATAGACTGAAATGTGTGTGTGTATGTATGTGTGTGTGTGTGTGTGAGAGAGAGAGAGAGAGAGAGAGAGAGAGAGAGAGAGAGAGAGAGAGAGAGAGAGAGCTTGCATTTGCGTGAGTGCATGTATTTGAGCCCTTAAAGCACACAAGAAATTAATAAAATAAAACAAAAATACCTCCTCCCCTTGCATCTACTGTGAGTAAAAAATCCACAATGGGAATCCAAAGGAAAACCCTTCTGATTTATTTATGTGTTTTTATTCCACTGTACACTGTCAGGATTGGTTCTGTACCACTGGAGAGATAAGTCTGGCATGACTCCCAGGACTACAAACCGAACGTGAAAACCTGGGTAAAACTGAGAAATGTTACATGAAGACTAACAAAATGATGGACAGTCCAACACATCTACGTATTCCTTCAAATATTGTATACCAATAAGAAGGTATATCACAGTCTGTCTTAATGAGATGTGAATTGCATGGAATTACTTTCTTCTGGTTTGGCACCAGTTAGTGGACACATGCCGAACTGTAATTGGATCCGGGTGTTATGGTCAGATGAGACCAATATGTAGCTTTTTTGGCCATGCACACCACGGTGTGAAGGATGCTTATGTTGAAAATAACTTATATACCTACAGTGAAATATGGTGGTGGATCTTTGATGTTATTCATTTGTTTTAGTCCTGGGGCTCTTGTAAAGGTCAATGGAATCATGAACTCCAGGAAGTACCTTTTGGTCAAAAACCTGGGTCCCTCTGCCAGGGAGCTGAAACTTGGCTGCACATGGATTTTTCAGCACAACAACAATCCCAAGTATACCTCAGAATCAACCAAGAAATGGTCAGAGATAATAGTAGAGATGGTCCACTCCTGAGTTCTAAAATTGAAAGTTTGTCTTGAACATTCCGTGTTCATGGAAAGCACTCTAGATTTTTATGTCCTTATTTCAGGATAATATAAAACTTACGATAAGCATTGATCAAATCAAAACAAAAAAACACATTTTATTCCAGGATTGTGTCTGTTGTGATTGATACGATTTGTTTAAAAAAAGTATTAAGTTGTGACAAACCCAGAGCAGTCTGAATATATAATTAGGTGTATTCAGCTCTTCTCTATGCTACCCACAGTGCAACATGTTCAGAACACGGAAGAAGGCAGGAGTGGACCATCTCTTAAATTATCAAGAATAACTGAAATGAGTTAACTGACCACAAAATTAATGTTTTTAATTGTCAAAAAATATTAATCTCCATATTAATATTTTTCAACAACTAAAAGCCTCTAAAAAGACCTTCTGAGACTCTCCTCCATTCCCCCGGCCCCCTCACAATGATGGACTTATTCTTTATGTTCCCTGTCTCTCTCCCGCACAACACAACGTTGAGCTGATCTCATTTCCCGAGGGAATTAAGGAAAACACAGAGCCAGTTGGGGAAGGATTGAAAAAAGATCCCCTGATCCCAGGAAAAGTTGGTTGAGAGAGAACAAAGACTTATATAAGCGTGTGAATGAATATGTAAATCGCTCTTAGGTGACTAGTGGGATAGGCACCAGTGACTCTTCTTACAGAGTTTAAAAGCTGTACTTTACAACATGTGCATTCATACATTGGTCTTTCTTTCATTCAAGATGTCTCTCTTTCTTCACATGAAAGAAAGGAATGTGCTTCCATTGGTGAAACCCTTATTCATTCCAGGGCAGATTCATGTTTCCAAAGCAAAAATCATGGCCAAAGCCGTTCCTTACTCTACACATGCCCAAGTGCAAGCATCTCTACTGCCTGCAGGTAAATACATTTTCTAATAGCAGACTAATTAGCTCTAACAAGCCCTCAGCCCTTAGCTCGTTAGCATTATCATGTTTGCCATACATCACAAACTGAGCAGCACTGCCCTCAGTTTCTTTACTCAGCTCAGCTTTATGCAACGGCTGCTGAAACCATTTATATAACTGGACAAATGATACAATATCTGAGCACAAAAAGCCTTTAGTGACAAATATTACACTGCAAAACAAAGGCACAGTAGTTGCAGAAATTGGAGAAGGTTTCTATGTGAAAGCCAATTTTGAGAGGTATAATTTATCAGTGGTCCATGGGTCAAATGAGTTGAAATTCTGTATGTCCCATGTATACATTTTTCCTCGAGTTTGATGTTTGATATAGATCTAGATAGTTTTGAGTTAAAGTAATTAATCATTTAAAAATGGCACTTTAACAATTAAGCCATTTTTTTGCACGTATTCGAAAGTTTGGCAATTTCAGTCGGTCCCGTAACTACAGAAACAAGAGATGACATGACAAATTAAGTGAAGGAGCACCAGGGCTCTCAATTAGTGCTAGTGCCAGTCAATGTTTTTTATTAGCAAAAACAGGAGACATACATTGTGTTGGTTATACTGATTAGAGAACCACTGTACTAAAACAAATCACTCACTTCTCCGGATTGTAGTGGGCCTTGACTTTCTAAAGTCACTGCTACTATCTGTGTTTCCATTGCATAAAAATCCTCTCAGGGTACAGAAAACTGTGGGTTTTTTGGGCTATAAGTTTTTGCATGGATGTAGGCGTACGGAACAGGAGTCAATAGATTTTCTGCTCTAAACATTTGCCACTTTTAGGTTATTTATACATCCATCAAGCAATAAATTCTCTCTTCAAGTAGAGTACACACAAACAGATGCAAACACACAGACAAACTCAGACATACACTACATACACACATGGATATAGTAAAACAAACATTTTGCGCAATGCATACATACACACCCACGCACACACACACACACGCATGCACTCACACAGAATGATCCTGGAATCACCAGAAAAAAGGAGCAATGCAGTCATTTCCAAACAGGGAAAAATACCTTAATTATACATTTAAATTTCACAGTATGTAGATTAGCTGGCAGTGCTGTTAATTATCAATAATTAATGTATTGCTTATCCTGAAGTAGAAATCCCACCTTTCACCAACCACTCAAACTAAACCAAACCAAAACCAAACCAATACTTCCTCGCACGCCACTGAGAGTTTGAGGGATGCAAGGGCCCAATCTCTGACAATTTTGTTTTAATACAGCTCCTGTGTGCAGGGGGGCAGAGACTGTGAAGAGGAAGAATAGAGTGAGGGGGGTGGTTGGGCAGGAAACAGGGTGGGGGTGGGGGGCAAGATAGCAGGGGCAACAGACAGTGTACTTTGCACACAGTGCAGTAAGTTGTACTTGGAATATTGAATGAATAAGTAAATAGGTGTGGGAGAATAAGAGTGGGAGCTTGAAAATTGGAGAGTGATGTCCGTCTGGATCCCACTATCCACCCTTGCCAATTTCTCTGCCAGCAGCAAAAGCTTCTAGGCTGCTGACACAGACACATCAGCAGGGGATTCACTGCTCAAATGTCCCCGTGTCCATCACCCCAACCACCTTCTGGCACGTTGCTGCCCCCTGCCACCCTCCTGCGGAATGGCCGGCTCATTTGTGGAAGTGGCCACAAGACATGAGAATTTATTTGGGTACAACAAGCACAGCTGCTACCAAACAGTTTGTATCCTGCTAGAGAGTCCTGGAAGTTCTCATTCCATCAAATCCAGATGTTCTCAGTTGAGAGATACAGTGGTGGAGTTATCTAAACAACAACAATAACCACAACAGCGACAAAAACTGTGTTTATATGACTCTCATTCTGAAAAGTGAAAAACTGGAACTGTGTGTGATTTCTATGCTTTGTTTACATCTACTTTTGTTTATTTTTTCTCTTTAAGGAGGTGTTTGCTTAAATTCAGTGCACAATACCACCTCTCAATTTTCCTACAGTTCAATCTGTGTGTCTTTCTGAATACTCTTCAAGAAACAAGTTTTGGAACACAACTATGAGGTTTTCCAATTATACATTAAAAGTAAAAGGTAGAACATCTTAAACTCCATAACTCAATCTGACAAACCAGATGTTTCTGACGTCCATCCGGATCAGATCAATAATTGTGTTATGTTTTGTTATTTTCTGTTCTGCTTGTTTTTGTATTTTATTATTTTCTCAGTATTATCTTATCATTCACATCAGTTTCCCCGTCTGTCTGTGTTCCTTGTTATTCGGTAATCCACTCCTTGTCTTTGTTATTGCACTATTTGGGTGATTTCGGCTATACGGGTTTCTGCCTTGTTTTCTATCTCGTTTACTTCCTTCTTTCTTTCTTTCTATCTGTACATATTAGTTAGGTGTAAATAGTACTAACCAACTAATCTACTAACGTTAGGGATTTTGATTACATTACTAATTATCTTGCTTTTCTATCTACTGCTATCATTCTCTCTTTCGTTTTCCTATCCCTGTGCGTTTCTCTCCTATCGCATTTTCTGCACGCATTTTCTAACTATGCGCTTCTCCCCTCCGAACTGTGCACATGTCTACCTGCTCTTCCAGGTCATTTATTTTCATTGTGTCTATGTGCTTCCCAGTCCGTGTCTTTTGTCTCCCCTTGTTATTGCATTAGTGATCCTAATCGTTCTCACCTGTTTATTAATATAACAAAATCAACAGAAACCAAGAAATGAAAAGGGAAGCCAACGTTGGATTGATTAAAATAAATAAACAAGAAAAAGGGGTGTGTATGGATGAGGAATGTCTGCTTGTTAAATGTATGAGACATTAAGCACTGAAACTTACCACGTGGAATAGCCAGCGTTTGCGTGCTTTGTCTCTTAACAAAGGGACATAGAAGTGCCACAGAAAGACACACAATCTATTGTAATAATATTCCGAAAAGGGCAAACGGTACTATGTGTGTACACATGAATAGCGCAATGTTATGTCGACAGGAACGAACCCAAACGCAGACACAGACAAGGTTAGAATGGAGAGTGATGATTTAGTAATAATAGTAATGACAGAGGTAGTGGAAGACGATGAGCTGGACAATAGAAGGGATGCACAGGAGGGCAGACAGGATGAGGGAACCGGAGGGCAAGCTAAGCGTGCAGGCAGGCGGGGCTGGCAGGACGGACAGAGCTGGCAGACAGATGAGGAATAAACCTGAACACAAAGGAAGACAACAGGAACAAGGGTAAACATACATATAACTCAACACACAAAGAACAGTAAACACAGAGTATAAGATAAGGCTTTCTGAAGTCAGTTTCTACCGAGAAGGGAAAACATCGATCTGACGATGAATGACTGGAAAACCGGGGTAGATATACTGCAGGGCTGATGATCTTGATGGGAAGCTGGTGTGTCGGAACGGACGACGGAATTGGCAACAGGTGAGCATGATGAGGAGTAATGAGGGATGATAATTGAATGATGGAAAATAATAAAACAATTAACACAAACAATCACAAGGGAGAAACAAGACAAAGGAAAAACGAGACAGGAACAAAGGGAATGTGACACGCAATGGATTTGCGCAATGGATTCGCAGCGTTTTGGTGAATAACGTTATGTTCGTTTTGAAAGGAGTAGCACTGTGTGTAAGGGAAGCATAGCTTCAGTGCGCATGTTATACTACCGACCAAACTTCAAGTTATTTCAACTCTGCAAAACACAGAGATCATACATGTGACAAAGATGGTTAGTTACTGGGGAAGTTATAAAGGATTAAAAGGAACAAACAGGCTACTCCGTTAGGGTAGCTATGGTCAAATTGAAAACAACAAGTTAATCTGTCATGGACGCATTGGACCCTATATGTATTTTCAGACAGGTTTGTTATTGATTGTAGAACACCCCTGTGTCAGCATGACGCTGTAGCCATGTAGGGACTACCAAAGCTCTGTTTTAACAATTTGTCACATGCCGTATGATACACCTGGAGGAAAACAGAACAGCAGGATACAGGGAATGGAGTTATTGGTCCAGAAAACTGATATTTATTTTCCTTTTCCTCAGGCACGGGGAAGAGAGAGAATGAGAGAGCAAGGCTAAATAAAATAAATACAAAATCTTCAGCCGTCACCCTCACGGGTCTGGTCCACAAAACAATAAACTAAAACAACAAACCAAAACAAACACAGCCTTTCGGCAAAACATTTAACACACAGACATTCATAACTTTTCAGTGTCACTCTCCAGCAGTGTTCTCGTTCATGCTCTCGCCAGCCTTCTCTCCCGTGTTCCAGACACCTACTAATGAGAGCAGAGCAGTTTTATGCACACAGGTATGATTAGACGATGCAAGACAGGTGTGTGCATTTGCTCTGCCAGTAGGCGTGGCCACTAATTGCTCTGATTCCGCTGCCGAGACCGACGCCTTCCACACCATTGTTACTTATTGAGTAGAAGCAAATGCTGCTAAACCGCTATGTAGCTCTACAGTGAATATAGGTAGTTATTAATGGTTTATGAAGTACTTATAATTGCCTTGTATGGTGTTGACAGATTGAAAGTGTTTCCAAAGACGAATACAAGCTAGCCATCTGTTATGGCGAACAGGAACGAACCCAAACGCAGACACGGAAGGTTAGGATGGAGAGTGAAAATTTAATTATAATAATGATACAAGCGATGACAGAGGTAGTAGAGACGATGGGCTGGATTCTGGAGGGGATGCACAGGAGGACAGACAGGAGGGAACCGGGGAGGCAGCTAAGCGTGCAGGCAGGCGGGGCTGGCAGGACGAACAGAGCTGGCGGATGGAGGAGTAATGGACCTGAACACGAGGGGAAAACGACAAGAACACGGGTAAACATACAAAACACGCAACACGGAGAGAACAGTAAACACAGCGTAGGAAAACAAGTAACAGGAGTCAGCTTCTACCAGGTAGAGGAAACAACGATCTGACGAAGAGTGACTGGAAAACCGGGGTAGATATACTGCAGGGCTGATGGAAATGATGGGAAGCAGGTGTGCCGGAATGGATGACGGAATTGGCAACAGGTGAACATGATGGGGAGTAATGAGGGAATGATAATAGAATAATTGAAAATAATAAAACAATTAACACAACAATCACAAGGGAGGAACAAGACAACGGAAAAAACGAGACAGGAACATCGGGAATATGACACCATCAGTCAGCCAGAGGCTTTTTGTTGACCTCAGTAGTGTTTCAGCATTCTGATGAGTTCCTACAATAACACTGTCACACGCCTTGCGACAAAACCAGGATTGAAACAAAGCAGCAGAACGCAGGGATTGGGCTGTTTGGTCTGCGGACCGGAATATTTATTATTTCTCCCACGGGAGAGAGAGAGAGAACCACACTATACAAATAAATAAGAAACTTCAGCTGTCCCCCTCACAGGTTCCGGCCAAAAAAAATCAATCAAAATATCAAACTAAATAAAAGCGCCAACACTACAATAAACGCGACACAACACTACACACAGACATTTACAACTTTTCAGTTAATTCCACTCGGTTCTCTCCCAATGCTTTCAGGTCCCATGTTCCAGCCAACTACTAACAGTTTTAAGCACACTGGTACAATTAGATAATTCTGCACAGCTGTGTGCCCTAGCTGCCCTGCCAGTAGGCGTGGCCGTTAATCACCACAATTTTCTTGCTTAGACCAACGAACACCTTCCACGAACACCTTTGTGAGCCTCACTCACCTTTGTATAATCCACTTATTACAGCAAACACAATTTTGACATAGCATGGTCACATGTGCCAAACAACAAGACAGACAACCTCATCCAGGGTGACTTACATAGATTAATTCTCGAATCCTTTACATCATATCATATTGTCAAACCGACAAACCGACAAGCTAGCTGAAGACAAACTGGTCCACAAAGTGGTCAACAATGGAAAAGGGTGATAACTCTGCGTTAGCAGGCCTTTATGCTGGTTCTTCTCTGCATTACAAACTCTTAGTGATATTCCCTCATCATCTGTCCAAGAAACATCTTTTTAAAATTGCGTGCCAACTCACAACAGCTGATCTCAATTCTGCTTTCACAAAAAGTCGACCCACTGTGATTATATAATGTTCTGCCACAAGCAATTAGGAGGGTCTGGATCCCCTGTTGAGAGAGACATTAGTGGGATTAGCATGCAATCTTGAGTGTTAAGACCCCCCAAGGTTTAAACTGTGATTCAGACCACAGACTATTACCTAATGAATAGCAGTTCCTGTCAATTATTTTTTTATTGTTATTACTGACACATATGTCACAAGCGTAATATTATACAGAAATGATATTTATATAGCGCCTCTCGTGGATCTCAACGTAAAATCTTTACGGTGTTATTTTATGATTATAAAATAAATGTGTTTCAAAACAAACTGAGACTCAGTTACATTAGGTTTGCATTAGGACCATGGCATGTCATGTTTTCAATTTACCTCAATGGTAGCTGATTAAGCTGGCAGTGTAGTGTAATGGTTAGGGAGTTGGGCTTGTAACTCATAGATTGCTGGTTTGATTCGCAGGTGGAGCACTGCCGTTGTACCCTTGAGCAAGGTACTTAACCTGAATTGCTTCAGTAAAATATCCGTTAAGGGAAGAGCGTTTCTGGGAAATATGTTCTGATAAGAATAACTTTTCAGTTCATTTCAGTTGATTGCTACTCCCCTCAGTTATAAAATCATTCCTTAGCTTATCAATGTGTTTTGCAGAATTGCACAATAAGTAATTCATAAAATAATACTAGGCTATATTATTTTTAGTATACAATATTTTTTGTATTCATGAAAGTGATTTCTGTAACCTCACTTTTAGTTGAGCAATAGTTGAGCATCAAATACAATAAATAGTATGAATAATTATGATTTAGCACAAGTTCAATTAGATTTATTTTAATCTCAATTGTTTTGGCTGTCTTTGGTGACTTTCATACTCAACAGTTTAGCCCAAGACAAACAGAGAAGATAAATGACTAAGAGCAATGCATGCTGGGAGATTACACTGAAAGGTTGGCAGGTTTGGGCTTAGAAATCATTCAGGGATTGTAAAAAAAAAAAAAAAAAAAAAGAATTACATGAAAAATATACATATTGTGGTGTGTAACAGGAACCCCGCCCCCTCCCGCTTAAACAAGGGAACACGTGCTGTCACCCTCTCCAACCTGGAACACCTCCAGCACTAGGGACAGCACCCGTGTCCTCATTCTCTAGCTGGGGTGGGGGGTCTTCACGCTTCAAACAGTTTGGGCTAATCTCTTGACCACTGTTTTCTCCCCCCAGCACCCACATACCCTTATGGTGCTTTTACACCGCACAGTATGGTATAGTACAGTGCGGCAACCATCTGAATCCGTTACTATCCCCTTCCCGGATTGAGTCCCTGTGTCGTTTTTCAAAAACACAACAGAACCATGAAGATAGGAGGAGTTAGGTAGGAGGAGTGACAAAAAAGCATGCAACCGCTGTTGTGACATTAGCATTGACATTGTAAACATTCCAGCTCAAATTCACAAAAGGAGAACACGGCTTTCCCCGTAACATTAGCTACAATTTTCTTACCTCTACCTAGGCATTTGGGAGTCATGTTGGGGGCAGCGAGTACAGGAGGTACCATACAGTGACTTCACACTAGGCTATATACATTTTACATTACATTTATATAAACTTTCATATTTGGCTATATTTATATACAGGCAGTCCGCGGGTTACGAACGTCCGGTTTACGGACAACTCGTACTTACGAACGGACTGCCATAAGGCCTATTTTGTTAAAAATTGGTTTCAATACAATGGTTCTGTCACACGCCACATGACAAACCCTGCAGACTGGAGTGGATTTGTCGGTCTACGGACCGGATTTTATTTATTTTTCCTGTTTCTCCCCCCAGACATGGGGAAGAGACAGTGGGAGTAGCAGGTTAACATATAACAAAGACAAACACAAACACAACCACCAAAATCTTCACCCTACTCGCCGCAAAGCTTTTGGGTAAAAACAACGAACTAAAATAACAAGTTAAAATAATCATAACTTACAGGACACCGCGCCTCTTCCTCCGGAGTTCCCTTGGAACCTCCCCAGGCACACACATATCCAGTGACCTTTCAAGTGCTTCCCACCCATTCATACTGAGACACTTGAACTTTTCAGTTCGAGTTCTTTTACCCATGCATACAGAGACACTCGCCACTCCCCACAGTGAGAGTTCTGGCAACCAGCCCCAAGACACTCCACTCTTTCAGTGAGTTCTTGGGCTGTTGCCCAGAAACACTCTCCACTGTCGAGTGTGAGCTCTCTTTCACTAAAACCGAGGGCGAGAGGCGGACCCTCTTCCAGGGCACCCTCTCGCTCCTCCACAATCACACCGAGGGAGAGAGGCGGACACTCTTAGTGCACCCCCTCTCCCTCTTCCCCACACACCCAGGAAGCACTCTACTCAGTCACCTTCGACAAACGCACACAAAACATTTTACATTTTAAGCATTTAGCAGACGCTCTTATCCAGAGCGACTTACAAGATGTGCATTAATACATGGTAGGAACAATCATAGTTAGCGCACGAGATCAGTGCAGGAATACAGCAATAGACATCATTGCAGGCATCTGCGTACCATACCTGTAACACCGGGAAAGAAAAGGTTAGTGAAATTTTTTTTTTTGGGAGTATAGTGTTGAAGTAAACAGTGGTGAAGACAATTTAGCTAGATGGACAGAGTTCAGTGGTAGTGGAGTCTGAAGAGGTGGGTTTTGAGTCTCTTGCGGAAGATCGCAAGTGACTCCGCGGTCCTGACCGATTGCAGAAGGTCGTTCCACCAGCGAGGGATCAGGACAGAGAAGAGGCGAGACCGCGAGGAGCAGTTGCCAGGTGCCCGGAGGGAAGGGACATTTTTACATTACATTTTAAGCATTTAGCAGACGCTCTTATCCAGAGCGACTTACAAGATGTGCATTAATACAAGGTAAGAACAATCAAAGTTAGCGTACAAGATCAGTGCAGTAAAACAGCAAAGACATCATTGCAGGAGTCTGCGTATCATACCTGTAACATTGGGAAAGAAAAGGTTAGTGGGTTTTTTTTTTCTCACAAGTAAACAGTGGTGACAACAGATTGGCTAGAAGGACAGTGTTCAGTGGTAGTGGAGTCTGAAGAGGTGGGTTTGAGTCTCTTGCGGAAGATTGGAAGTGATTCCGCAGTCCTGACCGCTTGGGGAGGTCGTTCCACCAACGAGGGACCAGGACAGAGAAGAGGCGAGACCGCGACGAGCGGCTGCCAGGCGTCCGGAGGGATGGGGCAGTCAGTCTGCCAGCGGAGGCGGAGCGGAGGGGTCTGGACGGGGGTGTAGGGCGTGATGAGTGACTGGAGGTATGGGGAGCAGTACCTCTGGCCGCTTGAAAAGCAAACACCAGTGACTTGAATCTGATGCGTGCTGCGATGGGGAGCCAATGCAGAGAGGAGAGTAGAGGGGTGACGTGGGTGAACTTCGGCTGGTTGAACACCAGGCGAGCAGCAGCGTTCTGGACTAGTTGCAGTGGCTTGATGGCACAGGCCGGACGGCCTGCCAGCAAGGAATTGCAGTAGTCCAGACGTGAGATCACCAGGGCCTGGACCAGGAGTTGAGTGGCCTCTTGGGTGAGGAACGGTCTGATCCTCCGGATGTTGTGGAGGGAGAAATGGCAGGTCCGAGTGATCGCTGCAATATGGCTCGAGAAGCACAGCTGGTTGTCCAGGGTTACCCCAAGACTCCTGGCTGACTGGGACGGAGACACTATGGAGCCTTCCACGGTGATTGACGCATCAATCATCGGGGAGCCCTTCGCTGGGAGGAATAGCAGCTCAGTCTTCCCCAGGTTCAGCTTCAGGTGGTGGGTGGACATCTAAGCGGAGATGTCAGCCAGGCATGCAGAGATCCGTGCCGGGACCTGGGTATCAGATGGAGAGAAGGAGAGGAACATTTGTGTGTCATCAGCATAACAGTGATAGGAAAAACCATGAGCAGAAATAACAGAGCCAAGTGACTTGGTGTACAGAGAAAATAGGACGGGGCCTAGCACCGAGCCCTGCGGGACTCCGGTAGAGAGGGTGTGGGGAGAGGAGAGGGATCCTCTCCAGGCCACCTGGTAGGACCGGTCAGCCAGGTAGGACTCGAACCATGTCAACGCAGATCCAGAGAGTCCCATCTCGACGAGAGATGAGAGCAGGATCCGGTGGTCCATGGTGTCAAATGCCGCCGACAGGTCGAGGAGGAGTAGGGCGGAGCTAAGGGATTGTGACTTAGCCCCATGAAGAGCCTCAGTGACAGCAAGGAGAGCGGTCTCTGTGGAGTGGCCTGCTCTGAACCCAGATTGGTTGGGATCAAGCAGGTCGTTCTGTAAGAGATGAGCAGACAGTTGGTTATAGACAGCCCGCTCTAACGTTTTGGAAAGGAATGGGAGGAGAGAGACAGGCCGGTAGTTTGAAATAACAGCAGGATTCAGAGAGGGTTTTTTGAGAAGGGGGACAACATGAGCACATTTGAGGGAAGAAGGGACAGAGCCAGAGGAAAGAGAGGAGTTAATGACATTGGAGACGAAGGGGAGGATGTCCATAGCAATGGACTGGAAGAGGGGGGAAGGAATGGGATCAAGAGGGCAGGTGGTGGGACGGTGGGAGAGGACAAGTTGAAGGATGTCTGAGTCAGGGAGGGGCAAGAAGGAGGACAGAGGGGTGAGAGGTTTAGGTAGCGGGATGGGTGAGGGAAAGGAGTTGCGAATGACATCAACCTTCTCGGTTAGAGAGGAGGGAGGTGGGGGAGGAGGAGGGGTGAGGAGAGAGGAAAACGTAGAGTAGAGTTTACGAGGGTTAGAAACTGAAGATTGAATTTTGGAAAGGAAAAATGCAGACTTAGAGGTTAGAGGAGAAGGAAGCCAGGAGTGTGTGGAAATCAGTCAGAGCTACAGGGGATTTGGATTTTCTCCATTTCCTTTCTGCTGCTCGCAGTTTCAGTCTGTTAGCCCGAATGGAGTCGGTTAGCCAGGTGGCGGGGGGTCGGAGGCATGCAGGTTTAGTGGATAGAGGACAGTGTGAGTCAAAGGAGGAGGAGAGAGAGGAAAGTAGGGTGGACGATTCTTCCTCAGCAGGTAACTGAGAGAAAGCGTCAGTAGGGGGAAGGGAAGATAGAACAGTAGCCGACAGGGCAGCGGGGGAGAGAGAGCGGAGGTTGCGACAGACAAGGACAGTGGGAGCAGGTGAGGATGGTTTAGGTACAGAGGGGAGGGGGAGAGAGAAAGACAAAAAGCAATAGTCAGACACATGTAGGGGAGATACCGTAATGTTGGGTAATGCGCAGTTCCTAGTGAAGATCAGGTCCAGTTGGTTACCGACCTTCTGGGTGGATGGGGATTCAGCCAGGGTGAAGTCGAAGGACTGAAGCAGGGGGAGGAATGCAGAGGTCTGAGAGGTCTCCAGCGGCCGGTTGAAGTCACCGAGGAGTAAGACGGGGGTGCCATCCTCAGGGAAAGCGCTGAGTAGGGCATCCATCTCATCTAGGAAACTTCCCAGTGGACCTGGAGGGCGATAAAGAACAATGATGTGCAGTTTACATGGCACAGTGACAGTGACAGCATGAAATTCAAAGGAGGAGGGTGAAAAGTGAGGAAGAGGAACAATACAAAATCTCCACAGGGGGGAGATCAGTATACCTGTCCCTCCACCCCTACCTGAGGGTCATGGAGTGTGGGAGAAGGTGTAGGCAGCGGAGAGAGCAGCAGGGGTGGCCGTGTTCTGTGGAGTGATCCACGTCTCCGTGAGCGCCAGGAACTGCAGGGAGAGTAGTGAGGCCTGGGCCGAGATGAAATCGGCCTTCCGGACAGCGGACTGGCAGTTCCATAGTCCGCCTGCTACCACCACGTCAACACCGGGAGATCTAGGAGGGTGGATGAGATTGGAGAGGTTTCGGGTGTGAGTAGAATCTCTCCTTCTAGGCAATCTAGAAGAGGAGACATGGACTGGGATAGGGAGGTAGCATGTAGTGTTAGATGCAGAGGAAGTAGAACAGGGAGAGACAAAACTATGATACTTACTGTGCGGCGAGCACTCCCTGGCTGGCCCCCCTCGGTGGACTCCTGCAGGTAGACTCCTCTGTCTTTGTCCGCCGAGTCTTGCAGGTAGACTCCTCTGTCTTTGTCCGCCGAGTCTTGCAGGTAGACTCCTCTGTCTTTGTCCGCCGAGTCTTCGTTCGGTGAGGCTAGGAAGGTGAGGCTGCCGCGAAAAGCTGCCGCTATCCACAACTATGATTGCTTATATGTGGCGAATGCACCCTGGCAGCAATAGAGGCTAATTACCAATTCCTTACACTAATCAACTACAAACACGGGTGCTAAGCCTGTTAAACAAAACCGATTTAAACGCTAAGTATCAATCAACTTTGAACGAAATCTTCAGCAGCGACTGAAGCTAGTAATCGACTAATAAACTGTGGAACAAAAGCAACAAGCTACTAATTAAACTAACAAAGTAACGAGACCTGCTACTGCAACAGGTGAAAACAGGCAGTGAATGCAGAAAACTACACACGAAGTCCAACGCCGGGTAACCAACACTCACTAGAACGCAACAAGATTACTCTCCATTTGACCATTACCGTGGTCAAATGCACACAAAACTCCACAAACATCAAACATTCCACAATCCACAATCCACAATCCACAATCCACATTCCACATTCCACAATCCACATTCCACAATCCACATTCCACAATCCACATTCCACAACATACGTGCACGCGCACTCACACACACATCAAGACGAGACTGACTCGCCCCACCTGCTCTTAAATAGGCTTAGTTTCTGCCTGGTTCAGGTGGGACTCATGAGGCAATCACCCAATCACAATCACTCAACTCACATTCTCACACAGACACCCAATCAGCCAATTGACTTCCATATCAATTGACTGATTGACGCCAATTAAATAATTAAATAATAATTAAACCAATTATGGCCTTTGGAGCTCCCTTCCGGGCAACAGTTCACTCTCACACCCTGCTCCAAAGGCCTCCACAACATGTAAAGACACAGACAACCATGCCACTCCCACGTGGCCGAGACCGACGTCCTCCACAGGTTCGTAATAACGAACGCACACACTACTCTGTGATGCTCATGAAAACATTGCGCGGTTTCAGCGGTTCGTCGGCTCAAGGAACAGAGATCACCGTCCGTTATTTTAAGTCCGTTTTTCTCTTTCTCTTACCCTTACAACGATGCCTCCTGATGCAAGTGCTGGTGATGCATCAAAGAAAAGGAAAACAATCACCATGGAAAGTAAGGTTGAAATAATAAAGAGATCGGAAAGAGGTGAAACGCCATCAGCCATTTGGAAAGCATTAGGCTACAGCCGGTCAACGATCGGAACAATTTTTAAAGACAAAGGAAGAATAATGGAGCATGTGAAAGGCCATGCCCCGATGAATGCCACGATTATTACCAAGCAACGCAATGGTTTAATTATTGAGATGGAAAGGCTATTGATAATTTGGATAGAAGACCAAAATCAGCATAATATGCCTATTAACCTTTCTTTCGTACAAGAAAAGGCTTTCTTTAATGTTTTTTTTACAGTACAGTACTGTATGTACATAGTTACTTTTATTATTACTGTATTATTATTATTAATATTACAGTATTATTATTATTAATATTACAGTATTATTATTATTATTATTATTATTATTACAGTATTATTATGTACTGAATGTTATGTTTAAGATGTTTTATTGTATTTGGAAGTTTTTCTTAAGTGTTTTATTTGCACAGAAAGGTAAAATAAATACTATAATAAGACAAACATTTGACTAAGTGATGATTAATAAGAACTGTATGTAGCTGTTCCGACTTACATGAAAAATTTGACTTAAAGACAGACTTAAGAACGGATCTCGTTCGTAACCCGGGGACTGCCTGTATATATATATAATAATAATATATATATTGTGGCAGAAGGCCGGGGGAGGTGCGGGGAGTGGTAAGCAAGGGGAGATACGTGTTGACACGCTGGCTCCACCCACAAACCTTATATGGACGTCCGGAGGAAATGAGACGTACCGGTAAACCCTTAGCAGCTGAAGACTCGGTAATAAAAGAGGAGGCGGTACCCATATCTAGTTGCAAAGTACCGGAAGGGAAACACGTGGAGAGTGGGTGATAGAACAGTGAACGTAAAGTATTGTGATTGGATTATTATGTTTGACCTGGACTGCTTGAGTATTGTCGAAACAGATTGTATGAGAACATGGATGTGGATGAGACCTTCCACATCCATGTTTTTTTTTGTGAGTTTTCCCCAATTTTGTGAGTTTTCCCCAATTTTGTGAGTTTTCCCCTTTTTGTGAGTTTTCCCCAATAAACTCAGTTTTGTTCCAATTGAGCTTCTTGTGTGTTGTTTGGTTATCAAACTTGGTTGCGTGGAAACCCCACACCCCTATTTCCACTACAATATATTGGCAAGTTTCCCCATGGGGACAAATAAAGTATATTGTAGCGTATCGTATTGTATATTAATCATTCGGAGTTGGCCCTCCAATGAATTGCAATTTACCAAGATCACATTTAATACCGCATAATTCTTACATCTGTAGCCAACATTTTTTTAATCGTATAAAAATTAAAACATTAGCTATATCCAGCACGATTTAAAAAATGAAATGCCAGTGTCAATTTATGAGGGTGCAAGATTGTTCAAACACTTTGTCATTTCACACTGTCCAGTTCAGATCCTTTTGTTTCAAAGGCCTGGGTGTAGCTTGAGCATCGGAATGGATCAAAGCGATTCCTATATCTTTCTAAAAATCGATTTATGTGACAAATAAAAAGGCTGTACTCTGAAAATGTATATTCTAATTGCATTAATGAATAAAATAACAATACTATACTTTGTCTTTTCAAAGTAAACATGTTTATTTCAGTTTTTGTAACACAAACCTAACTCGTAGAATCACGTAAAACCTGACAATAATGCCAAACTCTATATAATACTCTTTGAATAATATCAATAATCGAAGTGCCCCGCCTCCATGGCTGCTATAGCTGGTAGCGCCACAATGTACACTACCGGTCAAAAGTTTTAGAACACCCCCATTTTCCAGTTTTTACTGAAATTTAAGCAGTTCAAGTCCAGACCTCTTCCTATCAGAGTTTCCTCCAGTTTCCAAGTGCCTTTTGATGGTGTAGGAAACTACTCACTGCCCAAAAAATTATTTTTCAGTTTTCGATAACCTAAACTTTTTTATTTCTTTTTACCTCTGGCAGTTTACCGTTTACCTTTGTACCATTTTAGGTTATTCACTGGACTTGAACTACTTACATTTCTGTAAAAACTGGAAAAATGGGGGTGTTCTAAAACTTTTGACCAGTAGTGTATATCTTGCATGTATTATATATAAGTAATTATATTTGTGGAAAATATGTAGCAATATGTAGCATATATTGGACTGAATGGTTCATATGAATCATTATTTGACAATATTTAGAGGGACCCCCTCTAAAACGAAATGGTTCATCTCAAGGGGTTTATCCTGTTTAATAAACAAATTTCAACTATATAAACATACTGCATGAATGTTAAAATTATTGTGTTTTTGTAGAATATGGCCCATGATTATATAAATGATTTTCTCTCCAGCTCTTTTGCTACAAAATGCTACAAGATTAAATGTAAAGATATGATTGCTTGTGGAAAACATATTTACCACAATACAAAGTGGCCATTTAATTCTTCTAGGCAGTGTGATTCAATACTTTATCCTGCTCTGAAAGAGCTTGCTTGGGGTATAGAGGCATGGATGGGCTGGGGGCAGGGAAGCTATTATTTGTGCATAAAGTACCCTTTATGTTTCACGTTTGCAACAATGTAAGCTTCAAAACTAAGTCTACTCCACACTTTTACAATGGGACTAGTTGTCTGAGTATTTGTGTTCCACCTACATAAAGACAAAGGCGTTTATTTCACAATTGTGTGAACTTTGAACATCAAAAGCAGTTAGGCCTTTTGTTAAATGACAGGCAGCACTATTTAATTCCAAACTCACCCCATAGATTTGAATAAAAGATCTCTCTCTCTTTATCTCCATGTGTCATTTTGGGTCTATCTTTCTGTCTCCGTGTCTGTGATTGTTTTTGTCTTTGTTTCTGTGTTTCCCTCTATATATTTAAAATGGAACAAACAAAACATTTTAGTCTGCATGTAAGACCATTTAATATGATATACAGTATTAACACCAAAACCTTGTGAATATGATTCCTGACAATCTCTTGCACTTGCAATCTCTTTGGCATGAGTCAAGGAGACATATATTACAACTTGACTGCTCCTGAGTTGGGCTGGCACACCACATACGTTTTGAAAGCAGGGAATTGTACTGTGTGTTATCAACTCAGAACTAAATTTGGAGCCATACATCAATGCTCACTTGTCAACAATGCTGCCCTATAAGGTTATAAAAAGGCTTGGGAGGATTTCATTTATATGGGAAAACATGGATAGAAGGGGGGTCCATAAATCTTGACCCCCCCAACAGGTGTACCGGTTCCTGCTCGCCACCAGTAGGCAGCATCGGACTCTTAGGGCCCTATTTTGGTAAATTAGGACGGTGTCGGTAATGCAGACGCAAAGCAAAGATGGTGGCACTTTAGGGCGTGTTTAACGCAATTTCGGTAATTTCGTGATTTAGGGCGATAGTGCATCTCTATTTTTTATCCCTTTAAATACCAGTGCACTAACGCTATAGCAAATTTGCAATTTCCTAACATGGATGACAGTTTTGCGCGGCTGCGCCAGGAGCGCTTCTCAAAAGAGGAGAGCGAGGAGGTGCGGAAAAGTTGGTGCGCGAATCAGAGGGGGAAATCAAGGCGCACATTAATTTGTTATTTTCATGATTTGAGTTTATATTTTGAGACCTACATTGTTAAAAGAAGGTGTTTTATTTTACCATCTCTTTTTTTCCTTATTTGTAGGCTTTCCAACTTAAAAAACGACGTTTCTTTTCTTCTAACTTAATGCAATTGTTAAATGGAAAGCAATAAATAACAAACTCACAACTGCAACTAGGCCTGTTTCATTTATGTTCGTCATGCAGTAGGCCTACATGCGTCACCCTGGAGTGTGCATCACAAACCACCTGGATATTAATGGAGTGGACGCCTTTCCAATTCACATAAATGATACCGTGATCAGATGGTGCGCGCAACTGCACATGTGTGTGCCACACGCCACATGACAAACCCTGGATGGGAACAGAGCAGCCCAGACACGGAGTGGAGTTTGTCGGTCTACGGACCGGATTTTTTATTTTTATTTTTTTGGTCTCTCCCCCCAGACATGGGGAATAGACAGTGGGAGTAGCAGGTTAACATATAACAAACACAAACACAAAATCTTCACCCTACTCGCCGCGAAGCTTTCGGGTAAAAACAACAAACTAAAATAACAAACTAAAATGATCATAACTTACGGGACACCACGCCTCTTCCTCCGGAGTTCCCCTGGAACCTCCCCAGGCACACACATATCCAGTGACCTTTCAAGTGCTTCCCACCCATGCATACTGAGACACTCAAACTTTACAGTCCAAGTTCTCTTACCCATTCATACAGAGACACTCGCCACTCCTCACAGTGAGAGTTCTGCAACCAGCCCCAAGACACTCTCCACTCTTCCAGTGAGAGTTATTGGGCTGTTGCCCAGAAACACTCTCCACTGCTGAGTGCGAGCTCTCTTTCAATAAAACCAAGGGCGAGAGGCGGACCCTCTTTCAGGGCACCCTCTCGCTCTCCTCCACAATCACACCGAGGGAGAGAGGCGGACACTCTTAGTGCACCCCCTCTCCCTCTTCCCCACACACACAGGAAGCACTCTACTCAGTCACTTTCGACAAACGCACACAAAACTCCACAAACATCAAAAATCACTCCACAATACAACACTCCACAACATACTTGCACGCGCACTCACACCCATGACAAGACAAACTCTCCATACACACAAAAAAAGACAAAAGACTCACTGATTCCCCACTCACCCCACCTGCTCTTAAATAGGTTTAGGTTCTGCCTGGCTCAGGTGGGACTCGTGAGGCAATCACAATAATTAATCACTCACTCACATTCTCACACAGACACCCAATCAGCCAATTGACTTCCATATCAATTGACTGATTGACACTAATCAAATAATTAAATAATAATTACCAATTATGGCCTTTGGAGCAACCTTCCGGGCCACGGTTTACTCTCACACCCTGTGAGAAAGGCTTCCACAACATGTAAAACACAGGCAACCCTGCCACTCCCACGTGGCCGAGACCGACGTCCTCCACAGTGTGCAACCCAAGACCCCAGGGAATCCACATTGCGTATAAAAATCCAGTTTAGTTCTCTGCTAGCTGTCGGGTGTAGGAAAAGTAATAAACTAATTTCCATGTTGGACAAGACTGGAAGAAACTGCATGTACAGCTGAACTGATAGCCGTCTGGCCAACACCGACTACCAAACCCAGGGTATCGCTCACGGTATCGCCTTCAGTGTCCAATTATGTACTCGATTTTCTGTAGTGCAAATGGAAAGAATAAAACCCTTTCACATAAGAAAAACAATGTGCATACAAACATTTATTTAACAGGTGTATCTTACTGAACGGTAGCGATGGATGGCCTGCTGGCTTCAGTCTTTCATGTCCGTGCATTGAATAACCACAAGCTGTGGTGAAATAGTTTTAACTTAATTTATTACGCTTGCAAGTTACCCATGGATTGGACGATTTGCCTCAACGTGGGGGGAAATGAACAATATTCACAAAACAATCTCATGTGATTTCAGTCACCAAATTGCACAGAGGTGTACAAGAGGTGGTCTAGTTGGACGTTAACGCAGACTCATTATTTGACACCAAACTTGCATAGCTCCCGACTCTTTTCATTGTAACACCCCCTATTGCGCTGCCCAACCCATAGTCACGCAAACGCCTTCATTGCCAAACTTGGCGGAGACGGGAAATATTCAGTTTGGGACATACGAAACTGGCAATTCGCCTGCGCTAGGGCATAACGCCGCTTAGCGCCGGCACGAAAATAGGGCCCATTGTGTTCCCTAATTGTTTTACTATATTATTAGTTAATGGTTTTATTGTTTTGATTGTTTTCACCTGTGCCTTGTTTCATTGTCTTGAGTGTTTCCACCTGTGTCTTGTTTCACCTGATTGTCTGAGTGTATTATTGTCTTAGTGAGTGATTGTGCTTTGTTTTGTGCCCTTATTTAAGTGGTCTGTTCGGTTTGTTCTGTGCTCTGTCTTCAATGGTTGGTCTCTGTGTTTGCTAGTCAAGTGTTCCAGTGTTACCATTCTGAGCATTCTGTCGTACTACTCGTGTTTGTTTGTATTAGTGTTTTGATTATTTATACTCGTGTTTATTTTCTCCCAGTTTGTGGGTTGTTTTCTTTAGTCTGTCATTCATAATAAATCTTCAGTTTATTCCACATCTGCCTCCTGCTTCGTCTCTGCACTTGGGTCCCATCTCTCTGCCTCGTCCCAACAGGAAAATATTGTGATTGATAAACACAGGAATTTGAAGAACAACCAAACTGTATCATTGCATTTTTCTGCAATAAATTCACTTTTAACACAATTGTTAACAAAGTCTGGGGGCTTTTGCTCAAATTTGCTGAGTGTATCTGTACAGACAGGTACAGTTATTAGCCTATTACAAGCAAAAGCAGCTGTAGGACAAACAACTTAAATCGATTTTTTCTGGATAGCTAGCCACATTATTATCACTGATATAATGTTGTAGCCTACTACAAATTTTGGTAGCCTAATAATAAAGCTTGAGACTCAAGGCAAGCATGAGGGTTTTGCAACTCTGCAATTCAGGTGTAGTAGCCTAGTTTTGGTAATAACTACAGGTGGGTACTAATAAGCTTCAAGCCAAAACATGAGGGTAACTCAGCATCAGCATGCATTCATCCTTCAATCTGTATGAGTCTAGCAGTAGCTCTTAGCATCGCATTATCTAGCTAGCATTAGCTTGTTTATTACTTAGCTAGTTAGCTCTCTAGCCTCCTACAATAACACAGAAACACAACAAAATGGCATTTTGATGACATAGCCTACCTCTTAATTGGGCTCTCTTTTCCTCCTTCTCCTTCCTCCGTTTTCTCCCCTGTGCACCTGAAGGCTTGTGCCTTTTCAAAGTCATTGTGCAAACATAAAATCTGTCATCGATCTGATATCTATCTTGTGTCACGCTGATGTTGGCTCTCTGCCTGACTGCATCAGTAGTGCGTGCCTCTCTGACCCCATCACCTGCGCTTGACCCGACAGACAGCACGTCTCTTGGGTTGCCTGTGATGCCTGTGATGCGCGCACATAACCCCCACTTTCAGCAAGCAGCCAGGCATTGTATCCCCCACCTCAGTAGCATCTCTGTCAAAGTGCAGGCCAGATGAAACATTGTGTGAGGAACAGAACAGGGGTGCAAAATGTATTTATTTTTGTTTATTTGTTCATTGGGAGGAAAGGAGAGGGCGCCCACCAGCGATTATTATAATTTTTATTTTTTTGTGAGGGCGCCCCTAGCCGACATGGCGCCCCAGGCAGCTGCCTGTATGGCCTGTGCCTTGAGCCGGCCCTGGTCTACAGTAATTATGGATAGCCTTGGTGCCTCTCAGTTCCCCGGACACACACCACTCTGTCACAGCAATTACTAGGGAAACAAGGATCCCGAATAAATGGAGAGGGAGTAATTATTTCTACCAGGTAATTACAGAAACAATCTACTCCTGGTTAGGCTTGGAACATGACAGATCTGGAAAGCTCAGCCCCTGAGAGGAGCAAAAAGACAAAGAATAATATGTAAAGCAAGAAGATCATAAAACATTGCATACATACTAAAGAGTACTCTAGATAGATATGGAGTAGATCTATATTCCAAATGCCCATTCCTTGATAACACTTTTATAACACAGTGCAGTTATAAATGCTTAATAGCTTGTGGATTATACATAGGGCAATGCAAAATTCCTTGGGTCTCTCATTAACCTGCAGTTCCATCCTCCGACAGCAAGAGGTCGATGGATTGCTTTCTGAAGCTACTTGTTAAGCAATGTAATGCATTACGATCTCAGGTAATCATTCAATTACCACAAATGAGGTCTGTGTTGCAGTGCAGTAGGCTAGTCAGCAGGTGGAGTGACACACACACACACATATGTAAGCATGCTGATTGATTTCAGCATTCATTGCTGTACTGCCTTGTAAAAATATGTCTGTTGACCTTCTGTAGGACATACTGTACCATGCCAGTTGTGGAGCATTGAAAAGAAACTAAAATGTGGAAATGAGTGGGGCGATATTATTTTTTCACTGCATTAAGTTATGAAAACAATTGAAAGCTAAATAAAAAGGTTTTTAGTTCGGAAATGTTGGGAAACTGTGAGAATGTACTTCTCTATAAAAGAAAACATAGTAATTTACCTACAGGGGGTGGACAAAATAATAGAAACCCTAATTGAAAAATGACTCCAATTTTTAAATAACTAAATCACAATTAAAAAGTAGTCTACACATGTGCCATATTAATGGCAATACTAATTACCAATATGTTCCTGCTATAAAATAGATTTTCAAGTCAAAACTTTAATATGTGAGTTTTTAAACCAACATGAGCGATACAGTATAACAGATTTTGAAAGAGGTCAAATAGTTTGTGTTCATATTGCAGGTGCATCAGTCACAGAAATGGCAAAATGATTTAATCTGTCAAGGGGAACAGTGTCAAAAATTATGATGGCATATCCCGAACAAGGACAAACTGCATTAGGAAAGAGGAACAGTGGTAGCAAGTCGAAGCTCACCCACAGGGATAAACAGACACTTAACAGGACAGTTGCTCAAAACCACAAAACAATGCCTGTAACACCGGATAATGCAATAACACTGGATAATGTAATAACTTTTCATAATGTAATAACTTTTTCCTTTACAATGAGTTTATAATGTAATAAAACCGCATAATGTAATTGTCACGGTTGTTCCCCAGATTCACCACCAGATGGCGGTGTTGCGCCTTTCCCTTGAGAGGCGCACAGCTGGTACGAATGTTCAATTATCTCCCTATTTAAACCGCACCTGGGTTTCTGATCGGGGCGAAATCGTAAGCCATCTTTACGATTTTTAGCCGGTAAGGTAGTGTGTCTTTTTCAAGACGCACACAAAGACTTCCTTTAGAAATGACCTTCTCCATTCAATCCCTTTTAAAACTAAAGAACTTATCTAGTTGTACCTTTTTACAAAACCATTCTCTCTAATGGGAGTTTTCGTTAGGTTTTGTTTGTCAGTCGGTCCGACTGCTTTCAGGTTACAAACTTGTTCTTTTGGCTCTCCTAGCCGTTTACGTTTTGGGGAAAACTCTGGGTCTAACGAAAGAACTTAGTTAGGTTACCTTCATTAGAAACCTTGCTCGTTACGAGAGCTTTTAGTTGGGTTTCTGTTCATTCGGTTACTAACTGGTTCTTTTGGCTAACAGCCTTTCACGTTTTGGACAGCCAGAGTTTTGGTTCAAGGTCTTTTCATAACTATTTAGTTGTACCTACATTAGAAACTTTGCTCGTGGTTAGGAGCTTTTCGTTAAGTTTCTTTTGTTCAGTCGCTGAGACTGGTTTCAAGTACATTGTGGTTCTGGTGGCTCTCCTAGCCCCCCCTGCGTTTTCAGACGCTCAGAACTTTTCATAACCATTTATTTTGTACCTACATTAGAAACTTTGCTCGTGGTTAGGAGCTTTTTGTTAAGCTTCTTTTGTTCAGTCGCTTAGACTGTTTTCAAGGGTTACAAGATGGTTCTGGCGGCTCTTCTAGCCCCTCCGCGTTTTAGGACGCTCAGAACTTTTCATAACTATTTAATTGTACCTACATTAGAAACTTTGCTCGTGGTTAGGAGCTTTTCGTTAAGTTTCTTTTGTTCAGTCGCTTAGACTGTTTTCGGGTTACAATATGGTTCTGGCGGCTGTCCTAGCCCCTCTCGTTTAGGACGTCAGAACTTTTCAATACTATTTAATTGTAGCTACATTAGAAACTTTGCTCGTGGTTAGGAGCTTTTCGTTAAGTTTCTTTTGTTCAGTCGCTTAGACTGTTTTCGGGTTGCAATATGGTTCTGGCGGCTCTCCTAGCCCCTCCGGCGTTTTAGGGCGCTCAGAACTTTTCATCCTTGTTCTGTTGGCTCTCCTAGCCTTTCATGTTTTCGGACGCTCAGAACTTTTGGTTATGTCTGGTCAGAATAAATTATTTACTTGTCACCTACAAATAGAAACCTTGCTCGCTATTAAGCGCTTTTCTTTTGGTTTCGTTTTGTTCAGCCAGTTCGACTGTTTTGGGTTACCAGATTGTTCTGTTGGCTCTCCTAGCCTTTTCGTGTTTTGGACGTTCAGAACTTTGGGTCAAGTCTTAACATTCGTTCGACTGTTTTCCGCGTTTAGGACGCTCAGAACTTTTCAATACTATTTAATTGTACCTACATTAGAAACTTTGCTCGTGGTTAGGAGCTTTTCGTTAAGTTTCTTTTGTTCAGTCGCTTAGACTGTTTTCGGGTTACAATATGGTTCTGGCGGCTGTCCTAGCCCCTCCGCGTTTTAGGACGCTCAGAACTTTTCAATACTATTTAATTGTAGCTACATTAGAAACTTTGCTCGTGGTTAGGAGCTTTTCGTTAAGTTTCTTTTGTTCAGTCGCTTAGACTGTTTTCGGGTTACAATATGGTTCTGGCGGCTCTCCTAGCCCCTCCGCGTTTTAGGACGCTCAGAACTTTTCATCCTTGTTCTGTTGGCTCTCCTAGCCTTTCATGTTTTCGGACGCTCAGAACTTTTGGTTATGTCTGGTCAGAATAAATTATTTACTTGTCACCTACAAATAGAAACCTTGCTCGCTATTAAGCGCTTTTCTTTTGGTTTCGTTTTGTTCAGCCAGTTCGACTGTTTTGGGTTACCAGATTGTTCTGTTGGCTCTCCTAGCCTTTTCGTGTTTTCGGACGTTCAGAACTTTTGGGTCAAGTCTTAACATTCGGTTCGACTGTTTTCAGGTGACAACCTTGTTCTGTTGGCTCTCCTAGCCTTTCACGTTTTTGAACGCTCAGAACTTTTGGTTCAGGTATTTACATAATACTTATTTAAATTGTACCTTCATTAGAAACCTTGCTCGTTAGTTATGAGCTTTTTGTTAGGTTTAGTTTGTTCAGTCACTTCGACTGTTTCGGGTTACAATATGGTTCTGTGGCTCTCCTAGCTTTTCGCGTTTTCGGACGCTCGGAACTTTTGGGTGTTATGTAAACATAAGAACATGTGTAATTGTACCTACAATAAGAACCCTGCTCGCTATTAAGCGCTTTTCGTTCGGGTTCCTGTTGTTCAGTCTGTTGGTCTGTTTCCGGGTTACTATCATGTTCTCTCGGCTCTCCTAGCCTTTATTGTTTTGGGAAACTCGTGTCTTAAACTTACGAACTTATTTAGTTGTACCTATATATAAAGAACCTTGCCCGCTAGTCGGAGCTTTGACTCAGGTTGCTTTTGTTCAGTCGTTCGACTGGTTCAGGTTACAAACTTGTTCGTTTGGCTATCATAGCCTTTGTGTTTTCAGACACTCGGAGTAGCCACCCGTTGGGTGATATTTTCCGTTCCTCCCTGGTTATTGTCTTCCCCAATTTCTCTGTTTTGCAGAGCTAGTGGTTAGACTGGCTCAGTCTAACTTTTTGATCCCCTAGGGTTTCTGCGAGTGGCGCCTATCACCACCAACCCTCACAGTAATAACTTGCCAGATAATGTAATAAACATGTTAAAGGGATAACGTAATAACTTTTGCCGGATAATGTAATAACTTATTACACTATCCGATGGTTATTACATTATCCGGTGAGTAACACATTTTTTGATGAATAATGTAATAACTTCACCGGATAATGTAATAACATATCAAAATCATTGTATTTATGTATTATTTTAGAATTTGATGCTTGAAAAAATGAAGTGTCACACTTTGCAACACATTTTGCACAGACAAACTTGTGCATGCACACACATGCAAGCATGTGCACATGCACACACTCTCTCTCTCGTACACACACACACACACACTCAGAGAGAAAGAAAGAGAGATGCCAGTGAACTGTTGTTCCTTAGAGAGTATAAAATTGTACTCAGTCAATGTGACACATATGTGGCAAATTCTAATGTAGCTACAGTGTATGTATAATCTTGTTCAAAAATCAATTAATAGATTTTTGATTGGTTATTACTATCTATTTGATGGTAGTCTCCAATCTTGGTCCTAGAGAGCTAGAGTGTGTGCAGACCTTTGTTCCAGACCCATACTACAATATGTGATTCAACTAGAGAGGTGAATAAACTGTGTGTGCTTTGAAAAATCACCTGTAAACTATTTATAGCAGAGATAGAAGAAGTGTGATCATTTTGATCCCAAAAATCAGGATTAAACTGATCCCAGCAGGAGGGTGGATTCATGGTGGATATCAGTAATAAAACTAGGTAACTAAAATTGGTTAGTTAAATAATACAACATTGATATCATGCATTTTACAGTATTTATATTTATTCATCAATTTCACTTGAATTGTTCAACAGGAAGTACATAAAGTAAGTACATAAAGTAGGTAGGCTATGTAGGCTAGCAACCTTTCAGTACAGCAAATTATAAATGATAAATATTTCGGCCCCATAAAATAATCCCACAAACAGCTGGCAATATTGAACTCAAATAATAAATTATGTCTTTGTTCATCAAACATTAATCACACTGACACAATCATCAGTCATGGACTTATCAAAAATAGTGTCTAACAATTGCATCTCTTATTGCTCGTCCAGTCGGTCCCTCATTCTGACAGAATGCCGGAGGTCGGTCAGTGTCTCCAACGGGCTCGGGGGCATCAGGGACGTCATCACAGAGAGGGACTTTGCGCCTGGTCGCGATGTTGTGTAGGACAATGCAAGCAAGTATTATGTTGCATGCTTTCTGTGGTTCCACTCTCAAGTAGTTAGGGCATGCAAAGCGCCTCTTCAGAACTCCATTTAAGCGCTCAATGGTGCATCTTGTTTTGCAATGAGCAGTGTTGAAGCGTGCCTGCTAAGGCGTGTTTGCAGCCAGAAAAGGGGTCATCAGCCATGGTAGAAGAGGGTAGGCACTGTCTCCTAATATGATACCATTTGGTCGGTTGGTTTGGAGCTCTCTATATAGAGCGCTCTCCCTCAGGATGCGCGCATCATGGACAGACCCAGGCCACTTCACAACGCAGTTTGTGATGAGGAGCTCAGCGTTGCCCACAAGTTGAACGTTGATGCTGTGTCTCCCCTTTCGGTTCACAAACTCCCACTCATTCTCATGAGGTGCTTGTATGTGCACATGGGTGCAGTCGATTGCTCCAATAGTATTGGGCATATTCCCCAAAAGAAAAAAATTCTGCTTGGCCTGGATGATCTGGTCATCCTTCGGAAATGAAACAAATTCATTAATCAGGCTGGCCAATGCAGTTGACACACTTTTCAGAACATCACAGACAGTTGATTTTTCCACACCCATGTAATCACCCACAACTTGGTAGAAAGTCCCACACGCATAGAAGCGAAGAGCAATGAGGACCTGTTCCTCCACAGATAGACCGTGACTCCTTTGGGTTCTGCGTTGGAGGTTGGGCCTGAGAAGGTCCACAATATACTGAATATCAGCTCTTCCGAAGCGAAACCGAGCATACGCATTTGTATATTTCTGCAGTGGATCTATACGCTCAACATACACCCTTTGACGGTATCTTCTCCTGTGGTGGCGATGGACAACACCTGCCATGTCACTGCCTCTCTGTGACCTTCTCTCTGAGTCCTCTGAGAAAGGCTGAATATACATATGGCTGTGTAAATTGGTCTTCCCAAACACACCTGTTAGCTTATTTGCTTTGGCTTGTGTTCAATTAATGGCTGTAATTAAAGCTTATATTCTTCACCTTGTGTTCAATTAATGGAATCATACCCAAGGCCTATAAAATTATGCTCGCTACACCAAAGCGGTGGAACTATGGACTCAAAAAGCCCAAATTTCTCTGCTGCTGAAACCCACGCCCTACTGGAGGGTGTTAGGTGCCATTATAGGTCATTGGTAGGATCTTTTAGTTCTGCCAAGGGTGGTGAAGTGAGCAGTAAAATGAAGAAGGAAATTTGGGCTGAAATCACACAACATGTGAATGCCATGGGGTTTGGCCAGAAGAGGACAACAGAGCAACTAAGATTTCGGTGGAAGAATCTTAGGGCCAGGGCAACAAAAGACCACGCTGAAGCCAAGAACAGCCAAACAGGCAACAAGCCATATAAGAGGGGTGAATACACAGACATAGTCCTTGATATTATTGGAGGTAAAATGTCGGAAGCTCTGCATGGGATCCAAGGTGTTGCAGAGGATGGTGAGCCTGTGATGACAGCAGAAAGTGAGCCTTCTTCAGAAACATTTATTCTTAATCTCAGCCCTGTAATCGAGGGAGAAGGTCAATCACAGGTAGAGCCAGAAGGCCTAGTTCCCACAGGATCCCCAGAGAGAGGCTCAAAGCACCCAAAGAAAGATGACGCCTATAAGGTACTTCTGCAAAAAGAGACTGAAAGGGCAGAAGTACAGATCCATCTAGCAGAGGAACAACTTATTCTTGCCCGACTGCAGAAAACCAAGGCCAGACTTGAGATCCGCCTCCTAAAGGCCAAGCTTGGACAAGCTGGTCTCTCCACAGCAGACGAAGCAGATGATGATGATGAAGAAGAAGAAGAACTCATAAGAAGAACTACTCATGAGAATAACTAAGAAGTAATTTCTTTAGTTAAGTATTGGATATTTAAGCCTTTTTTATCCAGTTCAATTCAATAAATCTTTGTTTGAAACTTGTTTGAAACATCCATAATGTATTTGTGAGTAGAGTATGTATTTATTTATTTGTTGTAGGTCTCAGATGAGTGGACTGCCTGTTTCCAAGAAATGGACAATGGAGGGGGATGTTTATATTGTTTGTTTGCTGTTCCGTTCAGTCCTATTTTCTGTTCAAATGAAGCATATTGGAGTGATCCCACACTATTCTACCTGTTGTTCTTTACATAGCTACATTGTGATAGTCCCATTTAAACCACAGGTAATCCAGATTTGGTAATCCTGAAAAGTTTGAATCCAGATCAGAGTAATCCAATCCCACATTGCTTTGAAAAACCATCATAAAAATAAGATGGATTACGTGATCCTGGATAGCAGAAAAAGAGATTTCCAAATCTGGATCGGTTTGATCCAGATTAAAACTTTTGAAAAACCGGCCCCAGTGGTTCAAAATTAACACTAGTGCAAACAGGAAAAAAATCTCTGTCGTATTTTGAGTAATCAGCGTCAATTGTTTACAGAATCCATTAAGCGAACATGTGCAATGTCAAAACATAATTTTACGTAGCTTCAGAATATTGCGGATGCAACAAATTGTATTCACATTTTGTGACTCAAGGTTAAACAGGGTGCCAAGGCTGCATTAATTCAATTGCTTATTACAGTGCTATCTTCTGATCAGTTTGTGCCATATATTAAATGTAGTGATGTAGCTACCCAGCTATATTCTGAGAAAATAGCTTAACTAGGCTACTTGAAAGCTACATCATTCTGAAAGTAATTAATCTATCCACAGGCTACTGGAAAATTTTATTAAACTAATAGTTTAGCTACTCCCCAACACTGCTTAAAATCATAGTGCTACGGTGTTCAACAGTCAGCATGTTTTGGTGCAGGTTGAGAAAACTAAATCCTGCACTCAGAACTTCTCTAGGGTCAGGTTTGTAGACCACTTACAATATGACTGGTGTTGTCATAGCTAACTAGGCACTGTTTGCATAGTATAAACTATTACTCACAAATATTATATCTGTGTACCCTTATAAGTTAGCCATAAGTAATACTCATTTGTGAGCATATATAATGTTTTATGTTCAAATATTTTGTTTTACTTTCTCAATTTCATATCCTACCTTTCAACATTCTTTGAAGGAAGCAAGAAACTGGATGAAAAAATGTATGCAAATGTCTGGATATGTCTGAATGTCTTCTGTTACAGTAAGAGGCACCTAGTGGTCAGTAATAAAAACTACAACCAGAGACAATAAAACATTGGTTGACAGCATTTTGGAAACAGTCCAATTCTAGAGCAGAACAACACCACAGTCACAGTGGGTAGCGCTGTTAGTTAAGTTTGTTAACTGGATGTGCCACTATCTCAAAACATTTGGTGACTCAAACAAAATTATACATAGCTAGTATTTGCCACATAAAGTTTATCGGTGCCACATTGACTGACTACAATTTTATACTCTCTAAGAAACTATGGTACATTGGTATCTGTGTGTGTGTGTGAGTGAAAGAGAGAGACAGAGAGCATGTGCACGTGTATGTGCGTACATGTGTGTGCATGCACAAGTTTGTCTGTACAAAATGTGTTGCAAAGTGTCACATTTTTAAATAATACATAAATACAGTGATTTTGATATGTTATTACATTGTCCGGCAAAAGTTATTACATTATCCGTTTAACATGTTTATTACATTATCCGGCAAGTTATTACATTATCCAGTTGTATTACATTATAAACTCATTGTAAAGGAAAAAGTTATTACATTATGAAAAGTTATTACATTATCCGGTGTTACAATGCCCTAAAAAAACTGAATTGAGTCTATACCTCTGTGACCCAATCTCAACAAAACCAGTTGATAAATACTCATATCGTTTTTGGTGTTTCCATCATTTTGTCTACCCCCTGTATATTAAGGGGAGGGGGGAAGGGTGGAGAAACAGCATTGTATCTGAATTCAAGTATCTTGGTATTATTTTTAAGACATTGCCTTTCAACTAAGAAAAAAAACAAAAAACAAGCCTACGCAATACCACCACTGCAAGATACTAACTAGATACTGACTAGTTTCACTCTCAGCCCCGTTGCTGCTTCTGCTATGACTAGCCCCCTCTTCTGCCTCCGTATCCCCTTCTTCGCCGCTCCTGACCATTGTCACCTGGGTCTGGGCAGCCCTGCTGCCGGTGCAGCTGCTACCCTCCTCCGCCTCCGAATCTTCTTCTTCAACGATCTGGGCCGCAACAACCATCCCCTGGGTCTGTGCCTGTGCCATACGGCTGCTAGTGCCAGCTTCCCATACGTTAGCTTCCTCATCACCTTCAGTGCTTAGGCCTACGGTCTGGGACCGAAAAGCTGCCTCGCTGGTTTTTGTGAGAAATGCATCAAAGGAACCTCTCAGCGGGGCCCTGAACTCTTCCTTTCTTTTACTCTTTTTAATTTCTTTTTTCAGACCCTGATTCACATTTCTTCCCTCTGTCTCTGTCTCAACATTTTATCATCCGCAATTGCACCATGCTAGTAACACCATGCACATCATGTAAGGTCACGTATCGGGAAAAAGTGCTATTCTACAAATCTATCTAATGTCATCACATAGTCTACCTGTCAAGGCAGGGACCAGAAAACCAGGCGCAGACCCAGAAATGCAGAAACTTCTTTTATTAAGTGAACAGGCAAAGGTCGGGCAGGAGTAATCAGGGCAATGCAGAGATCCAAAGGATGGTCGGGGACAGGCAGAGTTCGTTACGGGCTTCAGGGGTATCAGGGGCAGGCAAGGCGTAGTCAGTGGGCAGGCAAAGGTCGAAAACGAGAAGTCAGTCCAGGGAACACAGGGAGGAGCGGGAACGAGACTGGGGTACTGACGAACACTGGAGCACAAGCACAAACACGAACACGAACACGAAGCCACAAAACGCTGGGAAACAGAGATAACGCGGGAGAGTAATGTGAGCATAACGCAAAGCACAAGACAATCTGGCGACGAACATGGGAAAACACACAGCTTAAATACATTTAGACATAACGAGAAACAATCAGGAATAAACATGAATGCAGCTGACTGCAATCAGACACATGAGGAATTAAGTGAAAACGATAATACAATAACGAGACAATCAGGAAATGAACATGGGAAACGAACAGCTAACTACATCAGACATAACGAGAAACAATCAGGAATTAACATGAATGCAGCTAACTGCAATCAGACACATGAGGAACAGGTGAAAACAATACAATGACAAGACTGGGAACAGGTAGGTGAAAGTGAAAACACGGACCAGACAACCAGGAAAACATGGAACGAATGAAAACACCTAATTACGGGGAACACGAACACGAGACGTGACAGTACCCCCTAGGGACGCCACCTGGCGGATCACCAACCTGTATCGGATGCCGACGCAGGAATTCCTGGATTAGGGAGGGGTCGACGATATGTCTCTCGAGCACCCACCTGCGTTCCTCGGGACCGTACCCCTCCCAATCCACCAGAAATTGGCGACCACGGCCCCTGCGTCGGACATCCAGCAGGCGGCGAACGGTGTAGACTGGGCCCCCTTCGATGAGCCGGGGGGGAGGTGGGGTGCGGACAGGAGGGCTAAAACGAGAGACAAGATAGGGTTTGAGACGAGACACGTGAAACACAGGATGGATGCGGCGTAGGGGAGGGGGGAGGCGCAACTGTATGGCCGAGGGGGTGATAACACGAATGATGGGGTAGGGACCAATAAATCTAGGGGATAACTTTTTACAAGATCCCCGCAGGGGAATGTCCTTGGCAGAGAGCCAGACCTTCTGGCCGACCCTGTAGCGAGGGGCCGGACGACGGTGGCGGTCGGCCTGGCTCTTCATGGCTGAGACGTGGCGAAGTAGGGTGACACGTGCTCTTCGCCATGTACTTCGGGCTCTTGAGATGAGGGCCTGGGCAGACGGCACCTCCACCTCCTTCTCCTCCTCTGGGAACAGAGGAGGTTGGTATCCCAAACAACATTTAAAAGGAGAGATTCCGGTAGAGGATACGGGAAGGGAATTGTGGGCGTATTCCACCCAGGGCAGGGAGCGAGGCCAGGTAGCCGGAGTTTGTTCGGCCAGACAGCGCAGTCCCTTCCCCAGCTCCTGGTTATAACGCTCAGTCTGGCCATTAGTCTCTGGATGGAACCCAGAGGACAGGTTGGGCTTGGCGCCGATCAGGGAGCAAAACGCTTTCCAGAACCCGCTGGAGAACTGGGGCCCCCGGTCCGAGGTCATCTCCTGTGGTAGTCCGTGGAGGCGAAAAACATGTCTCACCATGAGCTCAGCGGTCTCCTTAGCAGAGGGGAGTTTAGGCAGCGGGATGAAATGCACACTCTTAGAAAACCGGTCTACCACCGTAAGGACGACTGTGTTACCTTCAGATGGTGGTAGACCAGTTACAAAGTCCAGGGCGACATGGGACCACGGGCGTCGTGGGACAGCCAAGGGCTGAAGGAGACCGCTGGGGCGTGCATTAGAGGTCTTGGACCGAGCACAGGGCACACAAGCTGCCACAAATTCGGCTGTGTCGTCCTTCATGGTGGGCCACCAAAATCTACGGGACATGAAGGCTAATGTCCGTGAAACACCGGGGTGACAGGCCATCGGGGAAGAATGTGCCCACTCCAGCACCTGGGGCCGGACGGTCTCAGGCACGAAGAGGAGGTTGGCCGGCGTATCTCTGGGAACCTGTGTGGTGTGGAGCGCCTCCTCCACCATCTGAACAATATCAAGCACAGCTGCTGCTACCATGCAGCTGGGCGGCAGGATGGGCTCAGGATTGCCTTCCTCCTCTGGAGAGGCGTAGACCCGGGATAAGGCGTCGGCCTTGGTGTTCTTGGAACCAGGGCGAAAGACAGGGTAAACACAAAACGTGCAAAAATAGAGACCACCTGGCTTGACGTGGATTAAGACGTTGGGCCGAGTGGAGGTACTCCAGGTTACGGTGGTCCGTCCAGACCAGGAATGGCACAGCAGTCCCTTCAAGCCAGTGTCTCCACTCTTCGAAGGCTAATTTTATGGCTAAAAGTTCACGGTCACCAATGCTATAATTTCTCTCCGTAGCGGAAAGGCGGTGCGAAAAGAAAGCGCATGGATGTACCTTGTTGTCAGGGCTTCTTTGTGAGAGAATCGCCCTGTCCCTGAATCGGAGGCATCCACCTCCACAACGAACTGACGCGTGGGATCCGGGAGTGCGAGGACAGGGGCTGACGTGAATCGAGACTTGAGTCTCTCGAAGGCTGCCTGGGCATCAGGATTCCATCTGAAACAAATCTTTGTGGATGTTAGAGATATTAACGGTGCGGCGACCGTGCTGTAATTACGCACAAAGCGTCTATAGAAATTTGCAAACCCGAGGAAGCGTTGGAGTTGCTTGCGATCAGAGGGTATGGGCCATTCCTGTACCGCCTGCACCTTGGCGGGTCCATCTCCAGATGGCCTCGGGAGATAATGAAACCTAAAAATTGGACAGAGTCTTTATGGAAATCACATTTCTCTGCTTTAATAAACAATCGGTTCTCTAGCAGTCTCTGGATAACCCGGCGTACATGCTGTATGTGTTCCTCTAAGGTTCTAGAGAAAATCAGAATGTCATCCAGGTAGACATACACAAACTGGGACAGCATGTCCCGGAGGACGTCATTCACCAATCCCTGGAAGACGGCAGGAGCGTTGGTGAGTCCAAATGGCATGGCCAGGTATTCATAATGACCAGAGTGAGTGTTGAATGCGGTCTTCCATTCATCCCCCTCCCGAATCCGGACCAGGTGGTAGGCGTTGCGGAGATCCAATTTGGTGAAAAACTGTCCCTCCTGGAGATTGTCAAATGCCGAAGACATCAATGGGAGAGGGTAGCGGTTCTTCACGGTAATGGCATTGAGACCTCTGTAATCAATGCAAGGACGCAAAGTTCCATCTCTATTCTTAACAAAGAAACCAGCACCAGCAGGGGATGACGAAGGGCGGATAATTCCTGATGACAACGAGATGGCAATGTACTCCTCCATGGCTTTGTTCTCTGGGACAGACAATGAGTATAGGTGGCCTCTCGGAGGAGTTGAACCAGGAAATAGGTCGATAGGGCAGTCGTAGGCACGATGAGGTGGCAAGGTGCAGGCACGGGACTTGCTGAAAGCCTGGCCGAGGTCGTGGTATTCAAAGGGCACGAGTGACAGGTCCACTGGTCCTTCTCTAGCCACGGGTGTGGAGTCTCCAGGGGTAGCTGCGGAACGGAGGCATGACTTCTGACAATAAGAGCTCCACTCACGGATGTTACCAGTGGTCCAGTCAATACTGGGATTGTGGGTTGCCAGCCAGGGTCCGCCAAGCACCACTGGAGCATGGGGAGACTCCATGAGATAGAGTGCTAGCTTCCCTCTGTGATTCCCAGAAACAAGCAGCTCCAGGGGCTGGGTGATCTCCTGAATTACTGCTAGAGGCGTACCGGTCAGGGTCTTGGTGCGGAGAGGTGTCGCTAGACGAGACACCGGGATTCCCATGCGATGAACCAGGGTAGGGCAGATGAGGTTGGCATCGGCCCCCGAGTCAATCAGGGCCTGCACCGGAAACTGCTCTCCTTGCCAGGAGAGGAGAACGTGGAGCATGGGACGTTGGGGTTGGAAGGTTGAAAGCTGAGAGGCGCCCGTCAGAACCTCCCTCTTCACTGACGGGCGTTGTCTTTTACCGGGCACGAAGACCAGAAATGTCCCCTGCCTCCGCAGTAAAGGCAAAGTCCTCCCTCCCGGCGGCACTGGCGTTCGGCCTCGGATAGATGAGCCCGATTCCCCTGCATGGGCTCCACAGTCACAGTGGGTTGAGCGGGGAAGTCGGGTCGTGTCGTCGGCCGGAAACGGGAGGAAGCAGGAGACTCGTGACGCCTTCTTCCTCTCTCCTGCAGACGCGTGTCGATTCGGATAGCCAGGTCCACAAGTCTGTCCAGGTCCGGAGGTAGATCGCACACAGTTAGTTCGTCCAGAACCCTGTCGGAGAGACCGTGCATGAAGGCATCGTAGGTGGCCACGGCATTCCATCCTGCTGAGGTCGCCAGGGTCCGGAACTCGATGGAGTAGTCCGAGACGGATTGTTCTCCTTGGCGAAGCTGAAGCAGTTGACGTGCCGCCGCCCGTCCGACCGAGGACCGGTCGAAAACCCTTCTCATCTCCTCCGCGAAGGATGAGAAGGTTGTGAGAGCAGGGTGTCCAGACTCCCAGAGAGAGGTTCCCCATAGTCAAGCTTTTCCCCCAAGGAGTGTGATTACATAGGCGACCCTCGCTCGTTCCGTAGGAAATGAGGAGGGTTGGAGTTCGAATACTAGCGAGCATTGACTCAAAAAAGCGCGACATGAGTTGGGGTCGCCCAGGTAGCGTTCCGGAGGGGGTAATCATGGTTCGGACCCCCTCTGATAACCGGCTTGCGTCTGCACCTGGATTACTGCGTTCTGTGCAGAACGGGCCGTTTCTGCAGACTCTTGGATGATTTGGATCATGGACGAAAGCTGCTCCGCCAGAGCTTGGACGGTCTGCTGCAACGTCCGCAACTCCGCTTCGTGATGTCCAAGGCGAATTCCGTGGTAACGGGCTACGTCGATGGGTTCGGATCGGTCCGCTGGTTCCATCTTGGCCAGATTGTTCTGTCAAGGCAGGGACCAGAAAACCAGGCGCGGACCCAGAAATGCAGAAACTTCTTTTATTAAGTGAACAGGCAAAGGTCGGGCAGGAGTAATCAGGGCAATGCAGAGATCCAAAGGATGGTCGGGGACAGGCAGAGTTCGTTACGGGCTTCAGGGGTATCAGGGGCAGGCAAGGCGTAGTCAGTGGGCAGGCAAAGGTCGAAAACGAAGGCAGTCCAGGGAACACAGGGAGGAGCGGGAACGAGACTGGGGTACTGACGAACACTGGAGCACGAACACGAACACGAACACGAACACGAACACGAACACGAACACGAACACGAACACGAACACGAACACGAACACGACCACAAACGCTGGGAAACAGCGATAACGCGGAGAGTAATGTGAGCATAACGCAAAGCACAAGACAATCTGGCGGCGAACATGGGAAAACACACAGCTTAAATACATTTAGACATAACGAGAAACAATCAGGAATAAACATGAATGCAGCTGACTGCAATCAGACACATGAGGAATTAAGTGAAAACGATAATACAATAACGAGACAATCAGGAAATGAACATGGGAAACGAACAGCTAACTACATCAGACATAACGAAAACAATCAGGAATTAACATGAATGCAGCTAACTGCAATCAGACACATGAGGAACAGGTGAAAACAATACAATGACAAGACTGGGAACAGGTAGGTGAAAGTGAAAACACGGACCAGACAACCAGGAAAACATGGAACGAATGAAAACACCTAATTACGGGGAACACGAACACGAGACGTGACACTACCAATATTCTAGATTTTAGGCCTAAATAAATATGATTTCATGTGTGAACATTTATAAATTTATTTTTGCCTGGCGTGAGGGCATAATTGCTTAAACTCAGTGAGGATGTGCAAATGAACACTGATACATCAGAATAAATAATAAATAATAATTTAAATAATAAATATTTGCATACTGTATATGCCCACTTTTCACTTAATCTTGAAATTTGATTGTATTTTACAGTTTTTTTCAACTGCTAACATGCATTGGTCAAAACTGAAGTCACATTGTCAAAACTCTTCACACAGTCAGCGAACCAGAAGTCTATGTGGACCAAACAATTAATCATTTTTCATTGCTTTCACACAAAATGCATTCAATGACCACATTTTCCAAAATCCATGAACTCTTTTCTCATTCATACTCCACCACCCGCAAAACACTATATATTTGCAGGACATTTTTCAAGTGCTAACACACTGTTTTCAAAACTGTTAAAAACGCATTCAAAACAGAATTACGTCACAATGTGTGCAGCACTGTCCAATGATGGTTTGCTGTTACACAAACCACTCATTGGCCCCTACAATACAGAGAGGCTCATTTCTTTTCTGGATGACCTGCATAATCGACTTGTGCCAGCGGAGGAGAGAGGGGCAGGAAACTCCCCTACCTTCATTGTTGTGTGGGATAATGTGGCATTCCACCACTCTGCTGCAGTCACAGACTGGTTTGCTGCACATCCCAGGATGTTAGTACTATTCCTGCCTCTATACTCCCCCTTCCTAAACCCCATAGAATAGCTTTTCTCTGCGTGGAGGTGGAAGGTGTATGACCACCGTTCACATGACCAGATGTCCTTACTGGATGCCATGAATGTGGGCTTTGGAGACATTTATCCTAAAGACTGCCAGGGTTGGATTAGACATTCCAAAAGATACTTTCCAAGATGCATCGCTAGAGAAGACATAAGATGTGATGTTGATGAGAACTTGTGGCCAAATGCAGGAGAGAGGGACAACTCGTACCCTCACAGTACTGTACAGTATGAGTGATTATAATATACACGTTGTTGTTTTTTTGTGATTATTATTGCAGCCCTGGAATTTCAGGAAATTGCTATTTTTTGTTTCAACTTTTTATTTTTCACAAGTAAATTACTATATGCAGAGATATAGAAAAAATAAACGATATTGAAGCAAATTTCTGCATTTCTGATTCATTGTTGTTACATATACTTTAGTACAGTCAATAAAGTGAAAAGGTGTTATTCTTATTCTATAATGAAATACTGATTTATGTGAAAAATCATTCAAACTTCAAAGATAAAAGTTCATAATTTATGTAATGCTCCCTGTTGTTAATGTTTTTTAGGTCAGTGTGTTATGAGTGACAATGTATGCTTTCTGAGTGAGAATTGTTGCCTTATTTTGAGACATGTATGAAGTGTTTTGGTGGTTTGAGTGAGTTTTGTAAGTAAGATTAACTGTTTGGCTAAGATGCATGTTGGTAATGCAGACTGTATGAAGAGTTTTTAAAAAAGTGTCTTCAGTATTGACCGATGCTTGTTAGCAACTGAAAAAAACTGTAACATCCATCAAAAACCAGATGCTTTGAGTATTTCATTTTGCTTTCACTCCCTTTATTACAGTAACATTAATCTTTGCATAGGAATATAAAAATGGAACTGCTGTTAGCAATGGGCTTGAAAGTCAACAGCATCTCCTAAACTATTCTTCTGTGAGGATTCAGTTATTCATAATTCATAAAACCCTCCAATATGATATCTGAAAACCTTCATGCACGTCATGTTGAGTTTATGTGACACACTTTACATACAGCTTGGGTACACAGCTCCTTGGAATCATGTTTCATTAGATCAATTACAGTTTTTTACAATTGCTATCAATCTTTTTTCAGTTCTGTAGTCACATTTCCAAAACTCTTAACACAGTTAGCACAACATCAGTCTGTGTGGGCTATACAATTAACACATTTCTTGTTCCTTTGACACAAAATGCATACAGTTAACACATTTAAAAAATGCTTGAACTTATTTTACACACAAGCTCAACCAAGACCAAAACAATGGAATTTTACTGCCAAATTTACAAATGCTTTCACACTGTATATCAAAACAGATAACCTCATGTTATAAACCCAACTTATAGGCTAAAGTTGAAGTGAACAGCAGTTCACATTGTAGTTGGAAACACAAATATATGTGCTGTATTTCTTTTCATTGCTATTGAGAAACAGCTGATTGAAGATATGCAAATAGATCAATCACAGCGGATTCCTGTCTAGGAAACATACTCAGGTGTTGAAGCTCTTTCAATTGCATGACCATATAGTATAAAAAGGGGACCTCTTTGGGCTGATCTTGTGTGGACAAAGAACAATATAGAGCAACAGAAAGAGAGAAAGAAGAATGGCTGGACGAGGGAGAGGAAGACGAGTACCAGGACAAGGGAGAGGAGTTGGACAAGGACAAGGGAGAGGAATGGCTGGACGAGGACAAGGTAGAGGGAGAGGAGTTAGAATGCGTGGTGGTGCTCAAAGAAGGGCCAGAGCTAGGGTAACAGATGAGATAAGAGCTACCATCATAGACCATGTCATTAACCATGGGCTATCATTCAGAGAGGCTGGTGCCGTGCCAGGCAAGAGAGGAGCCAACATCACCATGTGCGCCGCAATCTCCAACAATGGTGCGCTCCTGCACAAATGTGAGATTGGCCCCTACAACACCGACCAGACTTCTCTTGTTTTTAGAAGACCTGCACGAAAGACTGGTGCTGGAGGCAGAAAGGGGACAGGTGGGGGACCACTTGCCAATATATGTGATCACATGGGACAATGTGGCATTCCACCATTCCTGTGCAGTCACAGCCTGGTTTTACGCCCATCCAAGGATGATGTCCCTTTTCCTTGCCCCTTACTCCCTTTTCCTCAACCCCATTGAGGAGTTTTTTTCAGCCTGGAGATGGAAGGTTTTCGATCATTGTCCACACGACCAAATGTCCCTCTTGGATGCAATGGATGCTGCATGCCAAGACATCACAGCTGAACACTGCCAGGGGTGGATAAGGCATGCCAAAAGATTCTTCCCAAGGTGCCTTGCCAGAGAAGATATAAGGTGTGATGTGGATGAGAGGATTAGAAGAGGACTTTGTATTTTTCTTTTTTTATTTCTTCTGTGCCTTCTTCTGTTTGTATATTTTGTATTTTCACACAATGGTGACCAGCAGCTATATTGCCTATTTTTGTTCTCTTGCAGTAATTTCCCATTGCAAATAAAGCCTTTAATGCAGCAATTCTGTCACTTACTGTCTTCTTTTTTTCATAAACTGTACATTGTATAAAGCTACTCCGAGATTGGTCATTCACTTTTGGTATTGAATGTTTGCAAAAAAAGAAACAAAATGCATGCATTTACTAAACACAACAAAATAAAAATGTAGAGAGGCTTCAAAAGAAACTGCAGTGCAAAAGACAATTTATGTTCAATACAATATATTGTCTATTGTATAAGGGTAGAATTGACACATGTAAAGTAATGCAGTTTCTGTAATTCCATCTGCTGTTAGTGTTTTTTATGACATTGTGCTCTGATTGACTAAATGTTCCTGTTGGAAGAGAACATGTGTTAGTGTTTTGGAAGAATTATTTGATTTTGAGACATGTTTGCAGTGTTTTGGTAGACTTAGTGTATTGTGTTAGTGTATTCTTGTATTTAGAAAATTTGTGTTGGTGTTTAGTTTACAATGTGTGATTTTGAGCATGAAATTAACCGTTTTGCCAATTGTGTGTGGTAGGTGTGTTGATGCGTTAAGAGTTTAGGATAAGTGTTAAAAGTATTGAAAAACACTTTATAGCGATCTTAAAAAACTGTAATTATATTTCATTCATAAACATGTGTAATGTAGTTCTAAAAGCACTGATAACCGTTTATACATTGTTTTGTTAATCATAAAAAAATTAAGTGGTTTATTTTTATCTATGTGCATATCAGAGTGGGTGTCTTTATGTGCCTGTGTTACTGTGTGTAAATGTCTGCTGTGTATTCGTGTGTGTTTGTGTGCATTGTGTGTGTATATCTGTGTGTGTGTTTGTGTGTGTGTGTTTGTGTGCGTGTGTGTATCTGTGTGTGTTTGTGTGCGTTGTGTGTGTGTGTGTGTGTGTGTGTGTATCTGTGTGTGCTTGTGTGTGTAGTACCTGTATGTTGTGTGTATCTCTGTGTGCATGCGTGTATGTATGTGTGTATTTTTGTGTAAAAGTGTGTCTGTGTGTATGCATCTGTGTGTGTATTTGTGAATGAGAGTATGTCAGTTAGAGTGTGTGTGTGTGTGCTCGCATGTGCATATGTGTATCTGAGAGTGTGTGTGTGTGTGTTTAATGATGCATGCATCTTTACGCTGCCTGTTGAAGATGGAAGTTTGGGAATATGTCAAAAACGTGCAGGGAGAGTTAAGTGTTTCAGGTAGTGTGATAAAACTCCATCTCAACTCAAGAAATGAAACCACATCATTATATTTCTTTATTCAAACATAATATGCTAGGCTATATGAATGTATCACAACTTTGTTGATAATTGTAGAGGTCAACATTGTTTTAATATTGGTGCAGATAGCTTGGTGAACAATGTAGGCTATGATGCAGGAAACCGACACAATGCAAGTCACACCTTAAATTAGCCAACATAAATACCTGGGTGGCACATACTGTAGGCTAAATTTATTAATGAACGTTTTAGTCCATGTGAATGATCACTTGGTAATATATAGCCTACTTAGAAAGGTTGTCCTTTCAAGTATTTGTTTTTAAATGTGGAGATGTTCCTTCTGATCTGAGAAATTAACCGTGAAAGGGTTTTATTTTTAGGCTGTTTGTTCTATGTTACCAATTAAATATTATCATTGTTGTTGATATTACTCTTTTATTGTTTTTTAAGAACATAAGAAGAACATAAGAATACATAATGATGAGAACGGGCCGTTCGCCCATCTTGGCTCATCATGTCCTAATCTAAAGAACATCTAGTACTACATCTAGCCTGGCCTTGAATAGCCCGAGCGTTTCTGCCTCTACTACCTGACCTGGCAAGCTGTTCCAGGCATTGACAACTCTCTGTGTAAAGAAAAACTTCCTAATATCTGTGCGGAATTTGCCTTTAACTAATTTCCACCTGTGGCCTCTTGTTCTGCTGACCCCACTTATCTTAAAAAATCTTTGGTATTTTACTTTGTTAATCCCTTTTAGGAATTTAAAACCTAAATCAAATCCCCCTAAGTCTCCATTTGCTAAGTTTAAATAGATTGAGTGCCTTAAGTCTATCATCATAACTTTTACCTTTCATACCAGGTATCAGTTTAGTTGCCCTTCTTTGGACTTTTTCAAGAGCTTCAATATCTTTCTTGTAGTGCGGTGCCCAGAACTGCACACAGTATTCTAAGTGCGGTCTGACAAAGGCGTTATATAACATTAATATAACCTCCTTTGATTTATACTCAATACTTTTTGCTATGTATCCCAGCATCCTGTTGGCTTTTTTCACTGCTGTAGCACACTGCTTTGATGCAGATAGGCTTTGATCAACTACAACTCCTAAATCCTTTTCAAATTGAACACCTACTAACTTTTCTCCTCCCATAAAATACTCCTGTCTAATGTTTTTATTTCCCACATGCATAACTTTACATTTAGCAATATTGAACGTCATCTGCCATGTATCTGCCCATTTTTGGATTTTGTTTAAATCATCTTGGATTACTTTAGTCGATTCCAAACTGTTTGCCAAACCCCCAAGTTTAGTATCATCTGCAAATTTAACTATTTTGCTACTAATGTCCATATCCAGATCATTTATGTAAATAAGGAAGAGCAGAGGTCCCAGCACCGATCCCTGCAGGACACCACTGCCCACAGCACCGAGGTCAGATTCGGCCCCACTCTTTGTATTCGCCCTTGCAGCCAATTTTTAACCCACTGTGAAACTACTCCTACAATTCCTACTGATTTCATTTTAGCAATGAGCCTCTCATGTGGTACCTTGTCAAATGCTTTCTGAAAGTCCAAATATATAACATCATAAGCCTGGTTCAGGTCAACACACTTTGTAGCCTCTTCGAAAAAGTCCAGGAGGTTTGTTAGGCATGACCTCCCTTTGAGAAATCCATGCTGGCTCTCCCTTAAAATACTATTATTTTTCAAGAATGATTCCAACTTATCCCTAATAATACATTCCAGCATTTTACATGCGATGCAAGTTAAACTGACAGGCCTATAGTTCCCTGGGTCAGTACGGTCCCCTTCTTATATATTGGAATTATACTACCCTGCTTCCAGTCATCTGGTATTTCTCCAGTGATTATGGATTGACTGAAAATATCTGTCAATGGTTTATATATAATTTCCCAAGTTCTTTGAGTACTCTGGGATATATGCCATCCGGGCCTGCTGCCTTATTTGTCTTAAGTTTTTGTAGTTTTTGTAGTACTTCTACATCCCTTATCTCAAAGTCCTCCAAAACATTCCGTACCTTGTCTATACATTTAGGCATATTTATAACCTCTTCTCTAGTAAAGCTCTCCACAAAGTAACTGTTTAGTGTGTTTGCAATGTCCTTATTATTATAAACCAAAGTTCCTTCCTTATTCTTAATGCACTTAACCTCATCCTTAACTTTCCTTTTTCTACTACAATATTGAAAAAACTTCTTAGGGTTACTTTTTGCATCTTGGGAAATTTTAATTTCAAACCGCCTTTTAGCTGCTCTTATTTCCTTTTTAGCCTTAGCCCGCATATTACAATAATCTAACTTGTTTCTCTCTGAGTTATCCTTTTTATATACTCTATACAGTCGTTTCTTTTGCCTCAAAATCACCCGTAAAGATTTAGTCATCCACTGCGGAGACTGTTTTTTCATCCTATTTTTCCTTACTTTGGGGATGAATTTACACTGTACATCTACAATAACCCTTTTAAATATAGTCCATTTTTCATTCACAGTTCTGCAATCTAGAAGTTTTACCCAATCTATATTACTTAAATTATCTCTCATTTTATTAAAGTCAGCTTGTCTAAAATAAAAAATTCGAGAGTTAGAGGAGGCTGTCTTAACTTGCCAAAAATATCAAAAATAACTGCACTGTGGTCACTTGCCCCTATTGGTTCTCCTACCTCTGTGCTGCAAATTCTATCAGGATTGTTACACAAAACCAGATCCAGTATTGATTTCCCTCTCGTAGGCTGAGTAACAGACTGTACCAAAAAGCAGTCATTGACCATATCTAAAAACTCCTCTTCACATTTGCCCTGACCTGTCACTATCTCCCAATTGATAGAGGGGTAATTGAAGTCGCCCATTATTATGGTCTCTCCTTCAGCACAGATTTGTTTTATGTTATCAAAGAGCGTACTATTTATGTTACTGTCTGAAGCTGGAGGTCTATAACATACTCCTATATTAAGGCCCTTCTCACGATCTCCCAATAATCTAATCCAGATGTCCTCACAAGAAACTAATGGGTTTATACCTGGAATTTCCTGCACATTAAGATAGTCTTTCACATAAAGGGCCACTCCCCCTCCTCTTTTATTAGTTCTATCCTTCCTAAACAATTTGTACCCCTCTACATTATATTTATCCCCATCCACTGCGCCAAGCCATGTCTCAGTAATCCCAACAATGTCATAACCCACATTCAACATGACAGTCTCCAGTTCCAAAAATTTATTTTTTATACTTCTCGCATTTAAACACATGAGCTTCATAGCCTTGCTCACACTTACGTTGCTACTGTTTCTACTATTCCTCTCCCGCTCCCTCACTCCCTTCCATCCCAAGCCACACTTGCTAAAATTTTGTTTACTCAAGACTTTATTACTGCTTTCACTGTTATATGTAGTCTTGACAGACTCCATCTGGGCAGTCTGCACCACCCTACCCATTTCGCTCTCTATCCTCCCTGCCCCCCGAGTCCCTAGTTTAAATAATCCTGCGCTACCCTAAGCATACGCTGCCCCAGAGCGTAGGTACCCATTCGGTTCAGGTGTAACCCATCGCGCTTGTATAGGTCACCCCTGTTCCAGAAGAAGTCCCAGTGCTCAATAAATCTATACCCCTCTTTCCTACAGAAGGATTGTAGCCACATGTTAAACCTATAGATAAACTTCAGCTTCCCTCTGCTTGCACGTGGTACTGGTAGAATTCCCGAGAAGACTACCGTGGAGGTTTTGCTCCTAATCTTCGCTGCTAGATCCTCAAATTTATCTTGCAGGACCTCCAACCTGCCCTTACCCATGTCATTGGTCCCTACGTGGACCCAGATCCCCTTCTGCTTTGGCCAGGAGCTTGTCCACACGCTCAAGGAGATCTCCAACCTGGGCACCAGGCAGGCAACACACCGTGCGAGTCTCCTTGGCCTGGGAACAGACTATGCTGTCCACTCCCCTGATTATGGAATCCCCCACTACCAGCAACTCCCTTTCCCTGGGAGATGTGGCCATCAGGGTGTCCTGTGGCACATGCATCCCCCCGCTCTCAGGGTCACGGGCCACAGATTCCTGCAAGGGCTGGAATCTGTTGGACACCTCAACCTCTGGAGATGCCGCCCCTTTGTGGTGTGCAAGCCCTTTCCTACCTTTGTTTCTAACTGTGACCCACCTGTCACTTCCTGCCTGCTCTAAGTTCTTCCCTCCTCCCAGCCTAGGCATGCACACCTTCTCCCTAACGGACGTTCTAATTGGTTAGACATTCAAGAACCCTGGCAATTGGGGACTCTGTGCGGCCGATACGGCCGATACAGCCAATTGGCCCTCGAGAACAAGAATCTTGTCCTCGAGATGCTCAATGAGCTTGCAGCGGAGGCAGGTGAACAGCCCAAGGAAATCGCTTTCCAACAGGGCGATCATCCTGCACACCTCACAAAGTTTTGGTCACATTTAGGCCCCTAGCTGACTCCCTATCTCTCCCTAAGTTTAGATTTTTACTGTCTAGATGGAGTCAGCAATACCACTCTTAAAAAAGATGCTAGGTGGCTCCGGATAGAAGGCAGTAGGCCCTAACGTTAGTAGTAGGCTAACTGTAACTAGAGGGCCTCTTATAGCCACTTACCCAGCTACTGATATAAATACTATATTTAACGTTAGAGTTTACAACCTGGGTCCAACTATTTAGCAATCAAACCTTTGTAATATGCTAGCTACAAATACAAAATCACCAATCCACACCTTAAAAGATACTAGCTATCTACGTTATAGCTGAGCGCCTGGACAGCAAAACCCGGATATTATATACGCCTAAAACTTTCCGACGTACAATGCTTAGTTTATAAATAACTATACTAGACTACCGCAGTAATTCAATTTTCCCAATCGGTTGAACAGACGAACTTACGTTTAATTCGAGGTTGCTTCTGGGAGGGTGAAACAAAAACCTTGTTAGCTTTTTTGTGCCAATTTATACTAACAAGGAGAAAGGAAAAAAGCCCGTCCCTGTCCTTAAGGCAACAAAGGATTACACCTTAGAAGCAGAAACTCGTAACTAATGCGGTGATATATTTATATAACGTTTATATCGGTTAACGTTATATAGCTATATAGCTACATTAATTTTGGCAAGAGTAAAATGCCAGATACACAATACACAGCAAACAAACAGCCCACAGCCCACAGCAAATACACAGCAAACAAACAGCCCTCCTCAGGAAACAGGAAACAGGAAGTAGCGTCAACGTCTCAGCGTCACAGCATATTGTACGTCCCATTCATTGTCTCAGCTGAGGTTCAGATACATTTTAGCCAAAATATGTTTTGTTTATTTCAATATGCATGTGATTTTATGAGCTGAAAACAATGTCCAACAAGTTCAACATATGAACACAGGCATGAAAAATCTAAAAAAAATTACAATTATATTTGTGACAAATCAATGTTGCAATTGCCACACTGCTTTTCATGAAAACATTGTGGCACAATATATACTGTATGTGTGGACTAATATTTAACCATTATCCATGATTACATTGTTTTATGATGTGTTGCAAGTAAATTGAATTATTTTTTTGAAATAAATTACCCCTACCTACAACTGGCAAGTATGAAAGTAATTCTGTTGTTTATGTTGTACAGAACGAACCCAAACTCAGACACAGACAAAGTGGGTTTGAATGAAAAGAGAGATGATTTATTGGTTAACAGAGGTAGTGGAATCGATGAGCTGGAGGACTGGTGACGGGAACAGGACAACAGAAGAGGAGCACAGGTGGAGTGGGCGAGAAGAATGGGCAGGCAGGCTAAGGAAACCGGAGGGCAAGCAAGACGTGCAGGCAGGCAGGGCTGGCAGGATGAACAGGCTGGCAGACAGACGGGGAACGAACCTGAACACGTAGGGGAGACAACAGGAACAAGGGTTAACATGTACTAACAACAAACACAAAGATTAGCTAAAACGGAATATCAATTCGGATTTCGAGAGTCAAGTTCTACCGGGGTAGAGAAAACAACGATCTGGCGATGAATGACTGGAAAACCGGGGGAGGAATACTGCAGGGCTGATGATCTAGATGGGAGGCTGGGGTGCAGGAAACGGGTGACAGGATTAGAAGCATGTGAGCAGGATGAGAAGTAACCAGGAGTGAAGATTGAATAATGGAACATAATAAAACAATTAACACAAACACTCACGAGGGAAGAACACCAGAGAACAAACGAACACAGGGGAAAACAAGACAAGGAAAAGACGAGACAGGAACAAAGGGAATGTGACAGTTTATGAATGGAAGGGTTTACCACTTACCAGAGCGAATGGCATGTCCAGTCAAACAAACCCCCAGTTTGTGTGATTACGCCAGAACACCTGCCAGATGTACCTTTTGGGCCTAGCTGGTTGGAACCATGCTGAACCTTACCTGAGAATTCTCAGCGGTTTTCCAGCAGGACCTTTTCCAATTCGAATTTCCCATTGTAATCTTTGGACACGCTGCCTGATAGCCCTTTCTGCAACACTTTGGCAATGGCTTGCCCTTTTATGATAAGTGCTGACCTTGTGACAATACAGTTACTGTTACAGTTCCCAGATCCCATGCTGTGTGTCCATACTGGACTCCCATAGCCATGGCAATTTTAGGGCGGATCCATGGTCTGGTCTGCGAGACTACTGATAGCAGCAAGCAATGTGACCAGTGAGGTGCTTTCCCAGTACTCAAACCCTGCCCTGCTGGTGTGACGCGATATGACATTCTGATTATTTGATTAATCCTTTTTGATTAATCAATAAATTAGTATAGATACAATTGACAAATCTGGGTAGTTTGGTGAAATGTCATGACCACGCCCACCGTGGGGAAAAGCATTGGCAACTGGAACCCGAGCACGTCAGTTTAACAGAAGTGATGTTAGAGACAACAGTCCATGTGGCCTCCCGCGTGGTCTAGTGGTATCAACGTCCGATGCTGGCCACGGCGACCGGGGTTCGATTCGCCATCGGGGCGCCAATTGACTGTCCGCCCCAGGGAGGGGGGAGGGAAGCCGACACACACAGTTTGCTGCGTAAAGGAGTGGTTCTGGGGTACCGGAATTACAGTCGACGGCACGACGAGTGTTGTCTCGGAGGAGGCAGCGCTTCGCCCTTGTCACTTCCAGTCACAGGACCAAGGCAGCGAACTATGAGGGAAGGGGGATTGAACTAGGCACACGGATAATTGGCTACCAAATTGGGAGAGAAATGGGGTAAAATCTAAAAAATATAATTATTTAAGACAACAGCCCATAATACTGTAATAGAGCACACATTGGGCATGGAGTTAGAGTGTGACTATCTCAATCTATTAACAATGGGCTAATCCACTCAATGCGATATATAAAAAGCCAGGCCCCTCTGACAGACAGAAATCAAAACAAGCTGCCTAATCACGTGGCAAGGAAAAACTCATATTATTAAACTGGTTTAATCGTGTGAGATTATCCCTGTCATATGATTGCCCAGCTGGATGTGATTTTTGCATTATCAACAGATTATTACTATTTTGGTAATCTCAGTAACCAACAAAGTCATTATGTAGTGGAGCTAAGCAATGAAAGATTTTGCAATTGAAATAGGAAAAGAATGCATTTGTCAGCGAAAGTTAAGGACAGACAACACCACTGGGGGTTAGTCAGAGCCCTGACCTAAATCCTATTGGAAACCTGTGGAATGACTTGAAGAGTGCAGTCCATCAACGGTCCACACGTAATCTGACTGAGCATGAACAATTCTGTAAGGAAGGCATATCCAAACAGACTCATGGCTGTAATTCCAGCGAACGGTGCTTCTACCAAGTACTAACTCAGTGGGGTGTAGGCTTAATATAATATATGCCATTTAGCAGACGCTTATATGTGGTCCCAGTGGGAATCAAACCTACAACCTAAGCATTTCCATTGCCATGCTCTACCAAATGAGCCACAGGGAACTTATCAATCCAAATTATTCTAAGTGTTTTAATTTGAATTAATGTTTTAATATTTAAAAAAATTCACTTGGAAATTGTAGGAGGGTGGCACGGTGGTGCAGTTGATGGCACTGTCCCTGCACAGCAAGAAGGTCCCGGGTTCTAATCCTGGCTGGGGGCCTTTCTGTGTGGAGTGGTTCTGTGTGGCTCAGTCCTGCCTCTCGCCCACGTGTATGCACGTGTGTTCATGTTTGAGTGCATGTAGAGTTTTTATTCATACCCTTGATAAAAATGAACAAAAGAGATCATATAAAATGAACTATATAAGTAATGAGGTATATTGTATGCTCAAAAAATGCAGAAAATGATATTCTTTAATAATAATGCATTGGCACGAACCACAATCTAATGGTTCATAAATAAATTAAAATCTAGAATCACAAATATTGACACCCCTGTTATCAGTACTTTGCAGTTTCTCCCTTTGCCATTATAACAGCAAGTAGTCACCTTCTGTAGTGTCATGGTTCCATCTATTTTAATAAGGGCCCCAGGGCCTGTGGATGAAAAACAACACCAAAGCATTAACCCCTTATTGCCTGAATTAAAAAAAAAAATTAAATTAATTTTTTGCTGTATTAAGGTCTTAAGGGGTTTGAGGCTAATTTGCAGCAATCGTCAACAAGGGGTTAAAGATCCACCACCATGTTTCACCGTAGGCATGAGGTGCTTTTCAACACGACTTGCATTCTTTGGACGCCAAACATAACGCTGATGTGCATGTCCAAAAACCTTGATTCGGCCACAAGACATGGTTCCAGTTGTAGTTCGGATGTAGTTTGGTGAATTCAAGACTCTTTGGTTGTGAGGGTGGTAGGTGATAGGCGCCACTCGCAGTGCCCCGGGGGATCAATAAGTTAAACTGTAGAGTCCTACAGTCTAACCACAAGCTCTGATCAACAGAGAATTAGGGAAGAGACGAACAAAAGGGAGGAACGGAAAATATCACCCAACGGGTGGTCAAGTGTCACACAGACACAAACAAAAGAAATAAAGAACTCCGCAGAGTAAATAAGGTGAGGGTAGCAAAACACCCGGTAAACAAAATACCTTATAATATTTCTTTTGAGAAAACAAACGAACAGAAGAGAGCTCCGCAGAGCTAGTAAGGTAAGGGTGGCGAAAGCACCCGACAAACAAAATACCTTATATATATATATAATCAGAAAAACTATACCCACGGTGGTAAAAATACCTCCACCGGATTACCCAAAGGTAATGGAAAACGGACAACGAAACCAAAGACAACCGAGTGTCCGAACAAATGAGAAAAGGCTAGTAGAGCCAAAAAGAACGAAAAATGAAAACCTAAAACACAGTCGCAGACTGCTCAAAAGAAACCAAACAAACTACTAACAGTAGTAAGGTTCCTAAATAAGGTTTCCTAAAGAGGTTCTTTTAAATAAGAAGGTTTTGAAGTAGAGAACGTTTTCTTTTACTAAAGTAAGTTTCTATTGAGTAGCGTCTTTAAAAAGACACCACAGACCTTACCGGCTTGATCGTAACAATGGCTTACGATTTCGCAAAGATCCGAAAACCAGCTGGGGTTTAAATAGGGAGGTAATTGGTGATTGATTTCATCTGCCCCTCCCACCAGAAAGGCGCAACACCGCCATCTGGTGGTAAGTCAGGGGAACAACCATGACATTGGTGAATTATCTTCAAAAGAGGCTTCCTTCTGGCAACTCTGCCATAAAGGCCATTGTCATGTAGCCTTCGTCAAATGGTAGCTTTAGACTTACATTTAAAAGAATAGTTAGGGGTATGAGTCATTGTGATCCAGATGTTTTCTGGAAAAAAATATATAATTAATAAAACAAAATATGTTTTTCTGAACAATTGTATGAGTAATGTAGGTTTGGAATTTTCTTACGTTTTTGAGCATAAAATATACCTCATTACTTATATAGTTTATTTCATACGATCTCTTTTGTTCATCTTTATCAAGGGTATGAATAAAAACGGAGCCTACTGTATGTCTATGCACATGAGCACAGAGCTGTTTGCCAGTAAAAATAAAGTACAGGGATTTAATAATTGACAAAGTAGTATAGTTGTACAGTAGTTGTACAGTTGTACAGTTGATACATTGTACCTTTCTGCTTCTTAAAGGACAGATATTGGGTCATGGTCACAACTACACATATTCAAAAAAAAAAAAACAACGAAGCTGACTTCTGTCATATTCACTGGATTGAGGTATGGTATGGTATCTTGAAAGATGACATCAAAGACTCCACGATGAAGAGTTGAAGGAAAAGATTGATCCTTCATATACAGCCAAGCATCTCCTTTTTGGATAAGACACATTGGAAAGCTTTAAGCTTCAGGTACCATGCTTTGATAGCATATTGAAATAACGATGCCTTTCAGAGAGGTGTATCTTTAAAGAGATTTGTGCCTGGGACCAAGGGAATTAACCAAGTGCGTTCTGGGAATTTGGCAAACCTGGAATGCTATGACTCAAGAAATTAAGCCAGGGGTAAAAGACAAAAAATTTTTTAGAGCATGCAATCACTGTTTTGCATGTGTGCGCTTGTGGTTTTGGGAAATTGAGGGTGCTTTTGCCTTTCTCCATTTTGACTTTTGAAAGTGCATCATCACATTCCAAACAATCTACTCTAATTCTACCAATGCACAACTATAAGAACAAAGTTTTAAAATGACTATGTTCAGTATGTTGGGTTCGGTACGTACCTCGGTTTTGAAGTAACAGGTCGGTACGTTTTTGTTACACCGGGAAAAAAAGAAATGCAAAACATAAAATTGCTTTTCATTTATTATGAACTTTGTAAACAGTGGCTAATTGGCCATGATTTACTGAACAAAGTACTGAAATGAGGACGAGAGGGAAATTCGTAGCGGGGCTCAATCACTTTCAACATATGCTTAAAGCCTGTGTTCTCGACAACAGTATGGTCGGAGAAAATGAAAATGAAATCTCTATCAGCGAGAGGCTGTTTAAATGGCATGGGGAGCTGGGTTTGCACTCCACTCTGTTTTTTTCCTTGTACCAGTGATATTCACATTCGAGTGATGCCGTCTCAAATGAGTAAGCAAGTTCAACGTACTGTCAGCGATATACACAACCTCAGTTGCACTATACTGACAGGCTGCTTCCAACCAAACGGTTCGGTACGAATACGTGTACCGTTACACCCAGGGGCGATTGTAGGATTTGACCTTTAGGGGGGCTCAGCCCCCAATGAGAACGTGAGATGTACACATGCAAAACACAGGCCAAAATTGATACACTGGTCTACAAAAAAAAAAAATTTCTTTCTTGCATGGACTTTGGAAACTGGTTTTGGCTCATTTTGGGCTGCTGAATCCAAATCTGAGCTCACATCAAGTTTTTGTGCTATCTATGCTCCATATTCATGGATTTTACAAAAGTTGACCATCCAATCTGGCAATTTTGGTGGGGATAAAACAGCAAAAGCTTGATTATTCTCACAAAACTACTTAATTTAGGGCCTTAAAATAATTGTACAAATGTTTTAAGTCATAAAAAAATGTTTTATATAAGTTTATGTTTTTTGTGATTTGCAGCTGTGAAGACTCTACCTAATCTGCTGTTAAGACTCTACCTAATCTAGGTTTTACAATTAAATATTGTAATTGAAGTAGATACCTTTCATTGTAAACATTTTTGCATCTATCGATCTTCTAATGCAACAGTGTTTTTCAACTTCGAGTATAAAATTGCTGCTTTCTCAAAAATAATGATTTTTCATAGTTCAAAAACCTGATGTGATAGGCAAAAACTAATGCCAGATTTGGATTCAGCACCCAAAAGTTAGCTAGAATCCGTTGAAAAACCCCATGCAAGAAAAATCGTGTTGACCAGTGTAATACATTTACTGTTACATTCCCCAAAACAAAAACACCATAATGGTGGTCGCTCTCAAAATTGAAATATCTGTGGTATTTTTTAAAATAGATATTAAGTAAAAATGTTTTTTAGAAAAGAATGACTAAACATTTTCAGGGGGGCTGAGATGAAAGACATGGTCTAAAATCACTACTGGTTACACCCCTAATGTTCAGTGAACAAATGTTCAGTTAGATCTATATTTCATATCTCTGCATTGCAACCTTGTTTTGATATGTTTCCATGGCACACAGATCAGAACACAGATGCAATATAATGTACAGTGCCTTGCAAAATTACTCAGACCCTTGGAAAGTTTTGAAATGTTGCTGGATTACAAATGATACGTTCACATTATTTTTACATTTAATATTTTTAATTAAAAACTCACATGCTCAAACTGATTAGTAGTAATTAATCAGCAAATGTCAGCAAAAAGTTTGAGTACACCTGCTGGAAACTAGGTTTATCTCATAATTGACAATGTTTACACCGTATACATTTCTGTAAATACTTTAAAATGACAAAAAACACATCAACAAAATGAACATCAAAGAAATGTTCAAGAAAATTATATTGAAAATTGAATCTTGGATTCCTCAAAATAGCCACCCTTTGCCGTGATAACAGCCTCACAAACACAGGCCATTCGGTTAATAAGTTTCAGCAGGAAATCACCCGATATGTCTTCCCAGCTCTCCTGCAGCAATTCCCAGAGAAACTTGTGGGTTGCTTTGCTTTGACTCTTCTGTCCAGTTTGTCGCATACAATTTCTATGGGATTGAGGTCTGGACAATGGGCAGGCCAGGTCATCAGTTTGAGTTGTCCTTCACGTTCCTCCTTCACCAGGTAGTTCTTGCACAACTTCAAGGTGTGTTTCGGGTCGTTATCTTGCTGAAGAATGAAGGAGTGCCCGATTAGCCATAGTCCAGATGGAAGGTGTACTCAAACTTTTGACCGGTAGTGTATGCCTGTACCTGCTCTGCTCCATCCATTATTCCTTCCATTCTGGCAGGTTTCCCAGCCCCTGCTGAAGAGAAGCATCCCCATAGCATGGTACTGCCACTACCATGCTTCACTGTAGGGATGGTGTTACGTGGGGCATAGGCAGTGTTTGGTTTGCACCATACATAACGTTTTGCATTTTGGCCAAAAAGCTCTATTTTAGTCTCATCTGACCCCAAAATCTTTTCCCATATCTTAGCTTGACCACTCACAAACTGTTTAGCAAACTCCAGGTGGGCTTTGAGATGTTTTGTTTTAAGTAATGGCTTTTTCTTACCACCCTGCCATACAGGCCAGTATTACGCAGTGCTCTTGATATTGACTGTTGCGTTACATTCATTTCACCAGCAGATGGCAATGTGCATTCTCTCAAGCTCCGAGTACTGAACCCATTTTTGACACAGTGTGTTGGAAACACCCAATGCTTCAGAAAGCCCCATTTCGCCATCACTAACCATATCCCTGGCTTCCTGAGAAAGATCTTTAGTCTAATTTTTTTTTGTCTTTCCTTCAAATCCACTCCCACTATTTATTTCATTTCCAGTATCTACATCACTTTTTTTTAAAAGGTTGTATTTCAATGATAAAGGGGATTTTAAAAACAGATTCAAAGAGGATGGCGGCACGGTGATGCAGTGGTTAGCACTGTCGCCTCACAGCAAGAAGGTCTCGGGTTCGAATCCAGGCCGGGGGCCTTTCTGTGCGGAGTTTGCATGTTCTCCCCGTGTCCGCGTGGGTTTCCTCCGGGTACTCCGGTTTCCTCCCACAGTCCAAAGACTAATTGGAGAGTCTAAATTGCCCGTAGGTATGAGTGTGTGAGTGAATGGTGTGTGTGCCCTGCGATGGATTGGCGACCTGTCCAGGGTGTATTCCTGCCTCTCGCCTGGAACGCATGCCCCCCCCCGCGAGGAATAAGCGGTTTAGATAATGGATGGATGGATGGATGGATTCAAAGAGGTTTGAGGCGATTGTGTTTGTATTGTTGCTTAGAGTTCGGCGTTTATCATCAGAAAGGTAAAGGGATAAAATATTTGCTCTTAAGGTAAACGTTTGTCGCCGTTAGGGGACAGAGAGGGAATTTTCCATTTTTTCCCCCATCTAGCTTCGGAAAGCTTGTTAAAAAGTTACCGATTTGTATCACACCTAGCAGACGCAAGGTTTTTTGTGGTTTTTCGCCCTCTCAGGAGCAAATCCAAGAGTAGGAAATACACTATAGCTAACTAGCTTTTTGTTGGTAAATTTAAATTTAAATTGTTGTATTTCAAGCGTAGAGCGTATAGCCGTTTCGGTTGGCTGCTACCAGGGCTCTTGTTACACAAACCGCACCGAAAGTTTTTTAATTCGCTTTAAAGGTTGTTTCCATTTAGACATTTCTGCACCTGGGTGTTCGGAACCGAGGTGTATAATATTTTTTATCGACTTGGTGTCTCTGTGTGGGCAGTAATTCGTTCAGTGTAGGGAGAGCAGTAGGTATATTCAGGGGTGAAAATGTGGCCACCGGCAGTGCAGTGTGAGTGTTGTAGGATGATTGCGTTTCTGGAAGAAGGCTTCCAGGAGTGTTTCATATGCGACAGATGCCAGCTTGTAAAGCATCTCGAGAGCAAGATCCTTGATCTCGAAGCCCAACTTGCTGGTCTCAACTGCCCTGCAGAATCTGTAGAGTTCCAGGAACTAATTAGTACGCCCATTAGAGAGTTAGCCTGCACGCCAAAGCGGGGTAGGGGGGAGACTCTAGAGCAGGTAGGGAGAGAGAGAGTTGGGTGACGGTAGGGCCCCAGCGTAGAAAAGGGCGCGCACATGCAGGGGCGGCATCTCCAGAGATTGTGGTGTCCAACCGATTCCAGCCCTTGCAGGAAGAGGATCTGGCCCAGCCCTCTGTGAGCGGAAGGACTGATGAGCCCCAGGGCACCCTGGCGGCCATGCTACCTAGGAAAAGGGAGTTAATTGTAGTGGGGGATTCAATTATTAGAGATGTAGACAGTATAGTCTGTTCGCGGGAAAAGGAATCTCGCATGGCATGTTGCCTGCCTGGTGCTCAGGTTGGAGATCTCCTGGAACAGGCGGACAAGCTCCTGGCCAGAGCAGGGGTGGATCCAGTGGTCATGGTCCATGTTGGAATCGATGACATAGGTAAAGGTAGGTTTGAGGTTCTGCAGGACAAATTTATAGAATTAGGAACAAAGTTAAGGGGCAGAACCTCCACGGTGGTCTCCTCTGAAATTCTGCCAATTAACGTGCTAGCAAAGGCAAGCAGAATTTTATATGGAGGTTTAACACATGGCTACAAACCTGGTGCAGGAAAGAGGGGTACAGGTTTATGGGGCACTGGGACTCCTTTTGGAACATGGGTGACCTGTACAAGCGGGATGGGTTACACTTGAACCGGAGGGGTACAGATGCATTGGGCCAGCATATGCTTAGGGTAGCGGAGGAATATTTAAAATAGGGACTGGGGGGGCAGGGAGGGAAATTAGTAGTAGTATTATGGATAGGGAGGTACAGACTGCCCAGATGGAAGATACCAGGGCGGAGTATAATAAATCTGAGGATATCATTAATAAAGATTTATTTTATCATAATGTGAATAGAGGTGGTTCGGCACACTCAGGTGTGGAGGGGAAGGACAATGTAAGTGTGAGTAAGGCTATGAAGCTCATGTGTTTAAATGCAAGAAGTATAAAAAATAAATTTTTGGAACTGGAGACTGTCATGTTGAATGGGGGTTATGACATTGTTGGGATTACAGAGACATGGCTTGGCGCAGCGGATGGGGAGGAATATAATGTAGAGGGTACAAATTGTTTAGGAAGGATAGAACTAATAAAAGAGGAGGGGTGGCCCTTTATGTGAAAGACTATCTTAATGTGCAGGAAATTCCAGGTATAAACTCATTAGTTTCTTGTGAGGACATCTGGATTAGATTATTGGGAGATCGTGAGAAGGGCCTTAATATAGGAGTATGTTATAGACCTCCAGCTTCAGACAGTAACATAAATAGTACGCTCTTTGATAACATAAAACAAATCTGTGCTGAAGGAGAGACAATAATAATGGGCGACTTCAATTACCCCTCTATCAATTGGGAGATAGTGACAGGTCAGGGCAAATGTGAAGAGGAGTTTTTAGATATGGTCAATGACTGCTTTTTGGTACAGTCTGTTACTCAGCCTACGAGAGGGAAATCAATACTGGATCTGGTTTTGTGTAACAATCCTGATAGAATTTGCAGCACAGAGGTAGGAGAACCAATAGGGGCAAGTGACCACAGTGCAGTTATTTTTGATATTTTTTGGCAAGTTAAGACTGCCTCCTCTAGCAAATTTTCTATTTTAGACGAGCTGACTTTAACAAAATGAGAGAGAATTTAAGTAATATAGATTGGGTAAAACTTCTAGATTGCAGAACTGTGAACGAAAAATTGACTATATTTAAAAGGGTTATTGTAGATGTACAGTGTAAATTCATCCCCAAAGTAAGGAAAAATAGGATGAAAAAACAGTCTCCGCAGTGGATGACTAAAGCTTTACGGGAGATTTTGAGGCAAAAGAAGCGACTGTACAGAGTATATAAAAAGGATAACTCAGAGAGAAACAAGTTTGATTATTGTAATATGCGGGCTTAGGCTAAAGGGAAATAAGATCAGCTAAAGGCGGTTTGAAATTAAAATTTCCCAAGATGCAAAAAGTAATCCTAAGAAGTTTTTCAATATTGTAGTAGAAAAGGAAAGTTAAGGATGAGGTTAAGTGCATTAAGAATAAGGAAGGAACCTTGGTTTATAATAATAAGGATATTGCTAACACACTAAACAGTTACTTTGTTGAGAGCTTTACTAGAGAAGAGGTTATAAATATGCCTAAATGTATAGACAAGGTACACAATGTTTTGGAGGACTTTGAGATAAGGGACGTAGAAGCACTACTAAAACTAGTAAAACTTAAGACAAATAAGGCAGCAGGCCCGGATGGCATATATCCCAGAGTACTCAAAGAACTTCGGGAAATTACTTATAAACCATTGACAGATATTTTAATTCAATCCATAATCACTGGAGAAATACCAGATGACTGGAAGCAGGATAGTATAATTCCAATATATAAGAAGGGGGACCATCCTGACCCAGGGAACTATAGGCCTGTCAGTTTAACTTGCATCGCATGTAAAATGCTGGAAGGTATTATTAGGGATAAGTTGGAATCATTCTTGAAAAATAATAGTATTTTAAGGGAGAGTCAACATTTTCTCAAAGGGAGGTCATGCCTAACAAACCTCCTGGACTTTTTCGAAGAGGCTGCAAAGTATGTTGACCTGAATCAGGCTTATGATATTATATATTTGGACTTTCAGAAAGCATTTGACAAGGTACCACATGAGAGGCTCATTGCTAAAATGAATTCAGTAGGAATTGCAGGAGTAGTTTCAGAGTGGATTCATAATTGGCTGCAAGGGCGAATACAAAGAGTAACAGTAGGTGGGGCCGTATCTGACCTCGGTGCTGTGGGCAGTGGTGTCCCGCAGGGATCGGTGCTGGGACCTCTGCTCTTCCTTATTTACATAAATTATCTGGATATGGACGTCAGTAGCAAAATAGTTACATTTGCAGATGATACTAAACTTGGGGGTTTGGCAAACAGTTTGGAATCGACTAAAGTAATCCAAGATGATTTAAACAAAATCCAAAAATGGGCAGATACATGGCAGATGACATTCAATATTGCTAAATGTAAAGTTATGCATGTGGGAAATAAAAACATTAGACAGGAGTATTTTATGGGAGGAGAAAAGTTAGTAGGTGTTCAATTTGAAAAAGACTTAGGAATTGTAGTTGAACAAAGCCTATCTGCATCAAAGCAGTGTGCTACAGCAGTGAAAAAAGCCAACAGGATGCTGGGATACATAGCAAAAAGTATTGAGTATAAATCAAAGGAGGTTATATTAATGTTATATAATGCCTTTGTCAGACCTCACTTAGAATACTGTGTGCAATTATAGGCACCGCACTACAAGAACAATATAGAAGCTCTTGAAAAAGTCCAAAGAAGGGCAACTAAACTGATACCGAGTATGAAAGGTAAAAGTTATGATGATAGACTTAAGGCACTCAATCTATTTAAACTTAGCAAACGGAGATGTCTGTCATCTGACCAACAGCAGTGCAAGTTAAATTAAATTCCTCTCACTGCCTTCTCTGCTATTAGATTTGTGCAAGCTTCCCTATCTTACCCTTCCTGCTTCAGTGATAACAATCTCCTGTGCAGGTGTGCACAGTATGGGTGAGGGGCAATATTGACCATTAGCTTTGTTGTGAAACTGACATGATCAAGCAATCCCAGGTTTCCGATACCAGACTAAGTGGCAGGATTGTGCTGAATAGAGGTAGGTGTGTTCATACACCAATCCATGTGTCACTTGCAAAAATGTTTTGGCTTATTTGTTTTAAATCACATTTTTATGCACTTCAAAGGTTTCAAACAAAATCGATAGGCTATTGCAGGATCAGGCATTTGCAATGGTCTGTAATTTATTTTTATTTTTAAATGAATGATATGGATTCACGTTTTGCGACACTCAACAGATGCAGGGGCCATAACCCTTCACACAAGGGAGGGAGAAAGATTTACTGACACTTTGACAATGAGAGAATTTACTGACACTTTTGTGACTTTGAGGCAAAAACAGACAACTGCATTTAATGTGAAGGCCAAAGAGACACGGCCTGGCAGTATGGTCTTTCCTTGTTGCATCAATGGACTGCAAGAGCAGACACTACAATGAAGGCTTGAGATGTCCTGTGCATTCTAAATCAGGTTTCTGCATAACAACTATATTATATGCTGTACAAACAAGGTCTGAGTTTGTTGGATCAGAACCATGTGAAAAGCCACTCTGTAGGATAATTCTGACATAAGAATACAGTGCTTCTTTTTAGGGTATTATAGTATATATACTGTATACAGTATATCTTATCAAACATCCTGGTCTGGAATGGCTTTACAAACCTTATATTTTGCACAATGCACATTCATACTACTGAATCCTCACAGAAGATGGGAACAGCAGTACCTACACATGGAATATGAATCTGCAACTTATTAGTCACAGACTAGCACCCTGTCTGCATGTTTAATCGCTCCACTCAGATCGAGGATTGTACAGCATCCTTGTGTAAGTGTGACCGGTGTCTTTCTGCGTTGTGTATTTGTAATTATTTGTCCAAGGAGGAGGCGGACAACGTCTTTCTTTGGTCTCTGACCGTTTATTCTTGCGATATTGGGAGCTAGCTAGTTGGTCCGCAGCTCCAGCTCTTTTCACATTTGACATCGCCGGAAAGAGGCAGAGGGGGTGGAAAACCCAAAGTTATAAGGGGCGACATGACAGGAAATGGGGTCACAGCAGGAGGGGCTACGAATTTCCTGGTGAATATACAGTAGCCCATTACAGTAAAAAAAGAAAATTCTTTTTTTTTTTTTTTTTTTTTTTTTCTTTTTTATTCTTTATTAAATAGTGCACAAATCACAAAATTATGACACATCTGTACAATGGGATATTAACAAAATGAGTCAATATATTAACAAGTATGCACTTTCCATCCCCCCCCTTTTACCTGTCCATCCCATACCAAAAAAAAAAAAAAAAAATTCAAACAATAATAGAAAATAATTTAAACCCTCCCCTGCCGCCCCCCCCACCCATCAGACACACAAACATGCACGCGAATGCACCCATACATGCGTGCGTGCCACAACACCACATGCCTACCCCCCACTCATACTCCCACCCATACACACACACTCAGACACAAGACAAGACAACCAAGACCGAAAATGACACCACCCGCCAAGACACAAAACAACAAGACAACACCCAACAAGACACAACATACCAGGGCAGAACGAGACAGTACACAGTATAATGTCTATATAACACAATACTAATAATAGCTAAAATAATAATAATACTTTAAACTAAAATTTTAATAAATTCATTATTAAGGAGCACTGTAGAAACAATGTTATCTTGCTTTTTATTTTAGAGTGATCTACATATCTGTTATCTTATCCCAACCTTCCACCATGGAAATTCCCTGCCATTTCTCCTTAAACTTTGTATAATCCTCTGTGGCATTATACATATGATCTTCTAAGATGTAATTATGCTTAACCAAAGCTTTGAATCTAACAAGGCGTAATTCTTCTAGTTTGTCAGTTCTAAAAATAAATATCTTACCTAAGAGAATAATGTAATTATCGATCTCTTGGCAATTTTGTTTCAAATTACCTAACAAAATAGTAGGAAGATCTATGCAGAAATGGTCACTATAGCAAGTAAACCATTGTTGTAGTTGTATCCAAAACAAGGCAACGTGTGGGCAGTACCAAAATAAATGTGATGCTGATTCAACCTCCTCCTGACAGAATCTGCACATAGGGGATTGTTCCATACTCCATATATTGAGCATCTTTTTAGTAGGCAAAAAGTATATAATAGCTTGAATTGAAAATATCTAAAGATGTATTAATTGTGATTTTATATGTTAAACCAAAAACCTTACACCATGGTATAGGGACATCTAATAAATGTTCCCATTTGTCCATAGTCTTGTATGGATGAGCTGTCCATGAATTTTTCCACAAAAAGTAGTCATAAATGCTTTTGTTTATTTTATTATTCTTCAACCATATAACGTTTTTCATATGTGGTCGACAAACTAATTCTTGATGTACATCTTTATTAATGGCTCTTTTCCATTTTTGTGGGAGAGCTGCAATAAGTTGATTAAACATTTGTAATGAACAGATACTTCCATACATTTTTAAAAATTGTTCATGGGACATAATTTTTCCTCCAGGGTCCATAAGATCATTAACGAAAATGACCTTATTTTTAAACAATTTCTCCCAAAATATAGGTATTCCATCAATCAAAATATTTGAATTAAACCATAACATTTGCTGTAAAAATTGTTCAGATTGATCTGGTGGGTGATACTGAAATTGTAACCAGCTTTCAATAGCTTCTTTCAAAAAGGAGACAAGTTGTAAAATATATCCTTTTCTATTAAAGTATAGTATTTAGTTTGCAGTTGCATAAATGGGAATAATGCATTATATATTGGGTGTACATTCTTAAGTAATCTACTAGAGAACCAATCTGGATTAAAATAAAATTTCTGCACCAAGGAAGCCTTCAATGAAAGATTCAATGCCCTTAAATTCAAAAGTTTCAATCCTCCTTGTTCATACTCATTATATACAAATTGTCGTTTAACCTTATCTGGCTTGCCGTTCCATATAAATTTAAATATTTTCTGCTCATATGCTTTAAAAAGAGCTTCCCCTGGAGATGGTAAGGACATGAGTAAGTAAGTAAATTGGGACACAATTAACGAGTTTATCAGAGTGATTTTACCATATATTGTCAGATTTTGTCCCTGCCAAGGTTGAAGTATTTTATCTACCTTATTAAGTCTATTCATAAAATTTAAAGTTGTAAGTTCACTCATATTTTTGGGATATGGATACCAAGTACATCAACTGGCCCATCCGTCCATTTAATTGGGAGTCTACAGGGAAGAGTAAATGTTGTACCTTTCAGTGATCCTATCCTCAACAAGGTACACTTGTCGTAATTAGGTTTTAAACCTGACAATTTAGAGAAGGAATCTAAGTCACTTGTTAAAGCTTGTAAGGACGAGAGGTGTGGGACTTAATGGGAAATTTGTATCATCTGCATACATAGATATTTTAACGTTTATGCCATTTACTTCTAGACCCTTTATATTTATATTAGATCTTATTTTAATTGCCAATATTTCAATTGCCAAGATAAATAGATATGGTGATAATGGGCAGCCTTGTTTAACCCCTCTTAACAATGAAATACTTTCTGAAAAATTACCATTATTTAAAATCTTACATGTTGATTTATTATACATAATCTTAACCCATTTTATCAATGAGTCACCAAAATTAAAAAACTCTAGACATGTAATAATATATTCAAGTCTAACCTTGTCAAAGGCTTTTTCAAAGTCTGCAATAAATATCAGCCCTGGTTTATTTAAAGTTTCATGATATTCAATAATTTCTAATAATTGTCTAATGTTATCACCTATATACCTACCCTGTAGAAATCCAGATTGGTCATTATGAATAATATTGGCTAAAACCTTCTTTATACGTTGAGCTATACATTTAGCCAATATCTTTGCATCACAGCATTGGAGTGTAAGCGGCCTCCAATTTTTTATATAAACTGGATCTTTATATTGACCGTTTGCATCGTGTTTTAAAAGCAAAGAAATTATACCTACTCTTTGTGTATCTGATAATTCTCCTATTGCATATGCATAATTAAAACACTCAAGTAGTGGTTCTTTAATTAATTGATAAAATGTCTGATAAACTTCAGTCGGGATCCCGTCAAGTCCTGGAGTTTTACTAGGTTGGAAGGAATTAATTGCAGAGTGGAGCTCTTCTTCTGTAATAGCCCCTTCACATAGGATTTTATGTGTCGCAGAAAGCATAACTTGATTATTTGGAAAAAAGGGTTTAAAAATATTTTCATCAGGTGAGACAGGTGTAGATTGAAATGAAAATATTTTTTTAAAATAGTTAGCTTCTTCTCCTAAAATTTCTGTAGATGAAGTAAGTGTTGCCCCATTATTTGTAGTCAATTTCATAATATTTTTTTTGTGGAGTTTCTATATTGAAGATTTAAAAAAAACTTAGTGCATTTCTCACCCTCCTTAATCCACGTGGCTTTATTTTTATTATATATACTATAAGATTTTTCTTGATATAGTTCCAATTCTTTCTGCTTTCCATCCAGGTCATCCAACATATTAACATATATATTAGTAGAGTTATCAATTTTTTGCGTTAATATTTCAATTTCTCTCATCAATTTTTTCTCCTTAGACATAAATTGCTTATACTTTCGTGATGAGAATTGGATTGCATGTCCTCTAAAAGCGCATTTAAATGCATCCCAAACGATCAGTGGGTTTGCTGATCCTATATTATGATGGAAAAAATCTTTAATAAACTCTTTTGTTTTAACTAAAAATATATCATCTTTTAATAAGGTTTGGTTAAATTTCCAGTATCCTTTGCCCCTAGGTGAATCAGTAATGGCTATATGTAACGCAATGAGTTGGTGATCCGATCTCAATCGATCTCCAATTATCACCTTATTCACTTTTGGAGCAAGAGAAAAAGAAATCAAAAAATAATCAATTCGGCTTGCTTGATTTGCCCTCCGCCATGTATATCTAGCTAAATTTGGATATTTAAGTCTCCATACATCCACAAGGTCAAGGGTATGCATAATATTTAAGATTTCCTTACATGCATTTGGATGATAATTTGAAGATTGATTCCCTTTACGATCAAGTAGAGTGTCCAAAACTGTATTATAATCTCCGACCATAATTATACGGTCATTTGTAAGCCCTTGTATACTCTTGCTGATTACCTCAAAAAAAAGTTGGTCATCTTTATTTGGAGCATAAAGGTTGATTAGACATATTTCTTTACTCTCAATAATAATATTTAGAATAACCCATCTCCCAAGAGGATCTACAGAAGATGATAATATTTTGAAATCTAAATTATTTTTAAAAAGTACCATAACTCCTTTTGAATTCTTTAGTCCATGAGAGAACCTGATTATACCTCCCCATTCTTTTTGCCAATTAAGTTCATCTGTCAATAATGAGTGAGTTTCTTGCAAACAAAAAATATGATATTCTTTATCTTTAAGCCATGTAAAAATCTCTTGTCTTTTCTTTTTTATCTGCTAATCCATTGCAGTTATAGCTAGCTATACTTAATTCATCCATCTACAGCCGATTCCCCACAGTTTTAACCAATAAGCCATTTTAAATAATATCAAGCATTCTACAATATAAATGTTACTTTTTGATTCTCTTTGATTTATAATTAGTATATAATTCAGTGCTCCAAAATAAATTATAATTCCTATAAATGTTAGTAGGGATACATTTCCAACAGAGGAAATTAAATAACTATTTTTAAAGAATAATAAACTAACAGAATTAACAATTATAGTTTTAACAAAGAAAAAAACAAAAGTTAAATAATGAATGTAGAAAAACTTTACATAAGCAGCAATACCACAAGGTACATACATAACGTGCTACTGTTTAATAATATACAAGAAGTCCTGTCCCGCCCCCCCCCCTCACACAAACCCCACAAATATCACATAAAGACATATATTTAAAACCACCCGTACCTACAACCCCCCACGCACACACACATACAAACCACAACATGAAGCATACACACCCACAACATGAACACACACACCTACACTCTTCTACACCATGGAACCCAGACACATACACCCACCCACAACATGAAGCACAGACAAGGGTGGAGCCTTTCACTACACCTAGCATTGGCTAGAGAAGTGTAAGGAGGGAGGAGAGGAGAGGAGGTTTAGTTGCCTACCAATCCTCCTGCATCACACCTAAATATATTTGATAATTAACTGGCTACAGGCTAGAGAGTTACATACTAAAGGGAAATAATGTGGCAGTTCTCTCTAATAGTAATAATAACCTGAATCTGAATAAAACTTAATTCATTGTTCTCTTTTAACTAATGTGTCACTTTTAGCTAATGTGTCACTTAACGGTAGAAATACAGGTCAAAAGAAAAACACAAAAAGGAGAATGCTTCTACCATATTCATAATGTATTAATAATTGACAGTGTATCCTGCTTGTACATAAGTTCATAGATGCTCGCACCAAGTAGACAAAGTTAGATGGGCTACTTATCTTGCAGTAAATAAGGTGTGGGTTTCTTCGTCTGGCCCATTTATCCATCGATGATCAGCTACGTCGATCGTTGGAGATCGTTTCAATGAGTGCACTGCCCATTTCGTCAGAATGGCAGTACATGAAACTGACAACGAGAAAAAAAAAAAAAAAGAAAAAAGGTAACTGTTGGAATTTGTATTCCTTGTTGCGATCACGTCCATTCAGCGCGATTTTCAAAAGTGTTCATCAATACAAATGTCAGGCAGACCGCCACTGTCCTTTGCATGGCCTATGTCCATATCTCACTTTATCCGAGATTGTCCAGGAAAGCTTGAGCGTCCTTGGGCTGACTGAATGACCGGATAACTTCTCCATGTGTTATCTTTAGTACCGCTGGAAAGCGCATTGAGAAACGGATATTTTTTCGGATTAGAGTATCACATACCCCGTTAAAGGACCTCCGCTTCAGGCGAACACTCGGAGACAGGTCTTGTTGGATAAGAATCTTCCTTCCCTCAAATTCCAGTGCCCCCCTTGACTTGGCTGCAGCGATTATCCTTCCTTTCTCTGAAAAATTGTGGAGTTTAATTGTTATTGGTCTTGGATTATCGGCGGTGACGGACCGAAGCCTCTATGGGCTCGGTCCAGCTTGATCACCCCTTTCTTGGTTTCAAGATCCAAAAATGTGGGAAGCCAGGATTCAAAGAAGCGAAGTGGTTGTTGACCTTCAATGCCCTCTTTTAAATTCAAGATTCTAATATTTCCTTGCCGACTTCGGTTTTCATTCTGGTCGAGTTTGTTAGTCACTTGCTCCAATGTTTTCTCCAGGGCTGCTACCTTTTTTCGAGCGTGGTGGTAATGTCTTCGGTGTTAGATATTCTTTGTTCAGCTTCCTTGATTTTTTTGAATTACTCTCAGCTTCGATGCAATCTTCTCCAGGCTGATGGTAAGTTTGTCGAACTTTTCATCCATCATGGTAGAGATATTGCGGGTGATAGCGTCAGTCAAGTTTGCAAGGGCCGTATTTTCACCGCTGGCTTTGTCTGCCATGCTCACGCTGCCTATGGCCGCCAGCAAACTATCATTTAGTTTTTTCTTGTCTGCTCTGGTCAATGTCTTTAAAGTTTTATCCATTGACAAATCTCTGTTACATAATGTTACATTCAGAAATTAGTTAATTTCGTTAACGCCAGTTTAAGCATTTAAAACTTGTAATAAAACTTAGGTGATCAGCGAGAGTTCTGTCGCACACCTCTCAGCACGCCGTCATCACGCAAGTTTACCATTACAGTAAATTAATAAAACGCATGTACATAAGAAAATAACAAATAAAAGAATACAGATTCTGTGTAATTATAACAAGTCAAAACAGCAATGTTACATTCACCCCCCTAGAATTACACAAAAATCTGAATCATGGGCCTCCCGCGTGGTCCAGTGGTTACAACGTCCGACGCTGGCCACGGAGACCGGGGTTCAATTCCCCGTCTCGCCAAGTGTCGGCTTTGGCCGGAGTGCCAGGGGGCGGCGATTGGCTGTCCGCCCCAGGGAGGGGGAGGGAAGCCGACGTGACGCTTCGCTGCGTATAAGAGTGGCCCTGTAAGTACCGGGTTCGGTCGACGCTTGGCGAGTGACGCCTCGGAAGAGGCGTCACTTCGCCTTCATCACTACCGGTCGCAGGACTACGGCAGCGAACATTACTAGGGGGGGATTGACGTAAAAATAGCGGGTCTAATTGGCTACCAAATTGGGAGAAAATGGGAGAAAATCAGAAACAAATTTTAGAAAAAAAAAATCTGAATCATACCAAAACCCTTAATTACCCACCCACAAACAAACCACAACAAACCAATACCCACAACTTGCACATAGTCAGCAATATCTGCTACCTACTAAGGTTAGGAGGGCTACAAAACTGGCCCGGCGCCAAGCCATATCTGAAAGCCACTCCATAGACAAAATAAGGTGCTATTTACACCTCACAGAAACGGGCATAAAGGAGGGTGGGCAACCCGCAAAAAATAATAAAAATAATAATAATAATCAAACAAAAAGGAGAGAGAATCAGGTCTCCATATATAAGCATATCACGCCTAGAACAAAAGGGAGATGGACTGAGGAGCAACACTAAACCGTGGCGTAAACTGTACCATGGTTTCAATGAACCTACGAACTGGCCTCACTACCCTGCCATACCTAGAGCGAACACTATCCTCTGGGCCCTGAGGTAGGATGCCAGTGAGGGGAAGGGCATGGGACAAGGGAACGGGTGGCGGTGAGGGAAGAACAGCAGCATCGGTGGAGGGGACACTCACTGTCGGGGAGGGAGCACGCCCGACAGATACACCATTGACACTCTCCACCTCTGCAGTGCAGGACTGGTCACAGACCCATGAAGCTGTGCGGTTACGTTCACTCACGTTTAGAGGATGAGTCAACCACAGAGTGCTCGGCCACACTTTCTGGCTCTGACACCGCCGCTTCAGGATCAGGTACGTTACTGGGGTCATGGGATACTGTGTCAACACTCCGAAGGTCATCCTCTGCAAACAGCGTATTGTCAAGAGGGAAGAAGTTGACTGAAAGCAGAAGGTTTCTGTGGACGGTCCTCACCTGACCATCGTGGTCTCTGATCTTGTAGATGTGGAACTGTGGCTTGGAAGCAACGACAGTGTAAACAGCCGGTTCCCACCTGTCGGCTAGCTTGCGTTTTCCTCTACCGGTTTTGTTTGCCACGAGGACCCGGTCACCAACAGAAAGAGGTAAGCCCTTGACTTTCTTGTTGTATTGATCAGACTGATGTTTCTGTTCCACAGACGAGTGTCTCTGAGCCAGCAGCATAGCAGATTGGAAATCGGTCGCCAGGGACTTCACGTATGCATTGTAGTCACAGACTGAGTCATCACGCAGGACGTTCCTGAACAACAGATCAACTGGCAGGCGCGGGACCCTCCCAAACATTAAATAGAAAGGGGCGAAGCCAGTCGTCTCATGCTGCGTGCAGTTATAGGTAAAGGTCATGGTTTGGATCATCTGGGGCCATTTGTGCTTCGACCTTGGTGGCAGGGAGCGCAACATCCCACCGAGAGTGCGATTGAACCTTTCGGTGCCACCATTCCCCATAGGGTGGTAAGGGAGGTCCGGGACTGTCCGACTCCTGCCAACTCCAGGAGCTCTGCGATCAGCTCGCTCTGGAAGTTAGCCTCCTGGTCAGAATGGAGGCGCTGTGGGAAGCCATACACGCAGAAAAAGTTGTCCCACAGCTTTTTGGCCACTTTCTTCGCAGTTTGGTCTTGACAGGGGAAGGCATGTGCTAACTTTGTGAAATGGTCAGTTATCACAAGGACATCCACAGACTTGTTGTTGTTGTCCTCAGCAGACCAAAAGTCGATGCAAACCAGTTCCAGCGGAGCTGAGGTTGTAATGCTCTCCAATGGGGCTCTGGCTGCTGGCTCTGGAGTCTTGCTGAGGACGCACCTGGCACAGTTCCTGACATAGCTCCGCACATCCTTCTCCACATCATACCAGGAAAAGCGCTGACGGACAAGAGACAGCATACGAGGCTGACCCTGGTGATCAGCCAGGTCGTGAACGCCAGCCAAGGCCTGCGATTTCAGGGAGTCCGGCAGAACAAACTGGAACCTCTTGTGCTTGGTCACTGGGTCCCTCGTGACCCTGTACAGGATTCCATCCAGAACGGTAAGTTTGTCCCATTGCTTCAGAATCCGCAGCACCATCTGGTTCTCCTTGTCTCGCTCACGTCTAGAAGGCCTCCGCTTCCTCTCAACAAAGTGTAAAACTGTTGATGGTTGGATCTTGTCTTAGGTGGCTCTGCAGGTCCGCCGACGAGAGAGAGGAGAACATGTCTAGGCCAGGAGGAACTAATTGGCTAAGGTGACCAGCCAGAGAAGCAGCCCTCTGTTTCAGGCCGGAGTCCCAGTCGCCACAGGAGGAAAGGAGAGACGACACTTCCTCCTCGGACAAGGACATGCCACCAGTAGCACACAGGGAGGGATTCTCAGCTGACTGAGGCAGACATGTCACATGGAATGCATCCTGCACACAACTGTCGTTGACACTGCACACCTGTTCCAGCAATCTTGCTCTGACAGGAGACGCCGGCCTAGAGGTTTGACAAAGGGAGTTCTGCTGAGAGCATCAGCCACCACATTCAGTTGCCCTGGGACATGTTTGATCTCAAACGAGTACGGGGACAGTTTAGAGACCCATCGCTGCTCACAGGCGTCCAACTTCGGCTTTGTCATGATGTATGTGAGCGGATTGTTGTCAGTCCAGACCGTAAACTTGTGGCCCTTGAGCCAGTGGCTGAACTTGTCACACACGGCCCATTTCAAAGCGAGGAACTCCAGCCTGTGGGCAGGGTACTTTGCTTGGCTGCGACTGAGGGACTTGCTAGCGAATGCTATGGGTCGGGCCTTGTCTTCGCCAGCAGGGACCTGGGATAACACTGCTCCCAGCCCATCCAAAGATGCGTCAGTAGAGAGGATAAACGGCCTGTCAAAATCTGGATGAGCCAGAACCGCACAGTGAAGCAGTGCAGACCCCAAGTCCTCAAAAGCCCTATCACAAGCCAGATCCCAGTCCCGCCCTCCTGTTCCTTCTAGAGCCCTTCAACTTGCGCTTCTGTCCTCCCGTCAAGGCAAAGAGTGGTTTCGCGATAGTTGAGCAACCAGGGATGAAGTGCTGATAGTATAGCACCATGCCGAGAAAAGATCTAACTTTTTGCTGAGAGGGTGTGCAGCCATCAGCATCCATTAGATCCTCTTTCCGGAAGCCAGAGATGACAGCAACCTTCTCCTGGTCAACAGAGACTCCACTAGCATCAACTATGTGACCAAGAAATCTCACCGACTTCCGTAAGAAGTTACACTTCTTCTGTGAGAGCTTCAGGTTGTTGGCTCTGAGTCTGGAAAAGACCACCTCCAGCCGCCTCAGTGCTTCCTCCTCCGACGGAGCAAACACCAGTAGGTCATCCAAGTAGCAGAGGAGACTGGAGAAGTTCAGGTCGCCGAAGATGCTGAGCATCATGCGCATGAAGGACGCTGGACTGTTGCACAGGCCTTGGGGAAGCCGATTATATTCATACAAGCCCATGGGTGTTGTGAAGGCTGTGAACTTCCTGTCAGACTCATGGAGCGGGACGTTGTAGAACCCTGATGTCAAGTCCATGGTACTAAACAGGGCGTTTCCTCCAAGGGCAGCAAGGCAATCCGCCTGATGGGGCAACGGGTGAGCATCCTTGATGGTTTTGGCGTTGAGCCATCGAAAGTCCGTGCAGATCCTCAGGTCTCCATTCTTTTTCCAGACCATCACCAGAGGGGAGGCATACTCACTGAGCGATTTACTGATGATGCCTTTCATCTCCATGTCCGACAGCACCTCTCTCAGCTGTTGGTAGTGGCCGGGAGGAACACGGCGATAAGGCAGACGGAAGGGGCGGTCATCAGAGAGGCGGATACGGTGGACGAACTCCTTCGCCTCTCCACAGTCCCGCTTATGTCTGGAGAAGACATCTTGGTAAGAAAGCACAAGCTCAGCCAACTTCCTCCTACAACTCTCAGACACCTCACAGCCATCAACATTGATGTCCGCCAAGCCACAGTCCTTCAGTAGCTGCACAGGGTCTCCAGCTGACCGTGGAGACGCAGTAGGTGGGTCAGAGAGGCCGCACTGCGACCTGCACAGCCCCTGAGTGATCGGCAAATCCTCCACAGCCAGGCAGGGGAAAACATCGGCTATTTTGGCATTTCGAGGCGCAGTGTTATGGCTCTCTGTGTTGGGTTCAACACCTTGACAGGTATCCAGCGGTCCCCCACATGGGTGTCACAACACGTCCCACCAGAATATTTCTGGGTGTCGAGCGTGCCGGTTGGCTCCACCATAACGGTGCTCCCTGGTGAGATAGGAGACCTGCTCGGCAACTTCCCCAAACCACATACTCGCTGAGGAAGGAGAATGACAGCCTGTTTCAGTTGCACGGTCCCCACAACATCTGGCAGTTCTGGACCCGACCACCGGGAGATACAGCTCAGCAGCTGGAGGAACTGCTCACAATCAGGATCAGAGTTACTTGAGGAGACAAGTTCCCAATACTTGTCAGTTGATTTCATCTTCTGAATGATAGGTCTGATTACATTGCTACCTACAAAACAGCAATGTTACATAAGTACAGGCTGCTCACTGAGGTGAAGAGGTCAAAGGTCGGGAAATGCTATGTGCAGTGGTGCGGTGCACCTGGCCGGGCTGTCATCCATGGGCGCCGTAATGCTTTTTTCCGGAAGCCCCCAGGGGAACGCTGGTTAATGAGAGTCCTCTGGGAGTCACATCCTCCCTGTTGACAAGAGCGGTCTGTTCAGTGACATGCCGCAAGGGGGTCTGGCTAATCCTAAACACACAGCCTCCCCCATCCGCTCTCCTTTTCCCTGAACCAGGCTCTGTCTGTGTGCACGGATGGGACAGGGCATGGGGGTAGCGTGGGGGGTTCTCTCATAGGCAGGCATTCCAGCTAAGATTTAGCCATGTGAGACAAAACAAAAGACCTCTTTAAACACAAACAACTGACGGACCACCAAAAAAAAAGAAGAAACAGAAACGCTACACGCGAGTTGCCCTCTCTCCCACCCAGGACTGAGTGGGCAATGTGCAGCAGCTTGTCTGAGCACCAGGCACCAACAGCCCTGTTCCCATTCACACTATCAAAGCCCTTAATGGCCTAATGGGATTCAGGGACACAACAGCAGACACTGTTACAGCTTGTAGCAAATATACTAACGCAGGAGTCTTTCCCGTGCTTGAACATCTACCCCAAACCCCGTGACCTTCCTCCAACTCCACACACTCACACACACACTCGCATGCACACACACACTCGCACACACACACACACACACACACAGATACTTGCACACATACTCACAACACACACATGCTCAGACATACTCCCCCCAACTCTGCTGCAGCACTTCCTCTAATCTACCAAGAGCATCTCATATCTGTGAAAAAAGCCACTTCCTGCGATATAGCAGCAGAGCTGTTGAGGTAATAAACATGATTAATCATTGTGCCCCTGCCCCCAACACCCTGGGGAGACGGGGGTAAGAAGGGAACACTGCTTCAGTCAGTGTGTCTCTGTGAGGGCCTGTGTCTACAGTCCAGCAGACTCATGGGCTCCACAGTGCCCTTCACAATGCAGGTATCAGTGAAAACGCAAAATGTGGGCGGGGTGTCTGAGAGTGGGGTGATGGCATCTCCATACTCAGCTTCAGAGGCTTAAGATGAAAAAAGAAATGCTATTGGATCGCACCTTTTCCATAATGAGAAAACGTTTTGTTATGGGGGGGAAACCTATTTCTATATAACAGAGAAATGGAAAGTTAATCATTAAAAAAGGACAAATTTGCAAATGTAAAGCTCATAAACCACACACAGTTTCTGTTCTGAGGAGTGATCAATCGGACATGATTGTTTTTGTTAAGTATTTTTACTGTTTATTTGTCTTTTTTTTTTTTTCTCCCAATTTGGTTGCCAATTAAACCCTCTATTTATTTCAATTCCCCACCCCCACGAGTCCGTCGCCCATCCTCCGGGAGTGAGACACACATTCCTGGCTGAGTGTTCCCGCCTCTTCCGAGACGGGAATTCTTCCACGGATACCTTAACCTTCTCCTCGACGGACTCGTGCTGGCTCTCCCTCCCCCCTCCCCCGGAGGCAGACAGCCAAATGCCGCCTCCGATCGGGCTGACGACCAGGGCCGGTCTGGTAGAGACGCGGGTTTCGATCTGCGTCCCTGACGGGCAGCGCACACCACTCCGAAGCATGGTGCATTAGACCGCTACGCCATCCACCAGCCCTTATTTGTCTTTTTTTATGTATTTGGACACAAAAGATCTGTCTTAATGAGCCACCTTTGATAGCCGTTACTCTGGTGGTTCAGATGATCTGAACCGTCCCCTCTGTTCCAACTTCAGACACATTTTTTGAAGTGAAGAAGGGGGGGTGGGGTTTAGAGGAGCCCCCTTCAGGAAGACCAGCTGTGTGCAGCTGAGCAACAGCAGGACATCTTTGGCCAGGCAAAGAATTATAGTCACTCAGCCAACAGCTGTTAACCCCAACGGAAATGAGAGCGTGAGCAAAGCAAAGCACATCAAACTATCAGCAGTGTCTGTACAGCAGCTCTGGCTTCTTCCTTCTCACAATTGTATCCACATTTGCTCTCCTGTCATCTCAACCTAGAGATCAGCAACTTAACTTCTGTCCACCTCAGAGGAACAGTAGCTGATGTCCCATGCACATGGCCATAACACCGAGATTCCAATGGGCTCTGAAACAGGTCCAAGGGGAACCCCCTGGAGACATTTGTCCCTTCTCTCTTTCTTCTAAATTGGATACTAGAACAGTAATTACCTCCAAGCAAATAAACCAGCAAACGAATCATCATGCTAATTAACTATGGTTTTCATGTATATAAAAAGTGTGAGTTCTAGAAAGTCATTGACTTTCTACTCCAGGTGCATCATGAGGTTTACTACACCCAAATGTCATTATGTCTTAGTGCTATAAAAGCCTAGGGCCTGCTTGCTAAATAAAGATAACTGCAAAACAATTCTGTACCTTAATTTTTGATGAGCTTGGATGATGGCACTTGGGCACAGTATCTAGCTAAAATAATCCATCAAAACAAATATGCCACTGAACAGACGGTCTCCGGGACTCTTTTGAGTATTTCCAGCAGTTGCACAGGAGTCAAACACTGAAATCACAATCAGTGAGGCAGGGGAAATATAAAGGCCAAGCCTAAAGATAACAGTAGAGGAGGTGATGGAGGAGATCAGCCAGGTAGCAGAGAAGGAGGTGGGAATATCAAACTCTGACTCAGGGAGCTTTGCACATGTTGTCTGAGTCTGGAGGGCTTGAGAAACTGACCTCTGCCACAACACTCATCAGATCATCTTTCCCCAGTTTTATTTATCATCATTAAGGGCATGTGTTTTTAGCCACCTCTGTCAGGAACCTGCAGTTCCATCCTTCAACACCAAGAGGTCGATGGAGGACTTTATGAAGCTACTTGTTAAGCATTTGACATTGACATTTTACATTTTAAGCATTTAGCAGACGCTCTTATCCGTAGCGACTTACAAGATGTGCATTAATACATGGGAGGAACAATCATAGTTTGCGCACAAGATCAGTGCAGTAATACAGCGATAGACATCGTTGTAGGCAGCTGCATACCATACGTGTAACACTGGGAAGGAAAACTTTTTTTTAGTTTAGTAATTATTATTTTTTTTTTAAATGAGAAGGCAGGGATACATATACAAGAAGTATTGAGCAAGTAGGCAGTGGTGATGACAATAGGCTAGATGTACAGAATTCAGTGGTAGTGGAGTCTGAAAAGGTGGGTTTTGAGTCTCTTGCGGAAGATTGCCACCGATTCCGCGGTCCTGACCGATTGCGGAAGGTCGTTCCACCACCGAGGGGTCAGGACAGAGAAGAGGCGAGACCGCAAGGAGCGGCTGCTGGGCGCCTGGAGGGATGGGATAGTCAGTTTGCCAGAGGAGGCTGAGCGGAGGGGTCTGGCTGGGGTGTAGGGTGTGATGAGTGTCTGGAGGTAAGGGGGAGCAGTTCCTCTAGCCGCCTGAAAGGCATCAAGGCTTTACAATCTCAAGTGATCTCAAGGAATGGGCGGATATTTTGAAACCGCACAAACGTACAAAAACAAGTTAAAGCATTGGCTAAATGTTTTTTTGGCAGCCTAAAGGCAAAATATATATTTTTTATTATATAATTTGTATATTCCTCTATTTTATCATAGATGAACATAGTGCACCAGCTGTAATAAAATACATATATATATATCAGTGGCGGGCCGTGCATTTCACACCTAGGCCTTCAGTAGTGCTCCGTCTGAATCAATCCACCCCTCAATAACTATTTTATGGCTATAAAAACCATCTTATTATGCAGAAATGCAGTATAAAGAGCCGTTGCATCGCAGATAGATAACTCTGAATAAATGCCTTTACTGAAGAAACAAACCCGGGGTGCTACAGCTGCGACACACATAAAAAAGCATCAATAATAACCTCATAAAATTGCAATATTATTTAGGAAAATAGCAACATTTTACTCACCAAAAATCCTTATTATTTGTACACAAAATCCATCCTCCTTTCTTTCCTCAAAAAGAGTTCAATTACTCTGTCGTACAGATTATCCGTATGTTTCAGTTCCATCAAGAAGTCATTTTCTATCGTCATCGAAGCGAATGCTGAAAGTCGAGCCTGCCCTGTCGTATTTCTGGCATAAGTTTTAATTCGCTTTAGGGCTGAAAATGTCCGCTCGCTAACTCTGACTAGTACACTCTCTGACTATCCAATCAAAGGGTGTGAATACGCTGACGTTACTGTACGCCTGCTAGAAGGCCTTGGTGTCGCCAACTCAAAATCTGATTGGTTGAAGCAACAGTTTGATCGACACTTATTTTATGCTACAGGGCCCGCAGAACTGATTGTGAAGGCCTCCAGGCAGATTTCTTTGACCCTGGCAACAAATGATGGCTGAAATGTGATTGGTTAAATGCTTTAATATGAAAATACACATCTGGAAGCAGCGCAACCAGGGGAAAAGCTATGAAAGGAAGCGGACAGACCATTTGGAATGATTTAATAAGTATTCATGGACAAAATATAATTAACATCAGTCTGTGATTCAGATATTTTTTAGGCCAGCAGAGAAGGCCTTGCAGGCCCTGACGGCCCACCACTGATATATATATATATATTAAACAAAAAGAGAAATAAATGACAGAGCTTTGTGATAAAAGGGCGGTTGGCTTTGTGGAGCGGTGTGGGCCACCTGTCCTGTGCACTGTGGGGCACTTTTGTGAGGTGGCTGGCCCACAACAAAGAACACAAAGCCCAACCCTGCATTCAGAGCCTAGGAATGAAAAACAGGTGTTCAGCTCTGACTGGCAGCCAGGGCACAGGGCCGTGTGTGCGTGCAGTTCTCCTATCTGTAAGGATAGGGCTCATGCCCAGAGTGGTTCCCAACCTGCACACCCTGCTATAGCCCTTCACCTTTCACTCTCCCTCTGCACCATAGACAAAGAAATTATGAAATGACAATAAAATACTAATTCAACAAACATTTTATTTGCTATTCCAAAGATAAAGTTCTATAATCAATATAATAATATTTGAATACTAATGCTATTATTTTTACTAAAACTAACTACAATAAATAATAAAAAATGATAATAATACTAATTAGTAGTCATAGTAGTGATAGTATATGTCCCAGTAAGAATTTGCATCTAATCTGTATTTTCATGAATTTATTTAAAGGAATACATGCAGGCATGCCTTTAGCGCACATGAGAAGGGAGGGTTATGCAGTGTGAAAGAATGCCCCATCTGTCTTCACTCTTTTTGTCCGGATTCTCTCAATAAAATAATGAATGCTGTTCCCCACCCCCACCTGCTCCCCCATCCCTCCCATGTCTAAAGAAATGTTTGGACGAAGTGACTGTTCAATTACTAATTCTGAAAATGTTTGGGTACTGGAAAGTCATTATTTCTAATGATTACTTAACAGCTGACTTCCTGAGAGTGCATCGCCATCTTGTTGGACTGAATTACAGGCTGAAAACACAGGGCCCTAGTATTATACAAATAGACATTCAAGGGAGACTTGACTTATTATAGCATATATATATATATATATATGCGCTATTTAGCAGATGCTTTTATCCACAGTGACTTACAGTAGTGATTAGAATAGAATAGAATAGCCTTTATTAATCCCGGGGGAGGGAAATTTGGTTTGTCACAGCAGCAATGGTACAGGAGTGAAAGAACACACAAGACATACAGGACATACTGTAACAGCATACTGGATAATAAATATATTTAAAAACCAGAGTAAAAACCTAGCAGCTATACAGACATACAGAACATCATAGTATATCGAATACCAGATGTTAAATACAATAATTAAAAAAATACAAATTAAAAAAATACTGGAGGTAGTGCAAATCCACCAGATAGACAGCACATACCAGTGTACTGAAGTACTAAGAAAAACAAAAGAAAAACAAATATGAGATATGAAATCAGTAGCAATCGGGGCAGCAGTGAGATGTAGGGTAGGTACAGCAGTAGAGAGTGACAGTGTTCAGTGTTCAATGTTCATTGTTATACAGTTTGATGGCTGCTGGTAGAAAGGAGCGCTTGAACCGCTCAGTTCTGCATGTGAATTGGATGAGCCTGTGGCTGAAGGTGCTCTCCATCTGTCTCAGCTCATCATAGAGGGGGTGGGAGGGGTTATTCAGGATGGTCAACAGTTTGTCTCTCATCCTCCTCTCCACCACTGCCTCCAGGCTGTCCAGTTTTTGGCCAACAACAGAGCTAGCCTTCCTCACCAGCTTGTTGAGTTTGTCGGTCTCCCCAGCCTTGGCGCTGCTACCCCAGCAGGCCACGGCAAAGAACAGTGCGCTGGCTACCACGGACTGGTAGAACATCCTCAGCAGCCTGCTGCACACATCGAAGGACCTGAGCCTCCTAAGGAAGTACAGTCTGCTCTGTCCTTTCTTATAGAGGGCCTCTGTGTTGTCTGTCCAGTCCAGCCTCTTGTTCAGGTGCACTCCCAGGAACTTGTATGAGCTTGCCATCTCAACTTCCTCCCCTTGATGGTAATGGGGGTTGGGGGCCCCTCGGGGCTTCTTGCTCCGTCGGAAGTCCACTACCAGCTCCTTGGTCTTGCCAGTGTTGAGCTGGAGGTGGTTCTCCTCGGCCCAACTGACGAAGCTCCTAACCACACCTCTGTACTCCTCCTCATCGTCCTCGCTGATGCAGCCCACGATGGTGGAGTCATCCGAGAACTTCTGGAGGTGACATGTTCCAGAGTTGTGGCTAAAGTCAGTGGTGTAGAGGGTGAACAGGAAAGGTGACAGTACAGTTCCTTGGGGGGCGCCGGTGTTGCTCGTCACCACCTCCGACAGGCTGCCCTGCAGCCGGACGTATTGAGGCCTACCCGTAACGTAGTCTGTGATCCAGGCCACCAGGTCTTGGTCTACCTGCATGGCTGAGAGCTTATCTGCAAGCCGAATGGGCCGGATGGTGTTAAAAGCACTGGAGAAGTCAAAAAACATGACTCTCACTGTGCAGCCCGGCTTCTCCAGGTGTGAATAAGCCCTGTGCAGCAGGTAGATGGTGGCATCGTCCACGACGATTTTGGCCTGGTACGCGAACTGCAGGGGGTCCAGGGACTCACTCACCATGGGTCTAAGGTTCTGCAGAACCAGACTCTCAAATACCTTCATGACATGTGACGTCAGTGCCACTGGCCTGTAGTCATTGAGGGCACTGGGACGTCCTTTCTTGGGCACCGGAACAATGCAGGAGGTCTTCCATAGCTGGGGTACCCTCTTCAGCCTCAGAGAGAGGTTAAAGAGGTGCTGGAAGACTCCAGCCAGCTGTCCGGCGCACGCTTGAGCACCCTGGGGTTGATGTTATCCGGGCCCATGGCTTTCCGGGAGTTGAGCTTTGATAGCTCCCTTCTCACCTGACTCCTTGATATGAGTGGCCTGGTGGAGGGGGGAGGTGGAGGTGGGGGCGAGCTGGGGGCATTGTCCTGGGTGTGTATTTGGGCCGCTGACTGGGACACTCTCCCGGCAGGGGTGGGGGGTGGCTGGGGGCATTGTCCTGGGTGTGTATTTGGGCCGCTGACTGGGACACTCTCCCGGCAGGGGGGGGGGGTTGGCATTGTCCTGGATGTGTATTTGGGCAGCTGACTGGGACACTCTCCCGGCAGGTGGAGTGTGGGTGGGGGGAGGCACATCAAATCTGTTGAAGAACAGGTTCAGCTCGTTTGCACGATCATGCCCCCCTCCCTCATCCAGACCTGCCTGTTTCTGTCCCGTGATTCTCTTGAGTCCATCCCACACTTCCCTGGTGCTGTTGTCTTCAAGTTTGCCCTCAATTTTCTCCTTGTATCCCTTCTTGGCTCTCCTCAATTCTCCCTTCAGCTCCTTCTGAACTGACTTTACCCCCTCCCTGTCCTTAGCCATAAAGGCCCTCTTCTTCCTGTTTAGTAGGGCTTTGATGTTTTTATTTATCCATGGTTTGTTGTTGGGGAAACAGCGCACCTTTTTTGTGGGTACGATGCTCTCCTCACAAGTCCTAATGTAGAGTGTAATGCAGTCCGCTAGGCCCTCTACGTCCTCCCCGAAATCCTCCGTGAACAGGTCCCAGTTTGTGATCTGGAGGCAGTCCTGCAGCCTCTCCTCAACCTCTCCCGACCACAGTTGTACAGTCCTGGTGGTGACAGGCTGGCGCCTGACAACGGGCTTGTATGTGGGTACAAGGCGTATCAGGTTGTGGTCAGAGGTGCCCAGGGGAGGGAGGGCTGAGGAGCTGTATGCCTCCTTCATGTTGGCATACATCATGTCCAGGATCTTATTCTCCCTAGTGCTGCACTTCACATATTGAGTGAAGCCTGTCAGGGTCTTGGGGAGTTTGGCGTGATTGAAATCGCCATTGATTGTCAGAAAGGCTCCGGGGTGGTCTGTCTGCAGTCGCGCAACAGTGGAGTGGATGACGTCACACGCTCTCGCCGCATTTGCTGACGGTGGAATGTACACAACAACAACAATGGCGTGTGAGAACTCTCTAGGCAGATAATATGGTCTGAGCCCCACCGCCAGCAGTTCTATGTCGGGAGTACAGATAGTCTCTTTCACAGTCACATGCCCAGGGTTACACCATTTAATGTTAACATAGAGAATAAGCCCACCTGCGGACTTCTTGTGGCTTAGTGTCCTGTCGCGGTCCGCTCTCACCATCAAAACGCCGGTGAGTTCGACTGCTGAGTCCGGCTCTCCATGTGGCCAGGTCTCCGTGAAGCATAGAGCACTGCTTTCCCAATATTCGCGCTGATCATTCAACAGGGTTGTGAGTTCGTCAATCTTCTTGTCATTTAATGATCTTACATTCCCCATTATGATCGACGGAAGGCATGGTTTAAAACTTCGCTTCCTCCTCCTGTTCCTTTCTGATTGTATATTTTGGAAAAAAATGTTTAGTACATGTGGTTCCAATGGGAATCAAACTCACAACCTAAGTATTGTCAGTGCCATGCTCTACCTACTGAGCCACAGATAACCACATATAAAACCAGTTGTGTTCCTATGGGTTGATTATACAGTATATATTATGAAGGGTGTCCTTGTCTCTGCTTTACCCATTCACATGCATTCACTGCACCCAGCTAGTAGACATGACCCCTTTGAGAGCATCGATTACACACCGATTGCAGCTCCGCATAAACACAGGCCATCTCTCTCCATCTCTCAATGTCTCTCTATATATATATCTCTCTTGCTCGCTCAGACTGGTGGGACGGGGGAAGTGTACAAGGAACAGAAGCGGCAGCAGGAGCTGGAGAACAGCTGGAGCTGGTTTGTGTAGGGAGAGAAGCAGGAGAAGGCCGAGGTCTGCTGGGACCTCGGACTCAGACGACGTAGACTTCTGAGTGCTGCTGGCCCCTGGGAGAAAGAGCCAGGCAGCACTGCCGGCCCCTGGGAGAAAGAGCCAGGCAACGCCATAACTATGGTGGGAAACAGTGGCTACAAACGTTTTGTTTCCACGCCCCCAAAAATGAATTAAAGATATAGCACCCACACAGCCCACCACTGTGACAAAAGCTTGGGTCCTCTCTTCCCACTTTCACAGTGTTTTTTTCTTGTATGTTGTTCCTGCTAGATTTCACAGGTTGGCTACCTGTACCTCGACCCTCTCAAAGCTCCCTCTCAAAGCATTAAGTGCCCCCTCGGTACAAACTGTGGTATAGAAAATTCCACTTTCAAATCTGCAGTTAAAATTATGTGGAATATATGGAAAGGAGTCTTTAACTATGAAGTGAGAACAGCTTAAATCTGGGCTGAACACCCGACTTCAGTCCTTTTTTAAGCTCATAGTTAATAATTGTCTGAATGTGAATGTACATTGGATTTACCTGCCACCAAAACTTCTGATTGGAAACCCCCCTAATGTCTACTGAAGCCTCTGATCTATGTATGAAACACGAATTACATTAACACTGGTAAACCCTCCAATACCATAAAACAAAGATATTAAAACAAAAATCTTAAAACATATATTTGGTTTCATCTGTAAATTCATATGAATACTTTTTTTTCTTTTTCTTAAGTCTTATCAGATAAGTGACAAGAGGCTTTTTGTGTAAACTGTGAATAATTGTAGTTCCATAAATACTGTACATAATTGTGCTTGCCATGGGAGGTTTTGGTGGGTGTTAAGATGTCTGTAAGCATAGTTGTTCATTGTGGGGCTGTGGGTTATTAAAATGAATCCAATCCATTATTTTCATAATGTGTGTTCTTGATTTATATTAATTTGATATCATATTGGTTAGTTTAGTTTACAAAACCTTGTATGGATGACTTGCATTCTTTCGGTTGCCATGCCAATATGTGCATGTGCAGGTTGTGACCAGAGTATACAAACACAACTTGTGTATATAGAACATGAAGATATTTTTTGTATTAAATAAACACCAGACCCTGCTCATTTGGGTAAATGAACACAGGTAACACTAGTTAAATGAGCATTGCTGTTTTAAATTACATTATTACCAACTCCAGGGGTGTCATGCACTAAAACATTTTGAGGGTGGAGACTGATGCAATCTTAACTTTGATTATACAGCTGTACATCTCTACTAGTTTTCTTATGACACACCATGTATCCGTTATAGGTAGTAAAACGCACACACAAACACATTATATTCACTTCTCCAAAACTCCAGTCACTTTCCCTGAATCCATCACTGAATTTGCTGCCATGTGCTGTTCCAAAAACGAGTCATTGCCATTGGCAAGTCAGTCTTTAGGGCTGAGCGATATCTGCATCCTCATTTCAGACTACAAGGTGTTCAGAAATTATTCTGTGCTTTTATGTCCACATTTATGACTTCCCCTTCAGTTGAGTGTGCTGCCCTTATCTCTCAGGAGTTGTGGCATGTATACACAAAGAATAAGTGTGACCTCTCCATCCCGTCCCCCAAGTCAACCAAAGGAGTGGTGGTTAATTTATTTGGTTTACATTCACCCGCAACAGTGGGACATAATACCGGAATGAGTGAATGTTCGTTGTCTGTGGGGATATAGTTCCCCCACAGCAAGTCTCCATAGTTGTTTTTCGTAATATATACAAACAAAAGGACAATCTTATTGCCTAGAAATGATTGAATGAATGATTCATAATTTCTAATTAAAAATAATAAAAATAAATGTGTCTGTTTCCAGGTTATTATAAAAGGGCTACAGCGTTATAATAAACTTAAATCATGCATTTTAATAAACAAGGTACATAAAATGAAAAGTGGTGAAATGTCGCTCTCTACTGGCGAAACGTTGAGTACACATCTAAACATTAGATGACTAGCAAGTGAGCTAACACATACCAGGCTACAGCTCAAACTGGAAAACTAGCAAGCACATTAGCTTAATACACCAATATTATGTACAATCGTAACACACATTACTACAATAGAGGGAAATAATACTGGAATGAGTGAATGTTCGTCGTATGTCGGCACATACAGTTCTCCTAAACTAAACGCATTTTGTATTAGCTAGCTACTAGTTTAATTAGCATGACAAAATCCACATGGAAAACGGAGATTCTTAAATTCGACATTTAGAATATAAAGAGGGGCTTATTCGACGCCAAATTAAATACAGTAATCACTGGCAACGTAGTACACTTGGATATAAAACACACGGTGGGTTTTAAGTGGATTTAACAACTTTGACAGTTTTCCTCTCGACACGATTCAACTCAATCCAACAACAGCAAGTCTCCATAGCTCTGCTGTGGATTACCCATAATCCCACACAAAAATAACGAATTCTCTACTCTGACAGTAGATGGCAGCGTACCAAATTATGTAGGAATTTAACTATTTATTTACACCGTTACATAAACATACAAAGATTGCGGGGTGGAGGCTAATTCAGCATTAGCATAATGTACTGTTGACTGAACGAAGTGTACAAATATTTGTAACCTTGCTAACGGTAATGGAGCTCTATTCGTGGTAATGGAGCTCTATTCGTGGTATCCTGACCGGTAAAAGATGGGGTGGGAACAAGAAGTCCTCCAATAATTAGCTACTTCAGGGGTAGTGTTGCAGTGAAGTATTTGTCCAACACGCCCTCAACATAAGCATGTAGAGAATGCCATTGGTAACCTCAACCTAAAAAAATTATACGACTCACTTGTCTCGGAACTAAAAGTAAGATCCATTACAGAATTTAGTCAGTGGGAAGTAACGTTACTAGCTAACATCTAATATCAAGCTGATACATGTAGATGGTCATGCTTGGTTTGGTGTGTGAAGCTAGCGAACGACGTTACACTAAATATAGAGACAGGCATTACTGAAGGATAACTAAACGATTACATGTTTACTATTGAGGTTTCTAAATACTCGCTAGCAACTTCAGAACGTTTAATTTAACGCTGACATGCAACATGGTGGTCCGAGCCATAGCAAACACGCAAAGCTAGCTGGCTAGTTCAGCTAGCCGGCTAATTTACCAAATGCTACATAGTTGTCAAAACAACAGAACTGAGGCTGAAATATCCATTTCATTGGCACAATGACGGTCTATCGAGGTGAGTTTGGGATTACCAGTCCTAATCGCTTGCTAACCTTTCATAGAATAGTTGGCCTAACGAGTACTAAACTGTACCCTATGACGTTAGCTCGCAAACTACCTAGCGCTTGTACAATTGTATGTTTCCCAACTGTGGGTTGTGCAGATACCGAGCCAGCAAGCTAACACGGTTCACAAGCTGCAAACTTGATGCTAGCTAGCGTTATAGCTAAGCATAGCTAAGGTTACGTTAGCTAGGGCCTGACACATAACTGCTAGTTAGCTAGTTAGAACAGTCTAGAACAGTCAAACAATTGTGCTCGTGCGTATTATGTAGCTTGGCACTAGTTGGCTTGTTGAGTTCACTAGAAAGTGTAACGTTAGCTCGCTTGGTTGCTAGTTACATATCGACGTTTGGGGTTGATTTAGCTTTCTATCAAGCTAGGGTAGCTCGGTAGGTAGAGATGAAAATATGTGAAACTCAAATCGTAAACCCCCGAAAAAGCACCTTTACTCGGAGTGTCATTCTCTTTCACGACAGGGTAAGTTAGCTAACGTCAGCTTGCCAGATTTGTCGTTGAACAACAAGGTTGAGATTTCTGTTGGCATTTTTTTTGCTCCTTCCTCATTGTCTTCAATTTATCTGCGAGGCGTCGTTGTGGACTAAAGATGCAAAACACAGATTGCTAATCTATCGTACCTACCACTGTCTTTTATTTTTGCCCAAGGTGGTTTAGTGACGTTCACTATGGCTTGCCCAAATATGTGTGGTCATATTGTATTCACGTGAGGCTTACTGCACTCTGCGCTTCCTGGTCCTAGCCATTCTCAGCAGCCGCTCGGTACTACAGTAGCCAGTTAGCCTCACCACTACAGTAGAAGGAAAACTACTCTTGGGAGTTTCATTATTATTGACAGTAAGTTAGCAACCGAAGTAAAGGTTCCCCAAATTGTAATATAATACATTATTTAACTTAAGCTTTTGTATGTGCTGTGAACGTGAACTAGCAAGATGATTGTATAATAAGAATAACTACACTTGTTTAATTTACCCTTTACTCAGTCTTTATTTTTGGTTCTGCAGGTTACGTAGTTTGGTAGAAATACTGTAATTGTGCTTTTAATGTTTCTAACCTTGCTGTCTAGAAAGTTAACGTTGATACCATGTTGCTTATTCGTGTTGCTTATTCCTGTTTTGGGATAATTGCAAGGGTTTGCCTTGCAAAATACGTAAGGCTTTTACGTATATCATCCTTACACTGTGAGATCAAGGGGCACCTAAGCACTTTCGAGGAACATCAAATTATTGATTTATTGATTTATTTAGGCAAATAAATACATCGAAGTAGTTACGCACACGTACACACACAGAAGCCTTGTTCTATTTGAGAAATGAGTTTTCCCTCACCCTTCGTGATGTCTCGTTTTACTCCCACATCACTGCTTCAGTTGCATAGGCACTCCTAAATCGTGTTATGTGCTAGAGTGACTGGCTGTGAGGAATGGTGAAGTATACCTGTATTAGCAGCTCTGGCTTTTGCAGCCAGATTGGCTGTCATCGTCACTGAATTAGCAGTGATTTATGGGATTGAAAAACCAAATGCCATTTTGGCTGTTTTTGGTATTTTTCCTGAAATTATGTGAATGTCTTACTATGAACATAGGTTTTGAGTTAAAATGGCAAGATGGACTTGTTCCCTAATAGGAACGTAATTGTGTTTTCATAGTAACTGGTTTGTTGTTTATTCTTTTTTGTTTGGGGTGGGGCAAAAGATCCAGTGTACTGACAACATTTCCCCCTTTTTTAAGGCTTCTTCGGGAGACCAGTTAGGTCACTTTAAAGTAGGATTTTTCAAAAGCAATCCTGACATACCAGTATAACTGCTTTTAACCAGTCCTAACCCTCTTTGTTGCAGCCATGCGGAGGTAGAGCGCAGAGAGGACCTGAGAGAGTTACAGACCAGTGGGCGGGTTCAGGATGAAGTTGGTCGGCTCGAGGATCGCTTTCTACCTGGGCTTCCTGGTGGGAACCAGCACATTGTACCTCTTCCTGAGGCAGATGTGGTTCGAGGCTGCCGCCAGCCGACAGGCCGTCGGTCAGGGTAGCGTGGTGGGGGCAGGGATGGCCGGTGATGGCCACATCTGGAAGGCAGAGGACGTTGCACAAGTCTACCAGCACCACGACCACACCACAGGTAAACTCAGGTCATGAAATCCCCTCCCCCCCAGTCAGTAAAGCAACTATTTAAATGGACATGCTTGCAAATGTGCAAATGTTGCAGTAAATGTGCAAGTAAAGTTTGCATGTGTCAAGGTAAAAATAGATTTGTTTTGTTCATGGAAATGACTAAATGTAGGCTTTGACTGTTGCCACTGTCACAAGGTAGGTCTGATGTGGGTTTCAAATGCAGCCGTAGTCAGCCCACAATAAGTGATACTATTAGCTTGCTGAGCTGAAGACCAAATCAGTGATGAAAGAGTTACGCGGAGGTGGGGGGGGCGGGTCCTTGATTTTCATTTGTCGTCAACGCCACACTTAATGATAGACCAAGCAGGTTTATAATAATATATAATATATGCTATTTAGCAGACGCTTTTATCCAAAGCGACTTACAGTAGGGAATGCTTAAATTTTTTTTCAGTATATGTGGTCCCCGTGGGGATTGAACCCACAACCTAAGCGTTGCCAACGCCATGCTCTACCTACTGAGCCACACAGAACCAGGTTGACAGCAGTACAAGCGTAGTCACTGTCATTGTAAGTCATCTGCATGCTAGCTAGCTAAAGCCTCTAGAAACGGTGAAATGACCATGAAGGAAGAATGGCAAAAGTAATTGAGAAAAACAATAGTTCGAGGTTAAAAGAAATTGAAAGCAGAGTAAAAAACTGATTCCGCTGGGACTGGCTGGACATATATTTTAGTGAATTGGAACACTGCCGAATTGACAGTGGGTGAATGTTGTAAAAAAGTTGATATTCCTGGCAAAATACTAATCATTTATTAGTTTTCCTCTGTAAAACCCCACAGTAAACACCGCTAACTCGTCATTCAAATTTTCAGCTTTTTTTTTTTTTTTTTTTTTTTTTTTCAGCCTGACCACTTTCCTCACTGCCAAATACTCCAATCAAGGGTCCAAATCACATTCTTATTGCCTCTTCAGGGATCACGGCACTTTTTGTAGCGGACGTTCAGTACTAGCTGACGTCTCTGAACTCTCACAACTTGGCATAGTAGTAATACATCACTGTTAAAAGGATCCCAGTGAACTACGTTTTCAGTTTGTGTTTACTGCAGTTCTAGTGTGTTACGGATAGAAATCAACCTGCGTTGTAATAACCAGGTGTACAATATCGGACGTAACACTAAGCCACTTAACCAATAACCACAACCCGTAAGGAGTACCAGTGAAACAGTGGTATAGAAAAGTTAGACATATATTTATTAATATGAATACATTTGATGATTGTTCTCTCTATTTATAACATGAAAGTCCTTTAAAATACAAAAGCAGGTTGCAAGGTCTCACCGGGCAGCCAGCTAGCGGTTCCAGACCCTCGAAGATGATAGGGGAGGTCTTCTCCTCGGAGTTCCCAAAATGGTATTACGAATAGCAATATTTATTTATTAGCAACTAGGCGGATAATCAGAGTAACGCAATCACCAAGCTGTAATTAACAATGTCGTAAAGGGAACTGATGGCATTCAGGTGGCAACCACTATATATAGTCCCGCATCCGTGATGTAGCCCAGCGATGTCCAGCCGCATCTTCTCTCGTCACATTGCTTGGAGGGTTCCCCTGGAAACCATGTGCGTCCTCAAGCAGGTCCCAGCAGGGTAGTGACGCCATCTCCACCTAACGGGGAGAAATCAAGGAAACACAGCAGCAGGCAAATCCAAAAGGAAACGAAGTAGTGCTAATACAAAGTAAAGGGACGTAACACCTCCACCCTTAAGACAATAAATAAATTAAATACTCCCGATCTCTTAAACCCATATTGTATGTGTATATGGACATTTTTACAATCAAGGTCTGAACGTGATAATTTATTTATTGTAGCCTAACATTCGTACGTCCGGGACAAGGCATCAGCGACAACGTTATCCCGTCGCTGATGCCTTGATCATAACCCTGTAAAAATAAACTCCACCGCATTAGACGCTGATTGTTGTTTCGCATGCAGTTAATATAAACAAGTGGGTTATGATCAGTCAACACCACTAAGGGACGAAAAGTGGAGCCTACGTATACATCAAAATGCTGTAACGCAAGAATCAGAGCCAGTGTCTCTTTCTCAATCGTGGAGTATACTCTTTGATGTCTATTAAACTTCTTCGAGAAGTAGCAAACTGGATGATCAACCCCAAAAGTGTCTTCCTGTAAGAGGACAGCACCGGCACTGCACTCACTTGCATCGACGGCAAGTTTAAATAACCGTTTAAAGTCAGGTGCAGAGAGAACAGGCGTGCTGACCAGCAGAGCTTTAACATTGTCAAATGACCGCTGACATGTCTCCGTCCAATAGAAGGTGTTTTTAGGACTGAGGAGGTCTGTCATCGGACAGGAAACTGCGGAAAAGTTTCTGCAGAAATTGCGATAGTAGCCTACCATCCCGAGAAATCTCCGCAGGTCGCGCCGGGTCCTCGGGACCGGAAATTGATAGATCGCCTCCACCTTTGCATCCACTGGTCGTACTTGTCCCCGCCCCACAACTTTCCCTAAATAGGTGACAGTGGCTTGGCCGAATTCACACTTAACCAAGTTCACTGTTAAGCCAGCGGCAGACAAGCGATCGAGAAGAGCTTCAATCTGCTCTACGTGCTGGGACCAAGACTCACTGTATATCACAAGATCATCTAGGTAAGCCTCACAAGCTGGCAACCCAGACACCACGAGATTTACCAGCCGCTGGAAAGTGGCAGGGGCGTTCCTCATCCCGAACGGCATAACAGTGCACTGTAGGAAGTCATCCGGTGTCACAAACGCAGAGATTTCCTTAGCACGCTCAGATAGGGGAACTTGCCAATAACCCTTAAGGTTGAATTTGCTAACAAAGGCAGCAGATCCCACGCGATCCACACAGTCATCCATTTTTGGGAGAGGGTAACAATCAGGCTTTGTGATTATGCCTTCCTATAGGCTGTGCAAAAACGAAAGGTTCCGTCAGGTTTGTTAACCAACAGACAGGGAGAACTCCAATCGCTCGAACTAGGTTCAGCAATGTTATTCTCCAACATGTAAGCTACCTCCTTCTTCAACTGTGCATGTTTCTCTGGGTTCACGCGATAAGGGTGTTGCTTAATTGGAAGAGAAACACCCACGTCAATGTCGTGTTCTATCAGGTGAGTGCGACTGGGCACATCAGAGAACAGGGACATGTGCGTAAAAATAAGTTTAGTGATGTCGGCTCTTTCAGAGTTCGACAAATGGGACAAGTGCACCTCCAAATTTTCCAGAAACTCCGAATTCCGCAACATCCCTTCTGTTGTACTCTTTGGGGGCATAACCACATCCCCGTCTCCCTCATGTTCATCGGAGGGAGAGGTAGGAACGCAAGACAACACCACGCCCCTCACCTCATGTTTTTCTTCGACCTGACGGTCCCAGTAAAACTTAAGCATGTTGACATGACAAAGGCAATTCCTGTTCCTGCGGTCAGGAGTGGTAATGAGGTAGTCACTGTCACCCACTCGGCGCTCGATTATGTATGGCCCCGTATAGCGAGCCTGTAACGCGGACCCCGGGACGGGCAATAACACCATCACCTGGCGAGAAAGTACGCAGTGTGTCGCCCCGATCAAACCAGGATTTCATCTTCCTTTGTGAGGACCTTTGTGATTTTCCCTAGCAAGCTCACCAGCCCGATGCAGTTTAAATCGAAAGTTGCACACATAATCAAGCAGATTAGTGGCACTTCCGTCAGCTAACCACTTTTCTTTAAGTAGCTTTAAAGCAGTGTTTTTCAACCACTGTGCCGTGGCACACTAGTGTGCCGTGAGAGAACTTCAGGTGTGCCGTGGGAAATTATCCAATTTCACTTAATTGGTCTAAAAAATGCCATTGTCGAGTGTCTGTGCTGTAATCAAGATTCTAGTGACTGGCAGAGTAATGTAATACTCTTCCATATCACTGGGTGGCAGCATGTAGGTGGCAGCAGGTAGTTAATTGCCCTGTCACTTTGAGACAAGAGAATTAGTGATGCATACGACAGGCGGCGGTGACAGTGATGGAGAAGTTTTTCAAAAGGAAAAATGCTAACTCTGAACTGGGCCCTGGACAAAATTCTGACCCAGATGAAGGCCCGAGTATGAGTGGCGGTCAAAAGAAAGCAAAGACGGTGAGCTCGAGGCAATACAGCGAAAGCTATATTTCTTTCGGATTTACTTTCACCGGCGATGCAACGACACCGACCCCGTTGTGCTTGGTGTGTGGTGAAAAGCTATCTAACAGTGCTATGGTCCCAAGCAAGCTTAAACGTCATCTCCAAACGAAACACCCATCACTTCAAAACAAGAAAGCAGACTATTTTATTAGCCTGTGTGAACACACGGAGAAACAGGCAACTTTTATGAGAAAAGCCACAAAGGTGAATGAAAGAGCCCTCAAAGCTAGCTACCACGTTGCTGAACTTGTAGCTAAAACTAAAAAGTCCCACACTGTGGCAGAGTCATTAATACTACCTGCCTGCAAAGCCATTGTAAATGATATGCTCGGCCCTGAAGCAGTCAAAGAAATAGCCAAAGTCCCTCTCTCAGATAACACAATTGCCAGACGTATTGATGACATGTCTGCAGACATCGAAAGTGTTGTTTTGGAAAAGATACGGATCAGTGAGAAATTTGCATTGCAACTTGACGAGTCTACGGATATTAGTGGACATGCTCAACTCTTGGCCAATGTGCGTTTTGTGGATGGAGACGCCATCAGAGAAAACTTCCTATTTTGCAAGGCATTGCCAGAAAAAACAACAGGAGAGGACGTTTTTCCGGTCACATCGGAATATCTTGAACAAGGAGGACTTACGTGGGAAAACTGCACGAGTGTCTGCACTGATGGAGCCGCAGCCATGGTCAAGCGCACCAAAGGCTTTGTAAGCAGAGTGAAGGAAAGAAATCCAGATGTGATTGTTACGCACTGTTTTTTACACCGTGAGGCCCTCGTTGCCAAGACTTTACCAGCAGACCTAGTTCCTGTGTTGGACGATGTTGTGCGCATGGTAAACTTTGTAAAGACACGACCTGTGAAAAGTCGCATATTAGCGTCTTTGTGTGAAGAAATGGGAGCGGAGCATAAAGCCTTATTGTTCCATACGGAGGTCCGATGGTTGTCGCGCGGCAAAGTGCTGGCCCGTGTGTATGAGCTGCGAGAGAAACTTAGTGTTTCTGACAAATGAGGGGTCCGATTACGCAAAGCTGCTTGCAAGTGATGTGGTGTGCAAGGCTGGCATACCTGGCAGATATTTTTAATCATCTAAATGAACTGAACACACGAATGCAAGGCTGAAATGAAAACCTGCTTACAAGCACAGATAAAATAAATGGATTCCGTTCAAAGCTGCACCTCTGGCAACAACATGTGGAACGTGCCAACCTTGACATGTTCCCACTCACCAAGACATGGCAAGATGTCAACACTGCTGCATTGTGTGAGATAATAGGTAAACATTTGAAAACTCTTGAGGAGAAGATGTCATTTTATTTCTCTTCAGCCTCCACTGAATGCCGTGACTGGGTTAGGGACCCATATAGCTCAGCATCAGTTGTTGGAAAGGACATGACCTTGCAGGAGCAGGGGGAACTAACGGAACTGAAACAAAACCGTGGTTTAAAGCTAAGCTTTGCTGATCTACCTTTGGACAGTTTTTGGTTGACTGCTGCCAAGGAGTTCCCCATTCTGGCAAACAAAGCTACTTTGACATTGCTCCCATTTTCCACGACATATCTGTGTGAGGTGAGCTTTTCAAGCCTGACTGCTATAAAAACTAAAAACAGAGAGAGACTGAGAGCTGTTGAGGAAGAGCTTCGTGTGTGTCTTTCTTCAATTCCTGCCAGGATATCAGCTTTGTGCTCATCTATACAGGCCCAGGTTTCACACTGAGTGAGTATAAATAAATTGAGGGACTATATTGTCATTATATATACTGTATTAGGCTACAAAGTGTCATTTTGTAAAATGTTTGATTGGTGGTGTGCCTTGTGATTTTTTTCAATGAAAAAAGTGTGCCGTGGCTCAAAAAAGGTTGAAAAACACTGCTTTAAAGGACCGCGTACCGTGTGTCCGAAAACTAATTCAGCAGGGCTGAAGCCAAGGGATTCCTGAACAACCTCCCGTACTGCAAAAAGCATTAAATGAACGCCTTCGTCCCAGTCCTTTTCAAATTCCAGGCAGTACGCACGAAACATTTTCTTGAGTGTCTGGTGAAAACACTCAAGTGCACCCTGTGACTCCGGATGGTAAGCACTCGAAGTACAGTGTTTAATCGCAAGCTGCTCAAGAACTTGTGCAAAGACCTTTGACATAAAGTTCGATCCCTGATCAGATTAAATAGTCTTAGGTAGCCCAAACAAGGAAAAAAACTTAACGAGTGCTTTCACGACAACCGGCGCCGTTATCTTCCACAATGGAATCGCCTCGGGAAAACGGGTTGACGCACACATTACAGTGAGCAGATACTGGTTACCCGTCCTAGTCCGTGGTAACGGACCAACACAATCAATAAGTACGCTTTCAAACGGTTCTCCGAATGCCAGAATGGGGTACAACGGGGCTGGGGAAATTTTCTGATTCGGTTTCCCCATAAGCTGGCACACAGGGCAAGTTTGGCAGTATCTGACAACGTCCTTTTTCAACCCAGGCCAAAAGAAGTGCTTCAGCACACGGTCATAGGTCTTGTTCACGCCTAAATGTACAGCAAGGCAGCTATCATGAGCAAGGCCAAGTATCTCCTTGCGGTAAGCAGACGGAACTACAATTTGATGGACAGTGCGCCAGTCGTCGTGAACTGAAGTGTCAACTGGTCTCCATTTACACATCAGTACTCCGCCCCTGACAAAATACCCAGTGCACACTGATTAAACTTCCACCTCGGGAATTGCACTCTCAAAGAGAGAGGAAATATCTGTGTCTCTCTTCTGCTCCACTATCAACTGTTCCTGCGCCAGAGACAGCTTCTCGAGCTCGTCGACACAATCCGCCTTCCTGTCTACATCTGCAAGCGCTTTGTCATCCCCGTCTGCCCCAGTAGGGGTTGTCTGCACTCCATGCTCCAGCTTCCCAAAGAATGAGTCACTTAAGTCATAAGCGTCTTCTAACACGGGAACATCACGAGACTTCTCATTGTCATTCTCAGATCGCTTAGACATGGCACGGGTGACAGCACAAGAGGGGAAAACATCGGGAAATTTCTGCGCAAGTTTGTCAGGGTCATTGACAAGCGGGACAGGAGTTACCTCAGGGCTAGCCAAAACTCTGCCTCCTGCTAAATCGTTCCCTAGAATGAAGGACACTCCCTCCACAGGAAGACTGGGTCTCACACCTACAACAACGTGACCAGTCACGAGATCCGATTTTAGCAGAATGCCATGTAACTGCACGTTAAGGTAACCCATTTCAAGACCCTGCACAAGGACACTTGTGCCTATGGATGACTTCTCAGACGGGCAAAATATCCTCCAAAATAAACGATTGTGCCGCTCCGGTGTCTCTCAGTATCCTAACTGGCTTTGAAACCCCAGAATCGTCAGCCAATGACACAGAACCATCCGTAATGAACGGTGCAAAATCCTTAAGAGCACTATCGTTATTAAGGGGTAATATACCGCCAAGTTCAAGCTCAGGCAAAGATGTGTTCACGAGCAACCCCTTTTGAAGATTCTTTTTTTCTCCTCAGGGCATAACAATCAGCCACGACGTGACCTGGCTTCTTGCAATAATTGCACACAACCTTCGATTTACCCTCCGAATCCTCCAGCTTTCTACCAGAGGCGGGAGAACTGGGTTTCGACGGACCGGCATAGCCATCTGGGGAATTCCCCCGGGGAGTGACGTAGTTATTACGCGGTGGAGATTTTTCCCCAAACACGCCCCGACGTGTAATGGTAAACTAATCTGCCAGTATCGCACCCTGAGTGATCTGAGTTACTCTCTGTTCACTCAGATAGAGGGCAACACGCTCAGGCACACAATTCCTAAACTCCTCCATGATAATTAAATCACGGATTTGCCCAAACGTCTCAACTCAATAATAAGTTCTCCTTCTCACGGGCGAACTCAACAAAAGTCTGACGGTCGGTTTTACGATACTGCCTAAACTTCTGACGATAAGTTTCCGGTACCAACTCGTAAGCCCTCAATACTGCAGCTTTCACCAGGTCGTAATCGAGACAATGCAGCCTGAGCCTTACCCATGAGCACGCCCTGTAACATCAGTGGCCAGGTTTCCCTGGGCCAATTCAACAAGATGGCAGTGCGTTCAAACATGGGGAAATACCTATCCACGTCCGCCTCACGAAAGGGAGGAACCAAGCTAGCGTTCCTGCTGAACGCTAAGCTCAGTTGGCTGTGCTTTGCTACCAGCCCGCATAGCTTCCACCTCTAACTCCTTCAGCCGCACCTGGGCATCCACCTCTTTCTCCTTCAGCCGCACCTGGGCATCCACCTCTTTCTCCTTCAACGCTAATTGTTTCAACTCCAGCTCGAATTGTCGAGCTTGAAGAGTAGCGTTAGGGCTCTCGACCTTAATGCTAGATACTCTAGGGACAGCGTCCTCAGACAGTACTTTCTGCTCAAGTAGGCCGGCCGTAACTTTGGTTTTAAGGACCAGTTTGGTGTCCGAGCGGAGCACCTCAATTTTAAAATGATCGGCAATCAATAGAAGGTCAGCTTTCCTGCAGCTGTCGAACTGTTTGATCGTCGGGTCATCAAGGAACCTGCCAAGTTCGAACTCCATGGCAACGTATCAAAACGTTCGATTCAAAAGAGAACAAGTTTTACCACTGCTGCCAACGGCAACGAAATACCGAAAATAAACTGGTACGGGTAAATGGCAATACAAACGCTACTAAGAAAAGTAGCGTAATTCAAAACGAATACAATAAACTATTTACTACAAACGGGGCACAATGTTGCATAAAGCAAAATAACACTGTTACTAAATTCAAAGCTGGCACCACTGTAATCCCCGCGGGACGTACCAAGCAAAGTAACACTGTTAATTCCCAAAGTAGCCTAATAGCATGAAGAAAAACAAAACGAAATATGCGACTGTCACACGCCGCGTGACAAACCCTGAATGGGAACAGAACAGCCAGGAGACACGGAGTGGAGTTTGTCGGTCTACGGACCGGATTTTATTTATTTGTTTTTCTGTCTCTCCCCCCAGACATGGGAGAGAGACAGTGGGAGTAGCAGGTTAACATATAACAAAGACCAACACAAACACAGACACCAAATCTTCACCCTACTCGCCACGAAGCTTTCGGGTAAAAACAACAAACGAAAATAACAAGTTAAAATAACCAAACTTACGGGACACCGCGCCTCTTCCTCCAGAGTTCCCCTGGAAGCTCCTCAGGCACACACATATCCAGTGACCTTTCAAGTGCTTCCCACCCATTCATACTGAGACACTCAAACTTTTCCAGTTCGAGTTCTCTTACTCATTCATCCAGAGACACTCGCCACTCCCAGGATGTGAGAGTTCTGGCAATCAGCCCCAAGACACCTCCACTTTTCCAGTGAGTTCTTGGGCTGTTGCTCAGACACTCTCCACTGTCGAGTGCGAGCTCTTTTTACTAAAACCGAGGGCGAGAGGCGGACCCTCTTCCAGGGCACCCTCCCGCTCCTCCATAATCACACCGAGGGAGAGAGGCGGACACCTAAAGCGCACCCCCTCTCCCTCTTCCTCACTCACACAGGAAGCACTCTACTCAGTCACTTTCGACAAACGCACACAAAACTCCACAAACATTAAACATCCAACATTCAACATTCAACATCAAACATTCCACATCAAACGTGCACGCGCACTCACACACACACATCAAGACAAGACTGACTGATTCCCCACTCGCCCCACCTGCTCTTAAATAGGCTTAGTTTCTGCCTGGCTCAGGTGGGACTCGTGAGGCAATCACCCAATCACAATCACAACTCACATTCTCACCCAGACACCCAATCAGCCAATTGACTTCTATATCAATTGACTGATTGACACCAATTAAATTATAATTAAACCAATTAAGGCCTTTGGAGCTCCCTTCCGGGCGACAGTTCACTCTCACACCCTGGGAGAGTGCCAAACCTGCCCCCGGAAAGTCTCACTGCTCCAAAGGCCTCTACCACATGGAACAAGACAGGCAACCATGCCACTCCCATGTGGCCGAGACCGACGTCCTCCACAGCGACTTATGGTTCAAATCGGACGAGCCCCCAACTGTTACGGATAGAAATCAACCTGCGTTGTAATAACCAGGCGTACAATATCGGACGTAACACTAAGCCACTTAACCAATAACCACAACCCGTAAAGAGTACCAGTGAAACAGTGGTATAGAAAAGTTAGACATATATTTATTAATATGAATACATTTGATGATTGTTCTCTCTATTTCTTTTCTCGTCACGTTGCTTGGAGGGTTCCCCTGGAAACCATGTGCGTCCTCAAGCAGGTCCCAGCAGGGTAGTGACGCCATCTCCTCCTAACGGGGAGAAACCAAGGAAACACAGCAGCAGGCAAATCCAAAAGGAAACACGAAGTAGTGCTAATACAAAGTAAAGGGACGTAACATAGTGTTTCTGGGATATGTATTTATTTTATTGGTTTTTAAACAATGGATCTACCTTGGCCCGTGTCCATAGAGTACTACACACCCGAATACTGGTAATCCAAGTGCTGTAATGGCTGGCAATATTGACAACAATGAGCAAAAAGCTAAATTGGATAATAAATGTAAGTCAGTCATAAGTGGCGAGGAACAATGTTTTGTTGGAGAATATCGAATGACCAGAAGCTTACTAAACTTGCCTTTCCTAGATCTTGCTAAATGTACTAAACTTCCCTTACGTGTGAAACATGATATAAATGCATTCATTACCACCATTTAATAATTACACTCCAGTTAAATGGTTTAGTCTATTTGCAAGAACTTAAATAAATGAGCTCCACAGCTATTTCAACCATCATGAGATGCTAGGCATGCGCAGCTTTACATCATCCTGTGAGGGACTCCTTGTTGCCAGGACTCATCTGGAGTCATCATGCAAGGGACCAGTCTGTGGGTCTGGAGATGGCATGAGATTTGCAATAAACAAAGGAGATCCTGTTATTATTTTGTCATGAAATAAATAACGTTGTGCTGCACAACAGAAGTCTTTTTCAACTTTGAGCACTTAACCGTTTAAAAGTTGCAGAGTATGCACACATCCGATAATTTTTTATCACTTACTGCAAGTCGTCCACAGTTGGCCCAGATTTGCATGATTGCATGGATCCGTATGTCAGTTATCACTACTGTTTATGAAAAGGGCAGTGACCCAACAAAATATTGAAATGCTTGTTTCCTGTTTTTGTTTCCTCTGTATCTTCATATAGAAAGTGTATCTTTGTTCTTTGTGTGCTTATCTTTGGCCTGCAGGGAAGAACTGTAGATCCTTTTCATATGTGCAGACGCTATTGTTAAATTCAGAAGTGCACTATAGGAGAACTATAACGTTTTTTCCACGTTTGCTTATTTTCAAATGTGAACAACTTTTAATGAGCTTAATCAGGGGTGTTTCTGAATTTCATGCAGACTTTTGCTCATAATTATTTAATGAGTACAATCTTTTGTGTAAAATTATGCTTTAGCTCCATTTCTTGATAAGCTCATGAATGCCAGCTGAAGACTGTTATTGTGTCTATATGTTAAATGTTTTACACTGGTCTAATCAATGAGTGAACTGGCGTTGGTGTATACATAATTCGCTAATTGAGCCAGGGTAATTGGTGTAAACAAAAACCTGCATACACACCAGCCCTCCAGGACTGGAAGGGCCCATCCGTGATGGTTGTAAACACAACGAACGGACAGTTTATCATAGCAGCTCTGTATGGTAAAAAAGCTGAAATGCATGGAAAGCTGTTGTAACTTTTAATGGATATCATACGAATGTATAACATTAACGTTTGGTCACATCACATTACTGGTTGATTTCATGACATAGCAGTCTGAAAACACATTGTCAACATCACTTGTAAGCGTAGACGCATGCAAATGAGGAACAGCTCTTGGCAAATAGGGGGCCAACAGATTTGCACTTATCTCCGCTTACAACCTAATTTGCATGCTTCTCATTTTCAAACTCATCAGAACATGCAACCCATGATCGGAGAACTATTTTTACACACATTTTAATTCACATTTTCCTGAGATTCAAGGATAATTCTGACGCTAAAGAGAAACCTTTAAGACAATCAAATGCTCTCTTGATTTCTGCACCATCCCTTAAAAATGGTTGTGTTATTCGCTAACTGAGAGCCTTTGAACATATTTTACATTGCATTAGTCATTTAGCAGACGCCCTTATCCAGAGCGGCTTACAACAAGTAAGGCATAAGTGCATCCACATGAGTTTTATAGCTAACAACACTCCCAGACCAGTGAGTACAAGCAACATCACTAAAGTGCTACTGCAAGGTATCTATGTCAATTCTACAGCCGTGCCTCAATTTGTAAGTACTTGGATGCATCCAATACCATAATATAACAAAGAAGCAGTTGAACAGATAGGTTACATACATTTGAAAGGTAAGCAAGTTCTAGGCAGTGGGGGTTGTGGGGAAGCTGAGATACTGTAAGAGATGAGTCTTCAGTCTGCGGCGGAAAATGGGCAATGACTGTCATGCCCCCCAAGCCACTGGGGAGCTATAAAAAAGGAGATACTGAGCATGTCCCTCGGCCAATTTTAAACCTTTGTGAAGTACCATTCGCTAATATGAGAGAACTGTGAGAAACATTTATTACATAGGGTATTAATAGCACGTCGAAAGATGTGAACAAAACCCCCAAAAAGCTAAACAAAAATGTAGTCGTGTTTCACTGTGTGTGTGTCAGATGCTTCTGTAATGAATCCATCCATGTAGTGTGCATGTTAATTACAGGATACTGCAGGAGTTGAGAGCGCTAATGTTGGGAGGGGGTTTGTTTGTCTCAGGGCAGGACAGCCACGTGGCGGACGAGTTGTACAAGAAGGTGCGAATCCTGTGCTGGGTGATGACCGGTCCGAAGAACCTGGAGAAGAAGACGCGGCACGTGAAGGCCACCTGGACACGACACTGCAATGTTGCGTTGTTCATGAGCTCGGTGGATGACCCAGATTTCCCCACTGTTGGTCTGGGCACCAAGGAGGGCCGTGACCAGCTCTACTGGAAGACCATCCGAGCTTTCCAGTATGCCCACGAGAAGCACGGTGACGAGGCCGACTGGTTCCTCAAGGCAGACGATGACACCTTTGTGGTGCTGGACAACCTCCGCTGGCTGCTGGCCAACCACACGCCCGAGGAGCCCGTTTACTGCGGCAAGCGCTTCAAACCCTTCGTCAAGCAGGGCTACATGAGCGGCGGGGCCGGCTATGTGCTGAGCAAGGAGGCGCTGCGGAGGTTTGTGGAAGGATTCCGCACCAAGAGGTGCACCCACACGTCCCCCGTGGAGGACCTGGCACTCGGGCAGTGTATGGAGAAGGTGGGGGTGAAGGCCGGGGACTCCCGCGATTCGCTAAGCCGCGAGACCTTCCACCCCTTCGTACCTGAGCAGCATCTGACCAGCAAGTTCCCCAAGAGCTTCTGGTACTGGAAGTACTGCTACTACCCCATCAATCAGGCAAGTCCAGGGAGAGAAGGCCCTCAAATCTTTGAGGGGGGCGGGGGCACAGAATGTATTCATTGCATTACAATACATTACATTAGTAATTTGGCAGATGCTTTTATCCAAAGTGACTTGCAGAAGGTGCATTCACCATAAGTAGGTAAAGAACAACCACATGTCATGGATTACGACTAACGGCTGTTGGTGAAGTGCTGTTGAGAAGGGATCTGAAGTTGATTAAAAAAAAATTCGGGCAGTACAGAATGTAAGTGGGTGTCAGCTGGCAAAGGGAAGGGAGTCATTTACAAGGCATTGATTGGCCGTTTGGCAGTGAAATAGTCTGTAAAATGCTAAAAGATCACTCCTGCTCCCTTTAGCCCCCGCCCTGCCGAGAAGGGATCTGGTTAAGTTCTATAAGAATGTAGACCTCCCAGACTCACGGAAATGGAGAAATGGTTGCAATCCAATTACAATTGAGTCATTTAGCAGATGCTCTTATCCAGGGCAACTTACAATAATTGAGTTCAATCCAACTTCCACAAAACAATCTAGAAAGGGATTTGCTCCCTTTGGCAAAACGATGTTATAGTTTCAGACTGACGACGAATCAATGGCTCCATCCATTTTGGGGCTCACAGTGCCTTGCTTGGCCGCCGCCTCTGGTCCGACTTCGCACAAAAATGCTGTAACACCTTCTCCTTGCACTCTGTCCCCCAGGGCTCCCAGTGCTGTTCTGACCTGGCCATCTCCTTCCACTACGTGGGCAGCGATGTGATGTACCTGCTGGAGTACTACACCTATCACCTCCGTGCCTATGGGTACAAGTATCGCTACCAGCCTCCACCCCCCAGCCTGGAGAGGACTGATGGGTCAGTGGTGGTGGCAGCGGAAGGTGGGGAGGTAAAGCCTGTGGACAAAGAGCCACCCCAAGAACAAGACAAGGGCCAAGATTTAAACAGGAAGGAGGAAGGACAGGATAAGGCTGCTGAGGATGCTGGGAAAAAGCCAGCAGACAACGGGAACATTGAAAAGAAAGAGTAGACTACTTTTATTTTTTATTTTTAAGGTTTTATAAGGTCTTTTACCAATTGCTCAACTCCACTGATGATATTGTCTACAAAAGGTTTGTGGGTGTGTGTTTCGATCTGACATATATATATAAACAGGAGCCCAGATTAGCAGTCATCCTATCGTCTCAGACGACTAAAAATTAAGTAGGATGACCTTAGATTTCCAAGTGATCGTCCTGCTGACGACTGTGAATTTAGGATTTTATTATTTTTTAAATTCGCTAACTGTAACTATTTCTGTTTTACACTCACATTGTAACAAACAAGACATGTACAGATATTCAAAAATATTTCCGAAGTTCCAAATGGGAAAAGCGGCACATTCACTCGCACGCAGTCTGTGCTCACCGCGTTTGTTGTTGCTATGCCAGACTCTGCAGTAGTCAAGCAAGTTTGCGGATCGCAGCACATGGACACAACAGCGAGAACCAGCTAGTTAGTTAGCTAGCTAACGTTAGCGTTCACGGACATTGGGTATCGATATCTGTTGCTAGTTGCTTGCTAACACAAGGCTTAGTAAGTGATCATGCATTTATCACTTACCAAGCATTGAATTAGTAAGCAATATCCGTGAACACTAGCTAGCTACTTCCTCTATATTCACTGCAGTTAGCCCTCCCGCCAGGCTGAAGAATCGCTGCAGTGATTTCTCATCTCCATCCTACAGTCCAAGCACAAATCATTCCCACATCCCTGCTCGGTTAAATCTAGGAATTATTAGCTAGCTATTACGTTAGCTGCCATACCAGACTGTGGAAGAATCTTTCTCGTTCGAGTCCCAACTGGAGTGTACGTTATGATATACTGTACAGTCAGAACACTAGTCGCTAACGCCACCTGCGGGCACCCGTCAGAGCTTCACTGCTACACAATCCCATGAGCGCACGCTGCACAAGTCAGACATAAATATCCGTGTAGAAAAGAAATAAGTAGGACAAGTAACTTTTCTAAGATACTTGTCCTTTGACAAGTATGACTTTTAGCGTGTGTGTGTGTGTGTGTGTGTGTGTGTGTGTGTGTGTGTGTGTGTGTGTGTGTGTGTGTGTGTGTGTGTGTGTGTGTGTGTGTGTGTGTGTGTGTGTGTGTGTGTGTGTGTGTGTGTGTGTGTGTGTGTGTGTGTGTGTGTGTGTGTACCAGTCACTGTACATACACTACCGGTCAAAAGTTTTAGAACACCCCCATTTTACAGTTTTTACTGAAATTTAAGCAGTTCAAGTCCAGTGAATAACCTGAAAGGTACAAAGGTACACAGGGGCTCTAGTTCCAGACTTATTGTCTTAAAAGGCTTGTTTGCAGCATTGATGACCCAGAATTGGGGGCATTAAATCACGACAGTCAATTGATAACAGTGGAGTGGATGGGTCCAGAAAGGACTTCTTGGGAAAACTGAAAGGAGTCATTGTTGACCTGGACAGTTAAAGCAAATTGTGACACTCTATGAAACCAAAAAACAAACAAAACGGGTAAAAGTGAAGGAACAAAAGGTTTAAACTTGAAGTTAAATGCAGCAACCTAGCGATTGTGTGTCTTATTGAAAGTTTTGCTCTAATTATTAGCGCATACCTAATCTTCAGACTCACCAATGCCCCTCCTAAAGCTCAATCCAAAGTCAATACTCGGAAGATCCAGGAGCAGTTGTTACAAAATGAAAGTTTAGTTTAGCTACTTGCAAGCACACTATCACTAGTTTAAAGTAACGACAGATAGGCAAGGTAGCTAACATAGAAACATACCCATGTTGTAGGAACATCCAAATAGAGCCTAATAACTTCAAGGGTGAGATTACTTCATTGTGCCAAACAATTGTCAATGAAAGCAGCGTTTGATACCATTGTACTCATAGTGCCTTACAATGATCTGTTAAGAGCCACGTTGCATGGGATCAGATTTCAAATGTATTTGTATAGCGCATTTCGCAAAACATTTGTCACAATACGCTTCACAGCAGACCCTGGCTTGAACTCCCACAAAAGCCTAGGGCAACAGTGGCAAGGAACAAACAAATATGAAGTAACCTTGGGATGGAGAAGACTCAAGAGGGGGAGCCCATGCTCCTCTGGCCGGTTCAGGGTCTGAGTTTGTAATGAGTCAATATGCAAAACAATTGTTTAAATTGTTCAAGATTAGCTAGGACTGATGAAGAGGCACAGGACTTGATTAAGTTCAAGGCAGCTGAAGGTGGTGGTCCTGGGGTTTGGTGATGGCCTTGGACTGATATTACTTCTCAGTACATGCTGATGTATGCCTACTTAACATGATTGGCCTTTGTTTTTTTTTATCTGGCTAACTTACTAGCAAGCCGTTTAGCTGTGCTAAATGCTTGTTAACTGCACAGTTAAAGGGAAAATGAAAGCCTGAAATGAAAAATAGGCATGATTGTGTTGAGTTAAACTGTAGATGTCTCCATGTACAGTTTATTTATTTGTAATACGTTCATGATGTTTAAATATGCAACCCTCCCAACCTAATGTTTTTGGATGCCTTAACTCTAGCTTTATAGTTTTTTTTAAATCCAGCTCAAACAATAAGAAAGGTGTGGCAGTTTGAATGATCTCCAGTGGCTGCCAGGAGTTCTGTCAGTGTGTGGGCACAACCCCTCTTGGATAATAAAAAAAGATAGATTGTATAATTTTTTTCTGGTATACCTCAAATTTTAATGATTGTTTTTATTTAAGATTTTTTTATAAAGAATGGACTGCCTTTTCATTGGTAGGTACAAATATTTATATTCCGGACACATTTAGTACATTTTTTTATTTTGTACAGCTGATACAGTATACATACACCGATAAGTGCCCTGGCCAGGGTTGCACATGTTTTTATGCTGCAGTTTAGCACACCTTTCCTGTAATAAGTGTAAGTCACAATTCTGATTAAGAATCCAGTTCTTCCCCTCTTCTAATCACTTGTCTGCATTGCAAATGGGAGTGTTACACTCCTTGTCTGTGTTTTTCATGGTGATGGTAGAGGTCTATGCCACACGTATCTCTTTATTGCAACCACAACATTATCATTGTACTGAATAAAGACATATTTTACTTCATGGTGCTGCCAAATGCGTAGCGTGTTCATTGCATGAAAGAAAAAGGCGTGGAACACAAATACAGAGAAATGCTGCTAGGGTTGGGCTCTGGGTTTTCTATTATTTTTGAATGTAACAAAATATTCAGCTATATTCACTATATTGATTGTTGTGTATAATAGTTTTTAATTTTTTTTATTGGCAGGCTGGCAACATATATGTCAATCTTGCATATAGTATATTTAAAAATATCTTCCTGTAAAAATGTTAATTGCTCCCTCAATTGAGATAAAAATAAAGTTTTCCAAATCGATTGAAAACGATAAAACCACACCAGTTTCCTTAACTCACAAAATCTGATTCCCTTGAACCACCTCAACATTGTGCATTTTATATTCTATGTTCAATCCTTTGGCTGTGATATGTTCGGTTTTGTTTAGGATGCTTTCAATTAATTTGTATTTACTTGAACTTTATTTAGCCAGGTAGGCCGACAGAGGACAGTGATGTAGGCAGATGATTAGGTGGCCAGAAGTAGAGAGCCTGATTTTGTGTACTTGGACAGTGGTGTTAATGCCTTCTCTTGCGATAAGTGCCATGGGATCTTTCATAAGCAGTGTGTCAGGACCCCAGTTCTACAGCACAGTGCACCAATCATTGGAACAATGCCCCCTACTGGCCCACCAACACCTCTTCCAGCAGTATACCCTGTCAAAGTACTAACCAAGCCTACACAGTCAGGTGTTTTAATGCTGGGCTAGAACAAATCTTGCACCCACTTAGCTCTTCTCGGATAAGATTAGACACCTCTCCTATAGAAGATGCCTTTCGGATGAGATGTGATACTGAGGTCCTGACTCACTGCAAAGTTCCCATTGAAATTAGGAAAGGGACATACATATTGGTAGTGAGGTTAGTTCAAAAAGACGCAATCTAGAAGCAAATGTCTGGCTGAGCTACGCGTTTTCTTTTTCTTCAGCCGCCTGGTGTTCTCCAGATGTTGCCCTTGAATCGTTTCCAAAAGGACATTGTCTTCCACAGACAGGACAACCTCCACGCAGTATGTCCCTTTCCTATTGCATGTAATTTGCAGTAAAGGAAAGCACAAAATAATAAGCACAAGCACAGGACCAGGGTTGGAGACCTCTGGTGGAGGGCGTCAGTTTATATCAGAATGCAGTTGGTGTGCTTATTTTTTAATGCTGGTAAACATTCGATTCTATATGGAGGCTGTGCTGTGCCTTATTTGCATGTGTTTTTTAGGACTGATGCACTTGTGCATCATCTCTAAAGTCAAGCTGATGGAAATGTTCCATTTTATGTCACATTTGACATAAATTAGTTTACTTCTATTATTACTTCCATCATGCCTGTACATCCTCCCAGACGACTTAATGCAGGTAAATGGGCAGAAAACCATGACTGAAAAGCTAAAACGTTCTGTTCTGTTCCACGTGTAGTCCGCAAGTGGGCTAAACAGACAAATTCAGTCGTTTGCAAATTAATTCAAATTCGACTGAATTGTCCTGGTCTGAAACAAAGCAAACCTCAGGCAAAAGAAAAAGCTATTTAGAAAGGGATTTAAGTTTAGAATTTGGTGTGAAAATGTCCATGGTAACGATTCAAGCTGATTCTCCGGTTAAAGGCCACTAAAGGTTGCTTTTTCACAGCAGTTGAAATTGAGCTTCTATTCCTTCTGCGAGCCCACTTCAAGGCAAAGCTGACAAAATGACCAGGGTAGCATGCCCCTTTTGTGAAAGTAATTGCAAAACATTGAGTCAAGTAATTCATTTTTATTTCCCAAAAATATACTTTTAAAGAAATTCAGCATTTCTCCAAAAGCAATATGCTAGATACATACACTGTATAGATCTGGCACTTTAGACAACGAAAGATGTGCTAAATCTGCTGAAAACCTGTAAATGGTGCTTTTCAGAAGATGGAAACAGATTTTCACAGGCACGGCATATGAAAATGCAGCTGTTAGCTTTCTTAACAACGACTCCCTCTTTACATCCCAAGTTTCACATTTTCAGGTTTTCATTGGATATTGAGCATCATAAGGAACTTGATTGGATGAGGGTTTAAGCTTGTTCTTTAAACAAAATAAGGTCTGAAACAAAGGGAATACACTCCAGAAAACACGCTCTGACGTGGGGGACGGGACAGGCCATCAGGCTTACACACCACGCCGAAACCTGCAAGACAGTGATACACAGATATGCAGTCAGAAACATCAGTGCAGAGTAACACACAACTGAAATAATGATCAACGCACACAATTTGACTTGACTTGAAAAGATATTCTGGAAAACCTTTTAAAAAATTAATTAGTTGGGACAAGAAATGAATTACAGCACAGCATTTAATTGCTATGACATTCTACAAAAATGGCTACTTATTGCTTCATCCTGGAGTACAACTTTGCAATGAGCAGTTAAACTTGTTTTTCTCACTGCAAAATGTATGGCATTTCTTAAACATTTGTCATAATTTGTTCAATTATGCAAACATTCACAATCGTTCGGTAAGACATTTTTCCCCCACATTAGCTCTGTGTTCCCTATGAATATGAATATCTGTTAATATGCAGTGGACAAAAAGTTGTATTATATTGTGTTTTTCATGAGCAAATTTAAAATATTAAATATGTATTTACACCTTAAATATGTATTTGACCAATATATCTCACCTCTTTATTGTTCCACCTTTTTGATTCATGATTATTTCCTAGTTTACAGTAGGCTAGTTTTTATTCACACCCTTGATAAAGATGAACAAAAGAGATTGTATAAAATAAACTGAGGTATATTTTATGCTAAAAAAAATCTGAAAATTCCAAACCTGCATTACTAATACAATTGTTCAGAAAAACATATTTCATTTTATTCATATTTTTTTTCCAGAAAACATCTGGGTCACAATTATTCACACCCCTAACTATTCTTTTAAATGTAATCCAACAAAAACAAATCTTCATAAATATACAATTTATTTGAAGTTAATCGGAAGGTTATGGAACTATACAGTGGCCTACAATGGTTTCCTGTTTCCCTAGGGTATAAAAAGGAGGGAACACACGTTTGAAATACTGTGGTCAGCCATCATGGTGAAAGGTAAAGGTAAAACTCCCTGAAAGGATCAGACAAAAGGTTATTGATAGTTAAAGATACCGCTTTCCACTTTTGTGTCAATTATTAGAAAGCTTAAGGCCACTGGAACAGTGGCTAACCTGCCAAGTAGAGGATGCAAGTCTGTCTTGCCCCCACGTGTAGTGAGATGGATGGTTTGAGAGGCAAAAAGAAGTCCAAGGGGCACAGTTCAAGGTCTCCAAAACAACCTGGCATCTTGGGGTTACAAGGTGTCTAAAGCTACCATTCGACGATGCCTACATGACAATGGCCTTTATGTCAGAATTGCAAGAAGGAAGCCTCTTTTGAAGACAATTCACCAAAAAAGGTGTCTTGAATTTGTCAAACTACATATGAACTACAATTGGAACCATGTGTTGTGGTCAGATGAAACAAAAATCTATTTTTTTGGACATGCACATCAGCGTTATGTTTGGCATCCAAAGAATGCAAGTAATGTTGAAAAGCACCTCATGCCTACGGTGAAACATGGTGGTGGATCTTTAATGCTTTGGGGTTGTTTTGCATCCACAGGCCCCGATGCCCTTATTAAAATAGATGGAACCATGAACTCCAGAATGTACCAAGACATTTTGTACAAAAACCTTGTTCCCTCTGCCAGGAAGCTCTGCCAGCTCCGCAGATGGACCTTCTGACAAGACAACGATCCCAAACATATGTCCAAAGCAACTAAGAAATGGTTGATAAAGCACAGGATCAATGTCCTGACGTGGTCATCTCAGTCTCCCGATCTGAATCCAATTGAACATTTGTGGTTTGAACTCAAAAAAGCAGTCCACAAACATCAACCCAAGAATCTGAAGGAACTAAAACAATTCTGCATGAAGGAATGGTTGAGGATCCCCCCCAAGAAGTTCCATAACCTCGTACGACACTACAGAAGGTGACTACTTGCTGTTATAATGGCCAAGGGAGACCACCCTGGTAACAGGGTGTAAATATTTGTGATTATTGATTTTTCTGGGACAAAAATTATAATTTGTGAACCGTACAATTGTGGTTTGTGCCAATGTATTATTATTAAAGAATATATTTTTCTGAACATTTTGAGCATAAAATATACTTATAGTTTATTTTATACAATCTCTTTTGTTCATCTTTATCAAGGGTGTGATTAAAAACGGAGCCTACTGCATGCTTCAACTAAGCTAGAACATTGCAGGATCATTCCCACAGGTTAAACTGGAGAACACAAGGAACCTTCGATGACACTCATCCCCCTTGGATTGAAGTACATCTCACCTCAGTTTACCCTTGTTAAAGAAAATGGCTCCGCTTCCCTGTGGGTACTCCTCCTTTCTCCAGGAATGCAGATGACCTGTAAACCCAAATACAGCACAACATGGTTCACCAGAGCGCGGGTTCTCAACCTCAGTCCTGGAGTACCCCCTGTGTATGCTGGATTTTGTTCTAACCAAGCTCTTGATTTAATTAAGGTTGTGGTAAACATGTATTATTACACTTAATTGTTTCTGCTGAAACAGATTTTTAACACAGTGCAGGTTTTGCTCATTTTTCTTTGTCTTCGAAATTGGAATTTTCCACAAATGGTTTAGTGTCAATGATGGGTGTTTAGCATCTATGGGTGTTTACTCTTTCAGCATTTAGGACTTCACTGATTTCAGCTGTAGGTCTATCAATACATCAATTAAAAATGTATTGTCTTTCAAAAGGAATCATTTGCCACAGTGCATTACAGAAAATTAAAGCATTCGTTGTCTAAGAAATGATGTGACTGATTTAAAGTCCTTAAATTAATTAAGAATATTAATTCTTTGTAACATGAATATCCACACACACACACACACACACACACACACACACACACACATATACACATACATAGATACATACATACATACATATATATACAGAAGGTAGACAAAATAATGGAAATACCAAATGAAAAAGGACTGGTGCAAACATTGTTTCTACAAGATGTTCCCATATTCCAAGATGATAAGACCCCTGTATACACTGCTAAAGAAGTTCAAGAGTGATTTCATGAACAGCAGGATGAGGTCAAAGATCTTCCATGGCCTCCCCACTCACCAGATCTAAACATTTAACCTTTATGGAAGGTAGAGTGTGGAGTAGACTGATCTCTCAAAGAGGATTTCCTTCTTGAGGAATGGTTCAATATCCCACTAGAAACAGTTCAACGTGTGTAACAGCATACCAAGAATGATTGAATCTGTTCTGAAGACAAAGGGCAACTTATTAATGAATATTTGTCCTTATTCGTTAATAAATATTCATATATTGTATGATGCTTCTGTTATTTTGTCTACCCTCTGTATATACACAAGTGAGGTGAGGTCAGTTAATTGATTAATTAAAGCAGCTGATTAACAAAACCAGCAGACCTTGCCCTGGATCTGCAGGAAAACCAGGAGTGAACCTGAACTGCTGAACTTACAATCTTTGCCAGCAATTTCACCAAATAGCCACAGGGGGGTGTGTAGTCCCCTTCTCTTAGGCCAGTAGTTCTAGGTTTGAGCCTGGACTACGTCGATTGCTGGGGGCTCTGAGGCGATGAGACACAATGTTTTTTGTCTCGGCAGAGGTTGGGAGGATTAAGTCCGTAAGGGTTGGCATTGGTTCCTCCTAACAATATGCCAGGTGCCCACAGGCTACCAGTTGTCATCAATGAAAGACAGCTATCCTCTGATTGACTCTTGCTCTGGTATTGTGGTAGTGTCGACTTGGTAGTGTGGCCGAGTGATCCAGGGCGCTAGATTTAGGCTCCAATCTCTGTGGGGCGTGGGTTTGAATCCTACCACTGCCATCTTAAATGTACTAATTTATGGCAGCAGTGTAATATAATGGTGTAGGAACTGGGCTTGTAATGCTAAGGTTGCAGGTTAAATTCCCAGTTGGGGTGCTGCTGTTGTACCCTTGAACAAGGTACTCAACCTGAATTGGTTCAGTAAATATCCAGATGAATAAATGTAAACTGTGTGTCGCTCTGTATTCTGAATAAGAGCATCTGCTAAATGCCTGTAATGTAATGCAATTCAGCTCTGCTTTAGTACTGTGTGGTCTGTGGTGTGTAAAATAGCCACTGGTTTTCAGGTTGGCGTACTGGAGGAGGACACATGCTTCAGCTGCAGTGCTCCTTGCATGGAGAGCAGGAGGCACAGCAGTGACTCAAGAGGCACAATTGGTGATTCCAAATTGGGTATTTAAAAAAGGGGTTTAAAATAAGGATAAGAATGTATAAAGGAGTTTGCTATCAAAGCCTATTGTTGGTTTTAGAAAAATAGAGGACAAACAATGACACAGGGAGTTATTCAAGTTATTTTTTTGGACCGACTCAGCTACAGAAGCATGTCAAGGTAATCGCAGCACCCGACATAGGGACACTGCCTGGCCTCATGCAGAACACTCAGCCAATCAGAGTGCGGCTGTAATACAGAACTACATATAGGCATGCCATGTCAACAAATGGGGGAGAAAAAAATGGTTCAAAAGAAGAAATAAAACACACAGGCACATCACTGGTGTTGCCCACCCCGGCACACACTCACTAGATTCTGAACTCCTTCGGCCCATAAGTCCCACAAAGACATCATCCATGTCTCCTGCAAAAGAAAAGAGCCCATTGCGTTTGCCTAATATTTCATTGCATAGGGCGGCTATTCATATTTACGCATAATGTCAGTTTAACTCTTACATCAAATGCACTGCATGGACCACAGTGAATTACCCCTGGACCACTACAATCAGTTTTACTAAAACAGCTAATACGGGTGTGTCCAATTTGCTTTTAAAATGGAAAAGTGATATCACATGGTTGTAGAAAGCCCAACTTGTTTTGACAGCGGCAACGTAATTAATCAGGTGCACCTGTATACATTGGGAAAGTCAAGCTGGCACTTCCTCATCAATAGCCCTTAGTAACAGGAATTTCTGGGACAAAACTCTGTAAGTTGCACAAAACTGGTAAGTGGCATTCAGAAATCTCATAAAATTGCCCTAATTTTCACATAGCTAGTGGAGGGAAGCAGAAAAAAGACCATGAAGCACAGCCTCGCTTGAAGGTACAGTACACATAAGTAAGTGAAATGGAGGATTGTCTTACTTTTATGTTGAGGTATATTGTTCTTCCCTGAAAAAAAAAAAATGTAGTCACTACATCATTTATCATTGTGCGTAATTACAATGGAGAGTGATACAATAATTTCCTACCTGAGTTTCAAGCCTGATTATTGCTCCTGATATTTAGGCTTTCAATGTTTTCAATTTCCTCTGCTGACTGTTTCTTCTTTGTGTAACTTAAACACCTTTAGCATTGCCTGATTAGCCTCAGATCTGCTAAGCTTATTGGTCATACTCCATAGATGGGTATTAAATACTTTCCAATGCCCTGGGTCTAAGGCCACATCCAGTATAGCCATCAAAACTATATTAGAATAGAATAGAATAGAAAACTTTATTAAACTTAAATAAGGAATTGGTCCTGTACATAAGGCAATAGATTACAAAGACATGCATGACATAACATCACCAACATTAAAACAGTGTGACATAACATCACCAACAGTAAAACAGTGTCACGTACAGTAACATCACCAACATTAAAACAGTGTCACATAACATCACCAACATTAAAACAGTGTGACATAACATTACCAACATTAAAACAGATGTAACATCACAGTCCAAGGAAAGAGTTACAAGCAGTAGTAGTAGAATACAGAACAAGACATAGCATTGAAATAGAAAGATTGCCTTCAAGTGGGAAGCGACAGTTCGCTATTAAGAAACTATGCATTTTTACAATAAATTAGGACAATTTTCTTTGTGTTTTTACTCGAGGCTATTATACAGAGTGGACTAGAGGGTAGTGCAGTGTATATAAGTGTATATAACTCACGGAACTCATTTCACGTTTCGCACACAAATCAGTACTGGTCCGTACATGTAAACAGAGTGGTTGCTTTGTTTTTTGTGTCGCTGGCCACATCCTACCACACCCAACATGTTTTTGCCATTAGTGTCACAGCATTGATCGATCAGGCACACATATTGCTAGCGTACAATATGTGCAGTTACGACACACGATAGATAGAGTAACACTACCTTCACATGTGGCACCTGCATTAGTATGTCATATCCCTTAATTTACCACATTTTATATTGTATTATATACACTACCGGTCAAAAGCTTTAGAGCACCCCCATTTTCCAGTTTTTACTGAAGTGTCAATGTCCGAAAATGAGGAACAGCCTCAGGCTCTTGGTGTCTCAAATGGCAGGATGGTTTAGCATCTTAAATTTGCCTTTGCTGTACCAGCCACCTGCTACCCAATGAAGGGTGTGTTTGGAAACCATGTATAGTCATTAGTGATTAGTGATTAGCACACATTAAGTCCCAATGCCTTCGTTTATTCTTCTATATTCCTTTTTATTTTCATGACACTTCCTTATCAACAGCCCTAGTAATGGGAAATTCTGGGATAAATCTTCAAATTTGGCAAAAACTTTACGTCATCAAATTTATAAGATAGAAAATAACCATTCAAATGTTGAAACATTGATGGGGTTGTTCCTTCATTGAATTATTTTGTTGATAAGCAAACCCTTTGAATGAATTATTAATTAGGCAATCAAATTAAAATGTTACATTCATCAACCAATTCCTCAACTTCAGTTTCAGCTTTCCCAGTGTATTGGTAATCATGACACCTGGCACATTATTTGGTCCCAGATTACCAAACTGTGACGTTTCAAAGCCCCGGATACTGCCAGTAAATGTTCTTGGTTTTTTGGGGGGGGTTTTACTCATGGATAAAAAGTCTTTAAAAAACATGTGATAGGCTGAGATTACTAGTAATTTCTATAGGGTGAACTTCAATTGGCCCTCCCTTTATTAGATCGATATGTGGGAGTTCCTGATTGCACAAACCACTGATCAGTATTTTAATCTGCATTTTCTTTCTTCACCAGCAGTCTGTGGCATTCTTGACTGCCCTCAAGCAGACACAAATCTCAACACTGCTGATAAAGCCCACTCTGGAGGTTAAGATTCACAGAACTAAAAGCCCTGTCTCTCTTCTCCAATTCCTCTCCAAAACTCTTGAATGTGCAGCCTTTAATCAACTACAGCAAAGCGGCATGCATACATGAGAGTGTATGAAATTATTCTGTCATTTTCTCTATCGATTTCCCAGAGCCTTCAAATAAAAAAAGATTAGGAATGCTTTACAGCTATTAAGTGATGAAATATAATATATTGTAATTCACTAAAAGGCTGTTTCACCCAGATTAAATAATGGTAATGATAATATATACATATATTTTTTTAAATTAAATTATTTCAAGTTATTACGTCTCAAACATTTATGTACTGTTTGGATTGACTGTGGAGTACATTTCGTTAAATGTACTCCATATATATATATATATATATATATATATAATGTACTATAGACATCATGTATGCTCTGTTGGTTAAAAAAGGCAAGGAATTATTCAATTAGGAACAGATTTATATTATTTCAACGTTAAAGTGACCCCTCTATATGCTTTTTTATTTAACGCCATCTTCTGCATATGCAGGGTATATCTGTACCTCACAATTTGCTAAGCTTGGATTCTTGACATGTTTTGTCCCCCCCTATCTAACCAATGAGCCATCCAACGTTGGAAATGTCCTTGCAGAATTGTTGCTACTGTATATTCACCTTTCTGTTCACTTGCTGAGAATGAGAATGGTATTGTACCATGAGACAGATATCCTATTCCATTATCAAGACCGTACTGAGGGTGTTAATGCTACACATTACCTTTCTGCATCAAGGCAGACATTCTCAAGAACACTTACCAGCATTTCTTCTGCCCATCAACCCCACAAAGGTGTCATAATCGATGTCATTATACCTCTTCAGGTAGTCACGTGGAAGGTTGTCAATGTTCAGGCTTTCCTGGAAATGTAACGACAGAAACGAAATTATCTAAGGCTGTTTTTGAAGGCTTTTCCCATGAAATACACCATCTTATTTCAGCCCTTCAGTTCTTGATTAATTTTATATTTTCACACTTGGAATGAAGTAAGGTGAATGAGCTGTTCCTCTTGGAATGTCGTTGGAACGTTTCACCCTCTATTATCAGTCTTAAGTATCCATTCACCCCAGAGAATGACAAATTGAACAAGAGACCCATTTTAGCACCTACTGGCTACTTGCACCATTAATATATATTTTTTGTTGTGCACACAGGCTGCATACACTCAGCCACTAGGATATTCACTCTACCCACCCACCTGAATCCTTACACTGATTATTTGACCCCGTTTCCAGCAACAGAATTAACTTGGGACACAACGTACTGCTCCCTTAATTCCCTGCATTAGTGGACAGCTTGTTGGTTCAGTCTTTAGTGGAGCAACATCAATGCAGTCTCTCTGTCTCAAGGGTGAGAGGGGCTTCCTCCACAGAATGGAGGGCAGTTGTTAGTTGTGATAGGAGAATGATGCAGCGTGACACCAAAAGTGGGTAGACCTATAGTTCGCTGTCAGTCACCGACTTGTTTGAACCAATCAAAACGTTTTGCTCTTCACAATAAATCCCAATGATTGGTTAAAATCAGTGCATGTGGTAGCTCCACCCATTTTTGCTGTCATGATAGCACAATCACTAGGGTGCATCGGAATACACATTTCCAGCATATTGATCTGTCTGGATGTTCCAACACATGCAAAATATTGCAATCCGTGGTGATCTAGAGTTGCAACGGCACATCAGCTTTTACGACTGAAGGGTGTTACCAGCACCCTACATGACGGCGGACCGATCGCGCTGCCAAGTGCTGGAGGCCATCAGTGAGGAATGCCACGAGCAGTGGACACCACCTCCCATGTGCACCCTGCACTGGGACAGCAAGTTGACGCCGACGCTCAGCAATGTGCGCCAGTTGGAGGAGTGCCTGACGGTGGCCGTCAGAGATGCGGCACGGCTCAAGCTGCTCGGTGTGCCGGCACACACGAAGGGGACTGACGAGGCATGCGGAACAGTCATCACCCGGTTGACGCGCAAGCTGCTTCAGCAGTGGCGCTGCGCTGACCAGGTTGTCAACATGGCATTTGACACCAGCGCGTCAAACACTGGCCATCTCACGGCAGCCTGCATTGCCATCCAGCTCTCACTGGGTCGACCACTGCTCTGGTCCGGGTGCTCCTCAGCCACATTTTCACTGACCTCAAGGTGAAGACGTTGCGCTCGCCAGAGGTTGCCTTGTTCACGCGTCTGCGGGACAACTGGAACCTGGTGCTGCACGACGACAGCGGCCCACTGTCCCGCTACATTCCTGGCGATGCCGAACCACATTGCGTGCTGAACTCACCGCGCGTGCTGCGGGAGTGCTCGACTACAAGCGAGGGGACTACCACGAGTTTGTGCAGCCGTGTCTTGTGTATCTGCGTGCACCCGGAGCAGCGCAGACTCCAGTGACCTTCCCACAGCCAGGAGTGCGATGGATGGCCAAGCTGCTCTACACTCTCTAGCTGGCCTTGATGGAGCAGCACATCGTGTTCCTTCCCCAGGGCACCATTACCACACGGCAGCAGGTGCTGAAGATTCAGGCTTTTGCCGACTTCATCACGCACATCTACACAACATAGTGACTGACCACAGCCATGGATGCTGCCTGAAACGACCTCACACTCTACCACCACCTGTACGCGTACAAGCCCACTGACGCGGGCATCGCAGCATCAGCGATCAAGGCGCTGGAGCAGCGCCTGGAACCTGGCATTCTTCAGTGGGCGAGCGGCACGCACTTGCGGATGCCATCTTGGAGCACATGCGAGCCCCGCCGCTGCGTTTCCAGCCCTCTCGCCAACCACCAGCTTGGCCGACCTCGCCAACCCAGACTGCTGGTTAGGCATGCACCAGCTGCACGTCGATCCAGCATTTCTCTCACTCGACGTAGAGGGTTGGGCTTCTTCTTCTTCTTCCGACACCACATTCATCGCTGGTGTGCATGGCCAAAAAGCTCCATTTTGGTCTCCTCTGACCATAACACCCGGTTTTAATAAGAGTTCCGATGCCATTTAGTGAACTCCAGATGCTTATTTTTGTTTATTTGATTTCCCTCAATAGAGGCAACCCTTCCAAAAAAGACTATTGGCATGGAGGAGGCGTCTGGTGATAGATTGGATACTGTGCGCCCATCCCAAAGATGCAACCACGTTTTATAGATCTTCAACTGTGGCCCACATGTTTATTTTTATTTATTTTTTTGGGGGAATATATTAGTTGTTAAAAAAATCTGTTTGCCTGAGCAATTGTATTAGTATAAATTTTTGATACATTTTTTTGTGCAAACAATATAAACCTATATTGTTTATTTTGTACAGCCTTCATTGCTCATCTTTGCCCATAGGATGTGAATAATTTTGGAGGATACTGTATGTACTTCAGGGGAAATGTTGGAGCCAACATTCTGGTGGGTTTTTTTTTAAACGTCTCTCATTGTACAAGATATTCTACATGGGATATATGCCAGGCTCGTGCAAGGAATTTTTTTTCCCAGGGTCTGTCAATTATGGGGGCATCTGCTGAGATGTTCATGAAAACATGACTAAAAATAAATGTGAGTCTTAATCACCGTGAATCATTTGATGCATAGTTTATGTATGTACGATACAAAATGTTCTTTGATCAGCCACTTTTGTTTGTAACACTTGATACATCATATTCGATTTTTGAACATATCCTGTTTGTCCAAATTACTCCAAATTATAATTTCAATTGAGCAATTATCCTTTCCTTTAGATAATTTACTAATTATGTAATGCTTTAATACAAGCATGTGTGGCTGAAAAAGGTTATTAAACATAAAATATCATGAAATCATGATCATCAAAAACATCAATCATGAAATATTTATGACCTTTATTAAATTTGTACTATGCTTGAAACACAAAATGTACAAAAGGTGTTTTAAGTGATTGCAGTACCTTAATATAAGACACAAGTGAATATTCATTAAATAAATATTTTTTTAAACTGTACTAAATAATAAAATAAGCTTGGGGTCAAGCATAGTATATATTAGGATCTATTCAAACCAGGCTAAACATGTATACATATTTCAGTCAAATGTGGGATAGAAAGTTATATCTCACTTAAATTATGAAATGCACATATTTGATCACATTTGGCACCCCAAAACAGAACAACATTTTTTTCAATGCTCATCAAAGTCAGTTTTCCTTTGCTGCGTGTCAGATGGTTATAGCCATACAGGTTCTGGGAATCCAACACCCCCCAAATGACATTTAAAGGTTTTCAACCTTCTCTGAAGACCTACGCGATTTAACAGTTACCGATAGAATGTACATATTAGGCTAGTTCTCTTTAGTTCACACAAATGGCACAACCATAGATCACGGCCAATAATTGTATCTTAGAAAATAAAAAACTGTAAGAAAATAAAAATCGCTTGTACGGCAGTAGTGATGACTGTAATAGTATTCTTTCCCACAACTGATTTCTCACACTTTCCTATAGCTGCTTTCAGTTGAAATCCGAATCAAATTTGATTCAGGTTCATTGCTCACCTCTAGCATTGATTCATCAGGTTCCTGCTCCTCGCAGCTGGACTGAAACGATCGGAGTGTCACTATGAAAGAAAGGATCGCGAACATCAAGTAGGGTCTCATCGTCTCTGGCTGGGCGGCACCTGCACGCACTAAAAACAAGGCAGTGTTCAGAATCATCAGGGGCAGGAATATAATTTTTTTTCCTGTTCCCATGTAGCAAAATAATTACATTAGTTATAAAAAAAAACATTTAGAAAAACTTTCACTTTCCCGCAACTGATTTCTGAAGCTATTTGTCAGTTTAAATACGAATCAACTTCTGATTCAGGTGTTATTCGTGGATACATCAAAACCAACGCATAAGATACAGCTACTGTTTTATTCCCCAGTTTTCTCACTGATTACTTGATACAAAAAGCACATGTTTTTATTTGATTAAAAATATATACTTCCAAACTCACCGATTTCTAATTAAAAGCAGTTGTTTGATCACATTTTACAGTTCCTGACGGTTGTCTAAATAGGCTACGGTCCACGTACACGGTAGGCTACGAATCGATTTAAAAACAGGGGCCAGTGCTCCATTGGGGAGTCTGGGAAGTAACATGCGTAACAGCGTCAAGTTATACTTTCAAGCAACCTACCCCTCGTGATAAAAAAAACAAACCAGACAATATAATGGCATTGCCCCATTTCTCCGTCACTATATATTTGCAATGCAGTTGATGGTCAAATAAAAACAACCCAATGAGCGCTGCGCCAATTACTTTGTGGTGTGAAAAAGTTCCGCTACTAGGTATCGAGTCCGCAGTCTTATTCTGTGTAGAAATGGACCCTTAGACGTTTTGAAATATTTGGTTTTTATTTATTGTTTTTTGTTTGAAGATGAATACTCAAATCAGAGGAGTCAAGCGCGTCTCAACGTGTCTGTCTTTCACAACGGTAAAAAAATACAGCGTGTAATAGGAATATGTAACATTTGCAGTGGTCCATTTGTAATGACTCGCAATTTAAGGTAGTTTCGCATTGTGCGATTTAGCCGAAAATACCATGCAGTATAGGCTTATTAAAACACAAACAACATCAATAATAATAATGCACTTTCTTACCAGAAAATCTTTGTGGAGGTAATTCTAAAATGCCTCTGAGAAATGTCACGGGTGCGTTTTTCCGTTATAGGACCTGAAGTGCCGTTGACAGTTCGCCTCTTCGAATTCAACTACACCACGAGGTCTCGCCATCTGATTGTTAAATCATGGCAGATTGTCTGCGTACTCCAATCAGATGCAGTAATGGGTGTGGTTTCAGGTTTGGGACCCTCTGTTGAAGTTCGTATGTGTTGACTCACTATGTACTGAATAATGTATAATGAATAATGTACTTCGACTTAACCCATTGAGACACTCGTCTCAGGGGGGAAAGGTGATTTATGAGTTCAGCATATTGCCGTTACCTGAAACCTTATGGTAATTATGTGAAGCAAACTTCATAATCGCATAGTCAATTCAATACCGTTACCCTGATGGAAAAGGGTGACTAAACATAGAAAGCCTTTCCCTAGCCTTTCCCAACACGTTTTACATCTTCCTTTTCTTAGATTGCCAAGAAACTGTCACCGTGAAAGAGAAATATTCCTTCACGTATGACATTAAAAAGATGACCAGAAGCTTCCCTAAACCTGTTCTAGCTTTGTTTTCCCGATTTTATAACATGCCATTTCCATTTCTAATGGGGGTAACCATGCAGATCACAACTGTAGCAGACTTGACATCTTAAGAATGGCTTCAGTTTATTTACATGGAATTTAAAATTAGCTGCACATTGTCTGTTAACGAGTACACTCACTTTATTTAAAAAAATCCTGATTCAAATACAATGTATTAGAATATGTAAAACAGGTGTTGGGAATCTATTATTCTTCGTTAATATTTTAAATAATAACTGTTTTATGTGTTTCACTGAACTCAAAAACGGTTTCCAAATAAGCCCATCAGGGGGTAAGTTGTCACACTATGTCATAGTATGTGGGGTAAGTTGTCACATTGGATTATCAACAAATAAGAATACAACAAAATAATTGTGAATATAATTTTTTTAACTTTCAAATTCAAAACCAAGTACATTTAATTACAGAACTCATTCATTAAAGAGCAAAATGCTTAGTCTTAACAAAACGTGGTGTAATGCACAACGAAACACTTCTAATCAGACTCATCTTCAGAGTCACAGTTCTGGCACAAATAAATTGCCTGGCCTGGGGTGCAAGCATCATGGGCCTACTTCTTGCATCTCACACACTGCACCCAAGTCTCTTTTGGGCGGCTGTTAGAAAATGGTTCCATGCAGACTAGGCAGAAGTACTCCTCTTCATCTGATGATAACTCGTCTATTTTTCTTTTTACTCTTGCCTTTTTGTTCCTTTTTGCACATTGCTTCCCATCCTCCAGAAACAGCCTGTTTTTAGATTGTGATTTTTCCATTTGTAGTGCTTGCTTCACGGGTGTGTCTGTTAGAATTGCGGTTTTGCCGCTTTCTTCCATTATTAGTTTGTTTTTCGGGGACCAGCTTTTGGAAATGGCCGGAGGTCCTCTGGAGTTGGTAGTCTGCTGCCAGCACTGGCATTGCTGGGTAAGGGTGAGCTGGCATGGGAACTGAATGGGTCTGTGTCTGTGCTTGTGCCTGGCAGGGCAGGGTTGGTACTGGGGCCTGGCGGGGCAGGGCGATCCGTAACATAGGATGGCGCAAACTCAGTTTCCCAAAATACATCCCTGTTGTAAGGCTGTACCCTAGCTACCTAAAGCCAGCCTGAATGTTCAAGGGGTTGCCGCCACAGGATAAGCGATTGCCACAATCCCAGGAATGTCATAAATTGACATTGTTTTCCCAGGATTGTTCCTCATCCATGCATCACACGCTGTGTTGATGTGCCTTTTAGCGGCCCGTAGACAGACCTGTCTAAGGGTTGAAGCCGATGAGAGCAGTGGGGTGGGAATGACACCATAATTATGCTGTTTTCTTTGGCATAATTGAGTCCATCAATGGACATATGAGATACGTGGTTGTCCAAAAAGGAGTAAACATGGTTTCTCCTTTGAGCATTTTGTATGCTCAGTGAAATGTTTCAGGAAGTCAAAAAAGTGCACATCTTTCATCCACCCCGAGGGATTTGCCGCTCCCCTGCTGCCAGGTGGTCCGCTGTTTAAAAAATGGTCGCGGAAGTTGACACGGGGAAATATGAAATATGGAGGTATACTATTTCCTGTGGCTGACACAGCACAGGCCAGTGTGACAAGCGTCCCCCTTTCAGCGGAGGTCAGCGACCCTACTTGTTTGAATCCGTGTCTGGCCACTACTTTGTCAGGTTTATGGACTGTGGTCACCCCAGTTTCGTCGACATTCCATATGTCCCCTGGTCCAAATTGATGTCTGTCTAGCACATTTGCTAAATTGTCGAAGAAGCCATTGACATTTTCTCGGTTGAAGCTACTAGCTCTGGCAAGGCTAGTTGCCTTAGGCTTTCTTAGCGACAGCATTGGGTGCCGTTTTAAGAAGGCTTTAACCACTCCGAGCTGGCCTTTTCTGCTTCTGCCCACATTGGTGTGAACTTCAGCTTGTGTGCCACAGCAAACTGGTAGGCAAGTCTTTTGATCTCACTTGGCCACAGACCAAAATAAATGTCAGCTGACCTAGCGATATAATGAACAAGCTGCATCTCCAAATCAGGTGGAAATACCTGCCGTGGCTTTCTATAGCCAACCACTGTTGTTGGCATGGCTGCCTGACTGACAATTTCTTCGCTGGTAACCTTTTCACAATACCGAGTCAGAGTATGGTAATTTATATTAAAATCGTTTGCTGTGCTTCTGATTGATTTGTTCTCCAGCTTCACCTGTCTGACTGCCTTCAACATTATGTCAGGAGGTGTGCTGCCATTCTGTCTTTCTTTTATAATTTCTCACCATCATCTCACTTTCTTTTGTTCCTTCATTTGTTCGTTCCTTTCTTCCTTCCCTCAATGCTTCTTTCCTTCAAAAACACATTTCAATTAGCCTCATGTGACAACTTGCCTCAAAGCCATTGAGACAACTTGCCCCAAACGGGCATGTGGGCTAATATTTGTTAAATCTCAAGGCTAGTTCAACATAGGACTGCAGCTAACATATCAAGAAACACCTTATTGTTTCCTTTATTCGGTACACAAATATAATTTTGAACATTTATACCTAACACAGTTTTATTACATAAAATGTAAGGTGCCATTTACTTACTTTTGAAGGAGACAAACACAAAACTTGTGCTCACATGTAATTAAAGCGACCTTTGACCACCTGTGAAAAGGAATTTGAATCTGGCCCTAGTTGCAACAAAGTAACTATTTGATTTTTGAGATAGCGCCCCTGTGGTTGGAGGTATGAACAGTGTGACAACTTACCCGTGTGACAACTTACCCCGCTCACCCCTACCCATTAACCTGTGTACATACAGTCATTGCATAAAGTACTACCTTTAATATCATGTACATAATAAACAAGAATATAGATGATCTTGGGAAGTGTTTATAAATGTGTTTTGTTTTTTTACGGGCACAAGGAAATGCATAGGCTTTTTGATCATATGTGAACATTACCATATAACAGAGCTTCTCAAACTTGACCGTGCGGCCAACCTGTATCTACCTGTACTTTTCCCTCCAACCTTAACTGCATTTCCCTAAAGGTAAAGCACTGGTAATCGATTTTGGAAAAAGGCACCTTTTACAATTGTCCATTTAAAGGACACAAATAACACCCTTAGAAACAGGCTAAATCTGGTTGATTGATTAATTTATTGAATTAAATCAAGTAATAGTGAAATCAAAGTCCCAAATGCTAAAAATGTGATCACCTGTTTGTTCTTCACCTGCCTGTTTGAAAGCAAAGAGCTTTGAGGCAAATAAAAATAGGTAATGAGTCAAACCTGCGTAACAGGGCTCAGAAGGCATGAGTTAAAGTTGAGCGTGTGAGTGTCCACTGCAAAGGGTGACATCAATAAGAATATGATTAGTTCCCAGAGTTGGGGGACTTCAGTCTTTAACTCAGCGGGCTAATTGTCTCTCTTGTTGCGTCAAGATCCTTGGTTCGAAACTTGCTCCAGGTAGAACCAACTCCGTTACACCTGCATTATGTTAAATTAATTTTAAGGAAAAAATCGTGAAAGTGCTTAAAGTGCTTCAACAGCCTTAAGCAAGTCACGAGACTGGGCAAAACAAAATTGAGAACTGAGTTTTGGAAAGACAACCGACAGTTACTATTCTGAGAAATGTGTTGCACTGCAGGGCTGAAGTGAAGTGCAGGCTAACATCTTATTTCCTGCGTGGACCGTTTTGCTTTATTCATGTGAATTAATTCCATGATTAAATTTCAAGGACCAGAATAAACAAGGGAAGATTATGCCATCTTAATGCATCTGTCTCACAAGACAACCTACATATATATATTTTTTTTTAAATGAGGAGTAAGCAGGGATACATATACAAAAAGTATTGAACAAGTAGGCAGTGGTGATGACAATTGGATAGATGTACAGAATTCAGAGATAGTGGAGTCTGAAATGGTGGGTTTTGAGTCTCTTGTGGAAGATCGCAAGTGATTCCGCGGTCCTGACCGATTGTGGAAGGTCATTCCACCACCAGGACAGAGAAGAGGCGAGACCACGAGGAGCGGCTGCTGGGCGCCTGGAGGGATGGGACAGTCAGTTTGCCAGAGGAGGCGGAACGGAGGGGTCTGGCTGGGGTGTAGGGTTTTGATGAGTGTCTGGAGGTAAGGGGGAGCAGTTCCTCTAGCTACGGTGATTGAAGCATCCACTGGGAGGAAGTGCAGCTCAGTCTTCCCCAGGTTCAGCTTCAGGTCGTGGGTGGACATCCAGGCAGAGATGTCAGCCAGGCATGCAGAGATCCGCGCCGAGACCTGGGTCTCAGATGGAGAGAAGGAGAGAAAGAGTTGAGTGTCGTCGGCATAACAGTGATAAGAAAAACCATGAGCAGAGATAACAGAACCAAGTGACTTGGTATATAAGGAGAATAGGATGGGGCCTAGCACCAAGCCCTGCAGGACTCCGGTGGAGAGTGTGTGGGGAGAGGAGAGGTATCCTCTCCAGACCACCTGGTAGGACCAGTCAGCCAGGTATGACTTGAACCTTGTCAATGTAGATCCCGAGATTCCCATCGCGACAAGAGATGAGAGCAGGATCTGGTGGTCCACGGTATCAAATGCAGCTGACAGGTCAAGGAGGATGGAGCTAAGAGATTGGGACTTTGTAGAGCCTCAGTGACCGCAAGCAAAGCAGTCTCTGTGGAGTGACCTGCCTTGAACCCAGATTGGTTAAGATCAAGCAGATCGCTCTGTAGGAGATGAGCAGACAGTTGGTTATAGACAGCCCGCTCTAGTGTTTTGGAAAGGAATGGGAGGAGAGAGACAGGTCGGTAGTTGGAAATGACAGCAGGATTCAGAGCGGAGGTTGCGACGGACAGTGGGGGGCAGGTGAAGATGGTTTAGGCACAGAGGGTAGGGGAAGGGGAAAAGACAGAAAGCAGTGGTCAGACACATGCAGAGCAGATACCACAATGTTGGGGGAGGTGCAGTTCCTAGTGAAGACCAGGTCCAGTTGGTTGCCGGCCTTGTGGGTGGATGGGGATTCAATCATGGTGAAGTCGAAGGACTGAAGCAGGGGGAGAAATGCGGAGGACTGAGGGTTGTCCAGCAGCAAGTTGAAGTCACCGAGGAGTAAGACGGGAGTGCCATTCTAAGGGAAGGAGCTGAGTAGGGCATCCATCTCATCTAGGAAACTCCCCAGTGGATCTGATGGACAACAATGATGTGTAGTTTGCATGGAACAGTGACATTGACAGCATGAAATTCAAAGGAGGAGGGTGAGAGGTGAGGAAGAGGAACAATACCAAATCTACCTGTGGGTCGAGGAGTGTGGGAGAAGGTGTAGGCAGCGGAGAGAGCAGCAGGAGTGGCCATGCTCTATGAAGTGATTCATGCCTCGGTGAGCGCCAGAACTGCAGGGAGAGTAGTGAGGCCTGGGCTGAGATTAAATCGGCCTTCCAGACAGTGGACTGGCAGTTCCATAGTCCGCCTGCTACCACCACGTTGACACCGGTGGATCTAGGAGGGTGGATGAGATTGGAGGGGTTGCACCTGTGAGTAGAATCTCTCCTCCTAGGAAATTTAGGAGAGGATACACGGACTGGGATAGGGAAGTTGCATGTGGTGTTAGATGTGGAGGAAGTAGAACAGGAAGAGACAAAACTATGATACTTACCGTGCGGCAAGCACTCCCTAGCTGGCCTCCCTTGGTGGACTCCTGTAGGTAGACTCACACGTCTTTGTTCACTGGGTCTTTGCTGATAAAGCTATGTGGCGCTAAACACTAAGTGAGTGGCGATTGCCAGCTGATAACAATAGAGACAAATGAACTAACTAACGAACAGGAATCACAGTCGACAGCTAGGAGAGTGCCGTCTCGAAGGAGACTACCGATCCCAGGGTAATGGCGGCAGGCTCGTGGGGGGCCGGGGGGGGTTGAATCAATAGAGGGTACAATTGGCCACCAAATTGAGAAAAAATCTGAAATACATTTTTAAGTCAAGGCCTGAACGTGCATGCTATGTCACAGTATAGATAACATTTTCATCTCTATCCTGGGAATGTTTGACGCGTGATAGCAAGCGCCGTAAATTATTAGGAATTACTGCTTTTAAAAGGAAATGTGTCATACACATGCCAGAAAGAAGGGATGAATGACTGAAACTTTTTCAGGAAAAAAAAACGTGATTGTTTCTTAAATATAATAATATATATACCTTGCCTGGTGAGGTCAGTGTCTTGTGCGGTGGGCAGGATGGTGTGTCTGTGTCTCGCATAAAGGGAATGCAATTATTTAACGAGAGCAACCATAGATATTTATAAAACATCTATAAATACAGGTATACAATTTCATTAAAAAACGTTTGCTGTATTAAAATACAGTTTAAAAGCAATTGTGTGGCCCCCAGGTGGCACAACCAGTAAAGGCACAGTAAAGGGTTTGAGCCCGTGCTGCATCGGCTCTAGCCGGGTATCCCACTCGGGGGCACGCAATTGGCTGTCCACCCCCAGGGGAAGGGGGGAAGGGGGAGGAAAGCTGGCATGAGTACACTGTGTGCAAGCGGCTTTATGTGTATCGGAGTAACAGTCGGCGGCTTGGTGGGCTCAGTTTGCCTTTCTCACTGCCGGTCCCGGAGTTGCAGGCAGCAAACTCGCAGTAAGAGGGAAAGGAATAGTTAAGTAACTTTATTTATATAGCACTTTTCAAGAACAGGGGTCACAAAATGCTTCACAAAGTGCAGATAAAACAGCTAAAAGTATACACACACCCACACACACACACATCCATAAAACAGCAAAGTATAAAAACATAAACTAAAAAACAGGCAGTACAGTGACAAAAATGTTAAATAAATAAATAAATAAAAAACACAATTAGTAACATTTGTCAGTTGAAGGCCTGTCTGAACAAATGGGTTTTTATACGCCACTGTATAGGCTGTTCCATAGCCTGGGAGCCACAGTGGCAAAAGCACGATCACCCTTCATGTGCAAGTAACGATGACACACTTTTATTTTAGCCCTCGACCCACGCTGGCCCGTACTTCCACGCTCCTCCATTTCTACTCCCACTCAAAGGCAACTCGTGAAACAGACCCCCACAATGTGAAACCCCATCCGCAATACTTATTCTATTAACCGTGTCTGCATTTATATACAGTAGACTTCAACACATCAGAGTCTCATAGGCAGTCTGGTACTGTGGGAGAGTATTCTCACCTTCCTATTTTCTTCAGTTTTGAATCTTGATAAAATTCACAATGTACAAGCTGTCGCTTTCACTTAGATGGAATCTCGGGGGAATGTTTTCGCACTAAAATAACACTGTAGGAGTTATGTGCAAGGCACATCACACCTGCCCAGCTGCATCAGCCTCTATATTGTTTTGAGGCTCCATGTCCACAGTACCGTCTTGATTTTTGTAAAAATGGCCTTAACATGTAATTTTTTATGCAATCTGTTTATAAATAAAATAGCTTTTTGTCTCTGGTACGCTTTCCCATACTGTACTGTTGAATGGCATTTGGACTCTTCATCTTCATATGATCTATTTGAAAATAAACATTTTCTCCTGAAAACAGGAGAAGAAAATAAAAATGATTTGTGTTGGTCTCTTTCACTGACAGGGTGATTATGCTCTCTCTTTTCCTCTCTCTCTCTCTCTCTGATTACTTTTTTGCCTGGGATGCTATCTTTGCCCGCAGCCTCTGTAATGAATCTCTTCGATGTTTTATCTCTGATTACTTCCCTACAACATATCCGGCCAGTGCCTCTTCAGATATCGCAGTATTGGCATTTATTGTTCCGGTAAAGTCAAAGCTGCTATGAAAAAGAAGGAAAAAAAACTTGATGTGAAATTGAGAAATGTTCTGTCAAACGTTAGAAATGAACTTGTTAACCACGGTAATGTGCTGGAACACATTTATTTCCAAAGGATCAGACATAAATTATAAACAACCAAAAACGCACAGCAGAAACAGGTACACGAGGATCCATGCCCAATTTTAGTGCAGAGCAGGAAATTGGTCCACACAACAGTGTGCTTATCTGCACACTTCCAGATGTCACCATACCGGACACAGAGCCAGTGCAGAAAACTGAATCCCCAGGTACCCACTTTGGTCCAAAGCAAAGATGTTCAGAAGTGAGAAATAGCTCCCAAATAATGACCCATTGTGACATTCCTTCTGGCCAATCATTATCTTCCTACCCGGACAACAAAAGTGTAAGTGTTGGGGGTTGTCAAATGGCACATCCTACTAACCATTGGTTTAGTTACGCACCCTGTAGTCCGGTATCAAATCCTGACCATTCCAGGGCCGACTGTAGCCCCACAGGGCACTGCATAAGAAAGACATGTATTTTTTACAACATATAACACTGCTGGTGAGGTAAGAAAGCCAAAAAGGCAAAGGGCTCATGAGCAGGCTTTTCCGCATCCATTTGATAGCTACTGCAAAAACGATAAAGCATGCAAAACATGATGCAAAAAAACGAAACAAAAGCAAAACATGGGCTTGTAAAAGAAAGAAAGAAAATAAATAAAAAGGGGGAAAAAATCTTACCATGACCATGACTAATAATTAAATGCATTTTTTTTCTTCGGCAAGTTCAACAACCACCAAAATTAACTCGACAAACAGAAAAAGGAAAAGGTTTATTTGTTAGTCAGAATTAAGGAAAAATGTTGATTGGATCCAGGTCTAAATCTCTAGCGCAATTTCTCTCTAGCAGCAGCAGATGCAGATACATGTATTGCACATGATGTATGATGGATGGGAATCCTCTAAATGGAAAGTGTATTATTTTCCCCACAACTATGCTGCAGCAGCGTCCACGTGCAGTCTAGGGCTTTGTCATAGCGATGAGGCATATTGCAGTACATTCTTTGTGAAAAGACTCATCCAGAAACCATTAGAGCCGACTAACCAACGTAAATTGAAATCAGTCCGACAATAATATGATAGAGTTAATGCTGTCAACAGTTGTACAGATTCGAACTTTACAATGGGAAGTAAGATGTGATGGGGGTGATTACCTGAGGAGATAGATTTTCTTCTCCTTTGTCGTCTCTCTTGTTATTTGATGTAAGGATGATCAAATGTGTGCCTCGGAGGGACGTAAGTCACGGCAATGCAGCTTTTTTTGTGTGGCCGAATAAAGCATATAGTGCCTGATGCAAAACAGAACAAAACAAAAACAAAACAAGGGCTTGTAAAAGAAAGAAAATACATTTTAAAAATACATTAATAAAAAAGATAGTGGATATGGCAACTTGTCTTAGAAAGCATTAAAATAAAACACACTGCAATTAATTAATTCAATTCATTCGACATGTTTTCATGTTGAATTTGTATGTTTTTATTTGTATTGATTTACTTTTTTTTTTTTTTTTTGTATTAGTGCTTATTAATGGTTAAAAGGGTTATCCAACTGGGTAAACTTGGAAAATCCAAATCAGAAAACATTATAATCTACATGTGGAAGAGGGAAACCGGTAGTTAATTGTTAGAGGTGTGTACCCCCAAGATATGCAGGTTGTAAGGGGTACATCCAGGATGAGGGCCTTATATAATATTAATATTTATATATTTCCCCTCTCTGTGTGTGTCTGTGTGTCCTTCAGTGCATGTATGTACTGTATGTATGTGTGTGTGTGTGTGTGTGAATGAGCGTGAGTGTTTGTGAAGGATATGTGAGGTGTGTGATTCTGTCAGTGGCGAACCGTGACTATTGGACATAGGCCTTCAGTGAGACCAAAAATCCATCAATTTCATCATAAAAATAACAGAAACAGTATCCCTTGCACCCAATATTAGCCTATATTGTCACTCACATCACTAACCTTAGGAGGGGCAGTGATTTCTGATCATTGGGGAGGCGGGGGTGGGGAAACATGTAGAATTAAAACTGCAAAGACTGCCCCCACCCTGCCTTCCTCCCTCTGACCGTGCAACATCCTCTGGTGTTGTATTTTAAACTGCACATTTTTTATTTTACACCGTATAATGTAGGCCATACGACCACAACAAAAACCAAATGTGCTGTAGGCCTATGTAGATCGGTCATCAATCAATCGGTCAATCAATGAATTGTGTTCACCAAATCAATCAGTCACAATCAAAGCACTCTCATGTGGCTTTCACGCAGCACAATGGCAACGTTCATAAAGTCTCTCCAACAAATAATTTCGCTGGTGAGCTGCACTGAAGAGAAACGCTAGCACACAATTTGCATTGAACAAAAGCTCACGTTTTGTTCAATGCAAATTGTGTGCTAGCGTTTCTCTTCAGTGCTGCTCACTTAACTGGACATCTATTCTCGCGTTTCCAAATGTTTTCAGTCGGATGGTGGCTTGCAGGTGTCCAGCTGTACTTTGGTGGCGCAGGGCTGCTTTTGTTAAGCAGCTAAGGTTGTTGAAACCAGCACTGGTCCATGGCCCCTTCTCTGCGCTGAATAACAGACAGTCCCAGCAGTACAGCCTGTTTGTTTGCAGGCTCCCAGCTAGCTACGGATAGCGATTGTATTTGCTGGCTTGTAAATGTCTCTGAAATGACTTGCTAGCTTGCACAAGTCTTGGTAAATTTGGCATTGGCCTTCCTCTTTGGACAATCTCCAGTTTCTCATTAAAACCCAGTCTAAAAAGGTTATGCTAGCAAATTAGCAATGCAGTCCTCCTCCATTGTTAGGACTTCTGTCACAGCTAGCTAGCTAGCCAATGTTAGCTATCGATACTGATAGTGACACTAACGTCAGTTCAAACTGCTTTATCGTAAAAATAAATTAAAAAGGCATTTTAGATTTGGGCGGCACGGTGGTGCAGTGGATAGCGCTGTCGCCTCACAGCAAGAAGGTCTCGGGTTCGAATCCAGGCCGGGGCCTTTCTGTGCGGAGTTTGCATGTTCTCCCGTGTCCGCGTGGGTTTCCTCCGGGTACTCCGGTTTCTTCCCACAGTCCAAAGACATGCACGTTAGGCTAATTGGAGAGTCTAAATTGCCCGTAGGTATGAGTGTGTGAGTGAATGGTGTATGTGCCCTGCGATGGATTGGCGACCTGTCCAGGGTGTATTCCTGCCTCTCGCCCGGAACGCATGCTGGGATAGGCTCCAGCACCCCCCCCGCGACCCTGACCAGGAATAAGCGGCTTAGACAATGGATGGATGGATGGATTTTAGATTTGGTTTACATTGATTCACTATATATATATATTTTTTTTGTTTTAACTCGGAGTTGGTACAGTGATAATTAATTTGTAAAATACCAAAATCTCGGCTAATATACAGACACAAAACATCACTCTAGTCTAGCTAGCTATACGGTGCTCAATCACTGCTACTGTCGAGGGGAGATTCTTTCGATCTATTCATAGTCAGTGATATATACCATGGCCTTCTCGAAGCTTTGGAAGTGGCGAGAATGTATTGAAAAAATGTCCCACCCACTACAAATCAAAATATGATTGGCTAATCCACCTGTCATTCCATAAATCTGCCCTAATTCACTTGAATGGCAGAGGCCTTCAATCCAGCCATTAAAGCTGAAGGTGACACAGTTACTATAGCTAGATTGTTCTACCCAGAGACGACCAAAATAAAAAAGCTGATTGGCCTTTTTTTCTTTTAACTCTTTCTTTTCCGAAACAAAATAAATCACGAGATGAGACATATTGATGACAGATATATTGTTTAACATTAAAGGAATAATAAAAAAAAAAACATTATATTGTGATTTAATGGATATTACATTTTTCAGTTTATTATTTTTTCTTAGGCCTTCAGTGAAGGCTTAGAAGGCCTGGACGGTTCCCCACTGGTATGTGTATGGCTGGCTTTGCGTGCGCGTGTGTGTGTGTGTGTGTGTGCCTGTATATGTGTGTGTGCGTGTGTGTGTATGTATGATATGTGTGTGCATGTGAGTGTGTGTGTGTTCATGCATGTATACACTACCGGTCAAAAGTTTTAGAACACCACCATTTTCCAGTTTTTACTTAAATTTAAGCAGTCCAGTGAATAACCTGAAATGGTACACACGTAAGCATAAACTGCCAGAGGTAAAAAAAAAAAAAAAAGTTTCGGTTACCAAAAACTGAAAAATAATGTACATTTCAGAGTTATAAAAAAGGCTCTTTTCAGGGAACAAGTAATGGGTTAACGTGGGTTAACAGTCACCCTGTGCAAGACCTTCTTCCAGTCTTCAGTAGTCCACTGGCGGTGCTTCATGTTCCAGGCAAGCCTCTTTTTCTTATTTTGCCATCTTAGCAAAGTCTTCTCTTCACAGTTGAAACTGAGACTTCCTTACTTCTACCAGTGTAAGCTGTGCTTGAAGCTGTTGTCCTGTGAGCCGCCTATTACGCAAGCTGTTGACTCTCAGAAACTTGTCTTTTGTTGTGGCTTTGGGTCTGCCAGACCTCTTCCTGTCAGAGTTTCCTCCAGTTTCCAAGTGCCTTTTGATGGTGTCGGAAACTACTCACTGCCAAAACATTTACATTATTTTTCAGTTTTTGGTAACCTAAACTTTTTTTTTTAACCTCTGGCAGTTTACGCTTACCTTTGTACCATTTCAGGTTATTCACTGGACTTGAACTGCTTAAATTTCAGTAAAAAATTGAAAATGGGGGTGTTCTAAAACTTTTGACCAGTAGTGTATGTGTGTGTATTGTGTGTGTGTGTGTGCGTGTGCATGTGTGTGAGTGTGCATGTGTGTATTTGTGCATGTATATGTGATATGTGTTTGTGTATGTGTGTGTGAGTGTGTGTGTGTTCATGCATGTATATGTGATATGTGTGTGTGTTCGTGCATGTATATATGTGTGGAGGACGTCGGTCTCGGCCATGTGGGAGTGGCATGGTTGCCTGTGTCTTTATATGTTGTGGAGGCCTTTGAAGCAGGTAGACTTTCCGGGGGCAGGTTTGGCACTGTCACAGGGTGTGAGAGTGAACCGTGGCCTGGAAGATTGCTCCAAAGGCCATAATTGGTTTAATTATTATTTAATTATTTAATTGGTGTCAATCAGTCAATTGATATGTGCCTAAACCCCCTCCGTGCCCAAACCATCTTCACCTGCTTCCACTGTCCTTGTCCGTCGCAACCTCCGCTCTCTCTCCCCCGCTGCCCTGTCGGCTACTGTTCTATCTTCCCTTCCCCCTACTGATGCCTTCTCTCACCTACCTGCTGAGGAGGCATCGTCCACCCTACCTTCTTCTCTCTCCTCCTCCTTTGACTCACACTGTCCTCTATCCACTAAACCTGCGCGCTCCGACCCACCGCCCCCTGGCTAACCGACTCCATTCGGGCTAACAGACTGGAACTGCAAGCGGCAGAAAGGAAATGGAGAAAATCCAAATCCCCTGTAGCTCTGACTGATTTCCACACACTCCTGGCTTCCTTCTCCTCTAACCTCTCCTATGCTAAGTCTGCATTTTTCCTTTCCAAAATTCAATCTTCAGTTTCTAACCCTCGTAAACTCTACTCTACGTTCTCCTCTCTCCTCACCCCTCCTCCTCCCCCACCCCCTCCTCTCTAACCGTGGATGACTTCGCATCCTTCTTTCACAAGAAGGTCGATGTCATTCGCAACTCCTTTCCCCCAACCTACTCCTTTCCCCCAACCTCTCCCTCACCCATCTCGCTACCTAAACCTCTCACCCGTCTGTCCTCCTTCTTGCCCCTCCCTGACTCAGACATCCTTCAACTTGTCCTCTCCCACCGTCCAACCACCTGCCCTCTTGATCCCATTCCTTCCCCCCTCTTCCAGTCCATTGCTATGGACATCCTCCCCTTCGTCTCCAATGTCATTAACTCCTCTCTTTCCTCTGGCTCTGTCCCCTCTTCCCTCAAATGTGCTCATGTTGTCCCCCTCCTCAAAAAACCTGCTGTTATTTCAAACTACCGACCTGTCTCTCTCCTCCCATTCCTTTACAAAACGTTAGAGCGGGCTGTCTATAACCAACTGTCTGCTCATCTCTTACAGAACGACCTGCTTGATCCCAACCAATCTGGGTTCAGAGCAGGCCACTCCACAGAGACTGCTCTCCTTGCGGTCACTGAGGCTCTTCATGGGGCTAAGTCCCAATCCCTTAGCTCCGTCCTCCTCCTCCTTGACCTGTCGGCAGCATTCGACACCGTGGACCACCGGATCCTGCTCTCATCTTTCGTCGAGATGGGAATCTCTGGATCTACGTTGACATGGTTCGAGTCCTACCTGGCTGACTGGTCCTACCAGGTGGCCTAGAGAGGATCTCTCTCCTCTCCCCACACCCTCTCTACCAGAGTCCCGCAGGGCTCGGTGTTCGGCCCCGTCCTATTTTCTCTGTACACCAAGTCACTTGGTTCTGTTATTTCTGCTCATGGTTTTTCCTATCACTGTTATGCTGATGACACTCAACTCTTTCTCTCCTTCTCTCCATCTGATACCCAGGTCCCGGCATGGATCTCTGCATGCCTGGCTGACATCTCCGCATGGATGTCCACCCACCACCTGAAGGTGAACCTGGGGAAGACAGAGCTGCTCTTCCTCCCAGCGAAGGGCTCCCCGATGATTGATGCGTCAATCACCGTGGAAGGCTCCATAGTGTCTCCGTCCCAGTCTGCCAGGAGTCTTGGGGTAACCCTGGACAACCAGCTGTGCTTCTCGAGCCATATTGCAGTGATCACTCGGACCTGCCGATTCTCCCTCCACAACATCCGGAGGATCCGACCGTTCCTCACCCAAGAGGCCACTCAACTCCTAGTCCAGGCCCTGGTGATCTCACGTTTGGACTACTGCAATTCCTTGCTGGCAGACCTTCCGGCCTATACCATTAAGCCACTGCAACAGTCCAGAACGCTGCCGCTCGTCTGGTGTTCAACCAGCCGAAGTTCACCCACGTCACCCCTCTAAGCGCTTTGAGCTGCATTTAATTGTATGAAAGGCGCTATATAAATAAATTTTACTTACTACTTACTTTTACTTACTCTCCTCTCTGCACTGGCTCCCCATCGCAGCACGCATCACATTCAAATCACTGGTGCTTGCTTTTCAAGCGGCCAGAGGTACTGCTCCCCCTTACCTCCAGTCACTCACCACTCCCTACACCCCTCCCAGACCCCTCCGCTCCGCCTCCTCTGGTAAACTGACTGACCCTTCCCTCCGGGCGCCTGGCAGCCGCTCCTCGCGGTCTCGCCTCTTCTCTGTCCTGATCCCTCGCTGGTGGAACGACCTTCCGCAATTGGCCAGGACCGCAGAATCACTTGCGATCTTCCGCAAGAGACTCAAAACCCACCTCTTCAGACTCCACCTGCTCCATTTAAGAGCAGGTGGGGCAAGTGGGGAATCAGTTAGTCTTGTCTTGTCATTATGTGTGAGTGTTGAAAGTGAGACTTGTCTTTGTCTTGATGGGTGTGTGAGTGCGCATGCACGTATGTTGTGTTGTGGATTGTTATGGATGGTTGTGGATTGTTATGGATGGTTGTGGATTGTTATGGATGGTTGTGGATTGTTGTATTGTGGAGTGATGTTAGATGTTTGATGCTTGTGGAGTTTTGTGTGCGTTTGTTGAAAGTGACTGAGTAGAGTGCTTCCTGTGTGTGTGGGGAAGAGGGAGAGGGGATGCACTAAGAGTGTCCGCCTCTCTCCCTCGGTGTGATTGTGGAGGAGAGCGAGAGGGTGCCCTGAAAGAGGGTCCGCCTCTTGCCCTCGGTTTTATTGAAAGAGAGCTCGCATTCGGCAGTGGAGAGTGTTTCAGAACTCTCACTGTGGGGAGTGGCGAGTGTCTCTGTATGAATGGGAAAGAGAACTTGAACTGCAAAGTTCGAGTGTCTCAGTATGCATGGGGGGGAAGCACTTGAAAGGTCACTGGATATGTGTGTGGCTGGGGAGGTTCCAGGGGAACTCCAGAAGGAGAGGCGCGGTGTCCCGTAAGTTATGATTATTTTAGCTTGTTATTTTTACCCGAAAGCTTCGCGGCGAGTAGGGTGAAGATTTTGTCTGTGTTTGTGTTTGTTATATGTTAACCTGCTACTCCCACTGTCTCTTCCCCATGTCTGGGGGGAGAGACAGGAAAAAATTAATAAAATCCGGTTCGTAGACCGACAAACTCCACTCCGTGTCTCCAGTCTGCTCTGTTCCCGTCCAGGGTTTGTCACGTGGCGTGTGACAATGTGGTATGTGTGTGTGTGCGTGTGCATGTGAAAGAGTGTGTGCGTGTGTGATTGCGCATATATATGTGATATATGTGTGCGTGTGTATGTGTATACGTGTGCATGGCCATCTTAGCAGACAGAATGGTCAGAGTGTGAACAGGACTCGAGTGGGTGAAAGTGACGTGCTGTGCTTTATGTGACAGCCCCCCCACTCTCACTCATAAACAACTCTCACTTTCTTCAGCTCATACAATGAGCGGGCGATGAGACAGAGCCATTATGGTAATCATGTTAAGGCTCCAGTTGTCTGTAACAAAAAATGTCACTTTTGCAGAAATGGAATGCCCTCAGAAATGGAATGACTTTTTTTCCCCTGCAAACAAATTGTCAATGCCTTTGTTAGTGATGATGCAGCACTCAGAAAACAGTTTGCAAATAGAAGACAGAATAACACAGAATCAGTTTTCACTGTTATTGCAAATATTTAATGGAAAATGTATTTCTCAAAAGAACCTTAATAGACTAGCCTGAGAAAGCCTGTAGACTATAGAACATGACATTTCAGCAATACGTAAATGAGAAAATAAATGTTTTTTTGATGTACAATAATGAAACAGCCTTCCTGAATAAAAGAAGCTGGAGCCTAAAGAAAGGATGTCAGATTGAACCCCCTCAGCCAATGGAATCTAGGTGACCCTCTGTTTTTCTAGGTGCTTATTGTATAAGCCCAGACATCACGCTGGTAAACTCAGAGGGAAGTGTTTAAAGTGTCTAGTTGCAACAGTCAATGTTTTTTTGCCAAAACAATGTCTGCATGTTACATTCCCGGTCCTAAGCAGGCCTACATGAGACATGGTCCTCCATTGAATCAAATTTGTCCTTAACTTTGACTTGCAAATAATTACAATCCTTGATTTTTTTTTCTTCACAAATAAAGTCATTTTGGCGCTCGCTGAACTCATGTTTGAAATTGTGTACTTACAAAGAAAAAAACGTTTAGGACATTGCTGCTCTATGGATGCATCCAATCACGATGCTCTTCACAACTTGTACTGCGATTGAGGGGACTTGAAATATTAATTCTTGTCATTGTATGTGCCATTGTGTTTTGGGTAGTTCCTTCAAGTGAATGTATTTTCCCTGTACCGTAGAAGCACCTCCACTGCCTACACCTTCTCCCACACTCCACGACCCACAAGTAGAGGTGGAGGGACAGGTATACTGATCTCCCCCCTATGGAGATTTGGTATCATTCTTCTTCCTCACTTCTCACCCTCTTCCTTTGAATATCATGCTGTCACTGTCACTGTTCCATGACCTGTCGGCAACATTCGACACCGTGGACCACCAGATCCTGCTCTCATCTCTCGCTGAGATGGGAATCTCTGGATCTGCATTGACATGGTTTAAATCATACCTATCTGACCGGTCCTACCAGGTGGCCTGGAGAGGATACCTCTCCTCTCCCCACACCCTCTCTACTGGAGTCCCGCAGGGCTTGGTGCTAGGACCCATCCTATTCTCCCTGTACACCAAATCACATCTTTGCTGATGGTTTTTCATATCACTGTTATGCTGATGACACTCAACTCTTTCTCTCCTCTTCTCTTTCTAAGACCTGTGCATATCCCTGCATGTCTGGCAGACATCTCTGCCTGGATGTCCACCCACTACCTGAAGCTGAACCAGGGGAAGACAGAGCTGCTCTTCCTCCCAGTGAAGGGCTCCCCGATGATTGATTCTTCAATCATCGTGAAAGGCTCCATAGTGTCTCCATCCAAGTCTGCCAGGAGCCTTGGATTAACCCTGGATGACCAGCTGTGCTCCTCGGGCCACATTGCAGCGATCACCGGGACCTGCCAATTCTCCCTCCATAACATCCGGAGGATCCGACCGTTCCTCACCCAAGAGGCCACACAACTCCTGGTCCAGGTCCTGGTGATCTCACGTCGGGACTACTGCAATTCCTTGCTGGCAGACCTACTGGCCTGTGCCATCAAGCCACTGCAACTAGTCCAGAATGCTGCCGCACGTCTGGTGTTCAACCAACCCAAGTTCATGCATGTCACCCCTCTACTCACCTCTCTGCACTACTCACTTCTCTCACAGCACGCATCAAATTTAAATCACTGGTGCTGGCTGGCTGCTAGAGGAACTGCTCCCTCCTACCTCCAGTCACTCATCACACCCTACACCCCAGCCAGACCCCTCTACTCCGCCTCCTCTGGCAAACTGACTGTCCCTTCCGTACGGACACCCAGCAGCCGCTCCTCGCATTGGTGGAACAATCTTCTGTACTCGGTCAGGACTGTAGAATCACTGGTCATCTTCCACAAGAGACTCAAAACTCTTCAGACTCCACTACCACTGACTCTGGACATTTTTAATAATTGTCATCACCACTGCTTTCATGTTTAATACTGCATTTTGTAATATGTATCTATCTTGATGACTGTATAAAAAAAACTAAAAACTTTTCCTTCCCTGTGTTACAGGTATGGTATGCAGCTGCCAACGATTATGTATATTACTGTATTACGACACTGATCTCTTGAGCGGACTATGATTGATCTTACCATATATTAATGCACATCTTGTAAGTCGCTCTGGATAAGAGCATCTGCCAAATGCCAAAATGTAAATGTAAATGTAAAATGTACCTGTGGTGATGCCTTGCCAGTTGTGTTCCTCCTTGTTATGATGGATACGTGCGTCTTATGTTCAGAGACACCAGTGAACATGTGAACGTTCCACTTCAGAAGGTGATGTCACCCATTGGAGCTTCAATAAGAGTACGATTAGGTCCCTTGGCTGCGGACCTTTGGTTGCTCAGCGAGCTAATCATGAAATAATTTGATTTGCGGTGGTACTCGTTTGTTTTTAGTGCGTGTTCGCTACGACCTTATGCCCTCTTGCCGTCAGTAACAACCAGTTGGCAGTTTCGCTACAAGCGAGGTAAGGAAAACAGTTGTTAGTACCACATGGTATCAGGGGCGTGTTTAGGGGGTGGCCTAGGGTGGCACGTGCTACCCCTGGAATCTGATTGGCCACCCCAGGTGCCACCCCAGATGCTGCGGGCGCACCGGGCGCAAAATTCCGAGGGGCGCAAAATTGAAGAAGAAGAAAAAACACAGTTAGGGCAGTGGTCCCCAACCCTTTTTGCATTTTTCTTTTTCCCATGCACCCCCGGTCCGCGAAATAAATGAACTGGTGTCAGCTTTTTTTTCGCCCCCACTTGGGCCACCCCAGTCAAAACAGTCTGGAGACGCCACTGCATGGTATGCTACGGTTTGTGTGTGTGAGTGTGTGATTGAGAAGCATAATACTACTTGTAGTAGTAGTAGTAGTACAGTTGACAACCGTGAAAATGAAAGAACTAGCTGAACTTGAGCTTTAACTTTAAAAAAACTCAGCCTGTTTGTAAAGAGAGTTCAAAAGCATTGTTCATTACCATAACGTTAGAACGTCCAAGTTAACTACGAAATATTTTATTTGTTAACAGAACAAGAGGGCACAGGTAGAAATTAGTAAGAATTGGTTAATTAAATTCCACCCTGATATCAGGAATAATTTCTCTTTTTTCACAGAGACTTGTTAATGCGTGTTACAGCTTGTCAGGTCATGTAGTAGAGGCAGAGACCACTGGGGTGTTCAAGTGCAGGCTTGGTGCAGTGCTGGATACTCTACGTAGTCTGCAAGTAAATGATGAGCCTAGATGGTCTTGAATGGACTGTTCCCATTATCATGTATTCTTATGTTCTTAAAACGGGAGAAAGTGATTCAAATATAGACAATTTAGTCTATTATTAATTGTGTGGCTTGTAGATTGTAAAATAATCACTGCAGATCACATCAGAGGAGTGCACGTGCTTTAGCTGCAGTGCCCCTGGTATGTGCGGTTTGGGTTGTATAACAGTAACTCAAGAAACATAAATGATATGATAATTATTATTATTACTGTTATTATTTCAAATGATTCAATAGGGAAATCTCACTTTTATCAGTGAGGATCTCAGTCAGTCTGTGAGGAGTATTTTAATGTCTCTGTGCTTATGTGGCCAGGGCTGGATATTCATTTACACACAAGAAAAAACTGGATAAAAACATGAACAAAGTCAATCAATGTGCAGGGATGTCCACTATGAAACCCAGTAGTGGCCTGTCAAACATTGTAAACATAGATTTATAGAATTATTATTATTCAGAGTTATTATTATTCAGTCACCGCAGCCAGTTTTAAGTATTTCGCTGTAGTATTAGAAAAATAAATGTCTCAATGTCTCAGTGTTCCTGAGAGGATGCCATTGGTAACAGCTCTCCCCCTCTCCCAGATGACAGGAATTATTTTGGTGCAATGCACTGCTCTGCTTGACATGGATCACAGTGCATCGAGCTATATGAGGAAAATGTTAGGAGCCTGAGTCTTTCACTCCTGCAAATGGATTTTTGATGAAGGTGCCGAGGTGACGGTTTCCCTTCTGCAGGATGAACCCTTCATTGTCCACCACACCTATTCAGATCTGAAGGGCCAGATTTAGAATTTGATCCATTTTCTGGAGTCCTCTCCCTTCTTTTTTGTTGTTGTTTGCACAAGGAGCGTCTTTGGTCCATTGATGATCACATGGAGTTGAGACTTGCGTATGGAAGGTGACACCTCCTACAGCTCAGTGTCCCAATCTGGGCAGTTGTTTTGTTTTCTCTTGGTCTAGCAGCAGTCTCGTTTCACCTACTCTCACTTGTCAGGAGGCTCATAACCTTACGGTGCTAGGAGCCTGACCAGGTTGACACTCTGATGCGAGATAAGTCTGCTCAACTTTGCGGCATGTGCTTTGCTAATAATCGTGTGCAGGTGGGGCTCCAAATGGAGGCAAAAATGATCTGGTTATGCATCATTAAATAACCAAACATTAGCAAAAAAATTTTATTTCTGCTAAAAATAACACAAAGAATCTCACAAACTATAACTTTCTCAATTAGGGATGGAGCATCTGGAGATCATCTGGAGAGCATCAGTCTGCAGGTAGTCGACAGGTATTGCACATTACTGTATTAATAAACACATTTAAAGGGTAAATATCCTGCACAAACTCGCAAAGCGTAACTTTTCTTTCCGGATGCTCTAGAGCACAGGTGTCAAACTCAATCCATTGAGGGCCTTTGAGTGTATGCAGGTTTTTGTTGCAACCAATGCACTAGACCAGGTGATTTCTCGAATTAGCTTACTTCTTCAACCAAGAAGGGGACCGAATTGAAATCACTCGCTAGTGTCTGCGCTGTATGTGTGTATGTTTGTGCATGCACATATGAATACAGTATATGTGTATTGCATGTTTGTGAGTATAACTGTATTCCTAGGTGTGTATGTGTATGTGTAATATGTGAGTGTGTACTGTGTGTGTGCACATGAATGTGTGTACTGTATGTGTGTGTGTGTGTGCACACTACTGTGATGGTAAAGATACAGCATATAACCAGTGGATAGGAAGCCATTTGTTTCCTCTGAGTTGTTGTGTTGATAGACCGACCGACAGGTGCCAGAACTCCCACACTCCTCACTCACAATTGAGTGCCCTGGAGCTCCCTGCACTGCTGTTCTCCTTCAATTGACAAAAGTCATCCATTACTCGTCTCCCAGCAACACCAACGTAATTATGTTCCTTTCATAACACAGATTTCTTAATAAACACAGTTGATGGATTTTCTTTTATATCCATCTCTCTTTGGGCAGGTTTACATGGATGAAATGCGAATAAATGCAAATGTACACGTTCACTGGTGCTCGATTGTGGAGAGAGGGCATTTCCGCAGGAACACGCATAAATCAAACCAAGTCACTCATTCTTGCATTCAAACAAACAACAAACACTCGTCTAACATATTCTGATCTTAAAGTAGACCTTTTTTTCTCTCCCCCACCCCACTCTCCGATTTCATTGAGGCCTCCAATGACTAAATACTCATACTCATCTGCATAGGAACAAGCACGCGTGCCTTTCGACCCACATGGAAAATAATGTTCCGAGTCAGTCTATCATTGCCATGCTGATTACAGGGTGGTGTCAGAGATGGGAAACCGATCGGATCTGATCCTCAATTCTCTGTAACTGCGACAAAGAAAAATACATGTACCAGTGAAAGGGCTAAAGGGAGAGACGGGAGAGAGAGCCACTAAGCTGTTATCGAGATGTCACGCTGAATAACCCCTTATTTTTCATGCTACTTGTGTGTCATGATTCAAACCATCTCAGTTAATGACCTTTTCTGTAGCTCACCTCAGCAGCCTCCAACCCTGGGGATTTTTGCCATGGAATGTTGTAGAAGATTGACACAAAAACACTGTCATTAATCTTCAGACAGCTCAGAAAGAAAATCTCTACAAAATTCCATTGGTTTTCCCCCCATAAGGATGGTGGTGTGCAATACTGTATTAAAAGTTTAGGTTTCACTGAACAAGATCCAATTAGCATTTAGAACATAAGAACATAAGAATACTGTCACACGTCGTGTGACGGAACCCCAGAGTGGAACAGATCGGGTGTGGATGGTTTGGAACTCCCTCATGGCTGCGTGTGATCTTTGTTCCTCTCCTAATAGGTATGCTGCCATAGCTTACACCTGTCAGGCTATCTGTATATTTTCTATGCTTGTGCTCCCCTGTTCTCACATACTACTACTGGATATAGCACTGCTTTTTTTTCTGACTCCATGTTCTATTCTCTGCCTCGGGAGCACCCGCCCCCGAGCCCTAGATCCTGCAAGAAGTGTGAGCTGCCCGCATCAAGCCTCACCCCCACGCCTACCCCAGTGCCTGGATCTGGACCCCCTTCATGTGGTTTAGCGTCTCCCCCCACTGACTACGTAACTCAGAAGTGCAAAGTCAGCCAGTCCTGAGTCACCTTTGGACTGACCATGATACGGTCTTTTTTGGACACACCCTGTGCCCCCCCCTTTCACTCTGGTTCCTCCCAAGGTTTCTCCCTATCAAGGGAGTTTTTCCTTGCCACTACCACCTTAGGCTTGCTTTTCAGCCATCCCCCTCTCAGTTTCCGATCACAAATAATAAAGAAATAAAAACCGCCTTTCGGCAAAACGTTTAACACGAACACAGACGTTTTGCAACTTTTCAGTGGCTTTCTCCTAGGGCTGTCCCCGACTAAAATAAATATTGGTCGACCAACAGTCGTCCATTTTTTCCGATTGGTCGAAACTTTTTTTCTTCTTCTATATGACACACCCTATTTGTTTTAATAAATACAACTATATGCACACTGCGCTTGCCTCATGTTTTATAACTTTCTTAAGTGAATGACACAAATGAGTAACAATAGGCTAATGACTTCATGGAACCGGAGTTCAAGATTACCTGAAATAAAATAAAAACTCCGAACCTCCTCTTCATGCTGCCCTTGCAGATTCTGCCATTGCGCTTGTGAAGTTGCGGTATGGCCACATAATAGGCTGATGCTTTTATTTGACCATAACCATAACACATTCTAATGCGTAGGCTATGTTTGATTTAATTAACCAGGTTGGTCTCATTGGGATTTAAAATCTCTTTTGCAAAAAAATAGGCTAACAAACAAATGATCACACATAGCTTAATGTCTTAAATTGTAGCCAAAAGCGGAACATAAAGTGGCTATAGCCTATCGAAAATAACTTACTCGAGTCGGAGACCATCCGATGACTTACTTCCCCAGTCGTTTCATGTTATGGCACAGGAACACTAGCTTGTCAAAATTTTTTGGCAAAAGGCTGCTCCTCGTTTTATTAACGATAAACCCTGCCTTGGAAAACGCGCTTGCAAAGTTTGCATTCCACTTTTTTTTTATCGTCCGCGACTACAACGAAATGCTGCCATACTCCAGATTTTTTCTTTGACATTATGTTCTTAGGTTATATCGAAATGACTAATTAAAGTATGCCTATATCACTAATCTTAACTGTAGGCAAATCTTAGGCTACAATTAAAATGCACATTCGCGTGCCTAAAACAAGAAGCATACAATATAGGCTACATGAAAGGGGGTGTTACGCATGTTAGTTATAAATGTTGTAGTGAGAACAGGGGTGTGGGTTTTCCACGCAACCAAGTTAGATAATAAAACAACACTTTAGACAGTCAATGAAAGTATAATTATTTTTATTGGGGGGGTTTAGCACACAACTAGGGGAAGGGGAAAATAAGGCAAACAGTCCAAACTGTAATCCAGTTTCGTTGTCGTTGTCCGTTTCCAAGTTTGTTATCCAGTCGTGGATTCTCAAGCAATCCAGGTCAAACACAAATCCGATACAAAAACACTTTTACTCTTTAAACCACCCTCCTTGCTTTTCCCAAAGGTACTTCGCCCGGTTAGGCAACACCCCCTTTATCCCCGAGAAATCGGCTGTCAGGGGTTCCCCGGTGTGTCCCATTTCCTGCGGACCTCCATATAAGGTTTGAGGGTGGAGCCAGCGGTTCGTCACATACCTCCCGTCTATTACCATTCCCCGCACCTCCCCCGGCCGTCTGCCACAATGTATATAAACCATACAATTAGCAAAACACATTTATTATAAAATGTTACTTTTATTAGTTTTGCAGAATTATTCACAACATTACTATTACCTTAACTGCCTAATATAATTGAAAGAGAACATATATAGGCCTAGCTATGTTAAGAGTGAAGGACTGTCTCTGCCATACCTGCAGCATCCAGAATGGATTATTCTACTGACAAGCGCGCCGAACTGTGGTGAAATAAGATCAGCTTAAAAAGTAATCCTAAAAAGGTTTTTCAATATTGTAGTAGAAAAAGGAAAGTTAAGGATGAGGTTAAGTGCAATAAGAATAAGGAATGAACTTTGGTTTATAATAATAAGGATATTGCAAACACATTGCAAACCAGTTACTTTGTGGAGAGCTTTTCTAGAGAAGAGGTTATAAATATGCCTAAATGTATAGACAAGGTACAGAATGTTTTGGAGGACTTTGAAATAAGGGACGTAGAAGTACTACAAAAACTATAAGAACTTAAGACAAATAAGGCAGCAGGCCCGGATGGCATATATCCCAGAGTACTCAAAGAACTTGGGGAAATTATATATAAACCATTGACAGATATTTTCATTCAATCCATAATCACTGGAGAAATACAAGATGACTGGAAGCAGGGTAGTATAATTCCAATATATAAGAAGGGGGACTGTACTGACCCAGGGAACTATAGGCCTGTCAGTTTAACTTGCATTGCATGTAAAATGCTGGAATGTATTATTAGGGATAAGTTGGAATCATTCTTGAAAAATAACAGTATTTTAAGGGAGAGCCAACATGGATTTCTAACAAACCTCCTGGACTTTTTCGAAGAGGCTACGAAGTGTGTTGACCTGAACCAGGCTTATGATATTATATACTTGGACTTTCAGAAAGCATTTGACAAGGTACCACATGAGAGGCTCATTGCTAAAATGAATTCAGTAGGAATTGCAGGAGTAGTTTCACAGTGGGTTCATAATTGGCTGCAAGGGCGAATACAAAGAGTAACAGTAGGTGGGCAGTGCCCACCTAGGTCGAAGCCTGTCACTGATGCACAACTCATACTGTATATGAGTCTTTCATTCGGCTTTAATCCCTGCCCCCAGGGGCCGTCACCTCGTGGCAAACTGGCGCGACTGGTGGAATCGAACCCCGGTCGCCATGCCTCATTCTTCTTTTGATAAGATTGAATAGATTGTGTCTTAATCTTTACTCGTAACTTTTAACTTTTTTTCATTTTTACATTTTTTTATGTATCCTTTATTTAACCTGGGTAGTCACATTGAGATTGACATCTCTTTTGAGCCCTGGCCAAGAAGGCAGCATACAAAAGTTCCACATAAAACAACATTAAATAGAAAGTCATAATTAAAAGCAAGATTGTAAAAACACAGAAGAATTAAAAAGAGGGGGACAGAATGCCCTAAAAAAGCTTTAGTTCATTAAAAACAGGAGCATTTCATGGTAAGTAATTGTGCAATTTTATATTTAAAATGATCAATTCCAATGAGAGAGGTCAGCTTCAAATCTTTCTGCAAGAGAATGGAGCATCATAGTTGAAAGCATGATTCCCAAACTCAGTTTTTGTGATGGCAACATAACATATGATATGATTTTGTGATCTTTGATTGTAATGTCCACTTATTGGTAGAGTGAGTAAAGTGCTTAAGTAAGTTGGCAGCTGCCCCAAAATGGCTTTATATATGAACAAATACCAATGTGACTGTCTTCTTATGGCCAGGGATGGCAGTCCTGGCAATTCATACAATATACAATGATGCATAAAGGATGTGCTATTTCTAATAAACCATAAATCAGCATGATGCAATGTGTCCAATGAGTGAAGATGTGACTCAAGGCATTCATATCTAAAGTATCACCATAATCTAGTAAAGGTAAAAATGGAGCAGCCACAAGCTGCTTTTTGACTTGTAAACCAAAACAAGCCTTATTTCTCAAATAAAAACATCTTAAGCTTTTTTGCTAGTTTTTCAATATGGAGCTTAAAAGACAATGATTCCTCAAGGTGAAAGCCCAGGTACTTGTAAGAGGACACCACTTCTATTGCTTTGTTTTGCATTGTAATTATTTGAGGCAGCATGGAGTGCTGAACTTTGTTGATTAAGTTGCTTTGAATTATATTAAAGGTCTTTTGTAATTTGAGTAGAGCCCCGGATATGGTGTGGCCCGAGCAATAGATTATGGTGTCATCTGCATATAAATGTGCTTTTTCATCAATGTGTTCACATAGTTGATTCATATAAATGGTAAAAAGCAATGGTCCCAAAATTGAACCTTGCGGCAGTCCTGTAGTTACAGTTAATGAGTTTATTCCATCCATGTGCACACATTATTATCTGAAACCAAGATAATTGTGAAACCAATTAACAGCCTTTGAGGACAAACCTATATCAGACAACCTATTTAATAATATGCCATGATCAACAGTGTCAAAAGCCTTAGACAAGTCTATAAACAAAGCAGCGCATTGCTGTTTAGAACCCAGTGCTTCAATGTGGTCATTAGTAACTTTCATTGTAGCTGTTGTAGTACTATGCTTCTTCCTAAAACCAGACTGGAACCTGCTCAGAAATTATTTTAGTTAGTCACTAATAAGCATCTCTAAGCAGCTCTAACTGGCAATTTGGAAATAGGTTGATAGTTTGATGCCCCCTTTTAACAGAGGAAGAACCAATGCAGATTTCCATACTTCTGGAATAGTATTTAATTAAATCGACAGATTAAAAATATAAGTAAACGGTTCTGCAATAATGTTTGGGTCAATGTCATCTGGACCTGCTAATTTTCTTGTATTTACACCTTTCAGAGCTGAGAGAACCTCCCTTCTAGTAAAAGCTGAAAAATCGAAGAACCGATTATTTCCCAACTGACCAGCAAAAGCTGTTACCTTCATAGGTTCTGTCACTACTGTGTCTGAATTGTCATGAGCAGAAAAAATTAAAATGGATTCCAGATTAAATAAAATGTTAATTAAACCTGTTTACCATTTCATTCTTATTTGTAACAATTTCTGAATTTACATTAATATACTTTGGCAAATCATAATTAGAGGAGCTCTTTGACATAAATGTAATGGCTTTTTTTCAAATTTTTGGTGGTTTCATTTAAATACAATTCTGATTTTGTTTTTCGTATTTGCACTGTACATTTGTTTCTCAAATATCTGAAACTGGCCAAATTATTGTAAAAATTAGTTTGACGTGCCTTTGCCCATGTCATGATTTTTTCCCAGACTCACCGCCGGGTGGCGGTGTTGCACCTTCCTTGTGGGAGGTGCACAGGTGGGGTTCATTAGTAATCACCTTCCTATTTAAACCCGCACCTGTGGTTTGATCGGGGTGAAATCGTAAGCCATCTTTGCGATCTAGCCGGTAAGGTAGTTGTGTCTTTTAAAAGACGTAACATAAAGACTCTTTCTGTTCGAAACCATCTTCAAATAAGAACATCTTTATTTGTACCTTCAATAGGAACCTTGCTCTCTATTAGGAGCTTCCGTTTGGTTTCTTTTGTTCAGTCGGTTCGACTGTGTTTTGGGCTACATTCTTGTTCTTTTGGCTCTCCTAGCCCTTTTCTCGTTTTCGGACACTCGGTGTCTTTGGTTTAGTTGTTTGTTTTCTATTACCAATTGGTAATCCGGTGGACGTATTTCCACCACCGTGTGTTTTGGTTTCTGAAAAATAAATTGTATAAGGTATTTTGTTTGTCGGGTGTTTTGCTACCCTCACCTTATTAACTCTGCAGAGTTTTCTTCATTTCTTTTGTTTGTGTCAGTGTGACACTTAGCCACCCGTTGGGTGATATTTTCCATTCCTCCCTTTTGTTCGTCCCTTCCCTAATTCTCTGTTTATCAGAGCTAGTGGTTAGACTGTAGGGCAGTACAGTTTAACTTTTTGATCCCCTGGGGTTCTGCAAGTGGCGCCTATCACCATCCACCCTCACAGCCCATGCCAAGTTTCTTTCATGAATAAGTTCATGAACAACTTTCAGAGAACTATGGGTTGTCCCAGCCCTTTACTCTGTATTTCCTATATGGGGCATGTTTATTTGCAATACTTAGAAACTGATCAAACTGAAGAATGACCAAACTAATTCAACTTCAGGGAAGAGTTAAATTCTTTCCCAATTACAATGGTAAAGGTCATGCAAAACACCCTGCTCATCAAACCTCTTATAATCTCACTTTGTAATAAAATGTGGATTTACCTTTTGTAATTTGCAGCACAGTGGTCACTAATATAATTTGCGAAAATACCAATATCAGAACATTTATGAGGGACATTTGTTAATATAAGATCAATCAAGGTTGATTGTTCATGATTTTTAGCGTTTGGACAGGTAGGCACATTTAGAATTTGATTTCAAATTGACAGAATCACCGTAATTATTTCGGTCATCAGCAATAGGTGACAGCCAATCCCAATTACGATCACCAATTAAAATAATTTATTTTGCTTAAAATCTGATAGTTGGGAAGAGAATGATGTTGGAGCCTCCAAATTCAATTTGTTTGGGTATGGATACAGATTTTATCACTGTTGCCTGAAAGTTTTGGCATGAATAACCCCCTCCTGTGCTACGTTGGTCAGCACCAAACACATTGTAACCACTCATAGCAATTTCACTGTCAAGAATTGTTTTGTTCAACCAAGTCTCAGACAACACTATAAAGTCTGCACCTGTTTGAGCCCAAATCTTAATCATATCCATTTTTGGAATGAGGCTTGTTACGGTTGGCCAAAACTTAACCCGTGAATGTCTGCTAAATGGCAGGTGCTTGATTGCCAATTGACGCCACCCTGGGAACGTGTGATCTGCTGTCTGTAATCAAAGTGTTTTTCAGTTGCCTTCTCCTTGACCCCATCTGGCCATCTGGCAGATAAAAAGTGAGAGGAGCTGCAGCCCAGGGTCTTGCTTTTTCTGACTTCATGCTGACCAGCTGCATATTTTTTAGCTTTTTGAGCACTTTTGATAGTTAGGGAAGCGTAGAGTAGGGATAGCCAGTCTGCAGAAGAACACCCATTTTGATTTGTACCGGGAGAGAGGTTAGAGTCTTTTCTTTCTAGTGCTAGTGTTTAGTCAGGCTGTTTTGTTTGGTTAAATTATTCCTTTGTTGTCTTTGCGTGTATGTCTAATATATGTTATATGTATAAAATAAACCCTGTATATTCATAGTATTTGTTAACTCAGAGGAATATTTGTTTGTTGCATCCTTTTTGGTCAACTATCCGGCTAATATAGTGTGGATAGTTTTGGTGGGTTGTAACAGGCTACGTACATTTACAGTGGGGAAAATAAGTATTTCACCCCCTGCTGATTTTGTGAGTTTGCCCCCTTACAAAGAAAGGAACGGTCTATAATTTTCATGGTAGGTTCATCTTAACAGTGAGAGGCAGAATATACAAAAAAATCCCAGAAAATTACATTATATGAATTTTAAACATTTATTTGTGTTTTATTGAGGAAAATAAGTATTTCACCCCCTAGCAAAACATGACTCAGTACTTGGTGGAGAAACCCTTGTTGGCAAACACAGCGGTCAGACGTTTCTTGTAGTTGGTCACCAAGTTTGCGCAGATCCCAGGAGGGATTTTGGCCCACTCCTCTTTGCAGATCCTCTCCAAATCCTTAGAAATCCATTTTCAGTGTCCTGGCTGAGGGAAGGAGGTTCTCACCCAAGATTTCCCGGTACATGGCCCCATTCATCCTCCCCTCGATCCGGCGAGGTCGTCCTGTGCCCTTAGCAGAGAAACAGCCCCAAAGCATAATGTTTCCACCGCCATGCTTGACGGTGGGGATGGTGTTCTTGGGGTCCAAGGCAGCTTTTTCTTCCTCCAAACACGGCGAGTCGAGTTGATGCCAAAGAGCTCGATTTTAGTCTCATCTGACCACAGCACTTTCTCCCAAGCCTCCTCTGAATCATCCAGGTGCTCATTGGCAAACTTCAGACGGGCCTGTACATGTGCCTTCTTGAGCAGGGGGACCTTGCGGGCACTACAGGATTTCAATCCATTACGGCGTAGTGTGTTACCAATGGTCATCTTGGTGACTGTGGTCCCAGCTGCCTTGAGATCATCAACAAGCTCCAGCCGTGTAGTTCTGGGTTGTTCCCTCACCTTTCTCATGATCAGGTTCACTCCACGAGGTGAGATCTTGCGTGGAGCCCCAGACCGAGGGAGATTGATGGTCAATTGGTGTTTCTTCCATTTTCTAATTATCGCACCAACAGTTGACTCCTTCTCACCAAGCTGCTTGCCAATGGTCTTGTAGCCCATTCCAGTCTTGTGCAGGTCTACAATTTTGTCCCTGATGTCCTTAGACAATTCTTTGGTCTTGCCCATTGTGGAGAGGTTGGAATCTGATTCATTGATTGATTCTGTGGACAGTTGTCTTTTATACAGGTAACGCAGTACTTAATTAGGAGTACTAATTAAGTAAGAGGACTAATCTGTGTGCCTCCTGCTCACATAACCGGTCTGTGGGAGCCAGAATTCTTGCTGTTTTGCTAGGGGTGAAATACTTATTTTCCTCAATAAAACACAAATAAATGTTTAAAATTCATATAATGGGATTTTCTGGGATTTTTAAAAATATTCTGTCTCTCACTGTTAAGATGAACCTACCATGAAATTTATAGACCGACCGTTCCGTTCCTTTCTTTGTAAGGGGGCAAACTCACAAAATCAGCAGGGGGTGAAATACTTATTTTCCCCACTGTAAATGCAAAAAACCTACACCAGTTCTATTTAGAAAATTATCTGGAGTGAGTAAACCATTTCTATCAACAGGACTCAGGTTTGGTTGGATGTTACCAGCCAACATCAGCAACAACATTGTAACACATTTCATCTTCAAGTTTTTAAGAGAAGTGACCCCTTTATTTGACAAGGTACCACATGAGAGGCTCATTGCTAAAATGAAATCAGTAGGAATTGTAGGAGTAGTTTCACAGTGGGTTAAAAATTGGCTGCAAGGGCGAATACAAAGAGTAACAGTAGGTGGGGCCGAATCTGACCTCGGTGCTGTGGGCAGTGGTGTCCCACAGGGATCGGTGCTGGGACCTCTGCTCTTCCTTATTTACATAAATTATCTGGATATGGACATTAGTAGCAAAATAGTAAAATTTGCAGATGATACTAAACTTGGGGGTTTGGCAAACAGTTTGGAATTGACTAAAGTAATCCAAGATGATTTAAACAAAATCCAAAAATGGGCAGATACATGGCAGATGACGTTCAATATTGCTAAATGTAAAGTTATGCATGTGGGAAATAAAAACATTAGACAGGAGTATTTTATGGGAGGAGAAAATTTAGTAGGTGTTCAATTTGAAAAGGATTTAGGAGTTGTAGTTGATCAAAGCCTATCTGCATCAAAGCAGTGTGCTACAGCAGTAAAAAAAGCCAACAGGATGCTGGGATACATAGCAAAAAGTATTGAGTATAAATCAAAGGAGGTTATATTAATGTTATATAACGCCTTTGTCAGACCGCACTTAGAATACTGTGTGCAGTTCTGGGCACCGCACTACAAGAAAGATATTGAAGCTCTTGAAAAAGTCCAAAGAAGGGCAACTAAACTGATACCTGGTATGAAAGGTAAAAGTTATGATGATAGACTGATGATAGGCACTCAATCTATTTAAACTTAGCAAACGCAGACTTAGGGGGGATTTGATTGAGGTTTTTAAATTCCTAAAAGGGATTAACAAAGTAAAATACCAAAGATTTTTTAAGATAAGTGGGGTCAGCAGAACAAGAGGCCACAGGTGGAAATTAGTTAAAGGCAAATTCCGCACAGATATTAGGAAGTTTTTCTTTACACAGAGAGTTGTCAATGCCTGGAACAGCTTGCCAGGTCAGGTGGTAGAGGCAGAAACACTCGGGCTATTCAAGGCCAGGCTAGATGTAGTACTCTAGATCTTCTTTAGATTAGGACATGATGAGCCAAGATGGGCCGAACGGCCCGTTCTCATCATTATGTATTCTTATGTTATTATGTTCTTTAAAGTTAGTGCTTTTTACAGAAATAAGATAAATAGACTAATTGTAAAGCAGTCATACAGGACTAGCAGGTACTGCAACTTTGCATTCTTATAAAGTGTTATAAAACACTCGGCTGCAAACCGTTCCAGGGCAAACTGGGGATCATAGTCTGATGAGGCAAAAAGGACAGCATCATCCGCAAAAAGCAAATATGCCACCCTCATGCCCCTCAAAAATTTCTGAAAAAAGTGCTGCTTTATTTCAAATGTTAACAGGGTTGAAGGGACAATCTGTTTCAAAGTGGCATGGATCTATTTAATCAAAAATGTTCAGCTATAATGAATGATATTCATATGTAAAAAGGAAATGGACATTGTTAATCTGACAGTGTCACAATGTTCAACTGAAAATGAACTCTTTATATTAGCTTGCATTTAAAACGTTATGAACAGAGCAGACGATCAACATTCCGAAATTTCACTAGTAATTAATCATTGTCATCATATTGTCATCTTCCCTTTGCTTTTGATGTTTTTTAGCCTCTATCCACTTCTTGTGCCTCCATCTTTGAGCTATTTTACTCAGGTCATCAATTTTCTTCATCTTTTCTGCCTCAACATCTCTTTTCCATATCTGATGTTCACTCCTGAGGTTCTTACTGGATCAGCATCCCTTCTTGCCCTGAACTCTCTATGCCTTCGTGCTGCTGTTTTTGCCATTCTTGCATGTAAAAACATTAATCCAATATCATCACCTGCTCATCCTAAAAAGCCTTTTCATATATTAAAGCTTGTACATTAACAAAATCAATAGATGCTTTTAATACTCATTATTCCAGTGATTTCAATTTCATATGCAACAGGAGGACAGGGACTGTATATTTGCAGACTTTTAAATTGCAGTTTCATCGTTTATTGAGTTGACCCCTTGGCCCTTGTTACTATCGATTCCACACTTCCCATTTAATAAGGTAGATATTATCAAATTTACTGACAATTATTACCCCATTTTGTTTTTAGAAGTGACTAACATTCAACCCTATTATAACCATTCAACTCCATCACAATAAAAAATGTTATGGGTTTGAATGTTACGGGGTTGAAGGTTTTGTACAAAAATGTCTATAACTTCCTTAACTTGCAAACATCATTGCACCACATAGTATCATTTACATAAGATTTTTTTTTACTTTTTTGGAACAGAAACTCACCTCCTTTTGAACAATGCTGTCCAAAAGACTTTGATAATGAATTCTAACTCAAGATGATGTCAGAAGGATCAACCCATTATTTTTATAGGGGGGAAATGTTGTAGCTTTATAGGGTTGAAAGCAACTGAGGGACGAAGACAAATGCTGCATTTCATTGGAAAAATCATATACCCTTTCAGAAAAATTATATATTAAGTGAAAACAGGCAAATATAATGTTTCATTAAAAGCAAAAAGCACAAGTTTTGTATTATTTGAACATTTTGTACCTTATATAATCCATGCAAATGTCCCCCCCCTCCAATGGGGACATGCAGAAATGCTGATATTCCTCCATTTTTAATTGTATTATTCATTTTTCTTTTGCAGTACATGGAAAAAACATGTAAATCCATGAATTAATGTGATTAAGATGTATTTGGGTGATTTCCCTTAATAACATCAGTAGTATATTAATGTTATATAATGCCTTTGTCAGACCTCACTTAGAATACTGTGTGCAGTTCTGGGCACCGCACTACAAGAAAGATATAGAAGCTCTTGAAAAAGTCCAAAGAAGGGCAACTAAACTGATACCTGGTATGAAAGGTAAAAGTTATGATGATAGACTTAAGGCACTCAATCTATTTAAACTTAGCAAACGGAGATTTAGGGGGGATTTGATTGAGGTTTTTAAATTCCTAAAAGGGATTAACAAAGTAAAATACCAAAGATTTTAGATAAGTGGGGTCAGCTGAACAAGAGGCCACAGGTGGAAATTAGTTAAAGGCAAATTCCGCACAGATATTAGGAGGTTTTTCTTTAGACAGAGAGTTGTCAATGCATGGAACAGCTTGCCAGGTCGGGTAGTAGAGGCAGAAACGCTTGGGCTATTCAAGTCCAGGCTAGATGTAGTACTAGATACTCTTTAGATTAGGACATGATGAGCCTAGATGGGCATTGGTAGACTAGTAAATGTCATCAAGCTAGTGAGTTAAGAAGAAAGGATGCATTTTGTTAGATGTAAACAAAAATAAGAATGATCCTTTTAGGTTTTGGCAATTGTCCATAGCTTTTCAAGGGTTGTGGGATATTTGATTATTTTCCATGAATTTTCCATAACTTTCCAGGGTGAAGATGTTTTGTTTTCAATGGAAACTCTTCCTACATCTTGCATTGGACAGGCAGAGCATTGCCTTAGCAGACTGTAATATCCAGGTAAAGACATTCACCTCTGGCCCCACAGTGTGGAGAAACCACAAACAAAATGGCTGTCTGACATGAACCTCAGCCTGGGGGAGACTGCATGGCATCACCTGCAGCAAGCTATTCGCATGGACCACTGAAAGAAATGATTACAGAAGTAAGCAGGGCGGGGTCTTCAACATGGGACGCCTGATTGGATGTGATGAATGGTAAATGGGGTGCATTATGGACAGTGATGTCATGTTATGGCCTGATTATTCCTGTGAAGTCTATCAGCCCCACCCCCCACCCCCGCCCCAACATCTACTGAACGGATCAGTAACAAATCAGGTTTAGTCCTTACACACCAATGTACAAGAAAAATAAATAAGCACACATTATTAACATACTCAAGGTCAGAACTTTCTGGAATGTTGTTCAGGAAATACCTGTTGATGGGATAAGTGTGGCCTGGCAGTCACCCATGAAACTCAATGTTCATTGGTCTGTACAGTATACCACAATCATGTTACTTACACAGAGGCATAGACCCATTACCGAGCTGGGATACCACCACAAGGGACCATACCAAAACCAACTGGGATGACGTACAATTTTATTTTCAATGTACACAGATGATTAAACCATCAATGTGTGCCAGCTTGCGTGAGTGAATGTATGTATGTGTGCAAGCGTGAGTGAATGTATGTGTGTGTATGTGTGCGTGCAAGCATGAGCATGAGAAAGAGAGCAAGTGAGAGAGAGAGAGAGAGAGAGAGAGCGCGAGAAAGAGAGAGCATGCATTTTTGAGGACAGAGAGTTTTCATGCCAGTCCCTTGAGAGATCTCTAACCCAGTCTGCTTTATTAGTTTTTGGAATGAGAGTTTAGGACACTGAATCATTGGCTCCAGTGCCTGCAGTAGCCCTCTTGGACAGGTTATTAGGATGATGTATGTGAGCTCTGACAAGTGCAGCCAAAGGCTGGGCCACCAGTTAAAGGGCAGCTTGTCTCCAATAAATCCTGTTTGCTGTCATCAATTCAGTGTTGTCATGGAAAAGAAACTCAGTAGGATCGGAGAGGATTTCTTAAACAGTATTAAAAGCTTTTATTACGGCCTCCCATGTGGTCTAGTGGTTTCAACGTTTCACGCTGGCCACGGCGACCGGGGTTCGATTCCCCGGCCGCGCCAGAGTTGGCTCTGGCTGGGAGTGCCACCGGGGGCAGCAATTGGCTGTCCGCCCCAGGGAGGGGGGAGGGAAGCCGACAAGACGTTCGCTGCGCACAGGAGTGGCTCTGGGGTGCCGGAGTTACGGTCGTTGGCTTGGCGAGTGCCGTCTTGGAGGAGACAATACTTCGCCTTCATCAACGCTGGTCACAGGGCTACGGCAGCGAACTATGAGGGAGGGATTGACCTGAAAATAGCGGGTGTAATTGGCTACCAAATTGGGAGAAAATCATAAACAAAATGTATATATTTTTTAATAAGCTTTTATTACGCACAGATGCACGGAAACCCATGTCACACAAGACACCAAATCAGACCGAAGACTCCCGTCTTCAGATTTAAATGCCGTATTTATAACAGACAAACTGTGTCTGTTTTCCGGATTTCCGTCGGCCCAGTACCCAGCTGCCCAGAGTCAACCCCCCACCCCTGCCATGTGTTAGCTGGATGCCCGGACCCTAGCTGCTGGTTCCATCCCCCGCCCTGCCCTGGTATCTGGAGGGATGAGGTCCACCCCACCCCTACACTTAGGATGCCGAAGAATGTCCTTCCGGTGGTCTCTTAGGCCTCAAGAGCCTCAAGGACTATTTTTTTCCTCTGTATCCCACCATTTTCCAGGAGTTTATCTTGATCGCCTTTTGAGGGGTCAGGGAATAATTTTCCAGTTTCCCACATTGGCTCTAATGGTTTCTGGTTTTTTGATTCCCTCTGGAAAATGTCAATTGTGAAGCGTTGTGTGACAACCGGTTTGTAAATGGCGCTATACAAAAATAAAGATTGATTGATTGAAACTGAAGGGGAGGGAACCAGATAAAAGGGGAGGTAACAGGACATTAACTTAAGCTTAAAAGGAATGTAGGTGTCACTGAAAGTACACCAGAATGGAAGATTACTGTAACTCTGTAAGTCACAATAACGGAAGGGAGGTTTCCTGCAGTGAGAAAGCGTCATAAAGGAACAGATGGTCCAGATTCAGCAGCTTTGGTTCTTCAGTACTGGTTGTCCTGGGAGGGAGAGGTTACCAGCATGTCACCTCTCTCAGTACTCAGCTCACTTCCCTTTTGTCTGGGAAGGAGATGAGCCACGCGGGCCCATCCTGTCAGGAGCAGGAAGAAAAGGTGCTGCATCTGGAGGGGGCTTTCTTGCACTGCGTGGCATGTTTCCAGGTGGCTGGCTCTTACACTGTATTGCTGAGCACCCAGTCATCTGGCCTCAAGGAGTGCCGGGCGAAGTCAACATGGGCGTTTGGGCCTATCTCTCCGCGGGGGCGGTCGCATTTTTCCTTCTCTCCTCACTGTCTCTCGTTTCTTGTCTCTCGTGTCACTATGTTCTGGAGTTTCTAGAGTCTCTCTCTCTGGTGGTTTTCTAAACTAAATTCTAATAATGGAGTTAATAAGCTGGTCTCTCAACACAATTGATAAAACATTTTCAACAAGAAAGCAGGCTTCGGGAGCCGGTCTGTCCTGGCGGGACTTTCGCTGCGGGATATGCTCTGGACTCATGGAACAGCTGGAGACCGGTGTGTCTGGCGGCGCTTTCTGCCAAGGACGTCGAGGATTTACCTGTTTGGCTTCACGATAGCTGGACAGTTGTTACTGACCTATCGGAAAATTGGAAAGATGGCATCGTCTCAAAACGCCCAAAGGTGCCTGTCATATTAAACGAGATGGGTAAAACGCTAGGTTCTCAGATGGTGGTGGTGACTGATCTGGGACGGAAATTGGACAATATCTCTGAGAAACTTAGCATTTTACAACAGCGACGTTGAACCGTTGAAGACCCTGAAAAATTCAGTGGGGGGATTGAGGAGCAGCATGAAACTTGCTGCCCTACTTTCTTGACCCATAACATTCTAATCTGGCTCCTGTGCTTATCGGTCTGGCAAGGCCGTTCGTCAACCTCCCCTGAAATTGTACAGACGAATGAGAACTCTCCTTACACCCCCACCAACCCAAACAAATTTTGCTGATTTTGTCTTGTCTTTTGGACGAGGTCGACCGAGGGCGTTTCCGTGGCAACCTGTTATCGTTGGAACATTCTGCGTGCGCGTGCGCGTGTCTCTGACCAGAAGGACTCTACAGAATTACACACAGACACTTACATTTACACAAAGACAAGGACTAAGGACAAACTGATTAACACACACACACACACGCACTCATGTACACCAGTAATCACCCCGCCTCTGCACCCCACCTCGCAACCCCCTCCCCCTATTTCCTCCTTTGATTGTAATGTCCCCGTTTTTATCTGTTGTGCCCTGTTCTTGTTGGTGTTGTGTTTCGTGTAAGAGTCGTTGCCCCACACTTTAACAGTGTGGAGATGGTTAGTGTGTAATGAAGATGATTAGTGCTGAAATGTAACAGTGTGAAGATGGTAGTATTGTAATTGTAACAGTATGAAGATGGTTAGTGTTGTAATGTAGCAATGTGAAGATGGCACAGTGTGGAGATGGTTAGTGTTGAAATGTAACAGTGTGATGCTTATGCTAGTGTTGTAATGATTAGTGATGGTAGTATTGTAATGTAACAATGTGAAGATGGTTAGTGTCGTAATGTAACAATGTGAAGATGGTTCATGAACAGTGTGGAGATGGTTAGTATTGTAATGTGACAGTATGATGCCTATGCTAGTGTTGTAATGAATTCCCTGTTGTAAAGCGCTTTGAACTGCATTTAATTGTATGAAAGGCGCTATATAAATAAATTTTACTTTACTTTACTTACTTCTTCACCTGCACCTGTATACATTTTTTAAACATTTTAAGCATTTAGCAGACGCTCTTATCCAGAGTGACTTACAAGATGTGCATCAATACAAGGTAAGAACAATCATAGTTAGCGCACAAGATCAGTGCAGTAATACAGCAATAGACATCATTGCAGGCGTCTGCGTATCATACCTGTAACACTGGGAAAGAAAAGGTTAGTGGTTTTTTGGGGGGTTTTTTTATAGTGTAGAACAAGTAAACAGTGGTGACGACAGATTGACTAGTTGGACAGTGTTCAGTGGTAGTTGAGTCTGAAGAGGTGGGTTTTGAGTCTCTTGCAGAAGATTGGAAGTGATTCCGCAGTCCTGACCGATTGCAGGAGGTCGTTCCACCAGCGAGGGACCAGGACAGAGAAGAGGCGAGACCACGAGGAGCAGCTGCCAGGCGCCCGGAGGGATGGGGCAGTCAGTTTGCCAGAGGAGGCGGAGCGGAGGAGTCTGAGCGGGGTGTAGGAAGTGATGAGTGACTGGAGGTATGGGGGAGCAGTACCTCTGGCCGCTTGAAAAGCAAGCACCAGTGACTTGAATCTGATGAGTGCTGCGATGGGGAGTCAGTGCAGAGAGGAGAGTAGAGGGGTGACGTGGGTGAACTTCGGCTGGTTGAACACCAGGCGGGCGGCAGCATTCTGGACTAGTTGCAGAGGCTTGGTGGCACAGGCCGGAAGGCCTGCCAGCAAGGAATTGCAGTAGTCCAGACGGGAGATCACCAGGGCCTGGACCAGGAGTTGAGTGGCCTCTTGGGTGAGGAACGGTCGGATCCTCCGGATGTTGTGAAGGGAGAAACGGCAGGTCCGAGTGATCGCTGCAATATGGCTCAAGAAGCACAACTGGTTGTCCAGGGTCACTCCAAGGCTCCTGGCAGACTGAGACGGAGACACTATGGAGCCTTCCACGGTGATTGACGCATCAATCGTTGGGGAGCCCTTCGCTGGGAGGAAGAGCAGCTCTGTCTTCCCCAGGTTCAGCTTCAGGTGGTGGGTGGACATCCATGCGGAGATGTCAGCCAAGCATGCAGAGATCCGTGCCGGTACCTGGGTATCAGATGGAGGGAAGGAGAGAAATAGTTGAGTGTCATCAGCATAACAGTGATAGGAAAAACCATGAGCAAAAATAACAGAGCCAAGTGACTTGGTGTACAGAGAGAATAGGACGGGGCCTAGCACCGAGCCCTGCGGGACTCCAGTAGAGAGGGTGTGAGAGAGGAGAGGGATCCGGTCAGCCAGGTAGGACTCAAACCATGTCAACGCAGATCCAGAGATTCCCATCTCGACGAGAGATGAGAGCAGGATCCGGTGGTCCACGGTGTCGAATGCCGCGGACAGGTCGAGGAGGAGGAGGACGGAGCTAAGGGATCGGGACTTAGCCCCGTGAAGAGCCTCAGTGACCGCAAGTAGAGCAGTCTCTGTGGAGTGGCCTGCTCTGAACCCAGATTGGTTGGTTGGGTATAACCCTTATATATTTTGTTAGCGCCACACAATACTTTATCCTTGCATCATCCTTCAGATGCATGTCCATGTCTCTGACCGGATAAAGGTGGTGATGCGTGCTGGCGCATTGGGAGCCCTTCAATTCTAATTTTCTTGTAGGCTTTCTACATCTACCAGTGAGACGAGCTTTGGCAATGATGGCAACCTTCGAAACAAAAACAAAAACACACAAAGCAATATCACAACATAGGACAACAAATATTGTGTGGAATATATAATTACCAAGATTTATTTGATCTTGGATTAATTTGTTAATCTATGTATATATTGTGGCATCCCAAGGGGCAGGATGAGAAAATGGCTGCCTAGCCCTTTCATTCTTGGGAGCCACTGGAGAGGAAAATACTTCATTTCCTAGCAGCCCGCAGTCCCACACCTGAACAAAGTGAAGTAATTGGGACTACGGACAGCTGAAGGCCATTCAGAGGCCTATTTAAGGGACCAACTCCTATCACACTGGGAAGGAGAAGGTTGGCTGTTCTGGAGAGATTGGGAGAGAGATTGGGAGAGAATTGTTTGGAAGAGAATTGTTTGGATTGTGTTTTGAATTGAATTGTATTGTTTGAGGACCCTGTTTTGTGTACCAACTTGGACTGTGTGAGGAACTGACCTGGATTTCGACTACGGATTACGGACAACGACAAAGATAAGGATTGTGGACTTTATGTGTTTGAATTCCCCCGAAGACCCCACCCTTGTGTTTGTCAGAATTAGTTTAATAAATTATTGTTTTGTTTTGAATACTGTCTCCTCTGGGTTTTTTAACTGCCTAAGCCCTCTGCAAAGGTCTGTGAGTGTCGCCCCAACCCCTAGGGACACCACTACATATTGTGAAGTCCAAGGTCCAAGTCCACAATCCAGTCCGTAGTCGATATCCAAAGGGGGTCCTCAAAACAATCCAAGTTTATTCACAAAAAAACACACTCCAACACTCTTTCTAAATCCTGGCTTGTCAACAACTTCACAGGCTTCTCTTTCTCTCTCCTTCAACACACTCAACACGTTCCTACTCCTCTCAATGTGTGTCTCAGGATCAGCCCTTTAAATAGGCCTCAAAATGGCTTTCAGCTGGTCGTAAGCTCCATTGCCTTCACTCCGTTCAGGTGTGACTGTGGCCTGCTGGGAAATGTAGTGTTTTGGGCTGCCATGTGTTGGAGGCCAGGAAGCCATTTTCTTGTGCAGCTCCTTGGGCTGCCACACACCCTCCTCCTCAGCTCTGACCTCGGGAGGGCTGAGCGGCCTAGGTCCAACGGCCACCAGGAGGGTCCCCCTCTCCAGGTCCACTCAGGCAGTTTTCCACCCGGGTCAAACGTCCAGATTCCATCTCCATTCGCCTGAAAAAACATCTGCACGCCGTTAGTGAATGGCACAAGTTGCTCACCTTTACTGCCACCAAGTGGGCTCTGGGCTCCACAGACGGAGCGGTCACCGCTCCTGCTCTGGTCTTCACCAGCCCTCCATGGCTCCTCCGGTACACTTTGTGCCGTTTCGGAATCCAGTGTCCATGCTTCAGCCTTTTCTTCCACGTCCCTTTTGCTTCCCGGGGGTCAAGTTCAGAATCCAGTGAAAACCTGTTCTTCACAACACTGTTAATTTTCCCTTTGTCTTTCCTTGTCCTTCTTGCATCTCTGCTTCACACACGCTTCCCACGGTCATTCCATCTACACATCTGCCTGTTCCGTTTTCCTTTTCTCTTCAGTGGAGAACCTCTAATCTTCACTTTTCTTTTCAGTCTTTGACGGAGTTGGACTCAATCACGAACTACAAAAGGAAAATAAGATGTGAGGCAAACAACAACTCCTCCCTCCCTGACCAGCTCAACATCTTCTATAGCCGGTTTGAGGTAAATACACCTACCTCTGCAGCCCCAGAGGCTCCAACCCCATCTCCCAATGTTCTAAGCCCCACTGCAGACGCATTAAGGCTGAACACAGGTGAGGTGTCAAAGATCCTGCGGCGGACTGACACACGGAAGGCAATGGGGCCAGATGGGCTACCAGGGCGTGTCCTCAAGGCATGCACATCTCAGCTAGCCCCTGTGCTAACAGACATCTTTAACCTCTCCTTAACCCAGGCTACCGTCCCAACATGCCTGAAGACTTCCACCATCATCCCCGTCCCCAAAAAAGCCAAAATCACATGTCTCAATGATTACAGACCCGTAGCACTAACACCCATCGTCATGAAGTGCTTCGAGCGGGTCATCAAGGAACACATCTGCTCCATGCTACCAGCCACACAGGATCCCCTGCAATTCGCATATCGCAGCAACAGGTCCACAGATGACGCAATTGCCATCACATTGCACAAGGCACTTTCCCACTTGGATGCCAAGAAAGGCAACTATGTGAGAATGCTGTTTATTGACTATAGTTCAGCATTCAATACCATAGTGCCCTCCATTCTCATCCCCAAGCTGGCGGCCTTGGGTGTGAATCCCACTCTCTGCAGCTGGATCCTGAACTTTTTGACAGGCAGACCCCAGGCAGTAAGGGTGGGCACTTACACCTCATCTTACCTGACCCTCAACACGGGCGCCCGCAAGGATGCGTGCTCAGCCCGCTCCTATACTCCATCTACACCAGCAACTGCACAGCCAAGCACAGCTCCAACGCTATCATTAAGTTTGCAGATGACACAACGGTGTTGGGCCTGATTACCAACGATGACACCGTGGCCTATGCAGACGAGGTGATGGCGCTCTCAAGGTGGTGCCAAGGGAACAACCTTGAGCTCAACATTGAGAAAACAAAGGAGCTGATCCTGGATTTCAGGAAAAGGGGTGTGCGTGCCCATCACCATCAACGGGCCGCTGTTGAACGGGTCAGCAGCTTCAGATTCCTCGGAGTCCATATCTCAGAGGATCTGAAGTGGTCTCGGCACGTGGACACGCTGGTGAAGAAATCCCAGCAATCCTCAGGAACTTCTACAGGTGCACCACGGAAAGTGTCCTGACCGGCTGCATCACCGCCTGATACGGCAACTGCACCGAACGTGACCGGCAGAGGCTGCAGAGGGTGGTGCGGTCAGCCCAGCGGGTCACAGGCGGTGCACTGCCTAACCTGAGGGACCTGTATACGGTGAGGTGCACGACGAAGGCCAACAAGATCATCGCCGACCCCAGTCACCCTAGCCATGGCCTGTTTATCAAGAAGCTGTCCAAGAGGAAGCCTGGCTATGTCAGCATAGCAGCGAAGACCAACCGCCTCAAGGACAGCTTCTACCCCCAAGCTATCCGCATGCTGAGCTGAGACCCTAACCACTGCCCAGCCCCACCAACAACTGAACTGTCCCCTCCCCTCCTACCTCCTCACACCCCACTGTATCACTGTCTCACTTATCACTTTAGCACTCATCACTTTATACTGCCATCCAGTGATGTGCAATATTGTACTTTACTTACTTATTATTATACATCTATTTATTATTATTATTATTGTTATTGTGTTACTGTGTTGTGGAGAGAGCTCCATATGGGAGCACTCATCACTTTATACTGCCATCCAGTGATGTGTAATATTGTAAATTAGTTCTATCTATCTTACTTATTATATTATATATATTATATTATTATATTATTATATTATATATTATATTATTTTATTATATTATATTTTACTATTTTACAATTTTTTTACAATTTATTACTGTTATTCTTATTGTGTACTGTTGTGTTGTGTTGTGAAGAGAGATTCATATGGGAACAACAAATCTCACTGCCATGTACGCATGTGTACGTGATCAATAAAAACTTGAAACTTGAAACTTGAAACTTGAAACCACATCAGAAGAGGGTTGGGTGTTCAACAAGACCTCAGCATCCTGCTCCTCCAGTTCCCCTCCAAGATCCGGCAGGCTGAGGGGGACTGAGGACCATCTATTCCACTCCGTCTGGTCATTGTCAACGGTCAGCTCCACTGGTTGCGAGATCTCCACCTGCGTGCTAGAGTCTTTCGTGACAGGAACACATTTTATACACTCAAGTTCCACACTCACCCTTTCTAGTTCATCCTGCAGATGGAGCAAAGTTTCTGTTTGGATTTTGAGGACGTCCCGAAAAAAGTTCCCTGTAGCCTGCTGCTGGGCTTCTTTTTGGTCCAGCCTCTCACCCAAGACATGCACTTTTTCCCTCAGGACCGGAAGCTCTTCACTTTTTCCGTGTTCTATTATCAGTGCTGCATAGGTCGTTTGCTGAAGTTCCTGCAAAGCCTGAATATTTTCTTTTTGTTTTGTTCTTCAGGTTTGAAAAATCCTCTCGGACTCCCTCTAGCTCTACAACCTGCCTTGCTTGTTCCTTTAGTTGAGTCCTCACCTGTTTGAACTGAGCCTCCAGCTCCCACCTTCCCTCACTCTCATGCTCCACTCGGCTCCGGAGTTTCTCTGCCTCGGACACATGGGTCTGTACATCCCCCAAGGCCCTGGCATACTCCTCTTTGGCCTGGTCTTGGGACTCCTGGATGTCCAGACACTGCAGATGCTTATTATCCAACATCTGGGTTAGGTTTCTCACCTGCTCTTTGAACGCCAGGTTGTGGGCCTCTACACGCCTCACCTCATCGCCAAGGGATGCTTTCTCCTTTTCCAGCTCCCCAGCCATGATTCCCAGCACTCTCAGGGAGTCAATATGCTCGTCCCGCAATTTCCCCACGGCCATCAGGTGGCGCTCCTCCGAGGTCCCCAACTCAACCTTCATCCTGTACAGCTCAGTCTGTACCGCCTGTCTCTGGTTCTTCACCAGGTCCTCCCTCTGGTCCCGACAACATTGCTCCAATTTCTGGATCTTGTCCTCTTTGCCCTGGATCACAATTTGTGCCTCTCCTAACTCCGCCTCTAAACCAGCACACTTGTCTGCGACAGTTGTATGCTGCTTTTGCGGCTTACCCGGGACATTTTCGCTCTTCTCCCTAGGGGGCACCACAGAGCAGGAGTGGCCATCCTTCTTTAGGACTTTTTTAATCTGTCGTCCCTTCAGGGTTCTCAACACCTTCTCCATTTCACTGATGGCCTCAGCAACGTCGGGCGCCATTCCAGCCAAAAAGGAGCATTTGAAGGCTGGACTTGCTTGAAAGTAGACCTTGAGGGAACGTCGGTGCACTTTTGATAGGTACTTGTGCCCCTCTGCCTCCAGCCAAGACTCCATGTCTGGATCCACTGTCCAGTCCCCTTCCATCATGGAGTAGTTCTTTCAAAAATAAAAATTAAAAAATCCCACTCACTTGCACTACCTCCTCTTGCCTATAAGTGATGCCCTCTGCCCGCATTCTCCACCATATGTGGTGTCCCCGGGGGTTGGGCGACACTCACGGACCTTGCAGAGGGCGTTGGCAAGTTTAAGAACAAGGAGGAGGCAGTATTCAAAAACAAAACAATGATTTAATAAACAATTACTTGACAACACAAAACAAAGGGTGGGGTCTTCAGGGGAATACAAACACAAAGTCCACAAATCCTTATCTCGTCGTCAATGTCCAAAATCCAATCCAAAATCCAGGTCCAAGTCCACAATCCAGTCCGTAGTCGATATCCAAAGGGGGTCCTCAAAACAATCCAAGTTCATTCACAAAAAAACACACTCCAACACTCTCTTTCTAAATCCTGGCTCGTCAACAACTTCACAGGCTTCTCTTTCTCTCTCCTTCAACACCCTCAACACGTTCCTACTCCTCTCAATGTGTGTCTCAGGATCAGCCCTTTAAATAGGCCTCGAAATGGCTTTCAGCTGGTCGTCAGCTCCATTGCCTTCACTCCGTTCAGGTGTGACTGTGGCCTGCTGGGAAATGTAGTGTTTTGGGCTGCCATGTGTTGGAGGCCAGGCAGCCATTTTCTTGTGCAGCCCCTTGGGCTGCCACAATATATATATATTGTAGCGCCCGAGTAGGCGCGTGCTATGGCGTCATTGTGGAGGGGAAATACCTCTCCGCCCGCTGGCTCCACCCCCGCGCCGGATTGATTCCCCAGCTGAAGTGCGTTAAACGCAAATGACGCGTGATTAAAAGGTGCGCTCTCCCTCGGATGCATTGTTGGGAGTAGGTACGAGATCTGTGTGTGCGAGGGTTTAGAGAGAGAGAGAGAGAGAGAAAGAGCGAGAGAGAGCGAGAGAGCGAGAGAGAAAGATAACTAGTTTTTTGGGTTTTTGGATTATTTTCTTTTGTGGCTAACGGACTGCTAGTTTTTTGGATATTGGACAACGGAACGGACAACGACGACAAGAAAAGAATTACCCCAGAACGGACAACGATGACGAAATTGGATTATGGACACCACAACAAAGGAAAGAGGAAAGTTTGTGGACATTGTTACATTGCACGGGACATTGATTGCCCGCCGCGTTTCCCGGCCACGGGGGCGGCATTTCTTTCGGCGGAGATACTTCCGCATTTCCTTAATAAATCGTGTTTATTTTGAAACTGTCTCCATTGTTTTCGTTGTGTATCGCATAAATTATAGATTATTGGCGGAGTGGAAACCCCACACCCTTGGCTGCGCTACAATATATATATATATATTTATATATATATATATAATTTTTTTGTTTTCAGTAGTTCATGACATTAACATATACATTTTATATTAAATGCCTATGTTCTCTATATTTAGTCAACAACAAAATCACAATATATACTCAAACTAGGATGCTATCATATAATCCCTAAATTTTCACCTTCCATTACATAATCAGTTTCGCAGTCACTAAAATGATGCTTCAAAATAGTACTGCTAGCTGAACTTAATCATTGTTAAACACAATATGCTTTGTAGACTGAAGCTGATACTCGAGTTACGCCTGACCATAGTGTATGCGTCAAGACCGTACTGCCATCATCCACTGTACGTATCTTGATCCAAGATGGATGCCACTATGAACGTTCACCCAGAGCACACAGTTCAATCTACTTACAGAAATATCTGCCATTATTTACCTCACAATGAATACTAGGCTAGCTAGTTACAGGTTAGCGAGAATGATCAATATTGTTTATATCTTTACGTATCAGTAGCACAATATTTAACTTTTAACAAGACTGCAACAATCTCTGACATAAGAGTTCACAAAGCGTAGATAAGGAGCATGTGCAGCTTGCAGGACCGCTCAAGTCCAACCCTTACTTTAGCTTGTAACCACTCTTCGCTCAGTTCTTCTTTCAACATCAAAATACATTAAAAGAGACAACGAACAATAAATTGCTGTATAAGGTATTCTACCCCCTTTGTAACACCAAATGGAGAAGTGATTGTGCTACTGATCTATATGTGACCGTAGCCACATATAAATCTATTGTAATAAAATACTGCTTAGACTAGCTTTCCATTTAAACACAGCCAGCCAGGTAACATTAACTATAAAGGTAAAGCTAGCGTGCTAGCAAACCACAACCATGCCATCACCAAACTTAATTACAAACCCCCACCCAACGTTGGACTGCACCTATTTTCCACTCCCCCCCTCTCCCCCCCAGCATCCCAGCCCTAACATGCTCTGACCTAGTAATTTAGGGAGAATATAGAGAAGTTAACGCTACGATCGCAAGGAATGTACACAGGATTATCACAGGAATAACTCCACTGCTACGATACCATCAAGAGAAAGCTGAAGGCTGAAGGGGTTTGTCTGCGTCTCCGGTCTCACGCACTCTGTACAGAAGCTCCCATTCACAAAATCCGCTCTGCTTAAAACCACTTTCCACCACCATGTCAATCGTGCCATGGACTGCCAGGTGAGTGTCTCCATGCCAACGTTGCACTCAGTACATGGGGAAGGAGGAGAATAGTATTAGTGTTGCAATTTGCCAATAGCTGTAACGTAACAATTTCCACATTGCACTCGGCACCCAGAAAATGGCCGGCGCAATTTGACAGCAGCATCAAAACAACACCAGAAATTTTGCCCCGTTATAGCCCCCTTAGCTTTCCCGTGTCCTCACTGTGAGTGCAATGGCTCACCTTAATCTATTTATTTGCCAAATCTGGCTAGCCTCTGTCCTTGAGTTGTTCTGTTGGACCGTTGTGGCTTGGTCTCTGCCTCTGGGTTGGCTTGGACTGCGGGGCCTGGTGTTAGTAGATCCTGGCTACCGGTGGTGCTGATTGATTCTGGATGCCGGGGCATGATCCATCTTGAGCTGCTGGGCCTGGCGCTGGTTGTCGATCCTGGGTGCCGAGAGGTAGTCCCTCTTGGCCTGCTGGGCCCCACTCCAGTTGGTCTGGTCCTCCTTGTGGTGGTGGCTGAGGCCTAGTTGGACCTGAAAGAGAGACTACCCCCACCACAGACCTGACCCCCTCCCCGTTGCTGACTGTCCTGCCGGTTCTGCAGGACTAAGAGTATATGAAACAGGACATGGGCGCATTAAATTCCTATGTAGTACAGGGCCCTCTGCATTTTCTGGCTGAACTAAACTGGAAGGTCTGGGTTAGCTTGTTTCATTACAACATAAGGGATATTTTCCCAATGGCCAGTAAGCTTACCCCAGCCCCTCGCTCCACGTTGTTGCAGCAAAACACGTTCTCCCAGCAATAGGGGAATGCTCCTAGGGCTCTTGTCGTATGCCTCTTGGTTGCATTGCCGTACAGTCTGTAGCTTTTCACTGGCTTTTTGGTGTGCATAACATAACTTGTCATGGTGACTTTGGACCCAATCCCATTTGGGGTTTGGTGGTTCAATGGGGGCCGCTCCCAAGCCCAGATCCATTGGAAGCCAAGGGTGCCACCCCTTGTACGCTGGAGTCTGGCTGGTGGAGTTGTTCATGGTGTTGTTGTACATGAAGACTAGCTCTCCAATGTACTGAGGCCAGTGGACTTTTTGCTCATCTTCTAGGGTAGTAAGCAGTTGGATAAGGGTGCGATTAAACCGTTCACATACCCCGTTACCCTCAGGATGGTACGGCATGGTGTGGCTTTTCTTCATTCCGTACAACTATCAAAGTTCATGAATCAAATCTGACTCAAAGTTCGCCCCTTAGTCTGCATGGAATCTAGTGGGGCTGCCAAAGACTTTAATTCCATTATTCCACAGGGCTTTTGCGGTAGTCGCTGCAGTTTGATCTTTTGTCAGGATGGCCCAGGAATATTTTGTTAAATGATCTGTTATCACTAGCGCATACTGGTAACGCTCCACAGAGGGCTGCAATTTAAGGAAGTCCATTGCTATTATTTCAAAGGGGAAAGTGGTCACCATGGGCACATAGGCTGCTATGGGACTGGGACTGGGCATTAGGGGCCTTGGCAAGTGTGCACCTTAGGCAGCAAGCACACCAAGCGTCAACATCTTTGGATTGGGTAGTCCAAAAGAACCGGCTGCGAACAAGAGCCAAGGTCTTCTCCACACCAAAGTGTCCAGCCTTCTGGTGGTAGGTGTGCCACACTTTCTCGCTCCACTTTCTCACGGACTTCCAAGCTTCTGGGTTCAATTACCCTATGGTGTAGTACCCCTTGCCACAGAGACAACCGCTCCCCGTCGCTCAGCATCTGCATCACTTCAGTGGGAGGGTGGCCCTCTCTGCTCGTGTGGGTTTTTGATTCTGCTGGAAGAAAAATAGCACCTTGTTGAGAACAGGGTCATTCTTGTTCTTGTTTCCAGTCAATCTGGTTAATTTCTGGCCAGGGTTCAACCTCTTCCTCTTGCCTTTGCGTCCTATGGGCAGAGTTTTCTGAGACTCCGACTCCCTCACAGCAAGCCCTGACAACTTTGGCGTTTACCGTAGAGAAAGCAAATACAGCTGCATCCTTGTTGTCACTACCCGGGTTTGGCTCTCCCACTGGTACCCGAGACAAGGCATCTGCGTTGGTATTCAGTTTACCTGATCGGAAGTTGATGGTATAATTGTAGTTTGCCAGGCGAGCTGCCCAACGCTGCTCCGTACTCCCCAGATTGGTGGTCTGTAAATGAGACAGTGGGTTGTTATCTGTAAAGACAGTAAATCAGGAGCCTAAGAGGTACTCATGGAACTTCTCAGTCACCGCCTACTTTAATGCCAGAAACTCCAACTTAAACAAACTATAATTGGAGTCGTTCTTCTCCGAGGGGTGTAAACTGCGGCTGGCATAGGCGATGACCCGTTCTACACCCTCCTGCTCCTGCACCAACACCGCGCTCAACCCCAAATTACTGGCATTTGTGTACAGAACAAAAGGTTGTGAGTAATTGGCAAAGGCGAGTATCAGGGCTTGCATTAGCGATTGCTTTAGTTGTAAAAACGCATATTGACAATCAGGGGACCATTGTCTGAGGGAATTCGTTTTTCTACAGGAATCCCTCACTTGGCCTATCAACTGGGCATGGAGGGGTGAGGCAACCTTTGAGAAGTCTTTAATGAACCACCTGTAATTGCCGATCAGGCCCAGGAAAGCCCTCAACTCCCTCACTGTCTTCGGCTGCGAAGTGTATGTCCCAGGTACTGGACCCTTTCCTGGAAGAGGTGGCACTTACTTGGCTTCAATTTGAGACCATGCTGCTTCAACCGCTCAAACAACTCCAGATGTTGCATGTGAGTGGAGAAATCGGGGGAATAGATGATGACGTCATCCAGGTAAATCAGCAGGGATTGGAAGTTCTGGTCACCGAGGCATGACTCCATTAGCCTCTGAAATGTGGCCGGGGCATTACAAAGGCCGAAGGGCATCCAGTCAAACTCGAATAGCCCCATGGGCGTGGTGAAGGTGGTCTTCTCCTGATCATTCGGGTGGACCTGCACCTGCCAATATCCACTTGCCAGATCAAGTGTAGAGAAGAAACAGACCTTTGAAAGCATGGTTAATGACTCTTCAATGCGGGGTAATGGAAATGCATCCTTGCGCGTGAGCTCATTTACCTTGCGGTAATCCACGCAGAAGTGAATGGAGCCATCTTTCTTCCGCACCAAAACAATGGGTGACGCCCATGGGCTGGTGCTTTTGTGGATTACACTGGCCGCCAGCATGTCTTGGATGAGTCCCCGGACCTCTTGATACAGATTGGGAGGGATTTGGTGGTGTTTTTGCTGCACTGGTGGAGCTTCGCCTGTGGGGATCTCATGCAACACCTCGTTATTGCAGCCATGGTCAAAGTCACTCAAAGAAAACACAGTATTAAAGCGAGCTAGCAGTGCTGAAATTTGTTGGGTTTGATCGGAGGTCAACTTATTTTCAGGGAGCTGGACTGGTATTCTCACCTCAGTGTCAGCGTCGGTTGTCTCCGTCTGCTGCAGTTGGATCTCTACCGCATTCGATTTGATGGAAGAGAGGTTCAAGTCTTCAGAGAAGATGTCGCTTGTACCCTGGAGATCAAACCCAGTTTCTGGTAGCGGTGGAGGTACACGGGGGTGTCACTTAGATTGATCACACGGATTGGAGCCCTCCGTCCTTCTGCCATCACTATGGCTTGTGTGATGAGACACAGGCCTGGGTCTGGGAAAGGCTCTAGCAGGCCCAAGTAGGGATGTCCTCCAGGCCCCACCTGCACACAGCCAATCAGCACCACTTCTTGTCTTGGTTGGATCTTCACGTTAGCTTGGACTCGCACATATCCTACCTCTCCCTCCGGTCCAGTGAACTTGGCCTCCTGGCTGCAGATCCCCATGGCCTCCTTCCAGGCTTTGTGTCCTGGTGGGTTTGCTTGGAGAGCAGGGGCTGGTCTCAGGCTGTCACCATTCTGAAAGAGGGGTTTCCAGCAACATCATATTACATTCATTCCAATCAGACCTGGGGTCCGTGACAGGCAGTGGTCTTTCACAACAATTACTCCCGATTTGGGGATACTCACCACTCCCACTTGAAGATCCAGTTCAATACAACCGACATACGGGATGGTATTGCCATTGGCTGTGGTCAGGGTTAACCAGGTTGAAGGGTTTTGAAGTTTCACCCCTTGATCACCAAAAAGTTGTTTAAATGTGCTTTCCCTCAACATAGTCACTTGTGAGCCAGTGTCTACTAGACACGGCACTTTTTCATTAGCCACCTTCACCATAACAACTGGACTCTCACCTATAAGGGCTTCTCTGGCAACCAGATTTTCTGCCTCCCCCACTGCCTGATTGCAAGCAGTGGGGCTCAGCAGTTTAAAGGCTGCGACCCAGTGGAGTTCGCGCACACTCTCTGTGGACAATAACGTTGAATGTGACCTACTGCTTGGCACTGTCTACAGATAGGTCTTCCATCTTGGTCATACTGGTACACTGGAGGCCTTCTCGCCAGGGATGGTGGTCCTTGGGGAGGAGGGTATGAAGTTATAGAGTGGGAGCAGGGTCTTCTCTTTTGGGACGGTCATACATGGTTGCGGTGGTCCCATCCTCCTGGGGCCATCCCTGCACGCAACTCACTCACCACTTCTCTGGTAAATGGCGTATATTCTCTGGTGAGTTCCTTGGTGAAGCTTGCCATCTGACTCTTGATTTCAGCAGACATTCCTCCCTCAGATCTTTTTTTAGTTGTTGCAAGTCCAGTGGCGCTATTGTAGGGGGCGCCGCTGCAGGGGGGAAAGACAGAGTAGGAGTTGTTAAGGTAAGCATCCTTAAGTCACGTCTCAATGTTCGATCTGTCAAACCATCAATTAACTGTTCCCGCAGCAAGTGATCACTGTTTGGAATGCCATCTGGGTCTCTCTTCCCCAACTTGTGGAACAGCTCTTGCAATCTGAGTGCAAACTCCAGGACGGTCTCAGAAGGTTCTTGTCTGCAACTGAAACACATGGAGCAAAGGACTGAGGAAGGTCTTTTAGGATTGCTTTTATCTTTACAAAAGTGTCTCGATCCTTTTCTGGTAGAATTAAAATATGCCTCTTAGCTTCTCCCTCTAAACTCTGTATTGTTACATCAGCCTGCACACTGTCTGATAGATTAAACATCCTAAACATGACTTTTAAATTAGCCTCCCACTCAGTTAAACCAACATCAGAGTTCCTACCTCTGAACTTCTGACCTCCCATGTTCCCCAGAAAAAATGGTGGCATGAAAACTGGGGTGTAGTTAGTAGTAGCATTATCCTCGGTCATCTTGAGGTACAAACAGTCACTGGAAATCTACACCAAACAAGCCGCCTACACCAGTTGTAAAGGGGTGATAATACAGGTTATCAAAAGGGTGTTGGTAAAATACCCCAGTGACTGAAATGTACCCAAGAGAGGAGACCAAACCAGCAAGTAAATAACAGACCCTGTAGAAGCATAGGCAGGAACACACATTAAGATCACAAATGTGGCTATTTAGAAAAAGGCAATAAATATTCTAACGCCCGCTTAAAGGTGAGTAGATTTCACTCATAAGGCTGTAGTATAATAAATAGGTTTGTCACTCCAAACAATTAAACTTCACAGCAACCAAAGATTCAAAGTCACTCCATTTGGTATAAAAACAGCTTTGATATAAAAATAGCTTTGGAATTAATTACACAGCAAAAATACTCAATATATAGGTTTGTTATAAAAATAGATTCTGTAATAAATTAAGTACACGGCAAATTCACTTGTGCAAAATGAGAGCTGGACTGAAGAATAAATATATGCCTTAAAATTGTCTTTTAGCCACAAAAAGGACAATATTAAAAAAGCCAGCTCAATACAGATACAAATAGCAATCACAATTATGTAGTCGCTTCACATATGCAGAATGCAACGGCCGTAACATAATCAGAGATGTTGCATAGCTTTACTGCATAAATAATTAGATAGCCAACATCACACAAGGAAATACATCACGTGCATGTGATAGAGGATACAGGTATCACCCATGATCAGCATTCCAGCATGTTGAAATGTTGATAATAAACTAGAGAGATTGACCATAGCACAGGAGAGAGCATTTGGGGGTTGATACACTCCCACAACCACGACATTAGTACAACCCACCTGAACATTTAGTGCTAAGCAATCAAACTGTTCTGGGACAGATGTGGAGATTAAAACAGACACAGTAAAAATAAATTTCACATAAACAGATCCCCCCCCCCCGGCCTCCCGTTGTAATCTGTCACATCTAAAAATTGTATAACCATTCAAGGCAATGTCACTGTTTATAACTGAATCATTTTTCCATGATTCATTGATTATAAAATTGTCCAGATCAGTTTGTAGAGTCCAAGTTCTGATTAACCCCTTATTGCCTGAATTAAAAAAAACATTTAAATTAATTTTTTGCTGTATTAAGGTCTTAAGGGGTTTGAGGCTAATTTGCAGCAATCGTCAACAAGGGGTTAAATCAATTTTCGGAAGTAAGCTTCTCACACTGAAGCAAAGCAGTCCCAATCAGTGCCTACGCGATCTGAATGCATATGGGGTTAAGATGGCAGGTTTGACAGTTATGCTATTTCCAGCAGATATCATAGATTTTGTCAGATTTGAAAAGTTTACTCCCAGAGGTCTGTGTAGGTGAGTGTAGGTATTGATTGCAGGGAGGCGAACTGTTAAAACAGAGGGAATGTTCTCACATGTAAAAGTTGGACTGGGCACACGTGATAACCGAAAGTCTGTTAGGAGAAACTAACAGAGAAGGTACAGTCTGGGTTGAGTTATTTAAATTGACATTATGAAGACAACTAAAGGCAGACCTATGTAAAAGTGTCTGCTCAGTTATAGATGGGGGCCATCAACAGTGCTGAGAAAGTTTACAGTCTATCTTTTTAGATAGACTGTCCTTCATGAACAGCTCTGGCTGGCCCCAGAACGTGGACCGATGAAGCCAATGTTATTTACAGTACACCAGCACGAGAGCCATTTGTTAAGCGATGTCAGTCTGCTGTACAGTTCTTCACCACATCTCACCAGGAGAGGACCAGAGAAAAACACATCCTGGCTCATCTTTTTTGTGTAATTGCAAACGGAAATAATGTTCTGCTTTGTGATTTCGGATTGTTTTAGACATGCGTCATTCAAGGCCACATGAATGATCATCTTCGAGTAGGTATGTTCATTTCCTGCGAGCAGTTTGAGGTTGGATTTTACATCTGGCTCCAGGAATGCAGTTAATGAAGCTATTGGGTTGCTGAAGACGGACGTTTCGCAGAATAGAATCTCCAATCGTTGTTGATTTGCATGCTTTTGTTTTCGTTTTACTGCTGCTGGAAGGTTTTTCGGCAGGTTTTGTGGGTACACATAGATGCAAGTATTCTACACACATAGACAGATATTGACTATATTTAAAAGGGTTATTGTAGATGTACAGTGTAAATTCATCCCCAAAGTAAGGAAAAATAGAATGAAAAAACTGTCTCCGCAGTGGATGACTAAATCTTTACGGGAGATTTTGAGGCAAAAGAAACGACTGTACAGAGTATATAAAAAAGATAACTCAGAGAGAAACAAGTTAGATTATTGTAATATGCGGGCCAAGGCTAAAAAGGAAATAAGATCAGCTAAAAGGCGGTTTGAAATAAAAATGTCCCAAGATGCAAAAAGTAATCCTAAGACGTTTTTTCAATATTGTAGTAGAAAAAGGACAGTTAAGGACGAGGTTAAGTGCATTAAGAATAAGGAAGGAACTTTGGTTTATAATAATAAGGATATTGCTAACACACGAAACAGTTACTTTGTTGAGAGCTTTACTAGGAAAGAGGTTATAAATATGCCTAAATGTATAGCCAAGGTACAGAATGTTCTGGGGGACTTTTAAATAAGGGACGTAGAAGTACTACAAAAACTACAAAAACTTAAGACAAATAAGGCAGCAGGCCCGGATGGCATACTGTATATCCCAGAGTACTCAAAGAACTTGGGGAAATTATATATAAACCATTGACAGATATTTTCATTCAATCCATAATCACTGGAGAAATACCAGATGACTGGAAGCAGGGTAGTATAATTCCAATATATAAGAAGGGGGACCGGGGACTATAGGCCTGTCAGTTTAACTTGCATCGCATGTAAAATGCTAGAATGTATTATTAGGGATAAGTTGGAATCATTCTTGAAAAATAATAGTATTTTAAGGGAGAGCCAACATGGATTTCTCAAGGGGAGGTCATGCCTAACAAACCTCCTGGACTTTTTCGAAGAGGCTACAAAGTGTGTTGACCTGAACCAGGCTTATGATGTTATATATTTGGACTTTCAGAAAGCATTTGACAAGGTACCACATGAGAGGCTCATTGCTAAAATGAATTCAGTAGGAATTGCAGGAGTAGTTTCAGAGTGGGTTCATAATTGGCTGCAAGGGCGAATACAAAGAGTAACAGTAGGGGGGGCCGTATCTGACCTCGGTGCTGTGGGCAGTGGTGTCCCGCAGAGATCGGTGCTGGGACCTCTGCTCTTCCTTATTTACATAAATGATCTTGATATGGACGTTAGTAGCAAAATAGTTACATTTGCAGATGATACTAAACTTGGGGGTTTGGCAAACAGTTTGGAATCGACTAAAGTAATCCAAGATGATTTAAACAAAATCCAAAAATGGGCAGATACATGGCAGATGACATTCAATATTGCTAAATGTAAAGTTATGCATGTGGGAAATAAAAACATTAGACAGGAGTATTTTATGGGAGGAGAAAAGTTAGTAGGTGTTCAATTTGAAAAGGACTTAGGAATTGTAGTTGATCAAAGCCTATCTGCATCAAAGCAGTGTGCTACAGCAGTGAAAAAAAGCCAACATGATGCTAGGATACAAGCAAAAAGTATTGAGTATAAATCAAAGGAGGTTATATTAATGTTATATAATGCCTTTGTCAGACCGCACTTAGGATACTGTGTGCAGTTCTGGGCACCGCATTACAAGAAAGATATAGAAGATCTTGAAAAAGTCCAAAGAAGGGCAACTAAACTGATACCTGGTATGAAAGTTAAAAGTTATGATGATAGACTTAATCTATTTAAACTTAGCAAACGGAGACTTAGGGGGGATTTGATTGAGGTTTTTAAATTCCTAAAAGGGATTAACAAAGTAAAATACCAAAGATTTTTTAAGATAAGTGGGGTCAGCAGAACAAGAGGCCACAGGTGGAAATTAGTTAAAGGCAAATTCCACACAGATATTAGGAAGTTTTACTTTACACAGAGAGTTGTCAATGCCTGGAACAGCTTGCCAGGTCGGGTAGTAGAGGCAGAAACGCTTGGGCTATTCAAGTCCAGGCTAGATGTAGTACTAGATACTCTTTAGATTAGGACATGATGAGCCTAGATGGGCCAAATCATGTTCTTATGATCTGTGGTCGAAGGGTCATGTTCATGTGCTTACACATATTCATCTCCCATACACTGTTTCTATTAGTTGTGTTATTATTTGATATCCGTAATGCTACATCATAGGAGTGACAGTTGGAGTAACACTCATTTGGAGTGCGAGTGAAACAAGATGAAGGAGCGATACCATTTTAAACTGGAACGGCCTCACAACTTGGAACATGGAAACATTCCTATTAAGAAAGGGGCCCCTGGTGGCTCAACCATCAAAAGCACTTGCCCAGAGTGCATTGAGTGCAGGTTGCGGTTGAGTTAGATTCCCCGGCTGCGCAAGAGTCCTGCTTGGGAGCAGCAATGGACTGCCCGCCCAGGGGGAAGGGAAGCCGGCACGAGCTTGCTGCAGGTACAAAAGCTTCCCTGCTTGTATCAGATTCACGGTTCATGGGTTGCAAGGCCCTTCTCCAAGGAGGCAGTTTGCTCCCCCTCGTCACTACCAGTCCAAGGGTAGCAGCTGGTCCCGTAGTTACAGGTGCCAGGCTCGTGGGGAGGATAATTGAATCAATAGTGCGTACAATTGGACACCAAACGGGGAAAATCATGAACAAATGTATAGAAAAGAGAGAGAACCCCCGCTGTTGCATGGAAATCATAGTCATCATCACAGCTATAACGCTAGTTTATAATCCCATAGCCTACCTGAATAAATTATTTCGGGTGTCAGGCGGCAGTGTGGTATAATGGGTTAGGGAACTGGGTTTGTAACGTTAAGGTTGCAGGTTCAATCCCCAGGTGGGGACACTGCTGTTGTACCCTTGAGCAAGGTACTTAACCTGAATTGCTTCAGTTAATATCCAGCTGTATAAATGGATTGTAAGGAAATCTAAACTGTAAGTCGCTCTGGATAAGAGCGTCTGCTAAATGCCTGTAATGCAATGTGGCTGGCAGTGTAGTGTAATGGTTAGGGAATTGGGCTTGTAACTCACAGGCTGTAGATTCAATTCCCAGGTGGGGACACTGCCGTTGTACCCTTGAGCAAGGTACTTAACCTGAATTGCTTCAGCAAAATATCCAGCTGTATAAATGGATTGTATGTAAAGAAATGGAAACTGTGTAAGTCGCTCTGGATAAGAGCGTCTGCTAAATGCCTAAAATGTTAATGTAAATGTAAATTATTTCGCTTGAAATTAGTTTGACAAGTGAATGGAAACATAGCTAATGAAGCACACTAGGTAGATGTATGATTATATTCTTTCTCTGATTAGCCTACAGGTTCGGGTCACTACGTAATCTTTGGCTTTGAAGACGATGGTCGAACAGGTGACTCAGGACGGGCGAGATTCCCCCCCTCCCAATCCAAAAAAGCACACTGTACCAGCTGGGTGGCTGCAATATAAAACCCACTTCCCCTCTCCACAGAGACAAAGGGAAAACATTGCAGGGAAAAGAAAAACCAAGTGACACGACCCCTGTGTTTGCACGTATTGTGTTGAGAGGGACACTTATCCGTTTTTTCATATTCGGTATCTTATTGTGATACAAAAACAGATCATTTGTATCGGGAATATATCATGAACGCCGTATCGTGACCCCCCAGTCTCGTCAAGAGACTCGGTCTTTATGCACTCGCACAATGGCCACTTCAGAGACAAGAGTTGGCAGCGTTTGTTCGTTCACTATACAGAAGCCAGTGGTGTTTATTTCAGAAGAACTGTCTTCTCCAATTATGTTAATCCTTTCGCTTCACTTTGATGTTCGATCTTAACGATTTGTATTCGAGTGACATTTGTCGTAAATCTAAAAAACGTGACAGTCATCTTTGACGTTCAGCCCAGAAACATAACGAAATTATATGTACCCCTCATCTGCATGGGTCGGACAGGAGACGAGGGCCATGTCCGTCATCCAGTAATTTTGCCGTTAAAAATGTCGAAAGATTAGAGTGATTATTTTCCCATCTCGGCATAAATGAATTATGTTCTTTCCGTCCGTGGAAAGAAAAGCAACGAAGAGCGTTTGACAGGATGTCACCCTCATGTAACTTAATTACGACGACCGGCTCGTCTATGCCAATCCGGTGCTTTTCTCCCTCTAGCACTTCCAATGGTCTCATCTATTTATTACAAAGACAGTAACATACAGACTCGTTGCTAAGGGATCAATCCAGTAAATCTATCGTGGACTTCCTTTAATGTTCAGCTGTGTTAGTGTAGTTTGTGACTGGTGGAGGAGATAATCATTGTCCAAAACGCACCCCTTTTATCCAAATGGTCCCCGGGAGTATGTGGTTGTATTATGGTTGTGCTGGAATACATATAGGTGGATGGAATGTATGTGCATTTTCTGTGTTTGTACTGTGTTGTGGCGCCTAAACTCTATTTAAATAGTTACTGGCCTAATTCCATTTAAGTGGCTCCCTCCACTCCTAGGAGTCAGATTCCAAACGACGTTATTTGTTGTTTTTACATCATACGAGTGGCAGTTGGAGTAACACGTATTTGGAGTGCGAATTAAATAAGAGGGAGGACCAATAGCATTGTCAAATGGAACGGCCTCACAACTTGGAGCATGGAGACATCCCAAATAAGAAACGCCCGCTGCTGCCACGGAAATCAAAGTCGTCATCGCAGCTATAACGCGACAGTTTGCAATCCCAGCTTTGCAGTATTTTGTTTGTACCTGAATAAAGCAACATTAGCATTCTGGAATAGAACAATGGCAAATAATCAGTGTGTGTGTGTGTGTGTGTGTGTGTACACACCAGAGTTTCCGTTATCCGGTAATTGCCGGGTTTTTACCGGGAAAATCTGTTGAAGTCCGACATATTTAAATCTCTCCGGTCATAATGTCCGGTGAAAATAATTCCCTCTAAGCACAATTTGAATTGTATTAAAACAGGCTAAAATTTAATTTCCACATATCCTTCTATTAAAAAGGAATCTTCATTTTTTTAATGAATGTGTAGGCTATAGGCTAGCCTATGCGATGAACAAAATAATCGTTACATTTGTTTCATTGTTGCGTCACTCTGATAAAGCGCGCGCTCGGATTGAATGCCGTAGCCTGCCTAACCACCATCAGCGAAATCTATCCCGAGTGGGCCAAACTGGCCAAGGTAGCCTGCTTGATCCCCGTCTCCAGTGTGCCAGCAGAGAGGGTTCTCTCTGCAGAACCGAATCAAAACAGCGCAGCGAAGTCGCCTGGGGAGGACAAGGTCGCAAGGTTTATGCGCATTGCAAGCTGTGGAGAGACACTTGGCACCTTTGATTTTAAGTGGGCAGCTGCACGCTTCACTGCTGCGAAAAAGCGTAAGAAGTAAAATCATATGAGCCAGCAATAGGTTATTTTATGGTTTGTTTTCAAATCGTTTTTATTCAATTTTATTTTATCTGAGAAAAGGTCTGTAGCGAACGGAAATTATTTGATTTCAAGTCGGCAGCAGCACGCCGTAATTAAAATGTTATGAGCCAGATAGGCCTACATGTAGGCTAACTTTTTGTTCGTTTGCAAATAGTTTTTATTCTGTTTTATTTTATATGAGAATATGTAGGCCTAAGGCTGAAGTGTTTACGTGTTGCCCCAACGAACGTAGGCTAGCGTAATATTTATTTATTTATTTTTAAAATAGCGTTATGCACGTGAGTCTATTGACGGGACTTATTTTATTTGGAATATAAGCAAAAGTAGCCTACTTTTCAAAAAAAAATATTATAAATCTACATGCCTTGATGATGTCATTCTTTATATAGCCTGCCTATCAATTGTTTTTAAGCTCAATAAACACAGATAATATTTGACCGGAATTTCTCCGATTTGTCCGGGACATTGAAATCTTCCAGGACACGTGGACCGGCACCAATTTTTTCTAACGGAAACTCTGGTACACACACAGTGCCCTTTTAAAGTCTACACTACGTCAAAAAAAAAAATCACATTTTATTGCCTTACAGCCTGAAATTAAAACACATTAAATCAGACCTTTTCCACCTTTATTTGCGCATTTTACCTGACAACTTACAAGTGAAAAAAGATTTTCAAAATTTCTGAACATAATAAAATGTCTACACCCCGCTGAGTTAGTACTTGGTAGAAGCACCCTTTGCTTGAATAAAGTGTATATATTTCACTTTTTCAGTAATATTCCAATGTAGTATAAATTATAAATAAAAAATGGACAATAACATTCTTGTTAAATTCAACTAGTATTGTGCTTAGCATGAGTGCGCATATCTTCTTGATTTGTGGTACAGGTGAGAGTTGTGAATGCCTGGAACGACAGTTGTCAATGTCTGGAACAGCTTGCCTGGTCGGGTAGTAGAGGCAGAAACACTTGGGCTATTCAAGTCTAGGCTAGATGCAGTACACTACAGTACTTTAGATTAGGATATGACGAGCCTAGATTGGCTGAACGGGCCGTTCTCGTCATTATGTATTCTTATGTTCTTATGTGTGCTGGTCACCTACAATTGGGTAGTTTTATTTTTTCCCAGTGTGTACAACTCTTTGTCCCCCTCGTGTGGCTATTTCTGTCTCAGCATCTATTGTCTGCAGCAACACACCTGCATGTAATCTATGTGACCGATTACCCTGGGGTGCAATGCAATGGAATTGGCTAGCACTGTGTTTAATCTGTGCGCTCGTATTGAGAAAAGGCTCCAATTTGATAACATTTTTGTGTCCATCGAGAAATTAGGCCATATTTGTACCATTTAAAACAGGATGGATCACACAGGATTTCACACTCTTTCAATTACGGATGTGACATCAGAAATGTAGGGTATATATAAGAACATAAGAATACATAATGATGAGAATGGGCTGTTCAGCCCATCTAGACTCGTCATGTCATAATCCAAAGAGCATCTAGTACTGCATCTAGCCCAGACTTAAATAGCCCATGTGTTTCTACCCCTACCACCCAAACCTTTTCAAGAACTGCTGTCTTCCCAGCATCCTGTTGGCCTTTTTCACTGCTGCAGCACACTGCTTTGATGCAGATAGACTTTGATCAACTCTAATTCCTAATTCTTTTTCAAATTGAACACCTACTAATTTTTCTCCTCCAATAAAATACTCCTGTCTTATTTCCCACATGCATAACTTTACATTTAGAAATATTGAATGTCATCTACCACGTTTATGCCCATTCTTGGATTTTGTTTAAATCATCTTGGATAACTTTAGTCAATTCCAAGGAGGTACGTTTCCAAGACTTCGTTTGAACTCAATCAACAGCTTGAAATAATTCAGTGCAATGAGTCTGGATCAAATAAACATTGTTTTATTAAATTAAATACGTGACACGGGAATCAACATCTGGCGAATATACTATGCGCTATGGAGACCCAGAAATGGTTTGGTGTGGAAATGGTGCAATCTCCTCTAGTATACCCCAAATTACAGCCTCGCCCCTCTTTTCACGCCCATCCAAACACACACACACGCACACACTCTCTCTACTTTCTCTCTACTTACAGTTTCTTACTCTAGCCCCTTCGTTCTTCTCGTCTATGGCTTCATATCTCCTAATGAAGCCAGCTGTTCTAAGGTTAAGACAATCTGAAATGTTCTCTTCTCATGCATTCCATTTGCAAATTTAATAACAGTTTCACATAGGCAAAGTTCTTGGCAATAACACATCTGACTGCCTGTCTGACATTTTACAACAGCAAGATGATGTCCCGTGCCTTGTTAATCAAACAGATTCTCAACTGTTACAAAAGTCTACACCCCATCTAAAAAAAATCACCTTTTGTTGTCTTACAGCCTGAAATTGAAACTTATTAAATCAGAATTTTTCCACCTTTATTTGCACATTTTACAAGACAACTTCCAAGTCCAACTACTCAACATTTCTGAACATGAATTAAAAATAAAAAAATAGAATAACTTGGAATGATAAGTCTGCATCCTGCTGAGTTAGTACTTGGTAGAGACACCCTTTGCTTGAATAAAGTGTATATATTTCACTTTCAGTAATATTCCAATGTAGTATAAATTATACATAAAAATGGACAATAACATTCTTGTTAAATTCAACTAATATAGTGCTTAGCATGAGTGTGCATATCTTCTTGATTTGTAGTATGGTACATGTGTGCTGGTCACCTACAATTGGGTAATTTTATTTTTCCCAGTGTGTAAAACACTTTGTCCCCCTCGTGTGGCTATTTGTGTCCCAGCATCTATTGCTCTGCCAGCAACACACCCGCGTGCAATCTATGTGACTGATTATCCTTGTGTGGAATGCAATGGCTGCTGTACGTTGGCTAGCACTGTGTTTAACCTGTGGGTGTGCTCGTATTGAGAAAAGGCTCCAATTTGATAAAACTTTTGTGTCCATCGAGAAATTAGGCTCTATTTGTACCATTTAAAACAGGATGGACCACACAGGATTTCACACTCTTTCAATTACGGATGTGCCATCAGAAGTTTAGGGTATATATATAAGAACATAAGAATATATAATGACGAGGCCGTTCCGCATATCTAGGCTCGTCATGTCATAATCTAAAGAGTATCTAGTACTGCATCTAGCCCAGACTTAAATAGCCCAAGTGTTTCTGCCTCTAATACCCAAACGTTTTCAAGAGCTGCTATGTCTTTCTTGTAATGTGGTGCCTAGACCTGCACACAGTACTCTAAGTGAGGTCTGAAAAAGGCATTATATAACATTAATATACTCTACTTTGGCAGTTTCTCATTCTAGCCTCCCCCACCCCTTTGTTCTTCTTGTCTCTGTCAGTAGTCTCAATAATCTATGGCTTCATATCTCCTAATGAAGCCAGCTGTTCTAAGATCAAGATAATCTGAAATGTTCTCTTCTCATGCATTCCTCAGGCATCTTTTTGCAGAGCACAGCAAATTTAACAACAGTTTCACATATGCAAAGTTCTTGGCAATAACACATCTGACCGTCTGTCTGACATTTTACAACAGCAAGATGAGGTCCCGCGTCTTGTTAATCAAACAGATTCAAACCTTTACATTTATTTTTACATTTTTTGTACAAAACTAAACTTTTTATATATATTTTTATATTTTTATAAAAAAACAAACTTCCACATTTTCCCCTTTGAGACCTTTGGTCTCACTTTGCAGGTCTTCTTCTTTCGTCAAGCTTCACAGAGGGAGAGGTTACTAGCACATCACCCCTGGAGCGGCACGGTCGGGAAGCGGGAGGAGAGGCACGTCCACGTCACTCACCGCATCCTTCTTATAGGTTTCCCTCCATTGGTTGCAAATTACAATTCTTCACATCTAAGCGTTTGCTAAATCTTATTTTCTTGCTTCTGTCTGCTCTGGTTTCCCCCTTTTTCCATGTGTAGACTCTTGTACCACGGAGCCTAGAACTAAAAACTCTCATAGGTTATTCAGACAAGCAGGCTCCCTTCTTTGCATTTACAATAGCTATATTAATATATTTTACTCTTCAGTTTCACTGGGCATCATGTGGGGATCATCATCCTCATTGTCCTTTTCCTGTCAAAAGGCAACAGTTATCCATCCAGTGAATACAGCTCAGTACATACAAAATATCACCTGCTGGGTTAAGAAAAACACAACGCATTTATCTCTGTAGAGGATTGTCTTTAAAAATACATCATGTCTTTTCTTAAAATGTTTTCACAATTTTTTATTCTTCTGTTCTTTCAGGTACTACTCGGTTATCATACACACATACGTGTAGATAGAGCTCTTGGATGTTGTTTGCCAGATGCACCCAATGTTTTAGTGATTTACAATTCCCTTACACAGTTGTTCTTCACCACCTCAGTACTGTCCAGACATAAATGATACATGATAAGCCGTGGGAGTGGTCATCTGGATCATATGTGGCCCTGTCCACCTTGGGGCATTCCACTTTCTTTTGAACACCTTGATGTACACCTGGTCTCCTGGTTTCAACGGATGCTCGTTCTTTACCTCCGGAGGAGGTCCCTGTGCTTCCGTTACCAGTGTATGAATAGACCTCACAACGTGAGTCATTTCCTTGGCATAGGTTAACAGATCATCAGTGAGTTTGTTTAGATCACTTACCTTTGCTGGAGGCCTAACCATTGATGTGCGCATGGGCCTTCCTGTGACCAATCTCATGAGGGGAAAATCCCGGTTCTCTGGCTACAGAGCTTCTTGTGCTCATCATAGCTAGAGGGAGGCAGGTTACCCAAATCCATCCCTGTTGCCGTTCAGCACTTCGTCAATTTGTTTTTCAGGGTTTCAGACTTTCTAGCATTCCTGCAAACTGTGGATGGTATACACATGAGAATGTATGTTCTATTGCCAACATTTTGCACAGACATTCCAGCATCTTATTGTGGAAATGCGGTGCATTGTCGGAGGAGATGCGTTGACACACTCCCCACCTCTGGAATATCTCAGTGGCTAAACACTTAGCTACAATTTCTGCATCATTGTTGGTGCATACAAATGCTTCTACCCACCTAGAGTACTGGTCTACTACCACTAGGCATTTTTTCCTATGTTTTCTTTCTATTAAGTCAATAAAGTCAATTTCTAAGTGCATGAAAGGTCCATGGCCCTTTGGTATTTTGTTCCAGGCAAATTTGCCATTGCTATATTATGTCAGTACAGGCTTCTGTGATGCCTATTGCAACCACTCCTGCTGTATTGTCTATATCATATTCCCCCTTGCCACATGGCACACTCCGTGGGCCATGTGGCATAGAAGGGGCAACAATGCTTGAGGAGCCACTGTTCGGCCTGTGTGGTGTCTCCATACTCCATCTACGTCAATAGAGCAGCCCTGTTGGAGCCATTTACTATGCTCCCCCTTGGCTGCTTCCTGTACCTCTATAAAGTGTTCTGTAGTACACGTCACCTGGGGTTCTGGTAAACCTGTCACTAGCAGCAGATTTTCTGGTTGTGCAGCTGCCTTTGCTGTTGCATCTGCACGTGCATTGCCCAGCGAGATTGGGTCTTGTGCATCTGTGTGTGCCCTACAATGTACAATGGATAATTCTGAGGGCAGCTGAATAGCTGCCAGTAGGTCAATTATTTGCATTCAATTTTTAATGGGGGTCCCTGCTGCCGTCAGAAACCCCCTTCTAGCCCACAACTGGGCGAAATCTGTGGCTGCACCAGTTTCGTACGCTGAATCACTATATACAGTCTTTTACCCTCTGCCAGTGTGCATGCCTGCGTCAGAGCGACCAACTCGGCCTGTTGTGCTGAGAACGTTGTGGGCAATTGGGCAGCCTCTATTACTGCTCGTTGATCTACTATGGCATACCCTGAATGCAGGGAAGTGCTGTCAGGGGCTCTGGCACATGAGCCGTCTATGAACCATACTAAAGATGGCAGAGAGAGTGGCGTGTCTTTCAGGTCTGGTTGTGATAGGGTGTTCATTGCTGTTACAATTGTGCAATCATGCGGGTCTCGTGGTGGGACTGCACATAAAAAATGTTCTAATAAAAAACTAAAGAGACTCACATATTCATAGCTATGTTTTATCTGTTCTTTGCAAAGCCGTGACACACTGGGGACGCTGCCATTCCGCAAGTCGTTACGTGCCCGCGGGCTTGCCATACTCCTCTTCCTTGTCTTCCTCCTCCACGAAGCATGTCTCAGAGGAGCTTGCCTGCTCTTCCTGTCCGGCATCACTGTGAGCTCGTGCAGCTTGCGGGTCTTCCTGGTCCTGTCCTGGTCGGTGGACTTGAGCTTCTTGTGCTCGAGCCGCATGCGCTCCTGCTCCAGAATGATCTTCTGGTTCAAATCCTGCAGTTCGGTGATGAGTTTTTCCTTCTTGTCCAGCTCGTCCCGCAGGCTGCTGAGCTGCTTATGATGGGCCTCACGGTGACCCTGAATCTGCTTCTCCACTGCCTCCTTGACTTCATTGGCTGTCTGAATCTAATTTTCCTTCTCCATGGCGTGAAATTTCTCCTGTGCGCTGATCTTCACCAACTCTTCTCATACAGAGAGTCAACAGACTCCTCCAGCTGCCACTTCTTCTGCTCCACGTTCTGCAGGTACTCCATCAGGGACTTGATCTTAGCCTCGTGCTGGGAGATGCGCAGCTGGCAGGCAGCCAGCTCCTTCTTGTTCTCGTCCATCTTCTTGTTGCTCTCGGCCTGGGTGCTCTCCAAGTACTCGATACGCTTCACCATGGTCTTCACCTCCGGCTTCATCTTTCTGATGTAGAGGCACATCACGGTGAGCTCCTCCTTGATCAGCCTGCTGCCCTCGTGTTGCTTGATGTCGTTGCTGCCCACAGCTATGCTTATTTCAGCCAGGTCTTTCAGGAGCGAGGACATCATCTCTGTGACCCTCTTCGTTTGGTAGTTTGTCATCTTGGAACGGGACCCGTGGCTTGGACTGGCGGTGCAGGATACACAGGCTCCACACTCTGCAGTGCCAACTGTTGCGGCTGATATGGCTGCAGATAGGGCTGCTGTGACGGGAGCATGCCTGGGGCTGCCAGAGTAGGAGGTCCTATTGCGGCTGCAGTCATCATCGGTGCTGGTGTCGTGTCCCCCTTAGCCGGGATCTGCAGTACTGCCATCTGGAGAGTCATTCGCTTCTTTGCACTCTTCTTCTCATCCTTCTTGTCTCTTTCCTCTTCGTCCTCTACCTGCTGCATGGCATGCTGAATATGGGGAAGTAGGTCAGCTAATTTTATTGTGGCCAGGCCCACTGTTTCCTTCCTCAGTGGTTCTGTAACTTCCGCCAGGAGTCCTTCCACCAAGGATTAGCAGAACAGCAGTTCCTGTCCCCTGTCCGAGTTCCAGGCCTGTCCCATTCCGTGTCTCCACGCCTTCTTCTTCTCCTGAATGTACCTCTCAAGCTCTTCTCCTCTCCTTTGCTTGCAGGCTGCCATGTCATGTAATGACAGTTCTTGAGGAAACACTAGCTTCACCGCATCACACAGTTGCTTGAGGACCCCTCTCGCATCCAGCCTGTGTCCTCCTTGTATGGCCGGATTGGTCCAGGACATCTGGCCAGCTGTCTTTCAGGCATTGATTCATAAGGATTGTCACATCCTCAGTACTCAGGTCCAGTCCCTCTATGTTTCTGTTCAGCTTCTCCACCCAGACCGTTCAAATCAAATCAAATCAAAATCAAATTTATTTGTATAGCGCTTTTCACAAATGCATTGTCACAAAACGCTTAACAGAAGGGAACCCAGACCTAGAACCCCCCAAAAGCAAGCATAAGGCGACAGTGGCAAGGAAAAACTGCCTTGATAGGGAGAAACCTTGGGAGGAACCAGACTAAAAGCAGGGGGGCCCATCTTCTTCTGGCCGGCACAGGGTGTGTCCAAAAAAGACCGGATCATAGTCAGTCCAAGGTGACTCAGGGCTGGCTGACTTTGAGCCTCCGAGTTAGGTAGTCAGTGGGGGGGTCTAAACCACGTGAAGGGGGTCCAGATCCAGGGACTGAGGTAAGAGTGGGGGTGAGGGTTGATGGGGGCAGCTCACACTTCTCGTAGGATCGTACATTGAACGCACATTAATACATCTATTTATATGCGATGATGAGCCCAATGGTTAATGAAGCTAAAATACTGTGAAAAATCACATCAACACTTTTTATTATCTCGTATACATTCACAATATTACATTCATTTTTTATTAATTCATTCACTGCAGTTTTGCACATACATAGCCCCTGAAGTGACATGCAGCATTTGTTTTCCATTGTGTTTCTTCTTCCCACGAGAAACTTTCTGGTGCACACGTGAAACTATCTGGTGCTCGAGTTAAACTATCTGGGGCCTCATTTATAAAACGTACTTACGCACAGATTTGATCTTAGAACGTGCGTACGCTCAAATCCACGCCAAAGTTCAGATTTATAAAAACGGTCTTTGACGTGGAAAAGTACTCAGCTCCACGTCAGGTTTCAACTTGGCGTACGCACGTTTCCTTGTGGCGATGTTGGAGTACTGCAGGTATTCGCGGTCTCGTCTCTTCTCTGTCCTGACCCCTCGCTGGTGGAACTATCTTTCGCAATCGGTCAGGACCGCGGAATCACTTGCGATCTTCCGCAAGAGACTCAAAACCCACCTTTTCAGACTCCACTACCACTGAATTCTGTACATCTAGCTAATTGTCATCACCACTGCCTACTTGCTCAACACTATATACCCCTGCTTACTCCATTAAAAAAATAATAATTGACTAACCTTTTCCTTCCCAGTGTTACAGGTATGGTACGCAGCTGCCTGAAATGGTTTATTGCTGTATTACTGCACTGATCGCTTGCGCGTACTATGATTGTTCCTACCATGTATTAATGTACATATTGTAAGTCGCTCTGGATAAGAGCGTCTGCTAAATGCTTAAAATGTAAATTGTTCTTGACTACGGTTAACACTTTGTTAACACTTTGTTGTACGTCGCTCTGGATAAGAGCGTCTGCCAAATGCCTGTAATGTAAATGTAATGTAAAATGTATTCGGAAATCTAACAGCGCCAACATGTCGTCTGCTGCCTAATTGTTTCGTCATTATTATTATTAGTAGTAGTAGTAGTAGTAGTAGTAGTATTACCAGATTGAACACATTGCTTAGGCTATACGTAATGGTTTGCACAATAAATGTATTAATAAATTAAAACAACATAAGCTAGGCTACTTGTGGAAAACAAAACAAAAACACACATTGGTTTTCCAAAACTACCCCAATTAGCATAATTGACACAACCTTGAAATCTATTTAATACATATGGTTCCACGCGTGTAAAACATTTCGGTCAATCTGTAGGCTATAAAATGTCCAATAATGCAGTGGTTTGCAAGAGGAAGAATGGCAGCATTGTCACTTCTCGAAGATATCGCCAACCGCGCAATAAGAAGGGAACGAGTTATTAGATATTTTGACCTCAGTTTTAAATCAGACCACTTGTTCTTTACGTCCTTCAGGGACCGTTGCTACCCCCGCACCTCGTTCACAGCCTGGGCTACAGACTAACAGGCCACGTACTTGGTTGTACTGGTAAAGCCACTGGAAAGGCTCCCAAACAGCGTCCCTGCACGCATCTGCACCTCCGCCAACAGGACCTCGATTTCTGCCTCGCTAAAATTATTTTTCTTGCAGCTCGCCATTATCAAGCAGAGGATTTGTGTTTGGATTCGAGCTAATTTATATGCTAATGATATTAATTAGGGGGCGTTTACAAGGCGGAGATCTAAAACCATTCACCTGCGCACAATTTCAAGATAATAATAATATAATACACGCCATTCAGCATACGCTTTTATCCAAAGCGACTTACAGTAGTGAAAGCATACATTTTCAGTATATGTGGCCCCAGTGGGGATTTAACCCACAACCTAAGCGTTGCCAACGCTGTGCTCTACCAACTGAGCCACAGAAAACCACTGTTCAAAATATCATTTGCGATTTATAGATTTCACATCTGGGGGAATGGCGTACGCACGTTTTTTTGTGCGTACGTTCAGTTTCTCTGAATCATACTTACGCACATTTCAGAAATGATCTTAGATCAAATATAGGATGGTTTCTACGCAACCTTTTATAAATGAGGCCCCTGGTGCGCACGATAAACTTTTTCGTGGGCACGAGAAATAATTCTGTTGTTTTGCGATCGTGGTTTTACTTGTGCATGTCAGGTCTCTCCTTTATTTCTCTGTATTTCAGGTTTGCAAGTGTTTAGGGATGATAATACATCAGCTTGTAGAATTATATTTTCAACTTGGGCATCAATATAAAGAAATTGCAGCGGTTCTCGCCAGTCGTCACCGTTATATAATTTCGACATCTGAAGAGAATTCTTAAATCATGTAGACTGTTTCGCCACAAGGAGTACAGCAGTCTTGATCAAGTGATTACCTTCATCCAAGAACAGCTACAAACATCTGGGCAACTCCACGGATATAGGTGGATGTACACCAAATGCGAAGAGAATGGGTTATATGTCAGGAAAGAGGAGGTTCGTTTGATTAAGAGAACTAGATCCAAGGGGTGTTGACCTCAGAGGAGCCCGATGTCTACATCAACGCTACTATTTTGCTAAAGGACCCAATTACTGTATATTTGGCATTTGGACTCGTATAATAAGTTGAAGCCATTTTGTATTTGTATCAATGGCTGCATCAATATTTTTTCACGAAAAATGATTTGGCTCAACGCATATTTGACCAAGTAGTACAGTCAGAACCAATAGCTATGCCGGACTACGCCACGATGGGAATTGCGCCCAAATAAATATTTTTAACACTAATGGTAAAGCGGAGGTTTCCCCAATAGGTCTATTCAACTAAATGAATGGAGCAGAGACGTGAGTTCAAAGTGAAAGATATTCAATTTTATTTATAATTTCAAGGACCTGCAAAGAAAGGGTGATGAATCAGAGGCGGGAACGATGCAGATTATGAAAAAGGGGGTATGAATTTATTAAACAATTAGCGGTTAGCAAGGCCGAGACAGCAAATACAACCGGGGCAATTCCAGATTAAGATTTGTCCTAAAATCAAAACAGAAACCAGCTGCCGAAGGCACCATATAAAGGAAAGAGCGAGACGGCCTGACTAGGGGGAGGTATACTTACTACCAGGGGCTATTCCAGGTACACACCAATCATGCTTGTGCTCTGGTGACTCACGCACACACGTGCACATACCACGCACACACTGCACTCTGTGAAGAAAAGGTGGAAGACAGCGTTAAGGGTAAATATCACAAAAGGACATGCAGTGAAGTGAAGGGGAAGGGGGCCCCCTGTTCTATAACCACCCCCACTAGTCTGGACGCTCGGCTCTTCGGGCAGGTGACTAAAAGTTACACAATGTTTCATATGCAGGTAGGGCTAAAATGTAATATGCACTGAGACAGTTGGCTTCATCAAAATAAACAAAAGACATGCAAACTGCACTAGTGCAGAAAAACAAACTAATAAGGCGAGACTCAAATCAGTCTATGCTGAGAAAGGCTACGGTAGTGATAACTAGGTAGCACTTGTTGAGTCATACCAACTAGTAATGGTTTAAAGATAAGTGTCTCAAACTGCAATGACGGTTTCGCATTCAAAAGCATACACCAAAACAACGTCACGCAGTTCCCACAACGTCATTTGGAACATTAAAGCTACACCAGGACATGTTGTAACCACAAAAAGGGGAAGGCACAAACACTAATCTAGACAAAACAGCAGCTAGGTGAGCCTAGAAACAGAAATAAAGCCCATTATTACATGCTAAACATCGGACAATGCTAACATTAAAATACATTACCTCGAAACGAAGTTCCTACAGTTACCGTGAACACACTTTAATAAAATAATTAAAACGCATACCTTGGAGTCAATGCGCACTCCTACTTGTACCGCTAAATAAAACAGCAAGATATCATTACCTCGGTCGATGAAGAGTCTCGTCCTGTCGACGTTAAGCACTGCAATAACTGCGCGACCTACGAATTCCCATTGCCACATGTTACAAATTCATTCATTAAATATACTTAGCAGCAAGCGAAGTGAAGTCTGGTAAACTTAAACATACCTCACGAGTATAACAAGATCTGAAACCATGGGGCAGAACGGGAACCAGGAAACCAGCTTGATTAGGGCGCATTTTCATGGTCTTTATATACACGCGTAAATCAGCCTAAATGGCTTACCTGACCAGGAAGTACTTTACGTCATACAAGGGGCGGTGCTTAAGGATTACAAGTGCTGAACACTGTTACAATCTACCCCCAGCTTTTGTATCGACGTCCCGACGATAAAACTTGACTAGCTACAGGGTCTAAAGGTAACTGTAACCATACTACCAGAACCACATACCTGGGAGTTCGTAGCCCCTCTTACCCTACTCCCTGCCGTCTCTGGTAGATGGTGGATATTGGCGTGTCTGCCGGTGTTGGTACGGGTAGTTCTTCGCAGTGGCCCCTCACTGGTACTGGGTCCATCTTCGGGAGAGGCTGTCGGGGATGCAGATAAATTACTGGGCTGTATCGGTGGGGAAGCAGTGTTGATGGGCAGTATGACAACCGAGTGATTAGGAGGTGAGGGCATGGGCTGGGCTCCTGTTGGCAACTCGGTGAGGACACAGAGGTCCTCATCCTCCAGGTCATCCTCTTCCCTCATGGCTCCTGCAGGTGGCATGTCTGGCTCTACCACCTCAGCATGGCGAACAGAGCTAGCAGTCAGGTTTCCTGGGACAGCTTTCAGCATCGTTCGGTGTACATGTTTTACTTGTTCCAGGGCATCAACTGGTGCAATCGTGTACACTGGACCGCCTTGTTGGGGTGCCTTCAGGATCTTGTGTACCGTAGAACTCCAGAGGTCTTGAATTTTATTCCTGCTCCTCACACTGTGGTCCCGTAGATACACAAGCTGATCTTGTCGTTCTTTTCTGCATTCGGCTGCAACCTTCAACCGCACTCGGGCCCCATCGAAAGCAGTTTGAAGTCGTCTCTGGTGTTCCTGAACCCGACCTTCGGTGGGTTCCCCAACTCGACCTAGGAGGAAGTCAATAGGCAGTTGGGGTTCTTGACCGAACATCAGCAGGTACGGGGACTCACCTGTTGACTGGTGGATGGTGGTGTTGTAGGAGAAGGTAACCTGGGGAAGATATTTTGTCCATTCTCTCTTTTGGGTCAGTGGCAAGGTACGCAGTAGGTCATGCAGGGTGCGATTAAATCGCTCACTGACCATTCCCTTGTGGATGGTATGGGGTGGTACGTGTTTTGCAAACCCCGTACATAGCACATAGTTGCTGGATGAGGGCACTTTCAAAGTTTCGACCTTGATCGGAATGGATACGCGTTGGAACTCCATAACGATAGAACCATTCCTCTACCAGAACCTTCGCCACAGTTGAGGCCCGCTGGTCCCGGGTTGCAACCGCCGGAGTGAATTTAGAGAACGTCAGTCATAATTAACACTTGCTCCCTACCATCACTAGAAGGCTCTAAAAAAGTAAAATCAATCGCTAATATTTGATTGGGCCTTGAGGCTAATAGGTGACCCATAAAGGTCCGAACCTGGGGCTGAGTAGCTTTTGCTAGGGAGCACCTCTCACATTCCTGACACCACTGCTTGATGTCATGGTGCATGCCGGGCCAATAGCACCTCTGTCTGATCAATTCTGTGGTACATTCGATACCTTGGTGTCCATGAACATTATGCAACTGGCGCAAGACTTCTTCCTTCAAAGATGCTGGCGGATCTCTTCTCCACCGTCTGGCCGCAAGACGCAACGATACAAGAGGCCCTCCTCTTTGACCACACGGTCCCACTGTCGCAGCAATTCCAGCACCGATTTGGAGAGTAATTGCCGTTCGCCTGGCCCAGGGGCCCTCTGTCTGCCAGAACTTGACAAAAGTGCTTATGGTGGGATCTGCTACTTGCAAGGCAATTAGGTCAGAAGTGGAATGGGTGGGTAGGGCAGATATAGATGCTTGCATTACCTGCTTGGGTCTCCCATGAGTGGTCTGTCGGAGGGTTTCGGGAGAGGGGTTCCAGGCACAGCACTGTCCCAGGCAGCAGAGGGGTCTTCAGGTAGATATTTCCTGGAGAGGGCGTCTGCATTTCCATTGGAGCGGCCGGGTCGATACCTCAGGGTGTAATCAAAGGCTGCCAGCTGAGCAACCCAGCGCTGCTCAGTTGCCCCCAGCTTGGCAGTGTTCAGGTGGCTGAGCGGGTTGTTATCAGTGAACACCGTGCACTTCTGGCCAAGTAGATATTCCCGAAACTTCTCTGTCATAGCCCACTTAAGACCAAGGAATTCCAGTTTCATAGAGCTATAGTTATCCATGTTTCTCTCGGCTGGCCGGAGACCGCGGCTCGCATAGGCTATTGGCCTTACCTTGCCATCCTGCTCCTGTGAAATAACTGCTCCTAGACCACTGTGACTAGCATCAATCTCTAGGATGAAGGGGAGAGAGAAGTCAGCATAAGCCAATACAGGTGCTGCCACTAACCTTGCTTTCAGGTCTTGAAAGCCCTTCTCACACTCTTCTGCCCAGAAATCCACTAACTGCTTTCCAACTCCCCTCCTGGTTTTTGTTCCCGTCAACTCTGCTACCAGGCAATGAAGGGGGGCAAACCCCTCTACAAAACGCCTATAATAGCTGGCAAACCCCAAGAAGGATCGAAGCTCAGATACATGCTTTGGACATGCCCAGTTGGAGACCACTTCAATTTTGCTAGGGTCCGTGGAGACACCCTGGCTGGAGATAACGTGCCCAAGATAGTTTACCTCCTCTTTGAAGAAGTCACACTTCTCTAGCTTTGCCTTGAGACCCTCCTGTTGCAATCGACCCAGCACGGCTTCGAGATGCTCCACATGCTCATCTACGGTGGAAGAGAAGACTATGACATCATCCAAATAAAGCAACAGTGACTGGAAATGTTGTGCACCAAACATCCGCTCCATCAACCTTTGAAAGGTGCTAGCCCAAAGGGCATTCGATTGAATTCAAACAGTCCAAAGGGCGTGCAAAAGGCTGTCTTCATCTTGTCCTTTTCAGATACTGGGACCTGGTTGTAGCCGCTGGCTAAATCCATGGTAGAGAACCAGCGGGCTCCTGACAGCGCATCCAGTGACTCCTCGATCCTGGGTAAAGGAAAAGCATCCTTACGAGTCTTAATGTTTAGTTGGCGATAATCAACACACATGCGAAGTCTCCCATCCTTCTTCTTCACTAGCACGATGGGAGAGGCAAAGGGGCTACTACTTTCCCTGATAACTTGGTTATCCAGCAGCTGATGAATATGAGCCTTTACAGCTTCATAATCAGAGGGAGGGATGCGCCTATACCTTTGACGGACTGGTGCATCATCAAGCAAGGGGATTTCATGGGAAATGAGATTGGTACAACCCAAGTCACCTTCATAAGCTGAAAACACTGACTCGTACTTGTGGAGTAGAGACCGAACCTTGTGTTGTTTCAGCTCGGTAAGTGCAGACAAATCAATAGACTCAGTAAGTTTCTGCACTGGCCTTACCTGCCCATTATGTGAGGACATGTTAGCTGAAAGACCCCTTTGGACTGGTTCCCCAATAACCTCAGTGATACCTGCAGGTAAGCTTACAATGTCTGCCTGACTCAAAATACCAACAGTGGTACGAGGATACAGTACCACCTCAGTGTTTCCTACGTTAACTACAGGGATGTAGGCAGTGCCCCGGACTACTCTGACCATAGATGGAGACACTAACAGACCTGCAGGTAGTGTATGGGTATTATTTGGGGGTTCGATTAAAGCAGTACCAGGAGATTTAAAGTGTTGTTGGGTACAGGTATTTGCTACCAGTTTCATGGTACCACCAGGAATACGTACCACTTGTCTACCTCTGACCTTTACGGTCCTGGCTCTATGAGACTTTGAGTAAGCTTGAGCTTGATGGCACTGCTGTAACGCCTGTTGCCATGGCTTGGAGGCTTGGTTCACAGAGGGGAGGTCAAAGAGGGTAGGGCCGTGCTGCCCAAAGAGCTCCTCATAACACTCACGTATGACATTCATACCCAGTACGCCAGGCACCTTTGGCTTAGGAAGGGAACCTAGGGGATCTTTAACAACGAGAACCCCACGGTTTGGGATAACCTTACCTAGCACTTTGATGTCCAGCTCTAGGTAGCCAATGTACGGTATATCCAACCCATTAGCTGCAACCAGCTGCATGACTGCAGCTTTTCTGGGCCCCATAGCTGAAAGTTCTGTAGAAAAAAACTCTCGGTGACAGTAGACACCATTGAACCGGTATCTAAAAGATATGGGACTTCCACTCCTGCAATACTAACTGTGACCTCCGGGCATGACCCTAACAATTCAGAAATATATTTTCGACTCACTGGACCGGGGTTACTTGAGCCAGGAAAGGCCCCTTCTGAAATGTGGCTCCGCAGATCAGAGGCATCAGTTTCCCGACAGCTGTCTGGAGGCTGACTCGCTCACAGTGGGGCGTGATAGTGGGTACTGTACCTGCGGGGCCACACGTTCATTATCACATTCCCTAGCGTAGTGGCCCGGCTGTTGGCAACGTCTGCAAATGATGGGTCCAGTACGGTTAATCTGGGGGTGCTTAGGGTTTTTTTTGTAAAAGTAATACATTTTGGGAAAGTTGATGGAGCTGTTCTTGCTGCTTTTTCATAATTTCCCTCAACTCTGCAAGTTCCACATTGGTAGCATTACCATGTTGAGCAACAGACTTCCCCTGAACACTTTGCATGGCACATAGTGATGGAACAGAATAGCTCCTCCCTCTTACCTCGTTTGGCCTACCCTCACGTTCCCATCTAATGGCTTCCCCACACACATCAAGCAATGTGTATGCTGGGTGACGGCCAACAACCTGCTTCAGTTCCCTGCGAAGAGCAGCATCACTAACATGTTCTACAAACTGGTCTCTTAAAAAAATGGCTGAGTTAGACATTCCACCTGGGGCCTATTTCACCACATTTTCCATGAGAGAGAACAGTGCATGAGAAAACTCCTGTAGGGATTCACCTTCCAACTGTTTTCTAGAAAAGAAACTCTCCTGTAAACCAACATAGGACTGTGAACACCCATACAGCTCTTGTAGAATCTTAATCCTCTCTAGGCCGGTATTTGATCTCATCCTTGGCCTCACCTTCCAAATGGTCATAAATAAAAAAAGCTTGATCCACAGTGGACAAATGCCTGGCCCTCAGACATGATCGGACCTCCTCTATCCAGTCTATGATACTCTTCCCAGTACCTCTAAATACAGAGCATTTCCTCTCACGGGGGACGTAAATCAGTCGTTCTATTAAAGGGGGGTTACCAATAGAAGTAGAGGGCATAGGAGGGTTAGTCTGGGCTAAATTACTTGCATCAGGCTGTGACAATGCGGCCTCTGCTCGCTCATATAAAAGACGGTCATTATCTGCTTTAAACTGTTGTACCATTGCTCTCAACTCTTCCATCTCTCTTTTTATGGCTACAGAACAACCAGAACAAAATTACAGTAGTAAGGCGACACAATTAATGGCAGGAGAATTGCCCGTTATCTCTGACACGGCTTTCAGCTTGAAGTCCTCCGGTCCCACGTGATACTGCTTATACCGGGGCGTCTTCTGGTCAGATGTGCTCCTAGCTGCTGTTTTGCCTTTACAAATACCTTGTCAAGTTACAATGAACATTTTACACAAGGATGGAAAACAAAAACAGCAAACCACATTGATAAGCCAACTGGTCCTAAAAACACTCACGAATACATGTCTCTGCTTTACGATCCTGCCGACTACGCCAAATGTGACCAAGTAGTACAGTCAGAACCAATAGCTATGCCGGACTACGCCACGATGGGAATTGCGCCCAAATAAATATTTTTAACACTAATGGTAAAGCGGGAGGTTTCCCAATAGGTCTATTCAACTAAATGAATGGAGCAGAGACGCGAGTTCAAAGTGAAAGATATTCAATTTTATTTATAATTTCAAGGACCTGTAAAGAAAGGGTGATGAATCAGAGGCGGGAACGATGCAGATTATGAAAAAGGGGTATGAATTTATTAAACAATTAGCGGTTAGCAAGGCCGAGACCGCAAATACAACCGGGGCAATTCCAGATTAAGATTTGTCCTAAAATCAAAACAGAAACCAGCTGCCGAAGGCACCATACAGTATAAAGGAAGGAGCGAGACGGCCTGACTAGGGGGAGGTATACTTACTACCAGGGGCTATTCCAGGTACACACCAATCATGCTTGTGCTCTGGTGACTCACGCACACACGTGCACATACCATTCACACACTGCACTCTGTGAAGAAAAGGTGGAAGACAGCGTTAAGGGTAAATATCACAAAAGGACATGCAGTGAAGTGAAGGGAAGGGGGCCCCTGTTCTATAACCACCCCCACTAGTCTGGACGCTCGGCTCTTCGGGCAGGTCACTAAAAGTTACACAATGTTTCATATGCAGGTAGGGCTAAAATGTAATATGCACTGAGACAGTTGGCTTCATCAAAATAAACAAAAGACATGCAAACTGCACTAGTGCAGAAAAACAAACTAATAAGGCGAGACTCAAATCAGTCTATGCTGAGAAAGGCTACGGTAGTTTCATTTTCATTTAACCTTTATTTAGCCTCGAAGATCAGCTGAGGTGCGAACCTCATTTACAGTGATGTCGAGTACATTAAAATCATTCCAGAAACAATTACTATAATAAATATAAGATAAAAGATACAACATAAAATTCAGATAAAACAAGTACATGCAGAAGTAAAATGATTCAGAAGTAATGCTTTAAAATGACTAAGGAAACTAAAGAATCCAGTTTAAAAGACATTTGGAGAGAGTTCCAGGCATCAGGAGCATAAAACGAAAACGCAGATTTACCCAGCTCAGTCCGAACTGTTGGGATGTCTAATAAAAGCCGGTCACAGGACTGAGTGTGATAATGGCCGGAGGACATGACAAGCATTGAGGTAATATAGGATGGAAGTTTGCCTAGAAGGGCCTTATAGATGAAAATATACATATGCTTGTCCGTCTCTGAGAGAGGGAAGACCATCCAACATTAGCATACAGAATACAATGATGAGTCCTATAGGGATCTCAGTAATAAACCTAATGGCAGAATGGTAAACAGCATCCAGAGACTTAAGAGTAGAAGCAGAGGCTTGCCTATAGATCACATCACCATAATCTAATACAGACATGAAAACAGCTTCAACAACTCTTTTTCTACAAAGCAAAGGAAAACTAGATTTATTTCTGTACAGAAAACCAATTTTTTGCCTAAGTTTATTGACAAGCTTATCTATGTGGGTCCTAAAAGTGAGTTTCTCATCAATCCAAATACCAAGATATTTATAGACTGAGACTCTCTCAATGAAAGATCCATGATTATTAGTTATTATTATTAGTGATAACTAGGTAGCACTCGATGAGTCATACCAACTAGTAATGGTTTAAAGATAAGTGTCTCAAACTGCAATGACGGTTTCGCATTTTAAAGGGATACACCAAAACAACGTCACGCAGTTCCCACAACGTCATTGGGAACATTAAAGTTACACCAGGACATGTTGTAACCACAAAAAGGGGAAGGCGCAAACACTAATCTAGGCAAAACAGCAGCTAGGTGAGCCTAGAAACAGAAATAAAGCCCATTATTACATGCTAAACATCGGACAATGCTAACATTAAAATACATTACCTCGGAACGAAGTTCCTACAGTTACCGTGAACACACTTTAATCAAATAATTAAAACACATACCTCGGAGTCAATGCGCACTCCTACTTGTACCGCTAAATAAAACAGCAAGATATCATTACCTCGGTCGACGTTAAGCACTGCAATAACTGCGCGACCTACGAATTCCCATTGCCACATGTTACAAATACATTCATTAAATATACTTAGCAGCAAGCGAAGTGAAGTCTGGTAAACGTAAACATACCTCACGAGTATAACAAGATCTGAAACCATGGGGCAGAACGGAAACCAGGAAATCAGGTTGATTAGGGTGCGTTTTCATGGTCTTTATATACACGTGTAAATCAGCCTAAATGGCTTACCTGACCAGGAAGTACTTTACGTCATACAAGGGGCGGTGCTTAAGGATTGCAAGTGCTGAACACTGTTACACATACACTACAAGCAGTGACTCCAAGATAGTTGGAGGCTAGTACGTGGAAGCAGTTGAGAAGTTTTGCGTTTGCCTGAGGATTGTTGGGGGCGATCGGGGTATGGAGAATGTAAAAGTCAGAGATTCTCAAAGGTTTTCTCCATCGCAACACACATGGCAATACTGCCATTGATAGCTACATTGAGGGCGCAAGTGTGAGGGAAAAATTTGATCAGGCCGCTTTCTGTTCATTTGTGTGCTGCAAGAGCAAACGCCCTGCGTGATTTCCTATTTTCGCAAGTATGTACTACCCCACCCGTACAGAGAGATGTGTGTGTCTTGCCCTACATGTGGGAGGATGCATAGATGCATAGTACAGATAGGAGCTGGGAATGGGTAGCAGCGAAGGTCACAGGCTTGTGAAATAGACCTTTACTATTCTGCTGTATAATCATAATAAAACTGATGGAAATTTACAGAAGGGTCACGAGTTGAATAAAGTGTGAAGTTGCCCCCTTCCTAATGTATGCAAGAAATGTGTATTTTGTGAGGGAATAATGTGTATTTGGCCCATAAATAAAGGAGGCATTTTAACCATGACCAATGGGTGAAATCCCAAAGGGTGCTGGCCACCTCGAATGTAAGGTATATATATTGTTTGTGGTTCCTTTGTTTCTTCGGGAAACTACTCTGAAACTACTCTTTGTGCAAAGAGTGTTAGACTGCTTCCCTGTTTGATCAAATGAAATAAAAGCTTGTGTGAACTAAGATCACAGTCTCTTTTCCTTTGCATAGTAGGAATTTCCATGACACAAGCATGGCAAATTAGCGCATAGAGAGTTGGTGGGGATTCCTCAGGAAGGAAACGATGGAATTCTACATCTCTCTCTTCATTGATCTGAAGGACCGAGGGATGTTCGACTGTGGATTTCTGGAGAAAAGCCTAATTCAGTTTTGCTTCTTCTGCATTATACAGGTAAGATACGTTGACCATTTGTTATAAAATGACCCCTGGCGCTATCTATGGTGCTGAAAGGGCAAGTGTCAAACTCACAGCAGGCGACTAAATTTTACATTTTACATTTTACATTTTAAGCATTTAGCAGACGCTTTTATCCAGAGCGACTTACAAGATGTGCATTAATACAAGGTGAGAACAATCAAAGTTAGCGTACAAGATCAGTGCAGTAAAACGGCAAAAGACATCATTGCAGGCGTCTGCGTATCATACCTGTAACATTGGGAAAGAAAAGGTTAGTGGGTGTTTTTTTTTGTTGTTTTTTTTTGAACAAGTAAACAGTGGTGATGACAGATGGACAGTGTTCAGTGGTAGTGGAGTCTGAAGAGGTGGGTTTTGAGTCTCTTGCGGAAGATTGAAAGTGATTCCGCAGTCTTGACCGATTGCGGAGGTCGTTCCACCAACGAGGACCAGGACAGAGAAGAGGCGAGACCGCGGAGAGCGACCAGGCGCCCGGAGGGATGGGGCAGTCAGTCTGCCAGCGGAGGCGGAGCGGAGGGGTCTGGACGGGGTGTAGGGCGTGATGAGTGACTGGAGGTATGGGGAGCAGTACCTCTGGCCGGCAAAAGCCAGCACCAGTGACTTGAATCTGATGCGTGCTGCGATGGGGAGCCAATGCAGAGAGGAGAGTAGAGGGGTTACGTGGTGAACTTCGGCTGGTTGAACACCAGGCGAGCAGCAGCGTTCTGGACTAGTTGCAGTGGCTTGATGGCACAGGCCGAAGGCCTGCCAGCAAGGAATTGCAGTAGTCCAGACGTGAGATCACCAGGGCCTGGACCAGGAGTTGAGTGGCCTCTTGGGTGAGGAACGGTCTGATCCTCCGGATGTTGTGGAGGAGAAACGCAGGTCCGAGAGATCGCTGCAATGTGGCTCGAGAAGCACAGCTGGTTGTCCAGGGTTACCCCAAGACTCCTGGCAGACTGGGACGGAGACACTATGGTACTACTGTAACTCGCTTAATTCTCAACCAATTTTCATAAAATTTGGTTACTTGATTTCCACATTTCACAATTGTTGAGTTTCCTCAATGATTTTCAACAGAACCCGGATGTGAACACGGTACTAAGAGCAATTAGCCTATGCAAAATGCTACAAAGTTGTGCAGCATTTGGCTGTTCAAATATGAGGAACCATAGAAGCAAGGCTCGTGGGATAACTTTTCACAAGTAACAGGGTTATTTAACTAATTCACTGTCACTTAAAACTGATGGTGAATGACTGACAGATATCGCCATGATGATAACAAAACATATAACGTTAGCTAGTTGTCAAACCAATGCATGACCAAGTGACTGAAAGTGATATTTACTTGATAGTCATCTGATTCGTTGTTGCGGAAGCCACGTATGGTGTGGATTTATCAATTTATTATAATCTCATCATCCTCCCAACACACACACACACACACACACACACTTGTCAATTACAATATACAAATAAGACAACAAAATAGATGGCTAGTAAATATCACTTTCAGTCGCTTAGTCGTGCAGTGAAAAAGACAGAAAGAAAGCAGAAAGACCAAATGTCTACTTTTGGCCATGGTAACATGTTATAATAGGTTGATGCTTTTTCAGATAGCTATAATGTTAACAGACACCGGTGGCAATCATGTCACCCCACTCTCCCTCCTGCTCTACAAGCTTCCTCTCACTGATCTCACTCAACTGATCTGTTTTATTTGTCTTATACTAGGATGAATTAAATGAGACTACACGTGTGTGGGATTTACATGTAATCAGACCATCGAAGAATGACAAAGTACCTAGCGGTCGACCAAGAGTCATGTACATGTTCCCAGAACTCTACAGAACTGATGACTACATGTCATTTTACATTTACATTTACATTTTAAGCACTTGGCAGACGCTTTTATCCAGAGAGACTTACAAGATGTACATTAATACATGGTAAGAACAATCATAGTTCGTGCAAGAGATCAGTGCAGTAATACAGCGATAGACATCGTTGTAAGCAGCTGCATACCATACCTGTAACACTGGGAAGGAAAAGGTTAGTTAAGGTTTATTTTTTTGAGGACTAAGCAAGGATACACGTACAAAAAGTATTGAACAAGTAGGCAGTGGTGATGACAATTGGCTAGATGTACAGAATTCAGTGGTAGTGGAGTCTGAAAAGGTGGGTTTTGAGTCTCTTGCAGAAGATCGCAAGTGATTCCGTGGTCTTGACCGATTGCGGAAGGTCATTCCACCACCGAGGGGTCAGAACAGTGAAGCGGCGAGACCGCGAGGAACGGCTGCCGGGCGCCCGGAGGGATGGGACAGAGGAGGCGGAGTGTAGGGTGTAGGGTGTGATGAGTGTCTGGACGTAAGGACATACGGACGTAAGGGGGAGCAGTTCCTCTAGCCGCTTGATAAGCCAGCACCAGTGATTTGAATCTGATGCGGGCTGTGATGGGGAGCCAATGCAGAGAGGAGAGTAGAGGGGTGACATGGGTGAACTTAGGTTGATTGAACACAAGACGTGCGGCAGCATTCTGGACTAGTTGTAGTGGCTTGATAGCACAGGCCGGTAGGTTGGACAGGGTTGATCTACAGCTGTGTAGTGATTGCATATTTCGACCAACAGTACAATGTGACACAGATGTCTATTATGTCTGCAACAGTACCATGGCAGAGACACAGTTGCATCTTCCAAATGAAGCTTGTCAAGCACTGGACTTGTATGGAATGGGATCAGATCACTTTTGCGAGTTACCTTTTCTCTTGTCATGTGATCCTTCCGGTCGGTCGGCTTTCGTTTGCTGTGTGATTACTGCTTGGCTTTTTTCACTTTTATGGAGTTTTTTCAATGAAGGAGTTTGAATGAAAGTCACGGAGTTAACATAGGAAACAACCGTTTGACTCTGAATGGCTTAAAAAAAACAACTTTGTTTGAGAAACGACCAACATTCGCTTGACTGGCTAATTAGCCGGTGCGCTAACACAAAGGCGAGATGCCTCCCAAGGCTGAGTATATCGAACTTAAAAAGTAAATCGACACTCTGATCGAGGAAGTTGCTACTGTCAAGGAGCAGCAGAAAACTATCATGGCTCTTGTCGAGCAGCTGGATCAGATGCGGGCGGATAATTTCGAGAAAGACAAGAAAATCGCAATTCTGGAGAACAGAGTTGCGGATCTGGAGCAGTACACAAGGATCAATGATGTGATCATCACTGGACTTAGCATCAAACCCCGGTCATACGCACGAGCTGTGACCCCAGAGAACGGGGGGGGGTAGCCGGCGGAGTTGGATGTTACTTCCACGGAGCGACAGGTAGCGGCCTTCATGCAGTCCAAGGATATACAACTGGACTGTAACAACAGAGGCATGTCACCCTTTGACCAAGAGAGGAACCAATGGCAAACCGAGCGTAGTCCTGAGATTTGTAAACAGAAAGTACAAGATCGCATTGCTAAAACAAGGAAGAAAGCTCAAAGGAACAAACATATACATGTTATGTCGACAGGAACGAACCCAAACGCAGACACAGACAAGGTTAGAATGGAGAGTGATGATTTAATAATAATAGTAATGACAGAGGTAGTGGAAGACGATGAGCTGGACAATGGAAGGGATGTACAGGAGGAGTGGACAAGATGACCGGGCAGACAGGATGAGGGAACCGGAGGGCAAGCTAAGCGTGCAGGCAGGCGGGGCTGGCAGGACGGACAGAGCTGGCAGACAGATGAGGAATGAACCTGAACACAAAGGGAGACAACAGGAACAAGGCTAAACATAAATATAACTCGACACACAAAGAACAGTAAACACAGAGTATTAGATAAGGCTTTCTGAAGTCAGTTTCTACCGAGAAGAGAAAACAACGATCTGACGATGAATGACTGGAAAACCGGGGTAGATATACTGCAGGGCTGATGATCTTGATGGGAGGCTGGTGTGCCGGAACGGATGACGGAATTGGCAACAGGTGAGCATGATGAGGAGTAATGAGGATGATAATTGAATAATGGAAAATAATAAAACAATTAACACAAACAATCACGAGGGAGAAACAAGACAAAGGAAAAACGAGACAGGAACAAAGGGAATGTGACAATACATGAACGACCATTTGACCAAACGCAATGCTGATATAGCCCGAAAAGCACGTGAACTAAGGAGAGAGAAGAAAATACAACAAACTTGGACTGCGAACTGTAAAGTATTCATCAAACTCAACGGTACTCCGGAGAACGCCAAAGTCTTGGTTATTAGAAACATCGAGGAGCTGAACGAGTATGACGTTTGAACTGGACTGTAAGGTAAAAACGATCAACTCAACCATGACATACACTGACAATACGCAACATGCAACCGATGACACTAGCCACATTCAGTTGATAAGTGAATATGACCATGTACAGTTGAAAGCATCTCAATACACTGAGCATCATCTACAAGATTTGGAACATGATATACTGTAGACCCGGACAATAATTTCCTCCTCAATATAAATGAAAACTGCTGCTACTACACTAATGAACAGTACAACCAGAACATTATTACTAAGGGCAAATTATCAATTATCCATTTCAATAGCAGAAGTCTGAATAGAAATTTCAAGGACATCAAGGACTATTTACACACCTTTTCACAACCATTTAACATCATTGCAGTATCTGAAACATGGATTAACAGTGAAAAAGAGACAGATTTTGAACTGGATGGTTATGACCTTATTAATGTAAATAGACAAAACAAGGGGGGTGGAGGAGTGGCAATCTATGTGGATAACACCTTGAGATTCAAACTTCTGGATGATATGATAACTGTGGTTGATAACCTACTTGAATGTCTAACAGTTGAAATTTGTATGGAAAAAAGAAATGTCATTATTAGTTGTATATACAGATCACCAGGTTCAAGCATTGAAAATTTTACAGACAGGATAGAATGTATGTTTTCAAAGAAGAGTAACAAAGCTGTTTTCATTTGTGGAGATTTCAATATTGACTTGTTAAATCCCAGTAAACATAAAGCTATAGATTATTTAATTGACACAATGTACAGTATGAGCCTATTTCCCCAAATCACCAGACCCAGCCGAATGACATCCCACTCGGCCACTCTAATCGACAACATATTCACTAATGATATTGAGAATAAGACTGTGAGTGGGCTATTGATCAAAGATATCACTGACCACCTGCCAGTTTTTCTGGTATTTAATGGAAATTACAGGACAAAAAGGCTAGATAAGACAACACAATACAGAAGAACGAGGTCAGAGGAATCCATCAGTTCATTTAAACATGATTTACTGGTGCAGAATTGGGATGTAATTTATGAAAATGGTGATGTTGATAGTGCTTACAATATATTCCTGAGAATGTTTAGGTCACTATATGATAAAAATTGTCCAATAAAAGAGTGGAACAGTAAAAGGAAATATACCAATTGTCCATGGATCACAAAGGGATTGCAAAATGCTTGCAAAAGAAAAACACTCTTTACAGAGAATTTATAAGATTGAAAACAAAAGAAGCAGAAAACAAATATAAAAAATATAAAAACAAGTTAACTCATATTATAAGGTCAAATAAAGATTATTATAAGAAATTACTAGATGATAATAAAAACAACATTAAAGGAATATGGAATTTATTAAACAGTATCATAAGAAACAGTACCGCTTCAAACAACTATCCAAAGTATTTCATTGATGATGGCAAAGAAAATTATAATATAGAAGATGTGGCTAATGGCTTCAATAAATTCTTTTGTAAATGTTGGACCCGATCTTGCAGAAAAATCCCAGATCCAGGGACAACTGGTAAAAATATGGAGGGATTGTTGGAGAGAAATCCCAACTCTATGTTTTTAAATGCAGTGGATGAAGAAGAAATTTTGGATATTGTAAATAAGGGTAAGAACAAAATGTCCACTGATTTCAATGACATTGATATGGCACTGGTGAAAAAGGTCATTACGGGGATATCAAAACCATTAACATATATCTGTAGTTTATCATTTCAAACTGGTTCATTTCCAAATGAAATGAAAATACCTCTGTTTAAAACTGGGAGCAAACACCACTTCACAAGCTATAGGCCCGTCTCTTTACTTCCACAATTCTCTAAAATATTAGAAAAACTCTTCAATAACAGGTTAGAAGCATTTATAGAAAAGCATAAATTACTATCTGATTATCAATATGTATTTAGATCAAACAGATCTACATCACTGGCAATAATTGAAACAATAAAGGAAATCACAAATGCCATGGACAACAAACAATATGCAATGGGAATATTTATTGATCTAAAAAAAGCATTCGACACAATTAACCCATCCATCCATCCATCCATTATCTAAGCCGCTTATTCCTGGTCAGGGTCGCGGGGGGGGGCTGGAGCCTATCCCAGAATGCGTTCCGGGCGAGAGGCAGGAATACACCCTGGACAGGTCGCCAATCCATCGCAGGGCACACACACCATTCACTCACACACTCATACCTACAGGCAATCCAGACTCTCCAATTAGCCTAACGTGCATGTCTTTGGACTGTGGGAGGAAACCGGAGTACCCGGAGGAAACCCACGCGGACACAGGGAGAACATGCAAACTCGGCCCCCGGCCTGGATTCGAACCCGAGACCTTCTTGCTGTGAGGCGACAGCGCTATCCACTGCACCACCGTGCCACCACACAATTAACCATGATATATTAATCAATAAAATGGAAAGGTATGGCATCAGGGGAGTTGTGCTAGACTGGCTTAAAAGTTATTTAAATAAGAGACAACAGTTTGTGAAGCTGGGGGATTGCTGTTCATCATATTTGGACATTGCTTGTGGTGTCCCCCAGGGGTCAGTGTTGGGGCCAAAATTGTTCGTCCTGTATATCAATGACATATGCAAAGTGTCTAGGTTATTGAAATTAGTGTTGTTTGCTGATGACACAAATATTTTTTGTTCAGGGGATGATTTAAATCAATTGCAGGAGGTCATTATGAAAGAAATGAGTAAACTAAAAACTTGGTTCGACTATAATAAATTGTCATTAAACCTGACTAAGACAAAAGTAATGCTGTTTGGAAATTGTACAAGTGAAATACGGGTGCAGATACAAATAGATGGGGTGGATATTGAAAGAGTTTTCGATTGACTTTAAAATCAATTGGAAATCACATATAAAGCATGTACAAACTAAGTTGTCAAGAAGCATTTCAGTAATAAACAAAGCAAAGCAGGTTCTGGATCACAAATCACTCCATATTCTCTACTATTCACTAGTTTTACCATATTTAACCTACAAAAGCTCACTAAACTCAATAACTATACTTCAGAAAAGAGCCGTACGCATCATCAACAAGGTTGGATATCTGGACCATACTCATTCACTATTCTTACAGTCAAAAATATTGAAATTTATTTATATTGTACTGTATCAAACTGCACAAATAATGTATAAAGCCAAAATTAATAAACTCCCAGGAAGCATTCAAAAATAGTTCAGCACACGAGAGGGGGGTTACAATTTAAGGGGAAATTTTCATTTCAAAAGGCTCAGTATAGAACGACCATTAAACGTTTCTGTATTTCAATTCGTGGAGTGAAACTATGGAACGGTTTGAATGTGGAGTTAAAACAATGTCCAAACATAAACCAGTTTAAAAAGAAGTATAGACACATGGTTTTCCAGAGGTACAAAGATGAAGAAGGGGTTTGATATTGGGTTGTTTACAAGAGTTACAGAAGATTGTGGGGCTGCCCGTTTGGGGTAGTAGTGCTGCTGGTGTGGCATGATGCCATTTCTAAGATCACTTGTGGTAATGGTGTGGCTATGTATGTGTGTAGGGTGTATATGTATGTATATATTTAGAATGTATGTATTATATAAAATTTCATTAAGTTTGACCATATAGGGAACAGGTAGTTCTAATTGAGTAATTTATGATTTAATTAAAAGGGGTGGGATTAAATAAGTGTATACTTCTTCTCACTCCTTTTCAAATATGTAAAAAAAAAAGATGTTTGTTCATTGTGTTTTTTTTTTTTTTTCTCCATTGTTTTCGTTTCATTATAATGGCTGTTAAGGCTACAGGACTGTATTGGTTTTGTTTTGCATATTTGAAATAAAATTCTATCTATCTATCTATCTATCTATCTATCATCTCTGTAATTTGTGATATGATGTGATGCTCTTGCTTAAACAAACCGTCAGGGGGAACATCTCTACTGTAGATTTGTTGTTTTTTGTATATACCATTTTTTTTATTATGTAATGTAATGTAATTATGTAATATAATTTTATCCCTCCCCCAGTTGGCTGTCCGCCCTTGGGGGAGGGATAAAAGCCAAAGGAAAGACTCGCTGCATATATGAGTGGTTGTACGTCGGTGATAGGCTTAGGCCTAGGCGGACACTGGCTCAAATCTGAAGCAGCGCTTGCTACTGGCCAGACTACAGCAACGAGTTCTCACTTTCTTGTTAGTTGTTAGTTACCTTCTTTGACTCATAAAGTTCCATAATGCTGTGTTTGGTTGTCAAATTCTGCACAGAATTTAGCATGCTGGAGCGGAAGCAATTGATTATGAACTTGGGCTCTTGAAGAAGAACTTTGTGAGCCATTGTTAGAATGGCAGCTTGCAAGTTTTCTTTAGGAGTCAGGCAGTGTGAGGCCATCCTTGTGAAGAGGTCAAGTAAGTCCTCCTCATCAGATTCATCCATGTTTCCCAGTAGTGCTTTTTCAAGAGAAGCTCGCTCAACTGCAGAAAGATATCTGGTAAATGACATTGTGGAGGACGTCGGTCTCGGCCACATGGGAGTGGCATGGTTGCCTGTCTTGTTTCATGTGGTAGAAGCCTTTGGAGCAGTGAGACTTTCCGGGGGCAGGTTTGGCACTCTCACAGGGTGTGAGAGTGAACTGTCGCCCGGAATTGAGCTCCAAAGGCCTTAATTGGTTTAATTATTATTTAATTATTTAATTGGTGTCAATCATCCATCCATCCATCCATTATCTAAGCCGCTTATTCCTGGTCAGGGTCGCGGGGGGGGGCTGGAGCCTATCCCAGCATGCGTTCCGGGCGAGAGGCAGGAATACACCCTGGACAGGTCGCCAATCCATCGCAGGGCACACACACCATTCACTCACACACTCATACCTACGGGCAATTTAGACTCTCCAATTAGCCTAACGTGCATGTCTTTGGACTGTGGGAGGAAACCGGAGTACCGGAGGAAACCCACGCGGACACGGGAGAACATGCAAACTCCGCACAGAAAGGCCCCGGCCTGGATTCGAACCCGAGACCTTCTTGCTGTGAGGCGACAGCGCTATCCACTGCACCACCGTGCCGCCTGGTGTCAATCAGTCAATTGATATAGAAGTCAATTGGCTGATTGGGTGTCTGTGTGAGAATGTGAGTTGAGTGATTGTGATTGGGTGATTGCCTCACGAGTCCCACCTGAGCCGGGCAGAGACTAAGCCTATTTAAGAGCAGGTGGGGCGAGTGGGGGATCAGTCAGTCTTGTCGTGATGTGTGTGTGAGTGCGCGTGCACGAATGTTTGATGTGGAATGTTTGATGTGGAATGTTTAATGTTTGTGGAGTTTTGTGTGCGTTTGTCGAAGGTGACTGAGTAGAGTGCTTCCTGTGTGAGTGGGGAAGAGGGAGAGGGGGTGCACTAAGAGTGTCCGCCTCTCGCCCTCGGTTTTAGTAAAAGAGAGCTCGCACTTGACATTGGAGAGTGTTTCTGAGCAACAGCCCAAGAACTCACTGGAAGAGTGGAGTGTCTTGGGGCTGGTTGCCAGAACTCTCACTGTGGGGAGTGGCGAGTGTCTCTGGATGAATGGGTAAGAACTCGAACTGAAAAGTTCGAGTGTCTCAGTATGAATGGGTGGGAAGCACTTGAAAGGTCACTGGATATGTGTGTGCCTGAGGAGGTTCCAGGGGAACTCCGGAGGAAGAGGCGCGGTGTCCCGTAAGTTCGGTTATTTTAACTTGTTATTTTAGTTTGTTGTTTTTACCCGAAAACTTCACAGCGAGTAGGGTGAAGATTTTGTCTGTGTTTGTGTTGGTCTTTTTTATATGTTAACCTGCTGCTCCCACTGTCTCTCTCCCATGTCTTTATAAATGATAAAGAATCCGGTCCGTAGACCGACAAACTCCACTCCGTGTCTCCTGGCTGCTCTGTTCCCGTCCAGGGTTTGTCACGTGGCGTGTGACAGACATCATAAAGAGTTCTTTGTCCACAACATCAACCACCTGGCAACATGCAAGAATAAAAGCCTGTGACATTCAGATTGGTATCACTTTATGGTCCAAGTATCCTTTCACCCAAACTTTTCTAATAGCTTTCCATTGCTTCTCAGAGTAGTCTGGCCACTGTCTGGGAACTCCTTCATCCTCCCCATCACACTGTTCCAAGAAATGTTCCCAGAAAGCAGACTACACTTCTCTTGAAACACCATCATTGTCCACAGCTTTCTCGTTTGTGAAAGGGCCACTGTCAGTATTTTGGGTTCTGTGGAGATATCAAGGACATCACTGATTATGTTTACCTGTCTTATTGTTGCATGTTGGACCCCTTTCTCAGATGGTTCTGGTGATGCTGGTAGGTTGCTTGATAAGAGTTTGTCATTGAGTGCTGAATCCTGCAGGATGAGAAAATTGAGAAAGATCATTACATTTGGTAGATGAAAAGAGTGACCGGTTCAGATGTTAAATTAATGTGATTAGTGATTAGTATATGCTGTACTTGTATAGGGCCCAAGTCATATGGATTCCAAGAAACAGTGGAGTCTAGGCTATCACCACTGACACCAGATACAGCTCCAAATTGAATCTCTGAGTCTTCAAGAGAAGCATGAATGGCAATAGACTCGGAATCATCATCAGTACAGACTAAATGGTCAGCTTCTGTGTTAGGTGGGTAAGTGAAACAATCATCATATTCAGATTCATGTCTGGTTGTAGACTAAAGTATGGTTGTCATCATCCTTGGAAGGTGTTGAATGCAGGACTTCTGAATCATTTATTTCAGGAGTGGTTTGTCTTGATTTTATGTGGGTTTCTCCTGTCTGTTGATAAAGTAATCATTTAAATGTAGAGTTGTATTACACTGCCTCTGATTAGATATCATCTGGCATAAATCATCCTCATTACTGCACCTATGTTTTCCTGGCAATTATTTGTAAGCATTCTGAAAAAGCAAATTATATGATATTTGTGTGACATTCGTGCATATAAAAAAGTACAACAATTATTTGTACCCACTGTCTTTAATACACACAGCATGTTAACAGTGTCTTAAATGATTAAAAATGCACAGTTGAGTCATTGGGTGCTGAATCCGAAATTGAAGATGTCTCCACGGCTGCCTTTCTCTTGACACCCTGGATCAGACACTTGATCACGTCTTGTTTTTCTTTCTCAAAGATCTACTTTGGGTTTTCCTAGAAAAAATTGTAGCATTCAGCAGGTTAATGACTTGCACATTTTGGAACTTCTTTCTAATTGGCGCAAACTTATAATTGAACATGCGGTGGCTGCGTTAAGCCTCCCCGGGGCCCAGGGCTAACACACCTCCCGGGGCCCTATGTTCACGATTTTCAACTGGAAAAGTAAAAGCACATTGACGCGACCAGGCCTGGCAACGATAAAGACATGCCGCAAATTCAACAAATAGGCCTATGACAAAGGATATCAGAAGTAGATATGTTACAGAATGAGACCTCCAATTGAAAACTTTGAACGTTGTAATGTATTAAAAGCCGTCAAAGAGTACCGACTGTCTGCAACAGATGAAAGTCCTCCGACACCGCGTTGGACCGCGATTTCCACTTGTAGAATCGAGCTCCCGAGACAAAGCCGTCCTTACGCAAAAGGGAACAGACTATACAAGCACACTCTCACTGACGCTGACTGTTGCGACAGGACAATGTGGACTACTACAGGTGGGAAAGTGGACCAAAATGTACAGTAACAGTCAAAACACCATAAACCCGCATTCAAAAATTAAATGTAGGCCTACAGTAATCGGCTATTCCCGGGGCCCCCTAGTGGCCGGGGCCCTGGGCTGCAGCCCATGTTGCCCAATAGGTTAACGCGGGCCAGGGTGGCTGGCCCATCATTATATTTGCTTAATAAAATGTATTTTTTAAAAATAAAAATGCAAAATATTTGTTGAGGATTGTTTTCTGTATGTTTAAATCTGGTGGTTTCCTGTGATATTGTCTACCTACCCCCAGACGTCTATGCCATGGGCTATAGCCTAAGATGTTAAAACAACAAAGGTAGGCGTAGAGATTTTCTTTATACAGCCTATGTTTAATGTCCGTATATGTTTATGTAGTTTAACAGGCTATACATACTGATAACAAGTGACACAGGCCCATTGTTTTCACATCCAGCCTGGTAGGCTATTATGTGAAATGATTTAATATTTCTATGTCGGTCTAATAGACTCCAATGAGAACCCTGTAGACTAAACCACTAAATTAGGCTACGTGCTTATTCCACATAATTGTACAAGGTTGAGTCTAAATGTCCTCATTCCACATTTTTAGAAATCTTACCTAATGAACCTTTCATTTTAATGTATAGACCAAGGCTATTTAGACCAGTTTCTATGAGGATGTTTGTGTATGTGTGCTCTTTTCTACTAAATTTGATTGGACCTACAGTTCATTTTTTTCTGTCTTTGAAGGTCTACTGTCCATGCTAACATGGTGTGGAGTAGCACCTGAAGTTTATAGACTGGATATAATGTAGCTTGAGCCTATCTGAACTGATCAGTTTTTTTTGTTGACTGCAGAGTCATTCACAGTATTTTGTTGACATCTCTCTCTCTCTCTCTCTCTCTCTCTCTCTCTCTCTCTCTCTCTCTCTCTCTCTCTCTCTCTCTCTCTCTCTCTCTCTCTCTCTCTCTCTCTCTCTCTCTCTCTCTCTCTCTCTTCCTCTCTCTCACTCTGCCCTTCTACTAGGCTACTCTGTCAAAGTCTCCTGATGTGTTTTTCCACTGTTAAATGTTGGGTTGTTTGTCTGTTTACAGGAGCAGTGAATGTGATGATCCGGACAAGGACACAAACGCAGACCAGGATATAACAGAAAAGGAATGTTTAATCAGTCCAAGTTCAAAGCCAGTCATCAGAATCTGAAAAGGTACAAAAACAAAATCCAAAAGAGTAGTCTAGGGCAGTCAAAAGATCAAAAACCAAACAAGCAGAAAGGCAAACAAAACAGAATCGGCAGGCAAAACTTGAAGTCAAACAAAGGGTGTCTCGGGAATCACAAAATAACACCGGCTTACTGACAATCGGCACTGGGAAACTTGATCAACGTTCTGACAAAGTGAGAGTGCAAACTAGGAACTTAAATACAAATGGGGAAGATAACACAAGAGGAATCAGGTGTGACTGGGAGGGGAAAGGGGCGAAAACACAGGTGAGAACAATCAGGACCACTAATACAATAACAAGGGGAGACGAAATACACGGACTGGAAAGCACATAGACACAATAATAATAAACGACCTGGGAAAAGCAGGTAGACACGTGCACAGCTGGGAGGGGAGGAGCGCGTAGGTGGAAACACGTGCACAGCTGGGAGGGGAGGAGCGCGTAGGTGGAAACGCGTGCAGAGAATGCGAGAAGGGAGAAATGCACAGGGATAGGAGAACGAAAGGGAGAATGACAGCTGCAGATAGAAACACAAGATAATTAGTAATTACTAAATGTTAGTAACATACCCAAACTCCCTAACGTTAGTAGATTAGTTGGTTAGTACTATATACACGTAATTAATATGTACAGATAAAAATGAATAAAGAAAGAAGTAAACAGGAATGCTAGCTGCTCTCCGTCTTCCTTGTTTATAGCATTTAAGGTGGCTAAGTTAGGTAGTCGCAGGCTGCAAAGTTAGTACTATATACACGTAACTAATATGTACAGATAAAAAGAAAGAAAGAAAGAAGTAAACGAGATACGAAATAAGGCAGAAACCCGTATAGCTGAAATCACCCGAATTGTGCAACGACAAAGACAAGGAGTGGATTCTCGAATAACAAGGAACACAGACAGATGGGGGAACTAACGTGAATAATAAATGAACACGGAGAAAATAATAAAATACAAAAAAAGCAGAACACAAAAATACATTACATAACATAACATAGTACCCCCCCCCCGGAACGCCACCTTATATCTTATAATAATGTGCAACCTTATCTTCTCCTGATGGTTGCCGGAGATGTGCAAGGTCAAAGGAGAACTGGCATGGGTAATGTGGGCAAGTCTTTGACCGTTGAGCGAGTTGGCCACTAGAGGGCGTGAAAGATTGGAAACAGGAATACCCCACTTAGCAGCCACACCAGCATCAAGGAAACTCCTCAGCGCCCGATTCAATGAGAGTGGTAGTCTCACGCATCTAACGAAATGACCCGGTTGACCGCAGTAGAGGCAGGACTTGGTAGCCATCTTTCGGTCACGTTCCTCTCTGGTCAACGAGCACGGTCCACTTGCATGGGTTCCGGTTCGGACACCTGTGCAGAGGGAATTCCTGCGCTTCCCTGCCTGCCTGCCAGCCAGCTTCCCTGCCTGCCTGCCTGCCAGCCTGCCAGCCAGCTTCCCTGTCTGCCTGCCAGACCGCTTCCCTGCCTGCCTGCCAGCCAGCTTCCCTGCCTGATGCCTGCCTGCCTGCCCGCTTCCTTGCCTGCCTGCCTGCCCGCTCGCCTGCCTGCCTACCTGCCCGCTTACCTGCCTGCCTGCCCACTTACAGTGACACTTACAATCCACAAGGTATTGGAGGCCACGGCCCCGACAGCAAACGTCCAAAAGCTTGCGAACCATAATGGCTTACTCACCATCAATAAGACGGGGGTGGGGGTGGATCAGGGGCGGGACACAAAGGGTAGGTGACAAGGGGCTTGAGGCGTGAACCATGGAAGGTGGGGTGAATTATTTTCATACTGAGGAGCAACAGCAGTGGGACTGATAATCTTAACAATGGGAAATGGTCAAATAAAGCAGGGTGCTAGCTTACGACTGTCAATCTTGAGTGGAATGTCCCGGGTGGTCAACCAGACGCGTTGTCCCAAGCAATAGCAGGGAGCCTCGGAGCGTCTCTTGTCGGCGATCTCCTTCATGCGAGCACTGGCTCGGAGTAGATTACGGCGTGTCAGTTTCCAGGTGCACTGACAACGACGGATGAAAGCCTCGGCAGAGGGAACTCCCACCTCCATCTCCTGGCTAGGGAATAAAGGCGGTTGGTAACCAAGACAACATTCAAATGGGGACATCTGGGAGGAAGAAGAAGTATGGGAATTAATGGCATATTCCGCCCAGGGCAGATGTTGACTCCATGATGTAGGATTCTGGGAACACAGGCAGCGGAGATAAGTTGATTAGCCCGCTCTGTCTGGCCGTTAGATTGGGGATGAAAACCTGAGGATAAACTGACAGATGAACCGATGAGTGAACAAAAAGCTCTCCAAAATCTAGCAATAAATTGAGGACCTATATCAGTGGGGATACCGTGTAACCTGAAAACGTGTTGAATTATGAGAGTGGCGGTTTCTTTAGATGGAGGGAGTTTAGGCAGAGGAATGAAGTGCACAGCTTTAGAAAAATAGTGAAAATAGTGGTGTTGCTGTTGGAGGGTGGTAAACCTGTGATAAAATCTAGGGATATGTGTGACCAAGGGCGGTGAGGGATAGGTAGGGGTTGTAACAGGCCAGAGGGATGTTGATGTTGTGTCTTGTTCTGGGCGCAGACAGAGCAGGCGGAGACAAACTCCTTGATGTCTTGGGACATGGATGGCCACCAAAAACGTCTTTGGATGAGAGTAATAGTTCTATTGATACCAGGGTGACAGGACAGTAATGAAGCCCCACTGCAGGACTTGGGAGCGAACAGATTCTGGAACGAAGAGACAGTTGGTGGGATAGCAACTGGGACCAACCTCCCCGTCCAGGGCGGAGCGAACAGTGGATTCAATGTCAAATTGAAGAGCGTTGATGAAGCAGTGTTGTGGTAGAATAGTGTCAGGATCAGAGGAATTGGAAGTAGGGTTGAATCGGCGGGAGAGGGCGTCAGGTTTGGTGTTCTTGGAACCAGATCGATAGGAGAGAGCAAAATTGAATTGTGAGAAAAACAGGGCCTGACGGCAATTGAGTCTCTTGGCTGTCTGTAAATACTCCAGGTTTTTGTGATCGGTCCAAACAAGGAAAGGGACTTGTGCGCCCTCAAGCCAGTGCCTCCACTACTCCAATGCGAGTTTAACCGCAAGTAACTCACGATTACCGATATCATAATTCTGCTCCATGGAACTGAGTCGGTGGGAATAAAAGGCGCATTGGTGGATCTTGTTATCCTTGGAGGAACGTTGTGAGAGAATGGCCCCCACTCCGATGTTGGAAGCGTCAACCTCAACAATGAACTGAGCAGTGGTGTCAGGATGGATGAGGATGGGATCAGAAGTGAAGCACTGCTTGAAGGTGTGGAAAGCTTCTTCTGCTCTAGGGTTCCAGTCAAAGCGGACTTTGACCGATGTGAGGGCTGTGAGGGGTGCTGCCAGGGTGCTGTAATTGCGGATGAATCTCCTATAGAAATGAGCAAATCCCCAAAACCGCTGTAACTCCTTACGACTCTCCGGCGGGGGCCAGTCTGGAGCGGCCTTGATCTTCTGAGGGTCCATCTGGAGGCTCCCGGCCGAGATGATATAGACTAGGAAGGTGGTGGTCTGGCAATGGAACTCGCACTTCTCAGCCTTGCGGACATGAATGACGTGTTCACCTTGGGTCTCTGAGAATATAAGAATGTTGTCCTGGTAAATTAAAACAAACTGGTTAATAAAGTCTCTTAACACGTCATTCACCAGGGCTTGGAAAACTGCCGGAGCATTAGTCAAACTGAAAGGCATCACCAGGTACTCCCAGTGGCCAGTCGGGGTATTGAAGGTGGTCTTCCACTCGTCCCCCTCACGAATGCACACCAGGTGGTAAGCGTTGAGCAGGTCTAACTTTGTGAAGACAGTGGCCCCTTGCAGTTGTTCAAAAGCCGATGTCATGAGGAGGAGAGGGATTCTTGACGGTGTTGTCGTTGAGTGCCCGGTAGTCAATGCAAGGGTGTAGAGAACCGTCCTTCTTGCCCACGAAGAAGAAACCAGCTCCAGCGGGTGAAGAGGAAGGGCGAATGATGCCAGCAGCCAGCGACTCCTGTAGATACTTGTTTTAGTATCTGTCTCGGGACGGGACAGGGAAAACAGGCGCCCCCTGAGAGGGGTAGTACTGGGCAGGAGGTTGATCGCGCAATCATATGGGCAATGAGGAGGCAGGCAGGTAGCTCGGGATTTGCAGAAGACCTCCTTGAAGTCCAGTTACTCGGACGGAACGACAGACAGATCAGGGGGTTTCTCGGAAGACAGGGAACTCGGGACAGAAGAGTGGGCTTGATGCAGGCAATGAGACAAACAGTGTGGGCTCCAACCCACAATCCTGTGACTGCTCCACTCCAAGGAGGGGTTATGTCGAACTAGCCAGGGATGACCAAGAACAATAGGAGCGTGAGGAGAATCAATAATGTGCAACCTTATCTTCTCCTGATGGTTGCCGGAGATGTGCAAGGTCAAAGGAGAACTGGCATGGGTAATGTGGGCAAGTCTTTGACCGTTGAGCGAGTTGGCCACTAGAGGGCGTGAAAGATTGGAAACAGGAATACCCCACTTAGCAGCCACACCAGCATCAAGGAAACTCCTCAGCGCCCGATTCAATGAGAGTGGTAGTCTCACGCATCTAACGAAATGACCCGGTTGACCGCAGTAGAGGCAGGACTTGGTAGCCATCTTTCGGTCACGTTCCTCTCTGGTCAACGAGCACGGTCCACTTGCATGGGTTCCGGTTCGGACACCTGTGCAGAGGGAATTCCTGCGCTTCCCTGCCTGTCTGCCAGACAGCTTCCCTGCCTGCCTGCCAGCCTGCCAGCCAGCTTCCCTGTCTGCCTGCCTGCCAGCCCGCTTCCCTGCCTGCCTGCCAGCCAGCTTCCCTGCCTGATGCCTGCCAGCCAGCTTCCCTGCCTGATGCCTGCCTGCCTGCCCGCTTCCTTGCCTGCCTGCCAGCCCGCTTCCCTGCCTGCCTGCCAGCCAGCTTCCCTGCCTGATGCCTGCCTGCCCGCTTCCTTGCCTGCCTGCCTGCCCACTTCCCTGCCTGCCTGCCTGCCAGCCAGCTTCCCTGCCCACCTGCTGGCTTCCTTGCTTGCCTGCCTGCCCGCTCGCCTGCCTGCCTACCTGCCCGCTTACCTGCCTGCCTGCCCACTTACAGTGTCCTGCCTGCCTCCTTCGTCTGCCCTCACCATCGCTTCCCTACCCCAGTCCCTGTTCATAATAAATACCCTCACTTTACCTCATCCTCAGTGTCTGTGTCTGCGTTTGGGTCCAATCAGTGTAATCCCAAACAGTTTGTATGAGAGTATGAAACATCGTCGCCGTCATTGGGTGTGTATGCGTGTAGAATGGCTCCCATATGAAAGACAGGACACGTTAGTACTTCCCTTTGCCTTGCGCTTTATTTTAATAAAGGAGGAACGCTATAAATGGAAACGCAAAGTCTCTTGACTCTTTATTCCGTGGCGTTCACCACTACAGTATTATCAGCAACGTGTTCTAGTCACATCATTACTAAGAATGACAATTTAAAACCGTGATTCTACAGTCAGTAAAATTTTAGTTTCGTTATCAGAAAAGTTATTTTTCTGTCTCTTTGCCGTTGTCGATAGTTTCGGAATGAATGAATGTTTTTTCGGACGACTGTAATTCTCACATAGGCCTAAATACAGCCTACGAGAAATATAGGAACAGATTGATAAATGAGAGCCAGTATTTATTCACAATAAAGAAATGTATGCATAAAAATGAGTAGCCTATATGCATTTGCGGCGCGCCCTCATTTCAGTTTACTGAAACCAATGACTGATTGACTGGCTGCCTGTAGCGTAGTTTGACGTCGGTCTGGTCAGCTATGTGCCAAGGGGGCTTTCAGCACCACGGACAGCGTAATGATGTAATGAACGTAATCCCTGGGCTGGGAGATAGCCGCGCTGTGACCGCAGGCTGTGCACATTACATATAGAGGCGGGACGCTCTAGTCACGTTGGCTGTGTAGGCTGCATATATAGGCCTATGTGAGAATTCCAGAATTCATTTATTCCGAAACGATCGACAACGGCAAAGAGACAGAAAAATAACTGTTCTGATGCTGAAACTAAAGTTTTACTGATAGAGTGCATTGTCATTTGAATCGCTCACAATGTGGGAACTGAGTTTATTGAAACTGAGTTTATCTGAGGTTACTTGTGAAATAAATGAAAATATAGCATGACCTAATTTAGGCTTCTAAGTATTATCATAAAGGTAATAGGCTACAACGAATAGGACATAGCTGTAACATACTTGGGACCACATATACTGAAAATATGTATGCATTCACTACTGTAAGTCGCTTTGGATAAAAGCATCTGCTAAATGGCACATATTATATTATATTATATTATATTATATTATATTACTTGATTATATAAAAAGCGACTTTAGGTTACTCTTATACTCCTAACAAGAATAAAGTAGGCGAACTCTTTTTAGATTGTATTTACAGGGACAATGGAGTTTTTGCTCTGATCATATTCTAATCTAGGCCCTTTTGGGGTTTGAAAGGTTTGCCAAAGCGGGGATTTCTCTTTCTATTCAGTCGCAAAAGCTAAGTAAGGTATGCCTAGGTGCATCGCCCATCACTTAACCATTTCTATTTTAAATTAAAGAAAATATCTTCACGTGACATTACCTTTTTCCGTGCGTCCTTTGTGGGCTTGAAGTCGGAGGATGAGTCTGAAGAAATTAGCGACACGTTGTTTTGAGAGGTCTCTTCATTTATGTCCATGGTGCAAATTTAGATACGTAGCATTCAGAGTTTACTCTGCTCATATAGCTTGGTAACTGAGCTTTCAGGAGGAACTACATTATGACAGAAATCACGAATATCAAATCTAATCTTTTCCGTGAGTCCTTTTGAAGAACGTCCATTGGGGGAAAAAACAGTTTTTCCCCAATTTCCAGCAGCTGTTCCACTTTTGATGTCTTTGGGACGCTAAGGTGTCGCGGTCATCCGGATTTGGTGATAATCACCGGTCTTGAAAGTGAAGCCATCTCATTTCCACCGCCTGCTCCCTTTGGCTGCATTTTTATTACCAATACCCGAGCCACTTGGGCAGGAATCTTTGTCGTTGTCAGGTGTTTTCCCTCTTTTGCGTTCTTGTCTCTTTGCAGGAGTGTTGACTTAGCTGTAACTTTACTGTCTTCTGAGGTAACGTCAGTTGAGGCTCTTTGACGCTCTAAGTGCAAGCCGATCCCCATATCTGAAGATATACTTCCCAGGCTCTTCGTCTGTCATAACATTTATGACACCAATGTTAATCTGGAATTAAAAAAATGTCAATGCATGAATAGCCTAATCACCTAACCACCTAACGTTAATTATCAGCTGCCCTTAGGTGCGGGCGAGACTGCAAGTCTTGTTATAGGTCTAGCTAAAATGTTTATATTTGCAAACAATACAGAAAACCTTATGTTGATTTATGTTATTCTGCGATATATTTCGCGTTCTGAGGAAGGCAAACAAGTCTTCATCCATTGCCATTCTGGATAGGCTTCCCACATACTGTATGCACATGCTTGGTCGGGTCACATCAGAAATGAATTCTCGTGAGCACCAGATAGTTTCCCGTGCCCACAAGAAAGTTTCTCGTGCGCACCAGATAGTTTCCCGTGCCCACAAGAAAGTCACATTGGGAAGAAAGCAGCAAGTCACTTTAAGAGCTCCGTATGCGCATTAAAATAATGGGAAAAATCTAATAAAACAGATCTACCGCGATCAAAACACAAACGGCTAATACTACAATACTTAATCTATGACGGTCACCACACTAGGGTGCCACGACAATCTTAGGGCGTCTTTTAACTATTTTCTAAAATGAAGGGGGCCTCTAACCACCCTGAGAGGGGCCTCTAATCACCTCGTTATTAAGCGTTTACAAGCGTACTTCCTTCACCAACAGATCAGTTTGGATACAAGGAGAACGCAATGCTCCCTATTTACGAAGGGTGGGGCCTCTAACCACCACTAGATGGGCCTCTAACCCCAGTTTTACTTGGGGCCTCAAACCACCAAGTTACAACCTAACCTTAAAATCAACTTTGGTCCAACTCATTCAATGAGGTACAGGTGGTCATTAGATTAGATTAGATTAGATTTATTTTATTGTCATTGCACAGAGTACAACGAAATTGAGTGACAATCCTGACGGTACATTTACAATAACAAAGACAAAACACAACAGAACAGCAGAAACAAATTAAGATTCTAAATATAAAATTAACATTAAATGTGAATATTTACTGTTAAAAAGTTAAAAGTTAAAAGTTACATTATTTTGATGAGATATGAGATATTGCACTTCCAGATATTGCAGATTTCCGAATTGCAGAGGCTCACTATGGCAGAAGTGTAGTACAGTTGGGAGTATAAACATACAAACAAAAGTGCAGTAGTAATGTAAACATATATGCAGTGTTCTGTAAGTGTACTGTAAGTGTAGGTGTTGCAGTACTGATAGTCATCAGTCCGTATCAGAGTTTTTAAGTGTTCAGTTCTCGTATGGCCCTGGGGTAGAAGCTGTTCTTAAGTCTGTTTGTTCGTGATTTGATGGACCTGAAGCGTCTACTAGAGGGCAGCAGGTCAAACAGATGATGTCCTGGGTGGGATGGGTCTTTCAGTATTTTGGCTGCTCTACTGAGACAGTGAGAGCTGAAAATGTCCTCCAAAGAGGGCAGTGAGCAGCCGATGGTCTTCTGGGTGACATTGATAACCCTCTGAAGGGCTCTCCTGTCCACTGCTGAGCAGCTGGCATACCACGTAGAGATACAGTACGCCAGCACACTCTCGATGGAGCAGCGGTAGGTCACCAGCAGCTTCTCCTGCAGGTTGTTTTTTCTGAGGATCCTCAGGAAGTAGAGTCGCTGCTGTGCCTTCTTGACTACTGCAGTGGTGTTGGTAGTCCAGGAGAGATCATCAGAGATGTGTGTGCCCAGGAACCTGAAATCCGGGACCCTTTCCACACAGTCCCCGTTGATGTATAGTGGGTCGGGGTCTGCACTGTTCTTCCGGAAGTCCATTATGAGTTATTTTGTTTTTGAGGAGTTCAGGACGAGATTGTTCTCTGAACACCATGTTGCCAGTCTTTGGACTTCATCCCTGTAGGCTGTCTCGTCTCCTCCTGAAATAAGACCAACCACAGTCGTGTCGTCCAGAAACTTGATGATGGTGTTAGTGGGATGGGTGGGGGCACAGTCGTGAGTGTAGAGGGCGTAGAGAAGGGGGCTCAACACACAGCCCTGTGGGGAGCCAGTGCTGAGTGTAAGGGTAGGGGAAAGGTGGGGGCCTAGTCTAACGGTCTGGTGACGGTTAGTTAGGAAGTCTTTTATCCAGTGGCAGGTGGGTTGGGAAAGTCCTAGGTCAGTAAGTTTTATGACGAGTCTGCCCGGAATGATGGTGTTAAAGGCAGAGCTAAAGTCTATGAAGAGCATCCTCACATAGCTCCCCTGGTGTTCCAGGTGCGTCAATGCCGTGTGAAGAGCAGTGGCGATGGCATCTTCTGTAGACCTGTTTGCTCTGTAGGCAAACTGGAATGGGTCGAAGGTGGGTGGGAGGCTGGCTTTGATGTGCTGAAGGACCAGCCTCTCTAAGCACTTCATAATGACCGGTGTGCGACCGGACGGTAGTCGTTGAGGCCACTGATGACAGTCTTTTTTGGCTGTGGAATAATTGTGGCAGACTTCAGGCAAGGTGGAATGATGGATTTGGAAAGGGACAGGTTGAAGATCTTTGTGAAGACCTCGGAGAGCTGGTCTGCACATTCCTTCAGCACCCTTCCTGCCACAACATCAGGGCCAGCAGCTTTCCTCTGGTTCACCGCTCTGAGCACACGCCTCACATCATGCTCCTGCACAGTGAGGATGTAGCTGTTGGAGGCTGGTGGAGGTGTTGTGTCAGACACCGCTGCTTTCACCTCAAATCGAGCAAAGAAACAATTAAGTTCCTCTGCCAGCGAGGCGTCCCCGTTGACAGCCGTGCGATTGCTGGATTTGTAGTTGGTGATGTGCTGGATGCCCTGCCACACCCGCCGTGGGTCGTTGTTGGTGAAGTGGTCCCCAATCTTCCTCTTGTAGGCCGCTTTAGCATCTCTGATGCCTCTCTTCAGGTTGGCTCTAGCAGCACTGTATAGGGCTCTGTCGCCGGACCTGAAGGCGGTGTTATGGTCCTTGAGGAGGATACGGACCTCCTTTGACATCCAGGGCTTCTGATTGGGGTACACCCGGATTTGTTTGTCGACAGTGACATTGTCGACACAGTTCTGAATGTAGCACACAGTTCTGAATGTAGCACACAGTGCTACACAGTGCACACAGTCACCACCAGGTGCACCACCACACAGGTACATAGACAGAGAATGCATATAGTTCCTATGGAATCTTTAGAAAATGTGTCACTTACCTTTGTTAAGTCAAGCTCTGTTTTAATTCTGCAATCTCAGTCCTTCTCTGTTCGGTAGATTCCCCTTGGATATTGACCTCCTGGCTGGCTCACCAAGTAACTGTGGAGGGAAGTTTCCAAGACTTTGTTTGAACCTCAATCAACAGCTTCACATAATTCAGTGCAATGAGTTAGGAACCTGGCAAATGCACAATGCGCTATGGAGACCCAGAAATTGTTTGGTGTGTAAATTGTGCAATCTCCTCTTGTATACCCCAAATTACAGCCATGACCCTCTTTTCACGCCCATCCAACCACACACACGCACACACTCTACTTTCACAGTTTCTCACTCTAGCCACCCCTCCTTTGTTCTTCTCGTCTCTCTCAGTAGTCTCAATAATCTATGGCTTCATATCTAATAAAGCGAGCTGTTCTAAGGTTAAGATAACCTGAAATGTTCTCTTCTCATGCATTCCATTTGGGTGAGGCATCTTTTTGCAGAGCACAGCAAATTTAATAACAGTTTCACATAGGCAAAGTTCTTGGCAATAGCACATCTGACCCTCTGTCTGACATTTTACAACAGCAAGATGAGGTCCTGTGTCTTGTTAATCAAACTGATTTTCAACTGTTACAAAAACCTTTACATATCAATTTATTTTCTTGTGCAAAACTAAACTTCCACACAATTTATATTTTTATTTAAAAAACTTCCACATTTCCCCCTTTGAGACCCTTGGTCTCACTTTGCAGGTCATCAGTGTGTGTGTGTGTGTACAGTGCCCCCTTAAAGTCTACACCCTGCCTAAAAAGAAATCACCTTTTGTTGCCTTACAGCCTGAAATTAAAACATATGAAATCAGACTTTTCCACCTTTATTTGCACATTTTACCCTACAACTTCCAAGTGAAAAAAAATTCTCAAAATGTCTGATGTGTCTACACCCCGCTGAGTTAGTACTTGGTAGAGGCACCCTTTGCTTGAATAAAGTATATATATAACTTTTTCAGTAATATTCCAATGTAGTATAAATTATACATTAAAAATGGACAATAACATTCTTGTTAAATTCAATTAGTATTGTGCTTAGCATGAGTGCGCATATCTTCTTGATTTGTAATATGGTACATGTGTGCTGGTCACCTCCAATTGGGCAGTTTTATTTTTCCCAGTGTGTAAAACTCTTTGTCCCCCTCGTGTGGCTATTTGTGTCCCAGCATCTATTGTCTCTGCCAGCAACACACCTGCATGTAATCTATGTGACTGATTGTCCTTGTGTGCAATGCAATGGCTGCTGTACGTTGGCTAGCACTGTGTTTAATCTGTGGGTGTGCTCGTATTGAGAAAAGGCTCCAATCAGGACTTTGATCAACTACAATTCTTTTACAAATTGAACATTGAAATGTTTCTCCTCCTAGAAAATACTCCTGTTTTATATTTTTATTTCCCACATGCATAACTTTACATTTAGCAATATTGAATGTCATCTGCCACGTTTATGCCCATTCTTGGATTTTGTTTAAATCATCTTGGATAACTTTAGTCAATTCCAAGGAGGGAAGTTTCCAAGACTTCGTTTGAACCTCGATCAACAGCTTCAAATAATTCAGTGCAATGGTTTAAAAAAAATAAAAAACAGAAACACAGGCTCAAACCTGAAGACATGTAACCCTTAAGGCCTTAAGGCCGGCCTCTGCTTTCAGTCAAATTGAGCCACTTTGGGGGCCTTTTTTTTTCTACTACACAAATTGCAAAACTTTTAAATGTGTTGTCACAAAAGAAAAAAAAAAAACTTTGCACAACGCACTACAAGGACTGTGTGCATGCTTTGTGGTTTTGCTGAATCCGAGGCAATGTCAATGAAATAAACAATAAGACCACCACCCATTCCAGACCTATGTACAACTGAAAAAATCTTTATAAGTTAGTGAGATGATTGTAAAAAACTACTAGCAGACGCTGACCGTTTCTACTACTAATAAAGCCTCGTTTTCATCACAACTTCCCTCCCACACATTTTAATGTATCATTAGCATTGTCATGTTTTTTCCATTAGGCCACGTGAAAATTTAAAAGACTGTTGCACCGTTCATATACCATTCCAGGCCCCCTTACTGCAAGCAGCGCTGTACTACATTTACATTTGACATTTTAGGCATTTAGCAGACACTCTTATCCAGAGCGACTTACAAAAAGTGCATTAATACATGGTAAGATCAATCATAGTCCATGCAAGAGATCAGTGTAGTAATACAGTAATAGACAATTGGTGGCAGCTGCACACCGTACCTGTAACACAGAAGGAAAAGTTAGATTTGGACAGTCATCAACATAGATACATATTACAAAATGCAGTATTAAACATGAAAGCAGTGGTGATGACAATTCATAGAAATGTACAGAGTCAGTGGTAGTGGATACATGGTAAGATTATGGTTAGTGCAAGAGATCAGTGTAGTAACACTGCAATAGACATCATTGTTGGCAGTTGCACACCATACCTGTAACACAGGGGAAGAATAGTTAGTGGGTTTTTTTAAATTACATTTTTAAACATGTAAAAAGTGGTGATGGCACAGTCAATGAATGTATATAATCAACGGTAGTGTAGTCTGGAGAGGTGGGTTTCTAGTCTGTTGCGGAAGATGGCCAGTGACCAAGTGCGGAAGATCATTCCACCACCAGAGGGGTCAGGACAGAGAAGAGGCGAGACCGCGAACTCCGGGTGAATATTAGGGGGCTGTCACCGTTTTGACTTTTCTCCCAGAATCCTTTGCTGTGCATCCCTATTCTCCAGGCCTACAGTAGGATGTTGGATGGAGAGCAAAATATTTCATTGCAGATGAAAAAAAATGAAAAAAAAGTGAAATGCCTCTTTAGATTGTAAACACACTGCGATGCAAATGAGTATGTCTGTCGATGTGACAGCTTTACAGATTGAGCTTGTGTTTCCATTTTATAGAGTGAGGAAACAGATGGTGTGTCAATAAAATTGCAACAAGGAGAATCGCGTGTGTGTGTTTCAGCCACAGCCATTCGCACTTTCCATGCGAAAACACACACACCATTATTAACAAAACATTTATTCCAGGGAAATAACTCTTTCCCAGAGAGAATTACATATATGGTTCATATTTCCTATGAAATGTTTCTATTTCGCTCATTTGTTCCCCCGATAAGAAGACATTATGTTATTAATTGGAAAACCACACACAGTGCTATTTATATTAGTCACATAAATCATGAATCGCTTTTGCGGAATATTGGCACTGGCGTTCAGAACATGAAAATTCTGAATATGATTAAAATAAATCTGAATATACTTGTGTCAGAGTGTAATCGTGGATTACCAATAAGAACATCAAATCATCTAATGAAATGGTAAATGAATATTACATTTGAACAGCTCATTTATAACTCCTGTATTTTCATGAATCTGCACGTATTATTGTGAACCCCAAATATACATACAAGGCATATTCCTAGGCTATTTATGATCATTTTCAATATTTTTACTTTGAGAGTGAAAACCTTTTTTTGCTTTCGACCAGCATTACTGTAAGTTGAACTAGTTCCATTATTGAACTGTTTATAGGACAATTTAAATGCAAGTCCAATTCTGTAGCCACAAAGCCACACTGCCCTCAGGATATACAGCTAATGGGTTCCGGGCCTGTAACTTGTATGCTATTGAATTCGGAGAAACTGTGGAAGCACAAAATGGGGCCTGTGATAGTGTAGCGGTCTAACGCACCCATATTGACTGGTTCTTTATGGGTGTGAGCTACCTACTGCAGTCACGGTTTGAAACCCGATTGCGCCAGGCCGGCCCTGGCCAGGAGCCCCTGTGATTGGCTGTCCGCCATAGGGAGGGGGGAGGGGGAGGGATTGCCAGCACAAGCTCGCCGAGAATTATGAAGGGTGTCTCTAGAAAGATCCTCTCAGAGAAGGTGGATCATTGCCGGCCTCAGGGGAATTAGCCTGCCCTGTAGTGACGGGTGGCGAGTTCATGGGGGAGGGTGAATTGAAAGAAATAGAGGGTATAATTGGCTATCAAATTGGGAGAAAAACAGGAAAAAATCAGAAACAAACAAACAAACAAGCAAAAAAGAATACAACAGAAGTGCCCCAACTTGGGTCTAAACCCTGCAACCTTCTGGTTTCGCTATCTGGGACGCTATTTTGCCCGATATGTCCTCACGAGCATTGTCCTTGCTTTGGTGATCTCAGACAGCCTTAAATGAAGTTAATTCTTTTCAGAAGAGGGGTCATATTGTGCTTATTGAGTTTCAACCGGATTAATGTTGACAGCAGCAGTTGACAGTAGCACAGAGATTTTCACAAAATTCCAGCTGGATTTGCTAAGCTAGTCTTGAACAGCAGCACAAATAAAATCTAAGAGCGCCAACATGTCGTCTGCTGCCTAATTGTTTCCTCATTATTATTATTATTAGTAGTAGTAGTAGTAGTATTACCAGATTGAACACATTGCTTAGGCTATACGTAATGGTTTGCACAATAAAGTTATTAATAAATTAAAACAACATAAGCTAGGGTACTTGTGGAAAACAAAACAAAAACACACATTGGTTTTCCAAAACTACCCCAATTAGCATAATTGACACATCCTTGAAATTAATTTAATACATATTATGGTTCCACGCGTGTAAAACATTTCGGTCAATCTATAGGCTATAAAATGTCCAATAATGCAGTGTTTTGCAAGAGGACGAATGGCAGCATTGTCACTTCTTGAAGATATCGCCAACTGCGCAATAAGAAGGGAACGAGTTATTCGAGATTTTGACCTCAGTTTTAATCAGACCACTTTTTCTTTACGTCCTTCAGGGACCTTTGCTGCCCCCCCACCTCGTTCACAGCCTGGGCTACAGACTGCCAGGCCACGTTATTGGCTTTACTGGTAAAGCCACTGGAAAGACTCACAAACAGCGTCCCTGCACGCATCTGCACCTCCGCCAACAGGACCTCGATTTCGGCCTCGCTAAAATTATTTTTCTTGCAGCTCGCCATTGTCAAGTAGAGGATTTGTGTTTTGATTCGAGCTCCTTTATATGCTAATGATATTAATTAGGGGGTGTTTACAAGGCGGAGATCTAAAACCATTCAGCTACGCACAATTTCAAGATCATTTGTGATTTAGAGATTTCACATCTGGGGGAGTGGCGTATGCACGTTTTTTTGTGCGTACGTTCAGTTTCTCTGAATCACACTTACACACATTTCAGAAATGATCTTAGATTAAATGTAGGATGGTTTCTACGCAATTTTTTATAAATGAGGCCCCAGATCCGTTCCTACCTGTTAGAATAACCAATTTTGATGGATGGAGGTTGAAAGAATATGAATATGTCTGTTTTCATATCATGCATAATGATACCAAGCATTATCATGTGACTGCGATTTGTACATATTTCATTCACTGCACCTCATCCAGGTGTGTACATGTACAGTCAGGTCCATAAGTCTTTGGACAGTGACACCATTTTCATCATTTTGGCTCTGTACGCCAACAAAATGGATTTGAAATGAAACAATCAAGATGTGCTTTAAGTGTAGACTGTCAGCTTTAATTTAAGGGTTTCGTCAAAAATATTGTATGAACTGTGTAAGAATTACAACCATTTTTATACATAGCCCCACCGCCCCCCCAATTTTAGAGGCTCAAAAGTAATTGGACAAACTAACTTAATCATAAATTAAATTGTTATTTTTAATACTTGGTTGCAAATCCTTTGCAGTCAATGACTGTCTGAAGTCTGGAACCCATAGACATCACCAGACGCTGGGTTTCTTCCCTGGTGATGCTCTGCCAGGCCTTTACTGCCGCTGTCTTCAGTTCCTGCTTGTTCTTGGGGAATTTTGCCTTCAGTTTTGCCTTCAGCAAGTGAAATGCATGCTCAATTGGATTCAGGTCAGGTGATTGACTTGGCCATTGCAGAAAATTCCACTTCTTTGCCTTAAAAAAGTATTGGGTTGCTTTCGCAGTATGCTTCGGGTCATTGTCCATCTGCACTGTGAAGTACCGTCCAATGAGTTTTGAAGCATTTGGCTGAATCTGAGCAGATAATATACGACTATACACTTCAGAATTCATCCTGCTGCTTTTGTCAGCAGTCACATCATCAATAAATACAAGGGAACCAGTTCCATTGGCAGCCATACATGCCCACGCCATAACACTTCCTCCACCATGCTTCACAGATGAGGTGGTATGCTTCGGATCATGAGCAGTTCCTTGCCTTCTCCATACTCTTCTCTTGTATCATTCTGGTACAAGTTGATCTTTGTCTCATCTGTCCATAGGATGTTGTTCCAGAACTGTACAGGCTTTTTAGATGTTTTTTGGCAAACTCTAATCTGGTCTTCCTGTTTTTGAGGCTTACCAATGGTTTACATCTTGTGGTAAACCCTCTGTATTTACTCTGGTGAAGTCTTCTCTTGATCGTTGACTTTGACACAGATACGCCTACCTCCTGGAGGGTGTTCTTGATCTGGCTAACTGTTGTGAAGGGGTTTTTCTTCACCAGGAAAATAATTATTCTATCATCCACCACAGTTTTTTTCCATGGTCTTCCGGGCCTTTTGGTGTTCCTGAGCTCACCAGTGTGTTCTTTCTTTTTAAGAATATAGCAAATAGTTGATTTGGCCACACCTAATGTTTTTGCTATTTCTGATGGGTTTGTTTAGATTTTTCAACCTAATGATGGCTTGCTTCACTGGTAGTGACAGCTCTTTGGACTTCATATTGAGAGTTAACAGCAACAGAATCCAAATGCAAATGCCACACTTGAAATCAACTCTAATCAACTCTAGACCTTTTATCTGCTTACTTGTAAATGAAATAATGACATAATAACACACACCTGGCCATGGAACAGCCAAGCAGCCAATTGACCCTTCGCTAAACCACGCCCCCCTTAGTTATTGTTGCTATGTACGTCAAGCTTTCGGAGCCAGCATGGCGCTCCCACTGTCACTAACTGCACTCCCTGGAGAAATATTGTCCAATTTTTGGAAAATAGAAAAAGCGATTTCATATAGAAGCAGACAGAAGGGTATACAATATGCATTTGAAGGTTATATTCAAGATATTACACTGACTCAGCAACAAAATGACGTAAAAAAAATTAAGATAGAAGCGAAAGCCTACAGATCAGAGTAAAACTGAACCACCGCATCACCGGGCGATTGAGACAGAGGACAACGACATTAAGTTACACTGTTCCTGTAAAGCTGGGTAGGTCTCTATTCACTATTACAATCATTAAAAAGCAAAAGCAGTAGGCCTATATAACGTTACATTCAGTAGTAAGTTAGCTAGCATTAGCTAACTAACGTAACATTAGTAGCCTATAGTGTGCTGTAACGACATTACTCTGGTTAGCTCCACAGGTAGCTCCATACCCTGGACCTCTGTAAAGCAAAAAATATCAGCAGTGTGTCAGCCCAGTCTTCCACAAGATTTGGGTACTCGGGACTGGGCTTCCCATTTGACAAAGTGCTGAAATAGTAATGAAAAAATAGTATTACATTTTGACATCAAGGTAACGTTACCCACTTGGTTTTCTAGAGCTTGACTGTAACATCTTAACGTTAGCAAGCTGTCTGGATCACGAATAACAAAGCTAACATTTAGTCTAACTTTACCAACGTTGCAACCCGGAGCTGTATATCCAGACCGTAACCACGTTAGCTTAGCTGGCTAACACTTTTCAGGATTTTATTTAGGTTTTATAAAGGGAAAAAAACGTATATCTCCTTCAAACCTCTCTGGGTAACGAGTGTCACTGTTACACGTGCCCCAGGCACAACGTTTAACCATAATTTGCTAAAAATCCGCAAAACCAGCTCGAAAATGAAGAAAATTTCTAATTTTTGCGTGAAAGTGAATGGAAGGCAGCCAAACACTGTCGGAGGCTCTGTCGGAGTATGTAAAACACGGCGCTGTGATTGGCCAGTTTGCGTTTTTGGGCGTGGTTTAGGGAAGGGTCAATTGTCCAATTACTTTTGGTCCCTTAAAAAGGGGGGGACCACATATAAACAGTGCTGTAATTCCTACACCGTTCACCCGATTTGGATGTAAATACTCTCAAATTAAAGCTAAAAGTCTGTACATATTTCATCTCCATTATGCTGTGGTAGACAGCTAAAATAACAATAACTTTGTCAATGACCAAATATTTATGGACCTGACTGTATGTCTGTCACTTTGGATGGAAATAAATGATCCATTTTACACAATGAATATGTTGTTTACCTGTAAGAGTGTTTCCGTGGATTGCTAACTATATAGTTGCTAGCTGTAAATTGCAAGACGACTATTATACAATTATTTTTTACAGTTATGACATCTGATACACTGACTGTCCCATCCCTCCGGGCCCCAGGCAGCTGCTCCTCGCGGTCTCACGTCTTCTCTTTCCTGACCCCTTGTGGAACGATCTTCCGCACACTGTCAGGACCGCGGAATCACTGGCCATCTTCTGCAAGAGACTCAAAACCCACCACTTCAGACTCCACTACCACTGATTCTGTACATTAACTAATTGTCATCACCACTGTCTACGTACATGTTTAATACTGTATTTTGTATTTGTTTAATATTGTTAAAAAAAGAAAAATTTACTAACCTTTTCTCTCCCTGTGTTACAGGTATGGTGTGCAGCTGCCAACAATGATGTCTACTGCTGTATTACTACACTGATCTCTTGCGCGAGAAATGATTGATCATACCATGTATAAATGCACATCTTGTAAGTCGCTCTGGATAAGAGCATCTGCTAAATGCTTAAAATGTAAAATGTAAATGTAATTTGCTCCTTTAACAAGCTGATAATATAAGCAGGTGTTGTTCCCAGTGTGATTCACATCTTTGCGAACAACACAGCGAGCTAGTTTTGGACTGCTCAGACTGCTCATACCTGCGAATGCCCACGCAGAGAGAAAGAGTCCCATCTGAGATGTACCTGAAGTTGGGCTTATGGAAACTCGCCTTGTTTGTATTTACCTAGGTGAGAGGTACCCCTTGTGAATAGAACAACATTGTGCGGTCAGAAATGTGTTGATTGATTGATTGAATTTATTTGAAAGAATGTTAAAATACATATATAGCTTCACCCCATTTGGGCTGCGATACATCCATTAAAACCACTCTAACAAGGATAAAAACACAAAAAAGCCTTCCGACTTATTTCCATTGTGGTCCTCTTCATTGTGGTCAGAAATGTGTCTGTGGTTGTTTCTTACTGAAACTTGACAAAGGCCCGGAACCACTCAACACTCCTTATCTTTGGCTCTCAATTACATGCAAAAAAGTAAAACAAGGCCAAAGTGACTGTATTTAAATGATATGAAAACCTGTGGGCTGAAATACAGGGACGTGAAAAAATAGGCACAAATAAGTGAGGTCTATGAATCATTCACAGAGAGACAGACAGACGTACAGATGGATAGACTACTCTGTGGGTGTATGCTAATTTTCACATTTGTATGAACGTACAGTATCGTAACACAGAGGTGCTTTCTAATGTCTAGATTGAATTATGCATTATACTGCACGTGTCATGCACTATTGTTATCTCGTGACACAATATCTGCTGAGTGCAGGCTACTGTCATGTACTCACAACGGCTGCAACATGAATACTTTATTTTTGTCAAAAGTAAACCACGCATCACATCCTTTAATCCCCCCTTTTTTTTTTTTAAGAAAAGAAAAGTATAATCTCAGACAGAGCATTAACTCGACAAGAACTGACTCTTAATTGATCAGTTAGAACGGTTTAAAAAAAAAAACCCGGGAAAAGGCATCACTTCGATTCCAGCTGTAGCTATTTTAGCAGATTGGCCTGTCACTGATTCACACAGAGAGCCTCGCAGCACCATTAGCGTGTATAAATAATGTACAGCTTCTCCTGTGCTACTCAGCTAAGTGCCTTGCAAGCCGCGGGTTCCCCGTGTCAGGTATTCGATAGATTAGCGCAAGATTTATTTTAAGTCCATAAAGCGTCGTGTTCCTGACAGCTTTTCTGAGGGGATTGAGTGTTGCACGCAGCACCGTACCTGGACGTCTTCATTTGTATCTCGCGATGAGCAAAGATAGGGCTGACACAGCTACTGTGTGTCAGGGGTTCGTTAAATATTTAATTTCCCTGCGCTTACACTTTTCACGTGATCCTGATTTGAAAAAAAAGTTTAAATGACAAAAGTAATATAAAAAGAACTACACGGGCCGGGGGAATGCTTCCGGGTCTGAAAACCTTTTTAACCTAATGTCATTGGCCACGCGTTTATCATCACTGCAGAAAGGTAATTGAGAGAATTCACAAAAACACCCATATCATCCTTGGCCCAAATCAAACTGTGGGGGGGAGAGAGAGACACAGAGACAGAGTCTGAGAGAGAGAGGGAGAGAGAGACCGAGAAAGAGAGAGTGTGAGAGAGAGACCAAGAGGGAGAGAGACAGAGACAGAGAGAGACATTGAGAGAGAGAGAGAGAGAGAGAGAGAGACCAAGAGGGAGGGAGACAGAGGCAAAGACAGAGACAGAGAGAGACATTGAGAGAGAAAGAGAGAGAGAGAGATACTCATCATTACTGATCACCCTCTTCTAATGTGTTTTAACCCCTGGTCTGGCTCTCTCTCTCACATCCTCATGTGAATATTCACTGTGAGGGTTGCAAATCCTCACGTAATTTCATTGGTGTTACTTCCTTGCAGTTTTACTTCTCTGCTGGTCACACAGTCTCTGCCCCCGGCTTGCACACCATTGCATTGCTCCATACTAATGATGAGCAGATTTAATTAAACCGGGTGAGTGTGTGGGGGGAGAAAACGTATCAAGGAGAAAAAAAGATGTGATAACATTAATTTTGTAAAGCTGTGATATACAGTGGGTATTAAAAATATCTATATTCACCCCCTTTGGCATTTTTCACATTTTATTTTCTCTACCTGCTTTGCACATCTGGACACTGCAATTTTCGCCCATTCTTCTTTACAAAATTGCTGAAGCTCCATCAGGTTGGATGGGGACTGGTAGTGAACAGCAATTTTCAAATATTTCCACAGATTCTCAATGGGATTGAGGCCTGGGCTTTGACTGGGCCACTCCAGGACATTGATTTTGTTTGTTTTTAAACCACTCCAATGTGACTTTTGCTGTATGCTTTGGGTCATTGTCCTGTTGGAACATACTGTAAATCTTCTTCCAAGTCTCAGGTCTCTAGCAAAATGCAGGAGGTTTTCCTCCAAGATTTATCTCTATCTTTCTCCATCCATTTTGTCATGTATTTTGACAAGTTTTTCCGTCCCTGAAGCAGAGAATCATCCCCATAGCATTTTGGGATGATGCGCAGTGTTAGGCTTGGGCTAAACTTTGAGGCTAAAAAGTTTAATCTTGCTCCACTTGGTTTGAGAGTCTCCTACATGCCCTCTGGCACACTCTAGGCAAGATTTGATGTGAATTTTCTTCAACAATGGATTTATTTTTGCCACCCTCCTATAAAGCGCAGATTTGTGAAGCGCCCGGACTATTGTTGTCCCATGGACAGTTTCTCCCATGTCTGCCATGGAAGACTGTAACTCTGTCAGAGTTGCCATAGGCATCCGTAACAATTGTCCTTCTGTTTTGGAATGGATGCTCAATTTTGGAGGATGGCCTGGCCTGTTCTAGGCAAATTCACAGTTGTGCCATATTCTTTCCATTTCTTTATGATGGTGCTGCGGGGATATTCAAAGTCTTTGAAATTTTCTTGTATCCTTCTCCTGATTGGTGCTCTTGAATAACCTGTTCTCGGATTTGCTTTGAACGTTCTTTTGTTGTTTGACAAGTTTGGCTCTGTGTACTGGAGTTATGGTCAACGGCTTGGCGGGTTCCGTCTTGGAGGAGGCAGTTCATCACCTTTGTCACTGGCGGTCCCAGAGCTACGGTGGAAAGCTCACAGTACAAGGGGGGAATAGTTGACATGAAAAGAGGGTACAATTGGTGACAAAATTGGGAGAAAATGGGGAAAAATCTGAAACAAAATCTTGTTTATTATTATTTATTTTTTTATGATTAACTGAACATACAATCTCAATGACATCGCAATGAAGCCACTTTTTAGCCATTTGCTGTACAGCGTGTACAGTGAAACTACTGTGGAAATGTGTTTAAGAGGTAGGTCTATCTTAGAGGTTACAGGAGTTCACCAGCGTGACAGCACAGAACAAGAGTGAGGGTAATATCACAAAAGTACGCTTGTGCTTGTTCGTGTCACACGTTGACAACTTTAGCAGGTTTACACCATTCGTGCCCTGAGAGGAAACCTATACTCTCAGGAAATATCGTTTACACCGTTGGAGTGAAACACAAAAATGCTGAAGAATATCATACGACGTGAAGTTTATTTTTAAACGGTAAGCAGTTTTGGGGCCCAGCTGGCTCCACACATTGGCAAGGGTACACAAGCAGAATTGTATTTATTTAAAGCGTTTATTTGATCATCAGCCGCCATTATCAAGGGAAACGTTCACAGCTTACCTTTTCACCTGTTTATCTTCGGGGTCATCTTCCACCCTCCCCTGGGGCGGGTCTCTTGGGCGGACAGCCAATCGCTGCCCCCGATCGGCCAGGGCCGGTCTGGCGCAGTCAGGTTTCAAACCACGGCTGCAATACCCCCACCCACAATTTGAGTGTACAACCATGGTGGTGTCACGTGCATGTTTCCTAATTCAAATAATCATGCACTTCAGATTACATTTACCCGCAGGTACAATAGCGACATGCACACTTGGTATTTGAGCCCTGCAACCATCCCTGACTAAAACATCAGAATGCCATAATGAAACAATACCAATAGCTGTTTTTTTTTGACACAGTGGGTTGCAGTACACACAGTACAGTATGTGTGTTGTGGGTATGAAAAATTGTAGTTTTCCAACATAACCAGCATTATAAGACGTCATAGCAGTAACGTGTTTTTTAAATAGTCACGTTCAGAGCGCATATCTCAGATGACATCAAATGTTTGCTACTATTTTTTTTTTTTTTTTGCTTTTCGCTAGAGATTCACTTAATCATAGAGTATTATAGTCTTAATATATAATATCTTAAAGTTATTATAGAGATCACTATAGTTGTATGATTAGCATAGGAGATAATCGCATCCATTACTGACATAATCAGAACAAGGCAATGATACAGCAGCTCCCTAACTCCCATATATTATATAGGCCTATATATAAATACGTATATATTTTTTAAATCAGACTTTTTACTTCAGCGTGCTATTAAAAAAGCATCAAAGATTAAAGTTCTGTGATTGAAATGTAATTTTTCTATTATTTTTGTGCACAGGGCAATATTTATGAGGCCACTTTCTTGTTCGCATCTCACGTGGTGTTGCCAGAGAGCGCGCGGAACCGAACGTGACATTTCCTTTTAAATTTGATTACGCTTTCCCTTTGAACAAGCGCCAAGTCCTGCTTTGCCTCAAGAGCACTTCGCTTAATCGCCTCCCAAAAAAAACATTGTCTTTCATCTCAATTCCACTGTAACAGATTACACTCGGGCCTAATTGTTTTGCAAGGTAAAAAAAAGAAGAAAAAAAGAGAGAAAAATATGTTGATTTCTCCGCCAAATGAATTGATGTATTTGTGTGTGTACCCGTAGTAATATAGAAATCAAGATTTCTGCATGGGCTGATTTGCCCGCTGTTTTGCTTTTTTCCCCCCCATTAAAAAACCTGTAAAAGGCAGAGGAACAGATGGCTGCTGGCCTGTTCTGTCCTGCGTCTTCTCAACAAACTGCCACGCATCTCGTGCCTCCATTAATCTTCCCACACAATTCCGGTAGCGCACAACTATATTAAACAACTCGGGAGAGAACGAAACAAGCCAGCGCCAGCTGTCAGGAACTAAAAGACTGAGCTTTCAGTCCACAAAGTCTGGTCTCCCCGCTTTTAAAACGCTTCTGTAAAACAGCAAGGGAGGATAATTTAGCCTTGATCCTGGCCGACCTTATAAAAGTAGTATCCATAGTAGGGAGACTATAAATGGCCGTTACGGGGGGCAGCTGCAAACGCACACAACATCTGTTTCAAATACTAAAATAAGATAACTCTTAACTCTTACCCCACCCCACCCCCCTGCCTGGGGTATGGAAAATGGCCATCAATGGTGCTGGGATTAGTTACAGGGAGTTTGCACAGTAGGTGATGACTAAATAATTGTGTGTGTGTGTGTATGTGTGTGTGTGTGTGTGCATGTATGTGTGTGTGTGTGCATGTATGTGTGTGTGTGCGTGTGTGCATGTATGTGTGTGTGTATATGTATATATTTGTGTATGTGTGTGTGTGTGTGCATTAGGGCTGTGATGGTATGACATTTTCACGGTATGATAATCATACTACTCAATATCACGGTTTTCGGTATATCACGGTAACAGTTTTTAAGCAAAAAAAAAGTAGCACACAAAGTTTACAACTCTTTATTGTATGGCTCTTTGCAGATGTATAACCATTTTAATTGAAAAATAAAACAAAAAATGCAACTGAATATAGTTCGCTCCTTGTAATTTTTTAAGCAATTTAAATCATTCACTTTGCGAATTAAGAAACATTTTGCTTTATCACATTATCAGCTTATCGGATCTAGTACTATATTTAGCTACTCACTTTTTCCATTGTGGCATAACGTCAAGGATGACACTCACGCAGGTGGAATGCAGGGTTTGACGTGTTCCCTCCTCTGGCCATTACGTTTCCCACATTCTCTACAGATGGGAGATGTGTTCTCACAGGGCCGGCTCAAGGCACAGGCCATACAGGCAGCTGCCTAGGGCACCATGTTGGCTAGGGGCGCTAGGTCGCCCTCACAACAAACAAAAAAAATCGCTGGTGGCTGGTGGGCGCCCTCTTCTTTCCTCCCAATGAACAAATAAACAAAAAGAAATACACTTTGCACCCCTGTTCTGTTCCTCACACAATGTTTAATCTGGCCTGCACTTTGACAGAGATGCTGTTACTCAGGTGGGGGATACGATGCCTGGCTGCTTGCTGAAAGTGGGGGTTACGTGCGCGCATCACAGGCAAACCAAGAGACGTGCTGTCGCCTGTCGGGTCAAGGGCAGGTGACGGGGTCAGAGAGGCACGCACTACTGATGCAGTCAGGCAGAGAGCCAACATCAGCGCGACGCAAGATAGATATCAGATCGATGACAGATTTTATATTTGCACAATGGCACAATGGCACATGCCTTCAGGTGCGCAGGGGAGAAAACGGAGGAAGGAGGAGGAGGAAAAGAGAGCCCAATTAAGAGGTAGGCTATGTCATCAAAATGCAGTTTTGTTGTGTTTCTGTGTTATTGTAGGAGGCTAGGGAGCTAACTAGCTAAGTAATAAACAAGCTAATGCTAGCTAGATAATGCGATGCTAAGAGCTACTGCTAGACTCATACAGATTGAAGGATGAATTCATGCTGATGCTGAGTTACCCTCACGTTTTAGCTTGAAGCTTATTAGTACCCACCTGTAGTTATTACCGAAACTAGGCTACTACACCTGAATTGCAGAGTTGCAAAACCCTCATGCTTGCCTTGAGTCTCAAGCTTTATTATTAGGCTACCAAAATTAGTAGTAGGCTACAACATTACATCAGTGATAATAATGTGGCTAGCTATCCATACAAAATTGATTGAAGTTGTTTGTCCGACAGCTGCTTTTGCTTGTAATAGGCTAATAACTGTACCTGTCTGTACAGATACACTCAGCAAATTTTTGCAAAAGCCCCCAGACTTTGTTAACAATTGTGTTAAAAGTGAGTTTTCTTACCTGTTTAAATGAGACTTTGTTTGAGAAGTGATTTTATTTGAAAAAGAAAAAAAAAAAAATGGGGGGGGCACCCAAATGCCAATCTCACCTAGGGCACCAAAATGTGTAGAGCCGGCCCTGCGTTCTCAACAATAACACCATCTTTTTTTCTGAATCCAAAGTGAGTACACACGGATTAGCTTTTTTGGAGGATATAATTTGTCATTACAGACCGCCTCGGCATCGGAATCAGCGTCAGACATCGCAAACGACTGCAGATGGAGATTTATGCCGTGTAGCTAGCTAGCTAATACCCCTTTCACGCACAAAACCTGGGGTTGACACAGGATATTGAGCACGGATTCAACCCGCGTTTGACCCATTCAGACCACACTATGGACACGGGTAAATACCGGATCCTCGCCATTCACGAAAGACTCCGGGTTTACTTCAGTACAAGTCACTGCTGAACAGGGTTGTCATGTTTCGACATCATTAAAAGCAGACTTTGGTGTACTGCTTCTTCAACAGCTTAAGCTCTTCATAACTTACTTTTGAGAGCGACAGATGCCTCTTTCAGCAAGTAACCATGTAATATTGCCATACATAACAGTATATTTTATGCACCGTCATAAAATGTTTACAAATTGTGGAAAAAAAGGTATATATTTCTCCATATGTCACACAATACACTATCGGTCAAAAGTTTTAGAACACCCCCATTTTCCAGTTTTTACTGAAGTTTAAGAAGTTCAAGTCCAGTGAATTACCTGAAAAGGTACAAAGGTAAGCGGTAAACTGCCAGAGGTTAAAAAAAAAGTTTCAATATTCAAAATATCAATAAGTATTATCTTCCAAGATATTACCGGATACGGTGTATGAATTTCAATACCAACTACTAAATATACCAATACCAACTACAATATGTTCAATATGATTACATATGAACTCAAAAATAGCTTTACCAGATACTGTGTGACACCAAATGTTACCAAATGCTGTCAATATACCAAAAATACTAAATACAATACTCAATACGAACACAGGAAATATCAAAAATACAATCGGCCTTTTAAAATAAGAAAGTAAAGTGTCGAAAGAAAATAGTTTCCTTCTTTTTTTCCTCGCTTTTAGGTTGCAACTTTTTTTCTTTTACTATTGTTTTGGTACCAAAGTTCATCCGGGTAGTACCTGGGTAGTTTGGTTTTAGTTCAGAGATCTCAATAGCTTATCTGATCCGTGAAAAGTGAAGAGACCATTGAACAGCGATGCTGAGTGATTCACGGCGATCCTCGGCAGGGCTCCTCTGTGTTCACTGGCTCGCCATCTTGACTCGTTCATGTACTGACTCATGGGTACTCGAGTTTCAGACTTTCACAAAACAGCATAAAAGATGACTTGCTCTCGACAACTCTCTGGCTCATACTTGCGATGTCTTAGTGACACTTTAGTGGTGGTATGGTGTAGAATAAAGCCTTTTAATAACTCGAAAATACTTTTTAATATCAGGGTTTCTCTCTGTGAAATATTTAGTGCTGCTTCGCTCCTGTTAGTGCAGGGAAAAGAGAGCATCTCGTTACATGCGCGCTCCCTCTATTAATTGATGCGCATACGCTGTGATAAGTAATAGTAATCCTTACAATACAGGCAATGTTAAAGGGGGTTACATCCTCCCCTCCTGAACCTGTATGCGTCCCTGCATGTTCAAACTACTGACACTATTTCTGTGACATCAGATGACCTATGTAAGGAATGGTATCCAAGTCAAGGGCTTGTGTGAATGCTTTGTCTAATCCACTAAGAATGGAGTGCATTACTAGGACTAAGGGGTTGCCTAATGAGGGGTACGTCAATCTATCAGGGGCTGTTCTCTCTCTTGTCGACCTTCTTGTTTCAGGTTCTTCCAGGACTGATCTCAGCTGAACAGTAACGGGTTGGACCGATTCCTCTTCACCTGGCCTGTCACTGGGTAGTTCTGACTCATTTTCTTCACAGGTAGAACCCTCTGCTACTCCTGCGGTTTCCTCTGAACTTTGGGTTCCTGCGTGCTCCTGGTGCAGAGTGTCTTCTACTTCAGCTTCATCATTCGCAAGTAAGTTTTCTTCAATTTCAGGAATGACAGGTAAGGTTTGTACTTCAACTGCTTGCAGGTACGTATTCTTCAACCTCCATGGTAACAGGTAAGTTCTGTACTCCATCTCCGTTGAGGATTTTTCCTTCTTCTGGGTCTTTTGGTTGGAAAACCTCAGCAGCAGGGTTCAAGTTGGATACTTCCTGACTTATCTCTATTGGTTCATCTTGTACTGCTGGTTCGGGTTGAGGTATACCTGTTTCACAACTACTTCCTCCAGCGGTCTGTACTCAGGAAAATAGAACTTCCTGAGTATCTGACATTAGATCCATTTTGTCCTAACTTTCCAATTCTTGACTATCCTGAAACTCGTGGGGTTCAGTGACTTGTTCTTGAAGGTGATCTTCAATGTCCGTAGAGGACAGGAATCCACAGGGCAGGAGTAAGTCATGGTGCAATGTCTTTTGTGGACCATCCAATGTTTCAAGTGCAATGACATACACTGGCGAATCACCAATCTGTTTCACTGCCTTGTAGATAGTTTGGCTCCACCGATCTTATGTTTTCCTCTAAGTCCAACGTTATGGACGAGTACTTTGTCTCCTGCTTCTAGGATTGATTTACGTACCTTGCTGTCGTAGCATACTTTGTTCCTTAGAGCAGTCTTCTTGCTTTGCTCAATAGCAAGTTTGTAGCTCTCTTGCAAGCTGTCTCTCAGTTTCTTGACATATTCTGAATGAGTTGCTTTGCTCCATCCTTCTGGTCTTAGCCCAAAAGCTATGTCAATGGGAAGACTAGTCCTGTTAAACCTTTCCACGGGATTGCCCCTTGGGTGGTAAGGGCTTGTCCTTGTCTTTTTGATTCCAAGCAGCTGACACAGCTCCTTAATTAAGGCAGACTTGAAGTCACATCCTTAGTTGCGTAAGTAAAGAAGTTGCTCCATAATGCCTTCGTAACAGTCTTCGCTCGTTGGTCTGCGGTGGGAACAGCAACAGCAGACTTCGTAAAATGGTCGGTAATGACTAATATATCCTTTGTCCCTCGACCATCAGGCTCCAGGGAGAGGTAGTCTATGCACATTAACTCCAAGGGTCGACTGATCCTGATGTTAACAAGTGGAGCACTCTTGCCAGCTTTAGCTTTTCGTCTGATGCATTGTTCACACGTTCGGATCTTCTCATCAATGTCCATAGACATCCTTGGCTAATAGAACCTAGTTCAAACTAGGTCCATGGTTCTGTCTGTCCCAAGGTGGCCAACTGAATCATGCAGACATTCAAGAGCCATCTTTCGGTAGCTTCTTGGAAGAATGAGTTGGAAGAATGGCTCTCCTCTCACCATTTGTCTTCTGCAGAGGACATCGTTGTTCAGCACAAGTTGATCTCTGAGCCTCAACATTAGCTGGACTTCTCTCCCTTCACATTGTCTGACCTGGTGGGTAGTAGTCTTCTGTGGCTGATGGCAGCTGTAAATATTTCTGACACACAGCTTTCACTGCTTCCTTTGAGAATGTGGGCTCACTTCCTTCTTTCATGAATTTACCAATGATCTGCTGGACTCTGTTGTCTTCAGCTTGAGCTCTCAGGTCAGGCTCTTCGAAGGTTGACAAGGCAGCTAGCTATCGATGTCCGGCTGTGTCTAGTTTGGCAGACGTCAGAACATATGTCAGCGGATTATTATCCATCATAACAGTGAACTCCGCTCCGTAGAGATAGTCAAATAATTTATCCGTGACGGGCCACTTCAGAGTGAGGAACTCTAACTTGCGTGTGGGGTACCATCGCTCACAATTTCACAATCCTCTGCTTGCATATGCGATGACTCTAGCTCGGCCTTCTTGTTCCTGATAGAGTGCTGCTCCTACTTTTCAGCGAATGGCTCCTTCCAGTCAAGACCATGTAGGGACTGCACATTCCATCATGAAATTATATATTTGAAATGCAATTTCAGTTTATATAATTTTGAGTGCTTAGTTCCTCCACCACATATCCAACCTCCTGACACAGTTATACAACGCACAAAGGAATCCTGATGATGTCATTCAGTCCCGCCTACACGTACAGTGACGATACTGTAAAAGCGGAAATGCGTATCTCAAGGCAACATATAAAATCAGAGAACACTCGCTCTGTCCCTCTGGTTTTTCCCTGCTCTGTTCTGTCCTTCCATCACCAGGATCTTGCGTCCCTCTCCCTCAGGATCGCCTAACAAGATGCCTGTGAAGACACGCGCGAAACACGTTCTCTGAACAGCAGTGGAATCCACAGAGCGCTGATTCCACAAATTTAGCTGCAAGCAACGCTAATTCGTGAAGAGCTGTGAAAGAATACAGCTAACAGTATCGGACATTTGAGTGAACACAGAAGCAGCCAGCTCTCTTCATTCAAAATCTCAGATAATCAACTTCGCGCCCTGGAAAACTACCCAGAGACTTCACTTCAAATGTGAACATTTGCGAGACACACCGCAAAGACATCGGACCCGAAGACGGCGCGACCAGATTTCCATGTCTCCTCCGAACCCGAAACGCATGGAACCCCGCCGACCGCGGAGCAAACGAAACAATAGTAAGGCTGTAATAATCTGGGCATAGCAATTAGCAACAAACTGTTTGTTCTTTACTGACTGTACAAACTGTTGGTACTGTACTGCTGTAAAATGTATCATAGTTCATGATTGTGTACAATAGCTTTTACCATTGTTTTTGTAGCTATAATAGCTGCCCACTGACTGCCTGTGTTAGTGATAAAATACACCACACATAGACCCAGGTCTTGCATGTATTGTTATCTACTAACCCGGCATTCCGATCTCAAAATACGCAATAACGCCACAGTTATTCTGGTATGCACGCAGTAAGCGCCATCTTTTATTTCACCTCGGTTCCAACCTAGATTCAAACTTCCCTCCATCTTGTTTCTCCATCTTGTTTCTTTGTTCTTGATGCCCACGTGTCAGGAACGGTGTCGGAAAACCAGGCGCGGACCCAGAAATGCAATAATATATTTTATTGCATAAACAACAGGCGATGGTCAAACAGGGGTAATCAGGGCAATGCAGGGATCCAAAGAATGGTCAGGGACAGGCAGAGTTCGTTCCGGGCTTCAGGGGTATCAGGGGCAGGCAAGGCGTAGTCAGTGGGCAGGCGAAGGTCGAAAACGTGAAAGCAGTCCAGGGAACACAGGGAGGAGCGGGGAACACTGGAGCACAAGCACGAACACAAACACGATGAAACAAAACGCGGGGAAACAGAGAAAACGCTGGAGTAGTGTAAGCATACGCAAAGCACAAGACAATCTGGCAACGAACATGGGAAAACACACAGCTTAAATACATTGACATAACGAGAAACAATCAGGAATAAACATGAATGCAGCTGACTGCAATCAGACACATGAGGAATTAAGTGAAAACGATAATACAATAACGAGACAATCAGGAAATGAACATGGAAACGAACAGCTAACTACATCAGACATAACGAGAAACAATCAGGAATTAACAGGAATGCAGCTAACTGCAATCAGACACATGAGGAACAGGTGAAAACGATAATACAATGACAAGACTGGGAACAGGTAAGTGAAAGTGAAAACACGGACCAGACAACCAGGAAAACATGGAATAAATGAAAACACCTAATTACGGGGAACACGAACACGAGACGTGACAGTACCCCCCCCCCCCTCCTAGGGACGCCACCTGGCGGATCACCAACCTGTACCGGATGCCGACGCAGGAATTCCTGGATTAGGGAGGGGTCGACGATATGTCTCTCGGGCACCCAACTGCGTTCCTCGGGACCGTACCCCTCCCAATCCACCTGAAATTGGCGACCACGGCCCCTGCGTCGGACATCCAACAGGCGGCAAACGGTGTAGACTGGGCCCCCTTCGATGAGCCAGGGGGGAGGTGGGGTGCGGACAGGAGGGCTAAAACGAGAGACAACATAAGGTTTTAGACGAGACACGTGAAACACTGGATGGATGCGGCGTAGGGGAGGAGGGAGGCGCAACTGTATGGCCGAGGGGGTTATAACACGAATAATGGGGTAGGGACCAATAAATCTAGGGGATAATTTTTTACAAGAGCCCCGCAAGGGAATGTCTTTGGCAGAGAGCCAAACCTTCTGGCCGACCCTGTAGCGAGGGGCAGGGCGGCGGCGGCGGTCGGCCTGGCTCTTCATAGCCGAGACGTGGCAAAGCAGGGTGGCACGTGCTCTCCACCATGTACTCCGGGCTCTACTGATGAAGGCCTTGGCAGATGGCACCTCCACCTCCTTCTCCTCCTCCGGGAACAGAGGAGGTTGGTACCCCAGACAGCATTGGAATGGAGAGATGCCGGTGGAGGAAACGGGAAGGGAATTGTGGGCATACTCTACCCAGGGCAGGGAGCGTGACCAGGTAGCCGGAGTTTGTTCGACCAGACAGCGCAGTCCCTTCCCCAGCTCCTGGTTATAGCGCTCCGTCTGGCCATTGGTCTCTGGGTGGAACCCAGAGGACAGGTTGGGCTTGGCGCCAATCAGAGAGCAGAATGCTCTCCAGAACCCGCTGGAAAACTGGGGACCCCGGTCCGAGGTCATCTCCTGCGGCAATCCGTGGAGGCGAAAAACATGTCTCACCATGAGCTCTGCGGTCTCCTTAGCAGAGGGGAGTTTAGGCAGTGGGATGAAATGCACGCTCTTGGAAAACCAGTCTACCACCGTAAGGATGATTGTGTTACCTTCTGATGGTGGTAGACCAGTCACAAAGTCTAGGGCGACGTGGGACCATGGGCGTCGTGGAACCTCCAAGGGTTGAAGGAGACCGCTGGGGCGAGCATTGGAGGTCTTGGACCGAGCACAGGGCACACAGGCTGCCACAAATCTGGCCGTGTCGTCCTTCATGGTGGGCCACCAAAATCTACGGGACAAAAATGCTAGGGTGCGTGAAACACCGGGGTGACAGGCCATCGGGGAAGAGTGAGCCCACTCCAGCACCTGGGATCGGATGGTCTCTGGCACGAACAGGCGGTTGGCCGGCGTATCCCTGGGAGTCCGTGTGGTGTGGAGTGCATCTTCCACCATCCGAACAATATCAAACACAGCTGCTGCTACCACGCAGCTGGACGGCAGGATCGGCTCCGGATTGCTCTCCTCTTCCGGAGAGGCATAGATCCGGGATAAGGCGTCAGGCTTGGCGTTTTTGGAACCTGGGCGAAAAGATAGGGTAAAAACAAAACGGGCAAAAAATAGAGACCACCTGGCTTGACGAGGATTAAGGCGTTGAGCCGAGTGGAGGTATTCCAGGTTACGGTGATCCGTCCAGACCAGGAATGGCACAGCAGCCCCCTCTAGCCTATGTCTATGTCTCCACTCCTCAAATGCTAGTTTAATGGCTAAGAGTTCTCGGTCACCTATGCTATAATTCCTCTCAGTAGTGGAAAGGTGGTGTGAGAAAAAAGCGCACGGGTGTACCTTGTTATCAAGGGCTCTCTGGGAAAGGATCGCCCCTGTCCCAGAATCAGAGGCATCCACCTCCACAATGAACTGACGTGCAGGATCCGGGAGTGCGAGGACAGGAGCTGACGTGAATTGAGATTTTAGTTTCTCGAAGGCCATCTGGGCATCAGGGTTCCATCTAAAACAGATCTTGGTAGATGTTAGAGTGATTAGCGGTGTGGCGACCGTGCTGTAATTACGGACAAACCTACGGTAAAAGTTTGCAAACCCAAGGAAACGTTGAAGTTGTTTGCGATCAGTGGGTACGGGCCATTCCTGTACCGCCTGCACCTTGGTGGCCTTTATCATCACCTCCAGATGGCCTCGGGAGATGATAAAACCTAAAAACTGAACAGAATCTTTATGGAATTCACATTTTTCAGCTTTTATAAACAATTGATTCTCAAGTAGTCTCTGGATAACTCGGCGTACATGCTGTACGTGTTCCTCGATGGTTTTAGAAAAAATAAGAATGTCATCAAGGTAGACATAGACGAACCGGGACAACATGTCCCGGAGTACATCGTTCACTAATCCCTGGAAGACGGCAGGGGCATTGGTGAGTCCGAATGGCATGGCCAGGTACTCATAATGGCCAGTGTGGGTGTTGAAAGCGGTCTTCCATTCGTCCCCCTCCCGAATCCGGACCAGGTGGTAGGCGTTGCGGAGATCTAGTTTGGTGAAGAATCTCCCCTCCTGGAGATTGTCGAATGCCGATGACATTAATGGGAGTGGGTAGCGGTTCTTCACAGTGATGGCATTGAGACCCCAGTAATCAATACAGGGACGCAGGGTTCCATCCCTCTTAACAAAAAAGAACCCAGCACCAGCAGGGGATGACGAGGGGTGGATGATTCCGGATGATAATGATGTGGAGATGTATTCCTCCATGACTTTGTTCTCTGGGACAGACAATGAGTATAGGTGGCCTCTGGAAGGAGTTGAACCAGGAAGTAGGTCGATAGGGCAGTCGTAGGCGCGATGAGGTGGTAACGTGCAGGCACGGGACTTGCTGAAAGCCTGACCAAGGTCGTGATATTCGGAAGGCACGAGTGACAGGTCGACCGGGATCTCTCTAGCCACGGGCGCGGAGTCTCCAGGGGTGGTCGCGGAACGTAGGCATGACTTATGACAGAAAGGGCTCCATTCCCGGATGTGTCCAGTCATCCAGTCAATACTGGGATTGTGGGTCGCCAGCCAGGGTCCGCCAAGCACCAGTGGAGCATGGGGAGACTCCATAAGACAGAAGGCCAGTCTCTCCCTGTGATTTCCGGAAACAAGCAGCTCCAAGAGGCGTACCTGTCAGGGTCTTGGTTTGGAGAGGTGTCGCTAGCCGAGACACCGGAACTCCCATGCGATGAACCAGGGTAGGGCAGATGAGATTAGTGTCAGCCCCCGAGTCAATCAAGGCCTGCACCGGAAACTGCTCTCCTTGCCAGGAGAGGACGACGGGGAGAACCCTCTCGGAGAGACCGTGCATGAAGGCATCGTAGGTGGCCACGGCATTCCATCCTGCTGAGGCAGCCAGGGTCCGGAACTCAATGGAGTAGTCCGAGACGGATTGTTCTCCCTGGCGAAGCTGAAGCAGTTGACGGGCAGCCGCCCATCCAATCGAGGACCGGTCGAAAACCCTTCTCATCTCCACCGCAAAGGATGAGAAGGTCGTGAGAGCAGGATGTCCGTTCTCCCAGAGGGAGGTCCCCCACAGTCGAGCTTTTTCCCCAAGGAGCGTGATAACATAAGCTACCCTTGCTCTTTTCGTGGGAAACGAGGAGGGCTGTAGTTCCAACACCAGGGAGCACTGACTGAGAAAAGCCCGACAGGAGTTGGGGTCGCCCAGGTAGCGTTCTGGAGGAGGTAGTTGAGGTTCGAACCCCCTCTGATAGCTAACTTGCATCTGGAATTGGGTTGCTGCAGTCTGTGCAGAACGGGCAGCCGCTGCTGACTCCTGGGTGACTTGGGCCATGCTGGAAAGCTGCTCCGCCAAAGCTTGGACGGTCTGCTACAATGTCCGCAGCTCCGTCTCGTGATCTCCCAGGCAAATCCCGTGGTAACGGGCAACGTCGGCAGGATCGGGTCGGTCCGCTGGTTCCATCGTGGCCAGATTGTTCTGTCAGGAACAGAAACTTCCCTCCATCTTGTTTCTCCATCTTGTTTCTTTGTTCTTGATGCCCACGTGTCAGGAACGGTGTCGGAAAACCAGGCGCGGACCCAGAAATGCAATAATATATTTTATTGCATAAACAACAGGCGATGGTCAAACAGGGGCAATCAGGGCAATGCAGGGATCCAAAGAATGGTCGGGGACAGGCAGAGTTCGTTCCGGGCTTCAGGGGTATCAGGGGCAGGCAAGGCGTAGTCAGTGGGCAGGCGAAGGTCGAAAACGTGAAAGCAGTCCAGGGAACACAGGGAGGAGCGGGAACGAGACTGAGATCAAGAGGAACACTGGAGCACAAGCATGAGCACAAGCACGAGCACAAGCACGAGCACAAGCACGAGCACAAACACGAGCACAAACACGAGCACAAACACGAGCACAAACACGATGAAACAAAACGCGGGGAAACAGCGAAAACGCTGGAGAGTAGTGTAAGCATACGCAAAGCACAAGACAATCTGGCAACGAACATGGGAAAACACACAGCTTAAATACATTTAGACATAACGAGAAACAATCAGGAATAAACATGAATGCAGCTGACTGCAATCAGACACATGAGGAATTAAGTGAAAACGATAATACAATAACGAGACAATCAGGAAATGAACATGGGAAACGAACAGCTAACTACATCAGACATAACGAGAAACAATCAGGAATTAACAGGAATGCAGCTAACTGCAATCAGACACATGAGGAACAGGTGAAAACGATAATACAATGACAAGACTGGGAACAGGTAAGTGAAAGTGAAAACACGGACCAGACAACCAGGAAAACATGGAATAAATGAAAACACCTAATTATGGGGAACACGAACACGAGACGTGACACCCACGTGGTTAAAGCGTGCACGCACACGCGTGCGACCCACCACATGCTAGAGAACACACACACACAAGCTTGTGCACAGATGCGCCACACACACATACAGCTACATACACGCATTCACACATACAGTGTTGTTCATAAACGTATTGAATTGTGCTTTGCTATTTTCATACGTTATGTTCAATAAATGTCATATTATTTTTCGACACGGTTGTCTGTCTTAATGTTGCACTTGTATTGAATTGAACCAACCTCTTCTAGTAAAGAACTCCTTGATGCCTTCAACCCCTTGTTTAGGTCATCAATATTATAGATTTGGTATTAACTAAATATATAATGTTGTGATCTGATTAAGATAAATTAACTATTAATATTGTAATCTAATTGTAATTATTAATTTAATTACTAATTGAAATTCCAATTTGATAGTTAAGTATATTTTTATGAGACTGATATTCCAAATCTTATATTATAAGAATACTTGTATTTTTGGCTGCTGCCGTGTTGGGAATTAACAAGCCTTACATTGTGCTGTCAACTATATTAGAATTCTAACTTCTAGTGGGATAGCACCCTACAGCCATGATAACATTTTGATTTCCCATTCATCTTTCTCTTTGGTGGTACACACCCAGCAGTCAAGTCATTGAGAGACCTTGCAATCTTTGAATAACCCTCAACAAATCTTCTATAATAGCCTGTGAATCCGATAAAGGACTTTATCGGATGTTGTTTGACCTCGGCTAAGACGTCAAGGCAGATATCTTTTCCGAGTCTGTCTCCACTCCGTTTTCTGAGACTACATGGCCCAAATACCGGACAGATTTCTTGAAGAAGTGGCACTTTTCTGGAGAAATCCTTCAACTTCATCAATACACGCATAAGGCGATCCTCATGTTCCTCTAGGGTGTTTGAAAAGACGATAAGGTCATCCAGGAACACCAGGAGTTCTTTGAGGTTCATGCTCCCCATGCACTTTTCCATAACCCTTTGAAAAGTACTGGGTGCAGTGGTGACTCCTTGGGGCATTCTGTTAAACTCCCAGAACCCCTTGGGAGTAACAAAGGCCGTCTTATGCTTGTCTTGTTCTTCGACTTCCACTTGGTAGTATCCAGATTTTAAATTCATAACGGAGAACCATTTGGATCCCGTTAGCGCTGAAAATGTCTCCTCAATATTAGGCAGAGCGTATGTGTCCTTAATTGTCTGGTTGTTCAACTTTTGGTAGTCGACGCATAGCCCCACTCTTTCTCTTGACTACCACTATAGGGGATGCGAAAGGACTTTCCGATTCCCTAATGATGTCACCGTCACAGAGTTCCTTTAGATGCAGTCGCACTGCCTCATAGCCGGAGGGGTGAATGGGTCTTGCCCTTTGTTTGAAGGGGGTAGGGTCGAACATCCTGATGCAATGCTTAACAGCTGTCGTGTGGCCATAATCCAGATCGCCACTGGCAAAAACATCAGGAATGGAGCTCAGCTTCTTTGAGATCCTTTCCTTCCATTCTTCAGGGAGAGTGGAATCATCAAAGTTGAAAGAGACTGGTTTCGGAGGCTTAGTCAAACCCAGAGTGTTACACGTAACTGAGGGAAAGTGTGACACTTCAGGTTGTGGCTCTGGAGCTTTCGTGGATCTCGGTAATGGATACAGATGAGCTGGCACAGTGATGTCGTGTTCAGTCTTGTTCTTCAGCAGTAGAGGGACTTTGAATAAAGTCGGAGAATGGCTCGTCAGCACGTAGCTACAGAAGAGAAGACCACTTGGTAAGCTTAGATGGTTTTGTGTCTCAACCAGTAATGGCACTCCTGAAGAAGTGGGCACTCTCCTTGCATATCCCGGCAACACCATCTTCTGCCCTGCTGGAACAATGATGCTTTTCTTGCTCTGTAGCTTCACTTTTCCCAGTTTGCCCTGGTCTTGTTCAATCTTGTATCTACTGCACAAGCTCTTGATCAACGGGGCGTAGATACAACTTACTTACATAGCACAAGCGCTCTTCTCTTCACAAGCTGCAGAAGCTCTGTACAGGATGTCTAATGCATTGGTACCTATCAGCACAGGATCTTCTGTATTGGATTGGCAGTCCAGGACTACAAGAGCCAAGGTGCATACCTCTTCTGATCTTCCAGTGATGCTCTCTGGGAACAGAATGTTGATTTCAATGTAACCCAGGTAGGGCACAACCTGACCTCCAGCACCCTATACTTCGATGATGTCATTCAGTGTATTGGCTGAGATGACAGATGCTGACTTGATCTCAGAATGGCTGTTGCACTTTGCTTTTTGTTGTTTTCTGCTTTGTGTGGGACTTTGTTCAGAGCTGCGGACCTCAGCTTGTCCCTCTACTGAAAGCCTTGCTTGTTTAAAGGCAGACCTCGCCTTGCCTTCTATTCATCTTGTTTAGCTTGTAGCTCCTCGTACTTCTGGTCAACTAGAGCTTTGTTGGGGAAGTCTTCATGAGCAATGTGGCCATCTTGACCGCACTTAAAGCAAAACCAGGCTTTTGGCTGTGGCTTGGCTATTGCTTGCTGTGTCTGCAGCTGTGCTTTGGGAATGGTCTTCTCTTGGCTTTCAGAGGACCTGACTTGACTGATGGGAGGCCTCTCTTCGCTCTCTCTCACCCTGTAGTCACTTGCTTTTTCTTTCTTGGTCCTAGAACTGAGCTGCATCTTCAACTCTGCAACCTCTTTCCTCAACTCCTCTGCTTCAGACATGTAAGCATGTAACATGTTCACATTTGCATCCCCATAGGGAGACGCTTTGTACACTGTGTGTACATTGGCAGCTGGTTTCAGCTTTGAGCTTCAGAGATGGCGATGCATTCAGTCTAACTTGGTTGCCCTCTTGTCCTCCTCCATCCGGAGTAGCAGCAAGAGCTCTGCAAAATCAAGTGGCATCTCTGTCTTCGCCTCCAACTGAAGTTCGAGAATGAGCGTGTGATCCCAGCACCCACGAGTGAATTGCTTCAGTAACTGGCGATTGGCGTCAGACTCGTTCGCACCTTTCCTCTTGATTGCAGCGCTGAGAAGAGCTTGCAGTCTTTGAAGATATCCAGAGGCCTTTTCACCTGAATTCTGATGTGTGTTAAGGAATTTATCTGGCGGCAGTGTGGTATAATGGTTAGGGAACTGGGTTTGTAACGTTAAGGTTGCAGGTTCAACTCCTAAATTCCAAGCTAGAATCACACCACGAAGCAAACTATACAGCGAAGAGCAAGGCTCTCACCATGTTAAAAAGCAATTTATGGGATAGTGTAACGGTCTAAGCACTCACTTGCGAATGCAAGTTGCCTACTGCAGCCGCGGTTCGAAACCTGACTGTGTCAGACTGGCCCTGGCTGAGAGCCCCAATCAGGGGTGGCGTTTGGCTGTCCACGCCAGCCTCAGGGAATTAACTTGCCCCATAATTGGCCACTAAATTGGGAGAAAAATGGAAAAAAAGAGAAACAAATATTTAATATTTTTTTATTTGTTTTTTTAAATCAAAGAAAACTATACGGCAAAGAGCCAGGCGCTCACCATGTTTAAAAACCAAATTACACCCTTCTTGTGGAACACACTACCGGTTGAAATAAGGTAGCACAACACATTTCACAGTTTCAAGAGGAATATAAAATCATGGTTAAAATCAAAGCAGTCATATGAACGTTAAGGACATTAAAGACTATTTAGATTGTAGTCACTTTTTTTCTTCTTTCAAACCTTCATATATCAATGTAAATGTAACCTTGTTATGCATTGTGTGTGATGTTAGTGTATACTGTACTTTTTTTCTGTCCAATTTTATGGCCAATTATGAGATGAGATCATAGGCGCCGATCCCGTGGGTGCTCCGGGGCCCGAGCACCCACGGAGAAGGCCGAGCACCCACGGGGAAAATTATGGACGGAGCCAAATTTACATTGATTTGATAGCAAACTCCACCTAGCATACGCTGCGCGGCACCCACGGGCAGAAACATAAATCGGCGCCTATGGATGAGATAATACTTTGTCTGCTAGCACAGAAAATTGTTTTGCATCTAAACAGCTTCCCATGCACCACCATATTACATACACACAAAACATCAGTACATATTATACCCAATATATATATTGATATTATATTATACATATTATATTAATTATACCCCCTTTCTTTTGATTTACCCTCCCCCACAAGCCCGCCACCTGCCTTTGCGGGACAAGCCACTTCTCCGAGGCTGGCGATGAACCGCTTCCTCCGAGACATAACTCGCCTATTATTTTGACCACAGGGAAGTACTCTGCGCTGCTTGGCGAGTTTGTGCTGGCTCACCCTCCCCCCTTCCCCTGGGGCAGACAGCCATTTGCTGCCCATGAATGGGGCTCCTGGCCGGTGCTGGGTAGCGCAGCTAGGGATCAAACCCCGGCCGCAGTGGGCAACCTGCATTCCGGGCAAATTTTTTAACCGTTACACCACCCGAGGCCCCCCATATTGTACTTTTGTGAGGTTTTTTCCTGCCCATGGACCACAGATGGAAATGAGCTATGTAGCTAAATCTGGTGCAAGGTATTTATTGTGCATAGTCCAACAAATAAAAAATATCCCAGTGTTTCAGGAATAAGGAGGGTGTAAAGGGTTAAGAATGCTATGATCTAAGTAAACTTATTTGAACTGTTAAGCATGCTGTCCTGAGAGGTATGCCGATGAACAGGGCCGGATCTTGACGTTCATGGGCCTTAGGCCCCGTCTCCGTTTTGGGCCCCCCACTCCCCTCCAGCATGGCATTCTGGGAGATTAAGTTCTTAGATTTAACGTTAGATTGGAGATATGATTTCATTTGCGTTGTTTATTTCTTCTGACTACTACTACTACTAATAATAAGGATCCTGTGTGATTAGCATACATTTATTAGGCGTGTAAGTGTAATATGAATGATGTAAAAAAATAGATATAATAATATTTAAAAATAATATTAATATGAATATTTTCCCCATAATTTCGGGCCCTATGCGACGTTTCGCCCTAGGCCTTGTCGGTCTATGCGGAGATCCGGCCCTGCTGATGAATGTTACACGTTCAGCACACGTTGATGCACACTACACACTTGATTAACCAGCAAGGTAGCCGGTTGATTAAACAGTCAACAAGAGAATATGTAAAAACGTGTTCACAATTTACACCGGGGTGGAAAGGCACAATGTGTAACAGCTCAAAATAATTTCTAAGGACAATGGCAGACGTGCCCAAGAGCAGCGGATTTGCATATCGTACACAGTCGCCAGCAAATCCTAGAATTTACACAAAAACTGGAAAATAATGTCAGAGTATAATTATGGCAATAATGAAAACGCATAATTTCTCGCCAAACGTATATACGAGAGCCCTGGAATAAAGTTTTGATTAACAGCAGTGTCGTTTATGACTCTTTGCTAAGTAGTTTTTCCTCCTATCATCTCTGCCATTTCCTGTCATTTCTGTAGTTTCCTCTCAGTTGCAGTTTCCTAACTACAACTAACTAATATGTTTCCTAACTACAACTGAGACCAGGGCCGGATCTCGGCATAAGCCGACAAGGCCTGGGCCTGGGCCTAGGGCCCAAACGTTGCATGGGGCCCGGAATTATGGGGAAAATATTAATATTGATATTCTTTTTTTTCTTTTTCTTTACATCACACAGGATCCAAATTATTATTATTAGTAGTAGTAGTCAAAAAATAAATAACGCAAATTAAATCATATCTCCAATCTAACGTTAAATCTAAGAACTCCATCTCCCAGAATGCCATGCCGGGGGCCCAAAATGTAGGCGGGGCCTAGGGCCCATGAACGTCAAGATCCGGCCCAAACTGAGACTATTTCAAACCACAGTTATGCAGTTATATTATATATAGCATTTGTTATTGAGGAGTCCTTGTCTTACTAAATTGCAATCCATTGCCCCCAAGAAAAAAGAAAAGGAAAAAAAATCATTAGCATTTTGAGTAATTTGCATCGGAAGCTACTTTGCCTCAATGTTTAAAAGAGCCATCTTATTTGCTCCAACATCAACAGCGTCCCCCCCTTTGCTGAAATGAAACCTGCTGGCACTAGGCGATGCGCCGACGACCACGGAGGGTCGTACCTGACGCGATTCCTGTACCACGCCCACGCTGTGCTAAAAATCTGTTGCGTGAGACAGCGGCGGAGAGAGAGAAATGCATTAAGGAGCTGCCGACACCCCCCCCCCTACTGTGAATTTATGGAGAGTGCAGTGCCATGACAAATATTTCAGCAACGCAACTCCATTCGGGGTCCTCCTCTCCGCTGTGTGTCCGTAGCAGTTCAGCGGCTAAATTGAAAAATCTATTCCAATTTGAATTATTGGAATAAAGAACTCCAGGAGTCAGAGATAAAATAAAAAAAAAGAAATAATAAAAAAGGCGTTCTTCTCTCCCAGATCCTCTTTAATTGGAAAGTCATTTCTTCAGGGTGCTTTAATGGTCCTGGAGGAAGATTGCAGAATCAAGCTGATGAGCAGAGGGAAGGTTAATGGCTTGTGTGCTTTTCTTTTTTCTCTCTCTCTCTTCCTGCACAGCAATCCCCGTCTCTCCTCTCCTCCCTTTCTCCCTCGTGACAGAACCATGGCATGGCAACAAATGAAGAAAAAATCCCCAGGATCCACCGGGGCATGTACGTTCATCGCCATGGACACTCCAATTGGTGCTCCAATTTTTTCGCCAGCGAAGGGATGTGGGCCTCTGTTGTGGGCCTCTGTTTGTTTGTTCTCTAGTTTATATTGAGTATCTGATAATCAAACGTTTCACACATTAAAAATGGATATTACGCTTGAAAGGGAATGTCTACTGCTAATTGAAGCGGTTCAAACGGTAATGGGTGTAAACGGGATAAATAATGAAAGCTCACCTCTGTCATAATTGCGCAAACTCACTGAATGTACTTTTTAATTAAAACCTCCTTATATTATTTTACAAGATGGCCAGTTGCTGTCTGAAAATGTGTAACACAGTCATCACCAAAAAACAAGAGTGCATTGTTATTAAATGTACAGGTAACTGCCAAAATAAAGGAAACACCAACATAATGTGGCGTTGGACCACCACGAACCACCAGAACAGCTTCAATGCACATTGGTATAGATTCTACAAGTGTCCGTAATTCTATTGGAGGGATGCAACACCATTCTTCCACAAGAAATTGCATAATTTGGAGTTTTGTTGATGGTGGTGGAAAACACTGTCTCAGGCGCCTCTCTAGAATCTCCCATAAGTGTTCAATTGGGTTGAGATCTGGCGTAAGGTTTACATCATTGTCATGCTCATCAAACTATTCAGTGGCCACTCGTGCCCTGTGGATGGGGGCATAGTCATCCAGGAAGAGACCGCTCCCATCAAGATAGAAATGCTTCACCATATGATGAAAGTGACCACAAATACAAATGACTTTTATTGCCATTTACCTTGCCCTCTAATGCAGGGGTGTCAAATTCATTCCATCGAGACCATACAACACCATTCTTGCATGAGAAATTGCATAATTTGGTGTTTTAGTGGAAACAAAACACCATAATCGCATCTCATCTCATCTTCAGCCGCTTATTCCTAGTTAGGGTCGCGGGGGGGCTGGAGCCTATCCCAGCATGCATTGGGGCGAGAGGCAGGAATACACCCTGGACAGGTCGCCAATCCATCGCAGAACACCATAATAATATGGATAATTTGGTGGAAACACTCAAGTGTTTCCTTTATTTTGGCAGTTCCCTGTATGTGTTTAACTGTAAACCAAACCTGACATTTACAGACGGATAATCATACCGTAATATACAATATAACATTCGCATAACCATGGTTCATTTATTCAAACTGAAATATTCACGTTTCATGTTTTCAACAATATTTAATTTAAGTATATTGTGTTGTACATGTATTTTGTATTGTTTTTAAAACATTTTGCTACATACTTTTCTTTTTTTTGTTGTTTATTGGGGACAGGTGTTGGAAATTAGCCTTTGGCTATAAACACTGAATACAATGCATCTGGTGCTTTTTTAAACATTGTACCAATGCTTTTTCTGTGTCCCTGTCAAATAAACAAACCAACAAACAAACAAATAAATAAATAACTATGCTGTTACAAGTGCCAGTAAGGCAAGAAGGTGAGAATATTAATGAACGTAAACCAGGTTTTGTTCTCCAAAAGCATTTCTGATGAAGGGACCACATGATTTGAGGTCATGCCTGAGTTGTACATCATGTCCATTCTTTTTGAACAGGATGGAGATTTGTGACATCACAAGGAATCAAGGGATAAAAGTCCAAGTCTCTTGTGGGTCTGAACATGTCTGCCCCAGCGAAACTTTACTTTACACTCCATTTGTAATGCAAAAACACACACACACGCATGCACGTACACACGCACACACACATACATGCATGCACGCACGCACGCATACACACATACACACACACACCCACACACAGACATGCACAAACACACAGACACACACATGCACACACACACGCACGCACACACACACACAGACATGCACAAACACACAGACACACACATGCACACACACATGCACACACACGCAAACATAGACACGCGCACGCACACAGACACACACACACAGAGACACACACACACACACACAGATGTGCGCACACAGACACATGCACACACACAGACACACACACACACACACACACAAACTCACACAGACATACACACAGACACGCACACACACACAGACACAGACACATACACAAACTCACTCACACACACACACACACACACACACATATACGTATGTACAGTGGGTATAAAAAGTATTCACCCCCATTTTTCACATTTTAATTAATTACTTCATGGAATCTAAATTGATTTAATTGGGATTTCTTGCCACTGATCAACACAAAATACTCTATAATGTGAAATTTAAAAAGACAACTCTTCTTCTCAATTAATTACAAATAAAAAAACACAATAACTGATTCCATAAGTATCCACCCCTTCACCCCATTATCAGACCAAGTTTTGAACTATTTCTGATGGGATATTAGACCAGTCTTCAGCCTCCAGTTCTTTGAGAGATGAAGGTGGTGGAAATCTACTCCGTGACTCATGCACCTGCATTTCGGGGCACTATTTGACCTCTTTCAAAATCTGTTAGATCTCTCATGTTGCTTTAGAAACTCACATCATTAAAATGTTGGTTTTAAAACATTATTTTATAGTGGAAACATAGTGGTAATTAGCATCGATATCAATATGAAACACATCTGTAGACTTGGATACTGAGCGCGTCTCACAGCAGCGGTAACAAGCACATCCTTGGCAACTGCTGTGGAGTTTAACAACAACAATATTAACAGACTAAAGGGATGAGAAGCTTACAAAAGCCTGGAGACAGTCCAAAGCTGGCCTGTGGAATGAGTAATTCCGCACACTCACACTCCTGGATTCACATTAACACTTCTAATGGTGAATTTGGTGGATTTTTTTTTAAACACTGAATACACACTCATCATTCGAGATGGCCCCTTTGATGTAGAATGCCCCGTCTTTCACCTGAGATGGGACACATCAGAGAAGACAAAAGACGATGATCGCAGATAGCCCTGATTCCCGTAAGCGGGAAGAGCGATTGGGGGAAACGTCTCTCCATCTCAGCCAGCCACTAAACGGGGTGAGAGGGAAAAAAACAAAAAACAAAAAACAAAAAAAAACAAGAGTAAACAAGAACCTGTTCTCTCGAGAATTTAATTTGGCTTCATTTCCTGCAAAGAAAGTGCGAGTTAAAAGGTAGGCCCCTGTACAAATGAAACTCAATTTCATGGTACATTATCCCTTCCCCAGTTCTCTTTTCCTGGCCTTCGTTTTCATTAAGACACAGAGACAAGCATAAATTAATAATTACTGCAGAGTGTCTAAACGTAGGCCACAGTCCTCCGCTCTCTCATTCTCTCCTCTGTGGCCTTCCGTGTTCACGCTCGCGAAATGTTAATTTAGATAATGTGCCCCTGCCCCCTTGTCAGATAATTCTGTTTTTGCTGTCTCGCTAATACATAACGGTCTGTTCTGATTAGATGACATTAAGTTTATCTTTTTGCTCAATCAAGCCACGCCGTTTTTCTCAGGCACTGTCTCAGACGCGTTGGGGATGAATCAGGTAGCATAGAGGAGGGGGAAAACGTGACGGTTTGACTTGTCTTTAATTTGTTTCTATCTATTTTTTTTCTGACAGTGATTTTTTTTTCAATTGATGACCTGGAATTGGCTAGTTGATGACACATCATTTTAGTTTTTTTAAATAATAATTATATTTCTCTTCACTATTTTGTGTAATATCTTTTTAATGCTTTTTATGGTCAAATCTCTACTTGACAAAAGTTTTAGTTTTCTTTCTGCAGTGGTGTCTGATTTAACTGTATATATACTGTATATACACTGCCCGTCCCAAAAAAAGTCATACACTCTAATATTTCGTTGGACCGCCTTTAGCTTTGATTACGCCACGCATTTGCCGTGGCATCGCTTCGATAAGCTTCTGCAATGTCACAACATTTATTTCCGTCCAGAGTTGCATTAATTTTTCAGCAAGATCTTGTATTGATGATGGGAGAGTCGGACCGCTGCGCAAAGTCTTCTCCAACACATCCCAAAGATTCTCAATGGGGTTAAGGTCTGGACTCTGGTGGCCAATCCATGTGTGAAAATGATGTCTCATGCTCCCTGAACCACTCTTTCACAATTTGAGCCCAATGAATCATGGCATTGTCATCTTGGAATATGCCCGTGCCATCAGGGAAGAAAAAATCCATTGATGGAAAAACCTGGTCATTCAGTATATTCAGGTAGTCAGCTGACCTCATTCTTTGGGCACATAACATTGCTGAACCTAGACCTGACCAACTGCAGCAACCCCAGATCATAACACTGCCCCCACAGGCTTGTACGGTAGACACTAGGCATGATGGGTGCATCACTTCATCCGCCTCTCTTCTTACCCTGATGCGCCCATCACTCTGGAACAGGGTAAATCTGGACTCATCAGACCACATGACCTTCTTCCATTGCTCCAGAGTCCAATCTGTATGCTCCCTAGCAAATTGAAGCCTTTTTTTCCGATTAGCCTCACTGACAAGTGGTTTTCTTAAGGCTACACAACTGTTTAGTCCCAATCCCAAGTTCCCTTCGCATTGTGCGTGTGGAAATGCTCTTACTTTCACTATTAAACATAGCTGTGAGTTCTACTGTTGATTTTTTACAATATGATTTCACCAAACGTTTAAGTGATCGCCGATCATGATCATTCAAGATTTTTTTCCGACCACATTTCTTCCTCGAAGATGATGGTTCACCACTATCCTTCCAGGTTTTAATAATGCGTTGGATAGTTCTTAACCCAATTTTAGTAGTTTCAGCAATCTCCTTAGTTGTTTTCTTTGCTTGATGCAGGCCAATAATTTGACCCTTCTGAAACAGATTAACATCTTTTCCACAACCACAGGATATGTCTTCCGACATGGTTGTTTAAGAAATGAGAAGCTACTCACTGCATCAGTTAGGGTTAAATAACTTGTTGCCAGCTAAAACATATTAATCACTGCAGTAATTATCCAATGGAAGGCTCTTACCTATTTGCTTTTAAATCCAGGTGGTGACTTTTTTTTTTGGCCAGGCAATGCATATTTTTTAATGTATAATTTTTTCCAGTTTTTTTATCCGAATTTGGTAGTCAATTGCACTCTCTATATCTTTTGATTCGCCCTCCCCCACAAGCCTGCCGCCCGTCACTACGGAACGAGCAAATACCACGAGGCCGACAATGATCCGCCTTCTCCGAGACAGAACTCACCCACCTGTCTTACAGGGACACGCTTATCGGCGAGCTTGTGCCGGCTCTCCCTCCCCCCTCCTCCTGAGGCAGGCAGCCAATCGCCACTCCCAGAGATCGAACCCCGGCCACAGTGGGCAACCTGCACCTCGGGCGAGTGCCGAGGTCCTTTTCTGTATTTTTAAAATAAATAATTATTTAACATCATTAACCTTAATTTAAAGACCCCTATAAGTGCAGCCCATGGTCTCCATATTAGGTATCTTCCATTCCAGGTTTGGGGACAGTTACAGCATGTCTCTTTCTTACCACTACCTTCACCCTGTCAACTTTCAAAGTGTGTGAGTGGTGACTTACCTACAATGCGCACCGCATGAATGGTATATTGTACCGCTAACCGGTTGTTTCTATGAACGTTAGATGACCACAGACCATTGAGTCCAATCTAGCCTCCTGTTGTCAAGAGAGTATCTAGAATTGTGCCCAGTCTGGCACATAGGTTAATAGGTCTTCTTACCACGTGATCTGGCAAGCTCTTTCACGTATTGACTCTGGGATTTTTGCAAGAAATTACTTTCTTGTGTAACTTTACCTTTAGCTTGTTTCTACCTATGATCCCCCCCCCCCCTCTGCTGACAGGCCTCAACCTGAAATATTTTTTGTAATCCACATTATTATTCCTTTAAAAAAAATTGAAAACCTCAACAAAACCCTCATTTATGTGACATCACAAATATGCGTGCTGTAAATTTGTGATCCATGACAACAACTCCATTGAGGTTATACATATTTCTCTCACATTTCAAACTTGAACATTTCAAAATTCAAATGTTCTTAATCCTTTTGTTTGTCTGCCTTATCAGAAAGTTATAGTAGCCAGATCTAATGTTTGTCCAAACTGACAGCAGTTAACCTTTTTGTTTGAACCTTTTTCATATGTAGCTCATTTTAACATTAAAAATATTATTTTCCAAGTTAGAGAGATCCCACTAGCGTCAAAGTACTTAAAAGTATACTATACCAATGTACAACATGCTAATTATATTCACCTTGCCCCAAAAAACATTTAAACATGAACTAAAAACCGGTATGATATTGTTATGCCATCACAGTGGGAAATCCGTAACAGAGTTATAGAAAAATTATTATAAAATTTCAGATGGGATTCAAAATTCAATGTTTAATATTCATAAAATGGTGACAATAAGAGAAAGTAGCTCTCTTAGCATATGAACAGCGCTTTAATGAAGCCACTTTATTTTCAGAACCATGCAAATCTTCTTCTTCTTCTTCTTCTTCTTCTTCATCTTCTTCTTCATAATAATACATGGTATCTGTTCTTAATTTGTGAATTTTCTATTTTGACCCTTTATTTATCAGTTGTAAAACAGATATATCCGATGTCAAGCTAACAAAACCCCTCAGGAAACATACTATACTATATAAGTTAATGGTAACTAGTACACTGTAAGGATCCGTTTATAAAGACCACCAGGATCTGTCTCGGAACAGAAGTAAAATTGATCCTATTTAAAAAAAAGTGAAAGACATAACACAGCAGTTCATTTTGATTGGATACAAGGGCAAATATTTCTCATTTAGTTAGAGTCATAAAACAATATTGACTTTCAATCTCTGTGATTAAAATAGACTCGAATTGCACTGAAAAGCTAAATTTTCCTCAAAGACAAGAAAAACTAGTGTGAGACAGGAAACAGGAAACGGGAATCAGGCAGGATACTTGACTTTGGAGTGGTGTTGCTGTGAATAAACAGTATGCCGATGTAGCAATTGGGTGATAACACCGACACGGCCATTTCTTTTTAATATGCAACACTCGGGATCATTTGCTGGAGATACATCATTTGCAAGCTTGGGCACATTCAATATTTTTGTCTTTCTGCCTTATAGTCATTTTAAGATCGAGTTGAATATATTATGGGTTTATCAAGTGCAAAGTGCACACTCATTCGAAAAATCTTGCTTCAGGCAAGATTTTGGTCAGTGGCTGTAGAGGAACAAGGCTTCAGACAGACAACAAAAAAGAAGAAAAAAAACCCTGAATCTTCTATAAGTAGCCAAGAGCTGACAAGTTTAAAAATTATTCAAACTCATCTATGGAGATGAGTCTGAGTCATAAAATATTGGACGTTGCGAAATCATTCATAGCGTCTCACATTTAGCTACAAATGACGAAATACTGATTTTGACAGAGTAGTTTTATTTTCATTATAGTTATCCCTGCGGTTCAGTTTTGTTTTAGCAATATTTCACGCAAGGTAAAGAAATAAAGAGGATTTTTTTGTTTTTTCTCCAGAAATCCTTTCTGCGTGAACAGAAAGGACCAGACTCCATCAAGAGAAGTGGGAGACACCCATACTTCATTGCCTATTTAAATGTATTTTTTTTCAAGGTTGATTGAAACTTTAACCTCATTTTCAATAAAGAGGGAAAAGCTTGAAATGTGCCAGACCTTGAATTTTTACAATGCTGTGCTGAATTATGTAGTCATCAGTCAATTATTCATCTCCTGTGGTCTGTGAAGGCTGCGCTTTTAAAAAACCATGCAAAATGGGGGCCGCCGAATGCATTGCTGTGTCAACAGATTTCACAAAGGATTGCTTATACGAGAGAAATGTGTCTTTCAACGTCGATTTCCAACCCTCTCCTTACAAGTTTTGAAATAAGGTACCTGTTACCAATCGATTACACCATTCCATGAACTTTTTAATTTTTTACATTTGTTTCTTATTTTCCCCCCTTTTTCTCCCAATTTAGTAGCCAATTCAACCGATTCGCCCTCCCCTCATGAGCCTGTCGCCCGTCCTCCAAGTCAAGCCAATATCCCAGAGGCTGGCAATGATCCGCCTCCTCCGAGACGGAACTTCGCCCACCTGTTCTTTAGGAACGCCCTTACTGCTCCTTGGCAAGCTTGTGCCGACTTTCCCTCCCCCCACCCCCTGGGGTGGACAGCCAATCGCCACCCCCGATCGGGGCTCTCGGCCAGAGTTGGACTGATGCAGTCAGGTTTTGAACCAGGACTACAGTAGGCAGAGTGCGTTACACCGATACACTACCCGGGGCACCCCACCATTCCATTTACTATATTAAACTAATTGCATTCAATTCAATGATATTGCCTGAATTGGCAACAGAATCAGAATGACATAATTTCACAGAAAAATGTGAATGAAAACCAGATGAGACGTTGGTTGATGAGGCGAAAATGAGGGGTTTATTTTTTGCCAGGTTGTAATCTTGTCTGGGCAACATCTTCGATTCATTAATTATCTACACTGGAAGATGCCAATTGCACAAATGACAAGTGAGAATTGAAACAGTTCCTTTGGAATATGGAAACATTGTGTCTCGAATGAAGACGGCCAACTAATGCAACTGAGGTGAAAATATCACCAATCAAAATAAACCTTCTGGTTATAAATGTACAATTTTTCATGAACATGTAGGCCTACACCTTACAAGTTCAGGTAGCACAAACCTGATGAGACCATTTGACACCAAAGAGCTCAGGTGGAGCGATTCTGACAGCAATCGATGTAAGACTCGTCAGAAATGCTGAGCACGTTATTCTCTGTTTAACTACACCCAGCCTGACTGGGTTTGCTCATTCGCGTATTCATTCATTCACGTATTCCTGCTCTTCGATCAACAAATGTTTTATGTTTTTCGAGACTGCTTTTTGAATACTCCTTAAAAGAAAACATCAGCAGTGATTCAGTCCCCCTGTTGATTAACCAGATATTGGCATTCCGAAAAGCTTTCGTGATCACCAAGAGTCTGCACATATTCAAAGATTGTTAAGGAAATAAAAATACATATGGCATTTGTACAGTAAAGCTAACGTGTGCAGGCCTACTTCAAACAATGCATTAACTGCTGGCATTAGTCAAACCAAAAAAACGAATAAAAAATAAATAAATAAATAAATTTAAAAAGGACTCAAATAAGAGTGTTACATGCTCTTGAAATGTATAAATACATCAAGTCAATGGGAACTGTTTGCTTATTTGGCAAGAAATGCAGAGGCAGAAAATGCTTATTAAACAATAATCACGGTGTGTGCTCTTAAAATGATTTTCAGCCCAGTAGCTCATCACAGGGGGAAAAAAACAGCAGTTGCTTGTAAAATATAAAAACAATTTGCCTCTTGCACTGTAAACAGCTGACTGCTGTCAATTTGTTTTCATTTACTGCACGGAGCTAATTTTACAGGTCTCAAAATGTCATGCTATTTTCATTGGCAGATTCTCAAGAAAAAAACATCAAAAAGAACAACAAAAAACCTGACTCTTCGTGTAAAAAATAAAAAATAAAAAATAACCTTAAAGAACAGTGGCCATTGTAATTAAACATGAAAAATGTATTACACTTATACACAAGCATATATACACACATGCATGCATGAAGACACACACACACACACACACACACACACACACACAAAAAATAACCCTTGCCATCCTGGTAAAGGGTGCAGAAGGTGTGAGGGTGTGAACACAGGGAAGGGGGAAATGTGTTGTCATACACTTATGTTAAGTAATTGGATAGTAAACTGTGAAATGGCTATAGATAATAAAATAGGCACTAAAATGTAAGTTATGTAAGTCACCAATAAAAATAATAATTATTTAACACTGTGCGGTCGTGCAGTTTACATTAAAAATATAAAAATCGCCAGTCCTCTTTTACGCTGTTCCAGCAGCACCAATGTAGATTCAAATTGTTTTGGCAAAAGAACCGGACTATTCAAACCAATCCTCTAAATTTCACACACATCTGTTTTCTAGCAGACATTTTCCAGCATCGTACAGTTTCTCACTAAATGTGAACATGTCAAGACTTTTGACAGACAAAAATATATTTTTTAAAGATTTTATTTTCATGGTTTTTATTAAAATTTAGATTTTTGGAAATAAGGTTCCATTCAGAATGAATGATAACCAAGGACACTTTTTTAACCGTGCTGGAGACTGGAAGCCATAGCAACACATTCCGTCACGGCCGAAAATGTTGGCACCCTTGCATTTTTTTCACATTTTTCTTCCAGAACATTGTTGAAATTAAAACATCTTTTGGTATCCACATATGTATTTCTTTGGTTTGCAGTGGAACAAAACAAAAAAAGCTGAAAAAATACTGAATCTTAGCTTATTCCACACAGAAATCCTAAAATGGCCTGGACAATATTATAGCCACCTTCTATAAGTTGTAAGACATAATTGAATTTCAAGCAGGTGAAATGTAATCATTTAATTAGTAATTGAACTCACCTGTGGTGAGTCACAGGTGACTGCAATCTAATAATCACTCATTCAACCAGTTTGAATAGAGAAAAGTACTCATTCTGCTGTTTTGTGTCACTCCGTGTACCACACTGAGCATGGAGAAAAGAAAGAAAAGCAGAGAATTGTCTGAGGAGCTCAGACAGAAGCTTACTGTTAGGTCTGCCTTTTCAAGACATTTGCCTCAGTGATTGGTTTGGTGTAAATCAGCAACACATCCCATTAGTTGTGGAGATCAACGGAGCACCAAGATATAACCATAGGTGATCTACTTGACCGAAAACAAAGGTATCCAATATATAATTTGTGCTCTAAAAAAAGAAATAGGCACAGATATGGGAAAGAAATCAGAAAGTACAATAGAATTTTCTATTTCAAGTTGTTTGAAAATACTCACTCCCAGCATGGTTGTTTAGATCTTACATGTCAAAAACATGAAAAAATCATTTGTTATTTAGCTAGCCATGGTAACATCAATTTTCATGTTAAACTCTGATTAGAGATTTTACAACATAAAATCATGGCATGTTGAGTGATTTCACCAGGAATCATAACAGTTAAGTTGTAACCTTGTCTATGAATTAATCTCTAAAGTAACTATAAGCTAAGGAAATTAGCTAGGGACAAAACATGAACTTACAACGGCCAACACATTTATCGAGCAAGCCCTAGTCCATGAATGTATCCTCATCAACGAAACGAGAAACTATACAGTACAATCGGAAACTTAATTAAACCCTTATAAGCAAAATTTTAAGTAAGAGATATGTCACGGTTCCACGTATTCATGCTATGTTTTATGTTTCATTCATGTCACGTTTCATTTCATGTCATGTCTTGATTCTGTTTTCATGTTACGTTTCGGTTCATAGTTAAGTCATACACTTTTCCATGTTCTTTCCGCAGATCTTGCGTTCATGCTTTCTCTCTCTCTCTCGCTGTCGCTCACGTTTCCTTATTGTTTCTAACTCCTTGTCTGATTTACTAATTAACTAATTTACTAATGATTAGATAGGTTTATTGTTTCTGCTAGCACGATTGGCAATTTAGTACTCTAATTGCCAACGTGCTGGAGATTTCCTATTACTAACTCACTAACCATGTGTATTCATGTTTCCGTTCGTTTCTAGTTCATGTCAATTTACTAATCTACTAACGCTAGGTCAGGATAGGATAATTACTAACAACGACTAATTATCTTGTTACCTTGTCATGCTCTCCTCAGCTGTTTTTTGTTTCGCTCTGTTCTCAAGCTAAGTGTCTGCACCTGTCTACACCTCCATATAAGCTCAGTGTTTTTGTCACGTCCTTGCGAAATTGTTGCCTATATCTCTATAGCACCTTTGAGCATTACCCAAGTCTGATTTCTTTGTTACGATCCAAGCCTGTTTTCTGACCATTGTTACTGCCTGCCGTTTTGTTACCACTGCCTGTTTAGACCACGAGTTTTTGCCTGCTGTCTTTTGTGCCTTTGCCCCGGAGGAGCAGACTTCGGTCTTGACTCTTGCACCGTCCCTGACTACGAGCCTGCCTACCGTCCTCCTGTACCTCTGCCCCGCTGACAGCTACTCTGGTTTATTTTGATTCTTTGCATGGTTTACCGAGTTCGAGACTGCCTTCTCCCTCGGTACTGTATTTTGGTTATTGGCTTGATTTTTCGGTTATCAGACTTTGCTTTTGTTTTGACTACGTCTCCTGAACAATCCTCTAATAAAGCCCTTGCGGGTCTTTATTTTATGTCATTTTGTCTGAGTCGTGCATTTCGGGTCCAACCCTCACGTACCCGTCTCAGAACAATTTCGCCAACATGGACCCTGCTGACTCAACCGCCATGTTCCACGCCTCCAGCATCAAGGCGCCATCGTTCAGCAGCATGCCCAGGGGATCTTCGACCTTCGCCAGGAGATGAGGGAGCTGTGCGCGGAGATGAGGAGACTCGCCATCGCGGTTCAGCCACGCCTCTTGGAAGAACCTGCTAAGCCGCCTGCACCTCCACCTTCCAACCCCATGGGAATCTGGCAATTCCGGGAGCCACAACAACCCCCCCCGGAGAGATTCGGCGGAGAACCGGAGAGATGCAAGGCGTTCCTGTTACAGTGTGACTTTGTGTTCCGGCAGCAACCGCAGACCTATCACGATGACGAGCGCCGGATTGGCTACGTGATAGGGCTGCTCAAGGGGAGAGCCTTGGACTGGGCTACTGCTGTGTGGTCCGGGGGTTCACTCCCTTCTCGTTACCCTGCCTTTGCCGAGGAGATCCGAAAAGTGTTCCAGCACGCATCCAGCGACCAAGAACCTTCCAAGCGTCTGATCGTCCTTCGCCAAGGCAGTAGAAGCGCCATGGACCATTCGATCGACTTCCGCACTATCGCTGCTGCTACCCACTGGAATGATGAGGCTCTAGCGGACCTGTTCCTGGCCAGTCTAAACGAGGCACTCCAGGATGAGCTGGCGCATCAGGAACCTATCACTCAGCTCGACCCACTCGCTCGTGCCGCTATTCGTTTGGACAACCGTTCCAGACAACGCCGGATCGAGAGGCAGGTTTCGTCCGGTCAGCTATACCCCAGGCGAGGGTCAAGTTCACGACCAGAGAAGATACAAGCTGGAGGAGTTGAGTCCATGGATCTTTCGTGCTGGAATAAGAGTCTCACCAAGAACGGAAACGTCGGAGAGAGACCGGTTCATGTTTCTACTGCGGGAGGTTGGGACATTCTCTAAAACAGTGTACCTACCGGTCCAAGAAATCTGAATCATCCGTGGAGGTGAGGTCCTTATCCAATCCGGAGAGGGCTGCCAGGAATGACCCTCGCCCCACCCTTACTGCCTTAATCTTTCTTCCAGGAAGAGAGATCCAGGTGAACGTCTTAGTGGACTCCGAGCTGATGCCAATCTCATAGACGAAGTCATGGTCAAGGAACTGGACATTCCCACCCTTCCACTGCCTCACCCCGAGAATGCTCGATCTTTGGATGGCAAGACGTTCTGCCGCATGACCCACATCACGGAACCTATCCAGGTGGTCATTTCGGGCAACCATCATGAAATAATTCAGTTTCACATCATCCGCTCTCCCAACGATCCACTCATTCTTGGATTACCCTGGCTAAAGAAACACAATCCCATCATCGATTGGAATTCTAGTCGTATTCAAGCCTGGAGCCGTGAGTGTCACCAGTCCTGCCTACGATCCGCACCTGCACCAGCTGAGGGCGCATCCACTCCACCCCAAGTCTCCAAGCCTTCTCTGAGAATGTGCCCACCCCTTACCACGACCTGGGAATAGTCTTTTCCAAGACGCAGGCACAGATGCTTCCTCCTCACAGACCCTATGACTGCGCGATCGAGCTGCTACCCGGTTCCACACTCCCCTGCCGCCTCTACAATGTTTCCAGACCGGAGAGGGAGGCCATGGAGAAATACATTCGGGACTGCCTAGCCAATGGTCTTATTCGTCCCTCTTCTTCACCCGTGGGCGCTGGATTTTTTTGTCCAGAAGAAAGACGGCTCTTTGCGTCCCTGCATCGATTACAGAGAACTAAACAACATCACGGTCAAAAACAAGTATCCACTGCCATTGATTGACTCCGCTTTTCACCCCTGCACGATGCCACCATCTTTTCCAAATTGATCTACGCAACGCTTATCATCTGGTCCGCATTCGAGAAGGGGACGAATGGAAGACAGCATTCAACACTCCTTGGACACTTTGAATATCTTGTCATGCCTTTCGGCCTCACTAACGCACCTGCTGTCTTCCAGGCATTAGTCAATGACGTCCTACGGGACTTACTGGGCCGACACGTGTTCGTCTACCTGGATGACATTTTGATCTACTCCACCAGTGTCAAGGAACACGAGTCCCATGTACAGCAGGTTCTCCAAAGACTGTTGGAGAACAAACTGTTTGTTAAAGCGGAGAAATGTGTTTTCCACACGGACACTGTTGAGTTTCTGGGCTTCATCTTGGAGAAGGGACAAATCAGGGCGGATCCCAAGAAGATTCAGGCAGTCACTGACTGGCCCACACCTACTACTCGAAAACATCTTCAACGCTTCTTGGGATTCGCCAACTTTTATCGGAGGTTCATAAGGAACTACAGCCAAGTTGTCTCTCCTCTCACCAAGCTCACGTCCACTGCCATGCCATTTCGATGGAGTTCCGAAGCAGAGGGGGCATTTTCTAGATCAAGAAGCTGTTCTCCTCCGCACCTATCCTGGTGCACCCCGATCCTACCCGCCAGTTTGTTGTGGAGACTGATGCTTCCGACTCTGGGGTGGGAGCCGTGCTCTCTCAGGTTTCCTCCTTCAACAATCGTCTTCACCCAGGCGCTTTTTTCTCTCGGAAGCTTTCACCAGCTGAGAGAAATTACACGTGGGTAACCGAGAACTCCTTGCAGTCAAGTTGGCATTGGAGGAGTGGAGGCATTGGCTGGAGGGTCCGAAAAACCTTTTGTCGTTTGGACTGATCATAAGAACCTAGCTTACCTTCAGACTGCTAAGAGACTGAATTCTCGCCAAGCTAGGTGGGCGTTGTTCTTTGGAAGATTCAATTTTTCGCTCACCTATCGCCCTGGTTCGAAGAATGTCAAGCCAGATGCCCTGTCCCGGCAGTTTGACACCAGCTCTGAGCGAGAGGCGCCCGAGAACATCCTCCCTTTGTCCTGCACTGTAGCGTCGGTGACGTGGAAAATCGAGGCCGTGATCCAAAGGGCTCTGCGAGGGGAGCCCGATCCCAGGTCCATTCCCGGCAGACGCCTTTACGTTCCCTCAGCTGCTCGGACACAGGTTCTCCAATGGGCTCATTCCTCCTCATGTCTTGCCATCCCGGTTTCACCCGTACCTGGCGGTTCTTAAAAGAAAGTTCTGGTGGAACTCCATGATTTCTGACACCAGATGCTTCATCAAGGCATGCACCACCTGCGCCAGGAGCAAAGCCTCCCACCAGGCCCCAGCTGGACTGCTCCAGCCTCTGCCTGTGCCCAGCCGACCTTGGAGCCACATTGGGGTGGATTTCGTCACCGGACTTCCCCTTCTGAGGGTAACACCACCATCCTCACTGTTGTGGACCGGTTCAGCAAGGCGGCACATTTCATCCCCTGCCCGGATTACCCACCGCCCAAGAGACCGCAGACGTCCTGGTCAAAGAGGTTTTCCGCATCCACGGCATCCCTCGGACATCGCCTCTGACCGAGGTCCTCAGTTCATCTCACAAGTCTGGAAAGCTTTTTGCTCCCTCGGGGCCACTGCTAGCCTCTCGTCAGGTTACCACCCTCAGTCTAATGGTCAGACCGAGAGGGCCAACCAGGATCTAGGAGCGGCGCTTCTGTGTTTCTGCCAAGAACCCCACTTCATGGAGCAAGATGCTTACCTGGGTTGAATATGCACACAACGCCCTGCCCTGCGCCGCCACCGGAAGATCTCCATTTGAGATCTCCCTCGGCTACCAGCCACCATTGTTTCCTGACCAAGAAGCAGAGATTGCTGTTCCTCCTCGCCACCCACATGCGACGATGTGTCAAGATCTGGAGGGACGCCAGGCTGCGCTGTTACGCACGGCAGACCGGAATCGCCGTGTCGCAGATCGCCACCGCACACCAGCCCCAGTTTATAAGCCAGGTGACTCCATCTGGCTTTCCACTAAGGACATCCTGTTACAATCCACTTCCCACAAACTACAACCCCGATTCATTGGACCTTCAAGATTCACAGCATCATCAACCCGTCTTCTGTTAAATTGTCACTACCTGCTTCCTTAAGATTCATCCTACGCTCCATGTTTCATGTATTAAGCCTGTTTCCACTCACCCCCTTGTCCCCCCGATCCCCACCCTCCTCCCCCGTATCATTGATAACCACCCTGCATACACAGTCAGGAAACTTTTGGACATTCGCAAGAGGGGTCGTGGTGTCCAATACCTGGTTGATTGGGAGGGTTATGGCCCAGAGGAGCGTTCCTGGGTCGCCCCCAGTCTCATTTTGGACCCCAGTTTGATCAAGGATTTTCACCGTGACCACCCAGATAAGCTCGCTAGACCGCCAGGAGTCGGTCGTTAAGGGGGGGGTACTGTCACGGTTCCACGTATTCATGCTATGTTTTATGTTTCATTCATGTCACGTTTCATTTCATGTCATGTCTTGATTCTGTTTTCATGTTACGTTTCGGTTCATAGTTAAGTCATACACTTTTCCATGTTCTTTCCGCAGATCTTGCGTTCATGCTTTCTCTCTCTCTCTCGCTGTCGCTCACGTTTCCTTATTGTTTCTAACTCCTTGTCTGATTTACTAATTAACTAATTTACTAATGATTAGATAGGTTTATTGTTTCTGTTAGCACGATTGGCAATTTAGTACTCTAATTGCCAACGTGCTGAGATTTCTATTACTAACTCACTAACCATGTGTATTCATGTTTCCGTTCGTTTCTAGTTCATGTCAATTTACTAATCTACTAACGCTAGGTCAGGATAGGATAATTACTAACAACGACTAATTATCTTGTTACCTTGTCATGCTCTCCTCAGCTGTTTTTGTTTCGCTCTGTTCTCAAGCTAAGTGTCTGCACCTGTCTACACCTCCATATAAGCTCAGTGTTTTTGTCACGTCCTTGCGAAATTGTTGCCTATATCTCTATAGCACCTTTGAGCATTACCCAAGTCTGATTTCTTTGTTACGATCCAAGCCTGTTTTCTGACCATTGTTACTGCCTGCCGTTTTGTTACCACTGCCTGTTTAGACCACGAGTTTTGCCTGCTGTCTTTTGTGCCTTTGCCCCGCGGAGCAGACTTCGGTCTTGACTCTTGCACCGTCCCCTGACTACGAGCCTGCCTACCGTCCTCCTGTACCTCTGCCCCGCTGACAGCTACTCTGGTTTATTTTGATTCTTTGTATGGTTTACCGAGTTCGAGACTGCCTTCTCCCTCGGTACTGTATTTTGGTTATTGGCTTGATTTTTCGGTTATCAGACTTTGCTTTTGTTTTGACTACGCCTCCTGAACAATCCTCTAATAAAGCCCTTGCGGTCTTTATTTTATGTCATTTTGTCTGAGTCGTGGCATTTCGGGTCCAACCCTCACGCATCTGCCTCAGAACAATTTCGCCAACATGGACCCTGCTGACTCAACCGCCATGTTCCACGCTCCCAGCATCAAGGCGCCATCGCTCAGCAGCATGCCCAGGGATCTTCGACCTTCGCCAGGAGATGAGGAGCTGTGCGCGGAGATGAGGAGACTTGCCATCGCGGTTCAGCCACGCCTCTTGGAAGAACCTAAGCCGCCTGCACCTCCACCTTCCAACCCCATGGGAATCTGGCACCTGGGAGCCACAACAACCTCCCCGAGAGATTCGGCGGAGAACCGGAGAGATGCAAGGCGTCCTGTTACAGTGTGACTTTGTGTTCCGGCAGCAACCGCAGACCTATCACGATGACGAGCGCCGGATTGGCTACGTGATAGGGCTGCTCAAGGGGAGAGCCTTGGACTGGGCTACTGCTGTGTGGTCCGGGGTTCACTCCCTTCTCGTTACCCTGCCTTTGCCGAGGAGATCCGGTGTGTTCCAGCACGCATCCAGCGACCAAGAACCTTCCAAGCGCCTGATCGTCCTTCGCCAAGGCAGTAGAAGCGCCGCGGACCATTCGATCGACTTCCGCACTATCGCTGCTGCTACCCACTGGAATGATGAGGCTCTAGCGGACCTGTTCCTGGCCAGTCTAAACGAGGCACTCCAGGATGAGCTGGCGCATCAGAAACCTATCACTCAGCTCGACCCACTCGCTCGCGCCGCCATTCGCTTGGACAACCGCTCCAGACAACGCCGGATCGAGAGGCAGGTTTCTGTCCGGTCAGCTATACCCCAGGCGAGGGTCAAGTTCACGACCAGAGAAGATACAAGCTGGAGGAGTTGAGTCCATGGATCTTTCTCGTGCTGGAATAAGAGTCTCACCCGAAGAACGGAAACGCGGGAGAGACCGGGTTCATGTTTCTACTGCGGGAGGTTGGGACATTCTCTAAAACAGTGTACCTACCGGTCCAAGAAATCTGAATCATCCGTGGAGGTGAGGTCCTTATCCAATCTGGAGAGGGCTGCCAGGAATGACCTCGTCCCACCCTTACTGCCTTAATCTTTCTTCCAGGAAGAGAGATCCAGGTGAACGCCTTAGTGGACTCCGGAGCTGATGCCAATCTCATAGACGAAGTCATGGTCAAGGAACTGGACATTCCTACCCTTCCACTGCCTCACCCCGAGAATGCTCGATCTTTGGATGGCAAGACGCTCTGCCGCATGACCCACATCACGGAACCTATCCAGGTGGTCATTTCGGCAACCATCATGAAATAATTCAGTTTCACATCATCCGCTCTCCCAACGATCCACTCATTCTTGGATTACCCTGGCTAAAGAAACACAATCCCATCATCGATTGGAATTCTAGTCGTATTCAAGCCTGGAGCCGTGAGTGTCACCAGTCCTGCCTACGATCCGCACCTGCACCAGCTGAGGGCGCATCCACTCCACCCCAAGTCTCCAAGCCTTCTCTTGAGAATGTGCCCACCCCTTACCACGACCTGGGAATAGTCTTTTCCAAGACGCAGGCACAGATGCTTCCTCCTCACAGACCCTATGACTGCGCGATCGAGCTGCTACCCGGTTCCACACTCCCCAAGCCGCCTACAATGTTTCCAGACCGGAGAGGGAGGCCATGGAGAAATACATTCGGGACTGCCTAGCCAATGGTCTTATTCGTCCCTCTTCTTCACCCGTGGGCGCTGGATTTTTTTGTCCAGAAGAAAGACGGCTCTTTGCGTCCCTGCATCGATTACAGAGAACTAAACAACATCACGGTCAAAAACAAGTATCCACTGCCATTGATTGACTCCGCTTTTCACCCCTGCACGATGCCACCATCTTTTCCAAATTGGATCTACGCAACGCTTATCATCTGGTCCGCATTCGAGAAGGGGACGAATGGAAGACAGCATTCAACACTCCCCTTGGACACTTTGAATATCTTGTCATGCCTTTCGGCCTCACTAACGCACCTGCTGTCTTCCAGGCATTAGTCAATGACGCCCCACGGGACTTACTGGGCCGACACGTGTTCGTCTACCTGGATGACATTTTGATCTACTCCACCAGTGTCAAGGAACACGAGTCCCATGTACAGCAGGTTCTCCAAAGACTGTTGGAGAACAAACTGTTTGTTAAAGCGGAGAAATGTGTTTTCCACACGGACACTGTTGAGTTTCTGGGCTTCATCTTGGAGAAGGGACAAATCAGGGCGGATCCCAAGAAGATTCAGGCAGTCACTGACTGGCCCACACCTACTACTCGAAAACATCTTCAACGCTTCTTGGGATTCGCCAACTTTTATCGGAGGTTCATAAGGAACTACAGCCAAGTTGTCTCTCCTCTCACCAAGCTCACGTCCACTGCCATGCCATTTCGATGGAGTTCCGAAGCAGAGGGGGCATTTTCTAGGATCAAGAAGCTGTTCTCCTCCGCACCTATCCTGGTGCACCCCGATCCTACCCGCCAGTTTGTTGTGGAGACTGATGCTTCCGACTCTGGGGTGGGAGCCGTGCTCTCTCAGGTTTCCTCCTTCAACAATCGTCTTCACCAGCGCGCTTTTTTCTCTCGGAAGCTTTCACCAGCTGAGAGAAATTACGACGTGGTAACCGAGAACTCCTTGCAGTCAAGTTGGCATTGGAGGAGTGGAGGCATTGGCTGGAGGGGTCCAAAACCTTTTGTCGTTTGGACTGATCATAAGAACCTAGCTTACCTTCAGACTGCTAAGAGACTGAATTCTCGCCAAGCTAGGTGGGCGTTGTTCTTTGGAAGATTCAATTTTTCGCTCACCTATCGCCCTGGTTCAAGAATGTCAAGCCAGATGCCCTGTCCCGGCAGTTTGACACCAGCTCTGAGCGAGAGGCGCCGAGAACATCCTCCCTTTGTCCTGCACTGTAGCGCCGGTGACGTGGAAAATCGAGGCCGTGATCCAAAGGGCTCTGCGAGGGGAGCCCGATCCCAGGTCCATTCCCGGCAGACGCCTTTACGTTCCCTCAGCTGCTCGGACACAGGTTCTCCAATGGGCTCATTCCTCCTCATGTCTTGCCATCCCGGTTTCACCTTGCACCCTGGCGGTTCTTAAAAGAAAGTTCTGGTGGAACTCCATGATTTCTGACACCAGATGCTTCATCAAGGCATGCACCACCTGCGCCAGGAGCAAAGCCTCCCACCAGGCCCCAGCTGGACTGCCCAGCCTCTGCCTGTGCCCAGCCGACCTTGGAGCCACATTGGGGTGGATTTCGTCACCGGACTTCCCACTTCTGAGGGTAACACCACCATCCTCACTGTTGTGGACCGGTTCAGCAAGGCGGCACATTTCATCCCCTGCCCGGATTACCCACCGCCCAAGAGACCGCAGACGCCCTGGTCAAAGAGGTTTTCCGCATCCACGGCATCCCTCGACATCGCCTCTGACCGAGGTCCTCAGTTCATCTCACAAGTCTGGAAAGCTTTTTGCTCGGCCCTGGGGCCACTGCTAGCCTCTCGCCAGGTTACCACCTCAGTCTAATGGTCAGACCGAGAGGGCCAACCAGGATCTAGGAGCGGCGCTTCGTTGTGTTTCTGCCAAGAACCCCACTTCATGGAGCAAGATGCTTACCTGGGTTGAATATGCACACAACGCCCTGCCCTGCGCCACCGGAAGATCTCCATTTGAGATCTCCCTCGGCTACCAGCCACCATTGTTTCCTGACCAAGAAGCAGAGATTGCTGTTCCTCCTCGCCACCCACATGCGACGATGTGTCAAGATCTGGAGGGACGCCAGGGCTGCGCTGTTACGCACGGCAGACCGGAATCGCCGTGTCGCAGATCGCCACCGCACACCAGCCCCAGTTTATAAGCCAGGTGACTCCATCTGGCTTTCCACTAAGGACATCCTGCTACAATCCACTTCCCCACAAACTACAACCCCGATTCATTGGACCCTTCAAGATTCACAGCATCATCAACCCGTCTTCTGTTAAATTGTCACTACCTGCTTCCCTTAAGATTCATCCTACGTTCCATGTTTCATGTATTAAGCCTGTTTCCACTCACCCCCTTTGTCCCCCCGATCCCCCACCCTCCTCCCCGTATCATTTATAACCACCCTGCATACACAGTCAGGAAACTTTTGGACATTCGCAAGAGGGGTCGTGGGTGTCCAATACCTGGTTGATTGGGAGGGTTATGGCTCAGAGGAGCGTTCCTGGGTCGCCCCAGTCTCATTTTGGACCCCAGTTTGATCAAGGATTTTCACCGTGACCACCCAGATAAGCTCGCCGCCAGGAGTCGGTCGTTAAGGGGGGGTACTGTCACGGTTCCACGTATTCATGCTATGTTTTATGTTTCATTCATGTCACGTTTCATTTCATGTCATGTCTTGATTCTGTTTTCATGTTACGTTTCGGTTCATAGTTAAGTCATACACTTTTCCATGTTCTTTCCGCAGATCTTGCGTTCATGCTTTCTCTCTCTCTCGCTGCTGTCGCCACGCTTCCTTATTGTTTCTAACTCCTTGTCTGATTTACTAATTAACTAATTTACTAATGATTAGATAGGTTTATTGTTTTCTGCTAGCACGATTGGCAATTTAGTACTCTAATTGCCAACGTGCTGAGATTTCTATTACTAACTCACTAACCATGTGTATTCATGTTTCCGTTCGTTTCTAGTTCATGTCAATTTACTAATCTACTAACGCTAGGTCAGGATAGGATAATTACTAACAACGACTAATTATCTTGTTACCTTGTCATGCTCTCCTCAGCTGTTTTTTGTTTCGCTCTGTTCTCAAGCTAAGTGTCTGCACCTGTCTACACCTCCATATAAGCTCAGTGTTTTTGTCACGTCCTTGCGAAAATTGTTGCCTATATCTCTATAGCACCTTTGAGCATTACCCAAGTCTGATTTCTTTGTTACGATCCAAGCCTGTTTTCTGACCATTGTTACTGCCTGCCGCTTTGTTACCACTGCCTGTTTAGACCACGAGTTTTTGCCTGCTGTCTTTGTGCCTTTGCTCGCGGAGCAGACTTCGGTCTTGACTCTTGCACCGTCCCTGACTACGAGCCTGCCTACCGTCCTCCTGTACTCTGCCCCGCTGACAGCTACTCTGGTTTATTTTGATTCTTTGTATGGTTTACCGAGTTCGAGACTGCCTTCTCCCTCGGTACTGTATTTTGGTTATTGGCTTGATTTTTCGGTTATCAGACTTTGCTTTTGTTTTGACTACGTCTCCTGAACAATCCTCTAATAAAGCCCTTGCGGGTCTTTATTTTATGTCATTTTGTCTGAGTCGTGCATTTCGGGTCCAACCCTCACGTACCCGTCTCAAGATAATGGCTGGCAAAAAAGATTAGTCACATAATGGGCCCTAATTTGGTGAATCAGGATGGTGTCGGTAACTCAGATGGAAAGTGAGGACGGAGGCGCTTTAGGGCGTGTCTAACGCAATTTAGGTCATTTCTTGACAATAGCGCACCTCTGGCGCAGTTGTAAAAGAGGTTGGATTAACTTTTTAAAAATGCACATGGGTGTGGTGGGGGTTTGGTTTCATAATGGCCAATCAGAACACCTATTTTCTATCCCTTTAAATACCAGTGTGCCAACGCTATAGCAAAATGGCAATTTCCTGACATGGATGATAGTTTTGCGTGACTGCGCCAGGAGCGCTTCTCAAAAGAGGAGAGCGATTTGCTTGTGCGGGAGGTGCAGAGCGTTGGCGGTATATGCGCTTACGGTATCGCCTTTGGCGTCCAATTATGCACTCCATTTTCTGTAGTGCAAATGTAAAGAATAAAACCCTTTCACATAAGAAAAACAATGTGCATACAAACATATATTTATTTAACAGGTGTATCTTACTGAACGATAGCGATGGATGGCCTGCTGGCTTCAGTCTTTCATGTCTGTGCATTGAATAACCACAAGCTTTTAGCTTATAGTTATTCGTTTTTAGCTTAATTGATTACAGCTTGCAAGTTACCCATGGATTGGACGATTTGCCTCAACGTGGGGGGAAATTCACAATATTCACAAAACATTCTCATGTCATTTCAGATAACCCTATGTTCATATGTGCGCATCAATAAAGTCACCAAAGTGCCAGCGTTTGCGTTAAGAGGTGGTCTAGTTGGACATTAACGCAAACTCATTATTTGACACCAAACTTGCATAGCGCCGACTGTTTTCATTGTCACACCCCCTATTGCACTGCCCAACCCATAGTCACGCAAATGCCTTCATTGCGCACCACGAAATTGCCAAACTCGGCGGAGGCGGGAAATATTCAGTTTGCCACAGACGAAACTGGCACTTCGTCAGCGCTAGGTTATAATTCCGCTTAACGCCGGCACGAAAATAGGGCCCTATATGTTATAACCACGCCGACATAATGGAAACACTGCCCATAGATTCCACATGGTGGCGCTGTTAACTCGCCTTTATTAATTAACCACACTGCGAAGTTCACTTGTTTCAACTTTTTGTTCACTGGATAAATAATTAGCAACCCAAAAGGTAACATACGCTGATACACTCCCACCCAGGCATGCGTAAATGCCAACAACCCCACAGTTCGTGCACATTACTGTAAAGGTTAGTTATCGTTGCCGGCCGCAGATCTAAGTGGATGCGCCGCTGTTGTGAAGATCCTCTCTGGTAATTGAGTGCGCAGCTTGGGTCAGGCAGAAAGGGACGAAGACATGGAGGCCATAGCCGTAGCTGACCTACTCTCGTCGTCAGGAGCGGCAAATAGGCTTTTATGCGAATGCTAGAAACTTGCACTCAGACCCGCAGTACTAGTACAGCTTACAGCACTGTTTTTCATAAAGTATTTTAAGGTTCGTTCCATTACTACAACTAGTAGCCGCTTAGCTCTCCGTTCTCATAACCTCCTCAGTCTTTAACCCCCTCCCCCATGCATACGCACATACGCATTACGAAACCCACCGCTACAATGTTTTATGTTTATATATACTGTAACATTATATATCCATTGTAAGTGCACTACGTGTGTACCTCATTTGGTTGACAACATGTTTATGTTAATAAATTATGTGTAACACACTATAAAACACCGCTACAATGTTTTATGTTTATATATACTGTAACATTATATATCCATTGTAAGTGCACTACGTGTGTACCTCATTTGGTTGACAACATGTTTATGTTAATAAATTATGTGTAACACACTATAAAACACTGCTACAATGTTTTATGTTTATATATACTGTAGTATTATATATCCACTGTAAGTGCACTACGTGTGTACCTCATTTGGTTGACAGCATGTTTATGTTAATAAATTATGTGTAACACAACCGTTATCTCTCTTTTTAAACGAGAGATAACGGTTGGCAAAACCAAAAAAAGGGGAAATTCACACGAGTACCTCAACTTTTATTGATACGCGACCAATGCGCTGACAAGGCTTCCAACACACAATACTTTGATACCTGCTATTGTACTGTAACTACGTTGATCTACTTCAAACAATGTACTCACCACTGGGCAGGCTGCTGATGATTCAATCAATCGTTCACTTTGAATCAACAGCCAAGTAGATTATTTTCAGAGGAATACAGGACATATACATTCAGTGGCCACTTATGAGGTACACCTTTCTAGTACTAGGTAGGACCCCCCTTTGCCCCCAGAACAGCCTGAATTTTTCATGGGATGGATTCAGCAAGGTGCTGGAAACATTCCTCAGAGATTCTGGTCCATGTTGACATGATAGCATCACGCAGTTGCTGCAGATTTGTCGGCTGCACATTCATGTTGCGAATCTCCTGCTCCACCACATCCCAAAGGTGCTCTATCTGGTGATTGTGGAGGCCATTGGAGTACACTGAACTCATTGTCATGTTCGTGGAATCAGCTTGAGATGACGTGTGCTTTGTGACATGGCGCATTATCCTGCTGGAAGTAGCCATTAGAAGATGGGTAGACTGTGGCCATAAAGGGATGCACATGGTCAGCAACAAGACTCAGGTAGGCTGTGGCATTTAAACAATGCTCAATTGGCATTAAGGGGCCTAATGTGTGCCAAGAAAACATTCCCCACACCATTATACCACCACCACCAGCCTGAACCATTGACACAAGGCAGGATGAATGCATGGATTCATATTATTTACGCCAAATTCTGACCCTACCATCTTCATGTCGCAGCAGAAATCGAGATTCATCAGACCAGGCAATGTTTTTCAAATCTTCACCTGTGCAATTTTGGTGAGCCTGTGCCCACTGTAGCCTCACTTTCCTGTTCTTAGCTGACAGGAGTGGAACCCAGTGTGGTCTTCTGCTGCTGTAGCCCATCCACTTCAAGGTTTGACGTGTTGTGCATTCAGAGATGCTCTTTTGCATACCACTGTTGTAACATGTGGTTATTTGAGTTATTGTCCCCTTCCTGTCAACTTGAACCAGTCTGGCCATTCTCCTCTGACCTCTCTCATTAACAAGATGTTTTCACCTACAGAACTGCCGCTCACTGGATGTTTTTTGTTTTTCGCACCATTCTCTGTCAACTCTAGACTGTTAAGCGTGAAAATCCAATGAGATCAGCAGTTTTTGAGATACTTATGCGACCCCGTCTGGCACCAACAATCATTCCACGGTCAAAGTCACTTAGATCACATTCCTCCCCCATTCAGATTTTTCGTCTGAACAACAACTGAACCTCTTGACCATGTCTGCATGCTTTTATGCATTGAGTTGCTCCCACAAGATTGGCTGATTAGATAATTGCATTAACAAGCAGGTGTACAGGTGTACGTAATAAAGTGACCACTGAGTGTAGAGTTTGTTCATTTCTAGAAAACAATCAGATAATTATTCGGTCATTATATGTACTTACAATATACCAGTTATGTGCATTGTTTCTTTGCTGTTATGATACCCAATTCCCCCAAGCACTCTTAAAAATGTGTCTTGAATCGGCCGTAATGGGACCCGATTCACCCCGTCACATTTAAACATTTAAAAGTGAGTCACTGTTACACAGGATTTCATTCATTCTGTCACACTTAAAAATGGTAAAACGTGTGAGTCCGCTTTATGGGATTTCAGTCACCCCATTGTTCTTGCAAATGGCTGACCCGAAGACAACACAAGCACGGCGGACTGATAAATGAGTGAGCATGGTGTATATTTAGCTCCTCTGATCCTGCACATTTTTTGTTTCCCAAAATGCTCTAGGACTGTCCTGTTACCAGCGGCCCGGATTCTAGAGGGATGAGGTCCACCATACTCCTGGCGCTAAGGCTGCTGAGGAATGTTCTTCCGTTGGCCTCTTTAGCCTCAAAGTGCCTTGAGGACTTTGCACTGTATGCAGGAATTTGAAATGGAATATATCAGGATCCCTGAATAGACAATATTTTCATGGCCCTCATAAGCATCGTTCTTACAAACGACGCACAGGCCTGGCCATCGCGGGACCCAAGTTTCCCCATCTCCCATAAAAGTGCTGGCCTATTTTCTCCCAATATGTTTGCATTTATCAAGCTATTCTTCTCTGCATCTCACCGTTTTTGCCGGAGCTGATGTCGTTCACCTTTTAAGGGTTGAGGGAATAATTCTTTTTCCCCCCCAAATTTGCCCAATCAGGGTTTTTTTTCAGTTGATTGATAAATTGATAAAATCATTTAATTCTGTTTGTTTGTGAGCCATGGGCCAATCGCACTGCATCAGATTCGGTAAAGAAAGTGAATGAAATGAAGAGACCAAACCACCATGATTCATGTGATATATTTGATTTGCTTGCAAGCCACTATGGACCACACCATACTGCCACCGTGGCTTACACGAGGCTGGCAGGAGGAGAAAAAAAAGAAGTACACCTCTCTCCATTGTCCTCACAAAAAGAATCAGCTGTCAGTCACAACCAATTTAAGGGTTTCTCGGCTGCTAATGCCGCACACGCACGTGTCACAAAGCATTCGGTGAATCAGAAGAGGAAACACAGACTCTTTGAATATTCACCGGTGCTCAGAGCTCACTCACGAGATCCAATCAACAAGGATCGATGCGATTGGAATTGCCTTAACTTGTGCAAAGTAGCAGGAGGCTTGTAGTCCACTCCTGACAGATCTAACTCTCTCAGAACTGAGGAAGATGAATTGAAGTGAAGATGAAGTGAATTGCTACCCAAATTATGTATTATGTACTAAACTCGCCCATTACGAACAAAATAATATTAAATGAATTAAGAAATGCTACTCTGATTAACTTTATATTTGTCCTATCCAAAAGAACGGGAAAGTAGACAAATGGTCTACACTTCTCAGAATTGTCCAAGAGAGCGTAACACAGTGAACACAGGGCAGATTGCTTGTGGTGATGGCTAAATCAAGATTTAAATACTAGACTAAACTGCCCGTGGACAAGGCATAATTTGCCACCATTAGGTCAACCTCTTTGTGTGCCAAACAATATAGAAAGTAGAAAATGGAATGAATGCTGCAATATTTTATTATTGTCTAATTTTATGGATAATGTATTCTTTCAGTGTCTGACTGTGTATATATATTTTTGAAGGTATATATTCCAGATTTGTTAAGATAGGTTTGGTTAGCAGAACAAGAGGCCACGGGTGGAAATGAGTTAAAGGCAAATTCTGCACGGATATTAGGAAGTTTTTCTTTACACAGAGTTGTCAATGCCTGGAACGGCTTGCCACAGGTTAGGACATGACGAGGGCATGTCCCGTTCTCATCATGTATTCTTATGTTCTTATATACTGTAAATGTGAGTTCTGTGGATTTCAATGGGTTTCCTTCTATTCAGTGTAATATGACCACCTGCACTGTCAAACCACCCTTTTCTCAGGCTCATCACATACATTTGGATTACTTAATATCAAAAGATTTTGAGTATGTCTTTATTTTCCTAGTCAAGCCATTTATAATCTTTACCGTAGCTTCCTGTCAATAAACATGCAAATGGGAATGTCTAGGTGATGTTATTTTTCATAAACTGACTCGGGATTTGTTATTTAAAATGTAAAGCCAAACTGGTGTGTGCCTTGATTCAATCAGCATTTTAATTGGATCCAAGTATTTTCTGGGGGTGGGGGTGAGTAGAGATTCTGAATGACTAATTAAGGAAGTGATGGTGTAGTTGTAAAGCTTAAGGGACTGGTAGAGGCTTGATTCCCCTCTTCCAGATGACTGTCCTCTGGAAGAGGGGCATCTAGCCTCTACCTTAAGGGAATGGCTGAAATATAGAAACATTAGTCACTAACCTTTGGTGTACATTTTCACTTGCAGGAAGGTGAATCCGGAAGGTTTATTTTCAATTCGTTTTTGAATACCTGGAATTACTCTGATATACCATTTACACATAAAATAATGTATTTACACAGAGTAAAGTCCAGGGGCCTCCCACGTAGTCTAGTGGTTTCAACGTCTGACGCTGGCCACGGCGACCGGGGTTCGATTCCCCACCGTGCCAGAGTCGGCTCTGGCCGGGAGTGCAATTGGCTGTCCGCCCCAGGAAGGGGGGAGGGAAGCCGACACAGGTCGCTGCGCACAGGAGTGGTTCTGGGGTGCCGGAATTACAGTCGACAGCATGACAAGTTCTGTCTCGGAGGAGGCAGTGCCTCGCCATTGTCACTGCTGGTCACAGGGCTATGGCAGCGAACTATGAGGGAGGGGATTGGACAGCGGGAGTAATTGGCTACCAAATTGGGAGAAAAATTGGAAAAATAAATGTAAAAAAAAAAGAGTGAAGTCCGATGCTCATTTACACATATTTTTATTATGGAGTAACACTAAGGTATATAAAACACACACACGCACACGCTCAAGCACACGCACACATATACTCTCACACACGCACAAAAAAACAAACTGAAATAATAAGCAAAAACGAACAAAAAAAAAAGCTCATGAAACAAAACTTTCTCATCCTTTCTTTAAATATTCATACAATTTCCTGTACTGTTATACAAAGTGAAGAGGAACAATATGTTCATAGGTCTTGCTACAGTGTACACCTGCATGTAACGTTATACATGTAAAATATTCAGAAATGAAAAAAGATAAACCCATGTTAGCCTCATTAGACTGACTTACATAAATGGTTACATTTTTTAAAATTGTGAATGAATTTAATGTTTTTATTTTTAATTTTTATAAAGCCCAGGAACAATAATATTAGAATTAAAAAATAATTATGATTGTTATGATAATTATAAAAATAGCTGCCCGTAATCTTACAAATGTCAGACCTGTCAAAACATATCCTCAGCAATAAATTTATTAAATTATGTCATTTTATAAATACGTAACAAATTTTTTAAAATGTTTGAATACTTCTTATTAAAGGCATGACTGTCCAATGTAGGCTTCAGTGGGTTAAATCATAAATAAAAAAAACACCAAAAAAAACCCAATGTGAAATAACATAGTGATTCAGCGTGGTTACAGTCTGCACTGTTCAGAGAACACAGTATTATATTTCAGCACGCCATTCCAATGTTCTGACACAAGAGCACGGATTCAAACCCGTTTGCGGGCAACGACAAAATACTACTTCAGAACCATATTTTGGCATTGTCGCGTGTGCAGATTGATTTCCCAGCGTGTGTAAACACAAAAGACGGTCACAATTCTGAATAAGTAAATAAACTTTTTTGTATCATTTTTTTGCTTGAATTGAACAGAGCGTTGTGGAAAATATGTGTCGCACGTGACACAAGTGGGTTTTAAAGTCGTATCGTTGAACTGACTTTGAAGCACTTACTAAGCATTTTTCACTTCCACTCACATTTAATGGTGTAATTTGGTATTTGTTGTCCACTGTTGGAAATGCATAGCAAATCTAAAATGTCCTTGTGTTCAAGTGCTTGGAGTAAATCAGGTCAACTTAGTTCTGGCCCCATTTTAATATACTTGCTAAGTGATTAAAGTTGTTTGTTGACTTCTTGAAACGAATGCTTGCTGGGAAATGCTGCTCGGATATAGAACATAGATTCACTTTGTATTTCTTGTGAAATGGTGAGTTTCCCATTAGTGTTGTTTCAAAACATTATAACTGGGTGTTAAAGGTGTAAGATTAGTTGGCAACTCATTTTTCACAATTCTTTTTTTTTTGCCATTTGAAAACACATTCTATTAACAGTATGTGCAATTGGTATGTTTCCAGTTATCTGCACAGGATGTGAATGCAGGAGGATTGCTTTTCCTTTTGAGAGAGAGAGAGAGAGAGAGAGAGAGAGAGAGAGAGAGAGAGAGAGAGAGAGAGAGAGAGAGAGAGAGAGAGAGAGAGAGAGAGAGAGAGAGAGAGAGAGAGAGAGAGAGAGAGAGAGAGAGAGAGAGAGAGAGAGAGAGAGAGAGAGAGAGAGACACAGAGACACAAAGAGGGAGATAGAGACACACGCACAAACAGAAACACCCTCACATGCACAGGAGAGAGCACAGACAACAGCTGAGCTCCCCGTTCTTCTCAGTGATGGGCTGATACATCAAGGGGGGAAATTCAATCAAAGCAAACGGCTGCTTGGCCTTCGTTTTTCAACAATACATTATACAGAGATTGTAAAGATTATAATTTTTTGCATGTACAAAAATGCATGTTTTTCCTAAAACATACATCGAGGCGGATGGTACATTATTTTGTGGCCCACGATGAGAGTTACACTCCCCTCAGTTAAACCACTGAATTAGGGTTATTTTAAGTCAATAAGTAATATTAGTACAAGGCCAAACCACATTGTGTTTTGACTGACTCTTTGCCTGAAGTCTTCTTCAGGTGGGAAATTAATGTCAGGAGTGCTACCATTGCATGAATAAACATGTGGTCTGATTGGCATAGCCACACTCACACAATGTTCCATGTTGTTTTTTACATTTTTGTTTTTGTTTTGAATTTGTAGCATTTAAAAAGAATATATAAAAGAACAGTGGCTATTTTCAGAAGAAGTTTAAAAGGGATGATCCAATCAAATCGCAAAGCAATATGGCCTTAACATTAAAGGCTAAAGGTTAATAATTTTTTTGGCAAAACACAACATTTTAATGTAATTTTCAAGAATAAACAAAAACAAACAAACAAACAAAACAAATACAGCCTTCAATCTGTCATCGAAAGTTGGGGTCTCGCGTCTTTGGACTTTGATTGAATCATCCCCCGAATATGTTTTCAGCAGAAAATAGAATTCATTAAATGTTGCAACTCCAGGACAAACATTTACATGCCTGCATGCGTTCAACTAAAATGGCAGCTATTTGATAGGATGATGGCTTAACAGAAAGAAAATAAAAAATACTATAAATTCAATATAAATGTTTCTATTGTTTTTCTAATAGATCTACTGCATACACGATACCATCTCTTAAATTTATATACACATACCATATGAATTAACTTCTTTTTTTTGTTTTTTGATAGAGTGAGTGAACCTTACGTCTGTTCTGGTATATACAACAATGGTAAAAAGGAAGTCGGATTGTTTTTTTCTTCTAATTTAGAAAACATTTAAATCAAATATTAGTTGTGTCTTTTATCCACATTTTTTAAGAAGCTCTCTCAAAGCTATATATATTTTTTTCATTATAATTTTGGACTTTAACTATAGTAGTTTATCATTTCTTAAGAATACAAAACACGAAACTCTGAGTTAGATTCCTCTTTCAAAGCTTTCTCGCTGGTTTAAATACAGTATAAAAATCTTCAGTGCTGTGAAATTTGTTTGAAATGTTACTGCCAGTGTAGATTGCCGTTTGTACTGCCTGATTTTTTTTTTCGTCATCTGTGCTCAAACGTTAAGCCTTCAAAAAACGGGAGTCTTCTCACATAACATAGAGTACACGCCAGGTCTACTTTTTGCAATAACTATGTGATGTTGGTGTCTGTAGGAAAACAAACAGTCCTAATTTTACATTTAGTCGATCTTCCTTCTGCTCGCGGCCACACAAACACACTTCCAAGGAACCGGTAGACGCAACGTGAGCTGCCCCTGTCACTACTTCAACCTGGTGAAAGGCTCTTGGGAATCTTCTGTTGATTGATCTGCCATCTTCTCTCTCCGTTGTGGCATCAGTACATCACTGTGGTTTTCAAAAAAAGCCTTCCATCTGTAAGAAAGCAAAGAAACAAACAAACAAACAATTGAACTTAGAAAAGGAAAGAAAAGGGAAAAAAATGAGAAAAAGTGATGCTATCATTGCTATCATGCTATCAATTCGGGGGACGTGTAAAGGTTTGGACAAAGGTAACGTGTTAGGACAGTCCAATATTCAATCCGTCTGCAACCCCGACAAAACCTGAGTGTAGAGATGCACGCGGACAAAGAGTCAACGTTTTGTAGAAGGAGAGAGGGCTTCGCCGTGGCAAAGTCATTCTCATCATTGAGCATAAGACAAAGCGAATCTTCTCACCGCCTTCCATTTTGTTATTTGGATTGGAAGGTAACGGAGGAGGGGGTGGAGGCAGAGACTGAATTTCATTGCAGAAGACTGGGGCAAAACACCAGATGTTCTGTAGGACAACACTGTGCCGCCAAACCGTGTCCGGATCTCAGGGCATCCAGTGGCAAGAATTTATGATTTTTTTTTTAAATATATATTTTTTAAATTCTGTTTAGGATTTTTTCCTGTTTTTCTCCCAATTTAGTAGCCAACTATACCCCCTATTTCTTTCAATTTACCCTCCCCCACAAGCTCCACGCTCGTCCTCGGAGGCAAGGCAGTTTTTCCCATACAGGGATGCCTTTCATGCTTCTTGGCGAGCCCGTGCCGGCTCACCCTCCCCCCGGGCCGGTCAGCCAATCGCCACCACTCTCGGCCAGAGCCGGACTACCGCAGCTGGGTTTCGAACCACGGCTGCAGTGGGCAACCTGCATTCCGGGTGAATGCTTTGACCGTTACCACTCGAGGCCCCAAGAATTTATGAATTTAAACATTTAAAACGCTCCCTTTTTCTTCTGACACCATACACAATTAATCCATAAAAGCAGTGACAAGGGGCCCAAAGATGACATGAATATTTAATCTTCTTCAAAACTGAAAAAAATGTAAGAGCCGTCATGATACCTCGTGCACTCAGTCTTACAACAGCATGTCACATGTGGTTAAGGCATTTCTCCTGACCCGCCCGCCCACTCGAACGTGGCGCAGCGCTCCCACAACGCAAGGCCTTTAATAAATGACATTTCCCCGTAAAGGAAGTGGTGATTATTGAAAATAAAAATGGCCGCCATTCTTCTCCGACGCCATCTCCAGACACCTGTAGTCTAAACAAGCTTTGTCCGTATTTTCAAAGGACGTTGGTACCCGCGCGACGCCTGAGTGAGCACACTGGTAAAAGCATCTGTTAGGCATGGCTTGGGAGCCCGTCTGACATTTATTACCCTAACATTACCTCTGCGGAAGAACAACACTTCCACTGCCTGCCTTTAAACAGCACTTCCTCTCACTCGCAGTGCACCTAAATAATTCAATTTTAACAGGAAACGCACACCGAAAAAGAAGGGGAGTGGGAAACTATGACTGGTTGTGGCAACGTGTTGTTTAGATGTTGGATGTGACTCTACTTGTAGCAAGGACAGACGCAAAACAAATATATAAATATAACAAAACAGCGGATGGAACACGAGGCTTACAAGTGGTTCTGTGGTGGTTCAGTAGGTAGAGCATGGCGCTGAAAACGCTTAGGTTGTGGGTTCGATTCCCATCGGGGGCCACATATACTGAAAAATATATTCATTCATTACTGCAATTCACTTTGGATAAAAAGCGTCTGCTAAATGGCATGTTATATTTTATTAAGCAACAGAGATATTCGACTCAAAGTGCAGATGATTTCCCCAAATGCAAGCCGTATTTACTGCCATTTCTGCCATCAGTACTGCATGGCATCCAGTGACACAGAGGAATGCAGAGGAAATCAAAACTGAAAAGAAATTCGGGTTAGCTGGATATTGTTAGACCGTTCGTTCGCTATTCCCATTTCAATAACCACATTTTTCATTGTATATTATTCATTTTATTTATTTTTTGGGGGGACTTATTATACTCATATTACACTTATGTTTATCACACGGGATCCTTATTATTATTAGTAGTCATAAAAAATAAAGAAAGAAAATGAAATCATATCTCCAATCAAGGTTAAATCTAAGAACTCCATCTCCCAGAATGCCATGCCGGAGGGGGGTTGGGGGCCCAAAATGGAGGCGGGGCCTAGGGCCCATGAACATCAAGATCCGACCGTGCATGGTACCAGATCGCGACTGCTCTGCCATAACAGCTGACAACATAACAGATCTTGAATCCCTGCGCTCTCAGCAAAGTTCTACCAATTCCAATATTAATTTGGGATTATCTGCATGCACTTAAGTTTATAATTTAAGAGCGCTTAGGATGCAATTCAATCTTCCCGCTTTGCAGTTTGGCCTAATTTTGAATAACCCATTTAAGGAGGTGTGTTACTGTTTGGTTGAATAATATTTTCATTTTATTTTAGGATGAAAGTACCAAAATTCAATCGTAATAATGACAATTATGTTATTCCGATTTAAGGCCAAGCCTTAAATACATGGGGATTAAAAATTCCTGCCTAGAAACAAGGGCCTGAATTCAATATACATTTGTCCACTTGAACAATTAAATTCAAGTGTTCGCTTTCTGTCCTCACAAACAGTTTGGTGATGGCTGAGCTTGCTAAACGGTGTTTGCGAAGAAGAACAAACACTTTTTGATTCTGAGTGGAAAATTAAGGACACTCGTCTCGTTTCAGACATCTCGTCTGAATCAGGCCACTGTCTAATGATCAATACGTGATCAATGAAAAGATACAAAAGGGGTTAGATTAGACTCAGGGTTAGATTTGACTCAGGGGCAGATTTGATTACAGGTTATTTGGTCATTTGTCAAAGGAGACACAACGCACCAAGTTGTCCTAAATGCAGTACTGTACTTGCATATGCTTTTTAGAATTTCAACAATTGGCAAACAGCACACTGTTGTTCAACTGACAGCATGATGCATACCAAACTCATCCTCCTTCTCTGACCCCTGAATAATTTTTTTTGACACTGACCGTGTAACTCAGTTGAAGCCAATAACAAATGAATAGTGTATTACTTGTATAAGTATGGTTACTGCCCACCTTGCACTTTGAATGGACTATATTCAAAGTAGTAGCGCTGTTATAACTTGTTTGCTTAAAAAAAAAAATATATATATATATATATATATATCGAGGGAGTGATTGAGATCAGTGCAGATCCATAGACAGCAACAGTATTTTGTGACTTTTACTTGCCAGAGTCACAGCGGAGAGCATTTCATTTGAACAAAAAATCGCATTTACGCAATGTGTGATAATTCAGTCTCCAGAATTGTAATTGCAATGCAGAATTTCATTACGTTATAAAGGGTCAATACCAGATCATCCAACGGCAGCCATTTTCATTTTAATCAATCAAATTATGAATGTGCTATATTTTCAAAAACGCAATGGATTCCTGTGTGCGCTTCTGCACTGACAATTTGAATCTGTGTGGGTCACGTGATCAGTATAATCCACTTGGAAATCAACACAAAGGGCTCAAAGTACAACCGGCTTGATTAAAGGTTAAAGGTTAAAGGTCAAAGGTAGGGCCCAGGATGCTACTGCTCTTCTGTCCGTCGATGTACTATATTTACTTGACTTCGGTTCATCTCAGTGAAAAATGGCTGGACCCTCCCTTTGCCATTTTAGGTTAAAATTAATTAATTAAATCATAAATGTAGAAAGGCATACATGTCCTTTTCTTAATACAAAACCAAAAAAATCTATGAAGGCCCATTTGGCAGAAACATGTTATGGACTCATCTGTTCTGCACTGGCAAACAAAGAATAGCCAATATGAAAATAAAGAATAAATCCATATTGTTTTATATTACACCTCAAATGGTTATTTACGAAACAAATAACAAGATAAGAACACGAACTGGGATACATTACAAAGTGTATTATGAAAAGTGAAATATCATGAAATATGGAATGTCTGACATACATTTTCTGCCAAGATAAATGTGTGATGGGTGCCCACATTGTTTTAGGAAAGAAAACCCTTGTTAAAATATGTTAAAACTTTAGCATTTTTAAAGTCAAATCAAGATGAAAAGTTCATTAAAGAAGATAAATATTTCATTAGATGCTAAATAAAACAAAGGGAATTTTTGGCCTCTCTCAGCATAAAATTCCTTTGAAAGATTAATTAATACATGTAAATTATGCAAATTATGCCCATGCAAATATTTTATGAAGACAATTAAGGGAGCCATTAATTACTCCCGTTTTTGCTTCACTGAGATTCATTCATTTAATTTTAATTTCACTTTTAACTGTTTTGATGTTTAATCTTGCAACAAAGAACTTTATCTCTCCTCGCAGGGTCGTGTAAACTTGCGGAGAAGAACGCATCGAGTGGCAAGCCACGGAAATCGGGGAGAGAGATACCGGGACAGACACTCGCGTACGGCATCTCCGGGAATTAGCCACAAAATGCTCTCCCCAGAAGCCTAGCGCATGGAAAACACACGCAAGCTCATTCTTGGAATGGATTCAAAACAGTGGAAAAGCAATTAATAAACACAGACTGCATTAATGTAGCAGAATTAGAAACTGTGACACAAGACAAATAGAAATCATTAGTTCTCTAAAATGATGCTCTCATTAATATTTATTTCGCACAGTATCGAGGCAAAGGCGGGGAAAAAAATATATTACCCAGGGTTTTTCAGCTTAATAAATGTGATGGGGATTGGTTTCTGTGAGTGTGCATGGATGTTCTGTTGATGTTGTTTAGGTTTTCTGCTATTTGTGAGCAATTGCGCGCCTTTCCTGGTTCCACAACAACCCAAGGTGACATGGATTACTGGCAAAAGTGCCTATAATTGAACAGACATTCACATGTTCTGTATGATAAACGATACTCCACAGCTTATATTCAGAACAATGATTGCTGGCATTTCAGCCCCCCTCAAAACACTTTGTGACTAATGAATATGGATGGTCAAACTCCCAAAACAGAACAGACAAAAAGCTACAATATTTCAACCACAAAATACAGCTTTTAATTTTTTAATTTTTTTATCAAAGTATCCAGACTTCTTCCCTCCACCTGACTTTTCCAGAAACCCTTTGAGGAAATCTGCAGTATAACTAAACTTAACACCAGTATTTATTTGAAAAAATGTAAAAACCAAGCATAAAATGCAAAAAAAAGAATACAATTTAAAATAGAGGTTACATTTAGACTCAAGACACAAGAACATGAATTATAAAACAAGAAATTAAGTAATTGTACGCCTAATTCTAAGATAACTAATCTTAAGAGAAAGCATGTATTATGAGAAAATGATGCATATATAATACATGTTATATCTGATTAAGCGTCAGACAGAATACTGTATTTTCACGATTAAATTCAGGCTCACATCCCTTTTCTCTTTTTACGACAGTTACCAAATATACTAATTTAGTATGAAATTTAATGTATCCTATTACAAACACAAGCGCACATTATTGCTAATAGGACAGTGTACGACTTTCCATTTATGGTTTCCGTCTTTGATCTTCACATTCCTCCACTGAAACAGCCATGACATGTAATTATGCCAAGCCAAAATTAAAACAGAAATCACACATTCTCATGATATGAATAGTTCAAATTCTTTTTTCTCTCCCCCTCTCTCAAAGATCTCTCCCAAAGTAGGCTAATAAAAAATGAGTTAAGGGGGCTTTTTAAAGGTTATTGAATATTTCCATGCAATTTCTCCACAGTTTGCCAGTGATTTAAGAGAGGGATATTTTTAAAGGGAAATTGAGACCACTCAAAGTGATAAGAGTAGTGTTTTCAAGCTGCTGCCGGGCCTAATTAAAGGCAGAATTTATTTGAACATATTGGATATACTCTGGGGGAGGGGGAAACACAGAGTTAAAATGGAAATAGAATATAAGGGCCCTATTTTAAGGATGGCAAACGCAGCTGGCAAGTGGTAGTGCACGCAGATGGGGGAAAAAAAGAAGCGTGTCCAAATCAATTTAGGTCTTGTCAAAAGGCAAAAACATACAGAGCAAAAGTACAAAGGGGCCGCTTCTACCAATCACGAGGAGGAGGTTAAAGGAGTGGCAAATGCACTAGCCAATCGGGATCAGGCTGTATTTCAGTGGACCACCTGAGCTGCGGCCCAACTGAAATGAATTCATGAATTCAACTGAAATGAATTCCAAATGTTCGAGCAATAATACAAAGCCCCGCCAATTCACCAATTGAAAGGTTGCTGTTATTCCCACATTATGATTTCTGTCTTTATTATTATTATTGTTATTATTATTATTATTAATAATAATCATCATCATCATAAACATAATCATTATAATCATAAATCATCATCATAATAACAGCATTCTTATAATAATATTCGTATTATGTTAAGGGCATTGGATGTCAGTTACGTACTTTGGACTGTGGTTGTCAGTGACATCTTTAGTCAATTACGACCAGCACATATTCCATAAAACTATTAAAACAGCAAAGGGACAAAAAATAATAGAACTTCCATACATCACTTTAACTAGGCATGGCTGAGATTCTGCTATTAGCCTATGGTTCTGCCCTTGTATACCTCACCTTAGAATTATGACTACATTGATGTGATTGAATGATTGATCTCTTGTGTTTGGGTGGGATTAATTAGCGGGTGATATGAGACGTTTAATAATGAATCAATTATATTACCGCCGTACCTTTGCGTCTATGTTAAGACCAGCTATAGGGGCCTCGGGTGGCATAAAGGTCAAAGCATTCGCCCGGAATGCAAGTTGCCCATTGCAGCCGTGGTTCGAAATCTGACTGCTCCAGTCCGGCTCTGGCCAGGAGACTCGATCGGGGGCGGTGACTGGCTGTCCGCTCCAGGAGGGAGGGAGAGCCAGCACGAGCTCGCGGAAGGGCGTCCCTAGAAAGTAGGTGAGCGAGTTCCATCTTGGAGGAGGCGGATCATTGCTGGCCTCTGGGAATTAGCTTGCGCCATAGTGATGGGTGGCGGGCTCGTGGGGGAGGGCGAATTGAAATAGAGGGTGAAATCTGAAAAATTTGAAACAGATCAAAAAAAAAAAAAAAAGACCAGCTATAGTGGCTCTGCATTAAAATATTATGGTGGTGTGGTTCTGCTCAAATCCAAATCCAAAAAACGACTGACCCTATTCCCTATTCCGCCATTCAGAGTAATGCTACAAATAAATAAGGATGAAAATAGCCATCTTGGCATAACTGTCATTTTTTTTGCTTCAGCTGCTCCAAAAACGCAATGTTGGCACCTTTTTGTGCCATCAAAATAAGGCCCTAAGTGTTAAAAAAAATTACAAATAAAATAGAATTACAATCTGCGCTGAAACTCATTTCTACTTTTTAGAATAGCTTGTCCAGTCTGTGAACTCTGAACTGAACTCTGACGGCTTTTAATGACAACCCTGGTCTAGGAAATATTAAAACTATTAAAAATGAATACCATTACAACCCAATTGAAAGGACTGATCCATTCTCCTGTAACTGATGAATGTTCTTAGTACTTAATGTTTGTATCACGAATGATATCAAAGTGCAGGTAACTGTCAAAATAAAGGAAACGCTTGTTTTGAATAAAACATTAAACTGGTTGGTTTGGTAATGGGTCTAGTTTACACAGAGCACTTTCACAAAGCCTACTATAGGTAACTGCCAAAATAAAGGAAACACTTGAGTAAATTAAGGGTTCTGGCGTTATGGTTTGGGGCGCATTGTATGGTTTAAGTCCACTCAACCCCTTTGAGGGCAAGGTAAACACCAATTCTGAGTGATCACCTTCATTCTATGGTGAAGCATTTCTATCCTGATGGGAGTGGTCTCTTCCAGGATTACAATGCCCCCATCCCCAGGGCACGAGTGCTCACTGAATGGTTTGATGAGCATGAAAACGATGTAAACCATATGCCACGCCCATCTCAGTCACCAGATCTCAACCTAATTTAACACATACGGGAGATTCTGGAGCAGCGCCCGAGACAGCATTTTTCATCACCATCAACAAAACGCCAAATTATGGAATTTCTCATGGAAGAATGGTGTCACATCCCTCCAATGGAGTTCCAGACACGTGGAACATCTATACCAATGTGCACTGAAGCTGTTCTAGCGGCTCGTGGTGGCCCAATGCCCTATTAAGACACTATGTTGGTGCCTCTTTTATTTTGGTACCTACAAGGTATTTTATTGTCCAAACTATCTATATATTGTACTCTACATAATATATTTTGTTTGATGCTGTTTTTTTTGGCCAGGACTCCCGGACATAAATTTTACATTTCTTAATTTAACCTATTCGTACATAATATAGCTTTGATAACAGCAGAAATGGTATGAGGGGGGGACTGAAAAGTTTGAATGCAGCTCTATATAGTAATAATGATAATAATAATAATAACAATTATAATAACTTTCATTTACAGTGTATTTATATTAACCCAAGGACGCTGTACAGCAGGGGTCTTCAACTCCAGGCCTCGAGGTCCGCAGTGTCTGCAGGTATTTTCTCCAACCACATACTGCACCACCTGATTTCGAATAATTACTTTACCTCCTTGGTCCAGGAAGTGAGCTAATTAGTGAAATCAGGTGGTGCAGTGCGTGGTTGGAGCAAAAACCTGCAGACCCTGCGGACCTCAAGGCCTGGAGTTGAAGACCCCTGCTGTACAGTGTAAAATAAATTAATTAATACATAAAAAAAATAAAAAATAAAAAAAAAAAATAAACAATAAGCATTTGATACCATTTAAAAACAAGCACAAAGTCCTACAAATCAGGAGAACTAAACTCAGTCTGGATGTAAAAATAGAGGCGGACTCTGCAGTATACAGTAAATGTACATAGTTAGTATAATAAATACTGACGCCTACATGTAAAAGCTCGCTGTCTTTCTTGTGTGTGTTGGTCATGTAATTACCATTTTAGCCTTAATGTCTTTGTGGACTGTATTTACACAGCGTTTAGCTTACCTCAGACAAAAGTGCATTTGTTATCTCGTGATTTTAATCTCTAATTGCCTCGATGACGCATTTGCTTTTTGATAGGCTGAGTGGCATTACTGCTGGAATAAACTTTTTTTTTAATTGATACAAAATTGAAACAATATATTAGGTTGGTAGGAAAGTAAAGCAATGTTAAGAGCCAACCACATACAAAAGCCGCGTAATCTATGAGCAATTCTGCTAGCTCAACTACTGTAAACATAAGTGAATGATGGCTGATGGTATACAAAGATTCCTGTTTAACTTATGCCTGTGTACTTAGGAAATTAATTTACTGTTCAATTGTGTTACCCTGCCATCTCAATTTTAAGGTGTCTTCATGAGGCTGGCTGCAATTACACAGCGTTTAACTTTCCTTAGATCAAAGCCCATTCTTTTCCTAGCTATTAAAATCTAAAATTGCCTTAATACATTTGTCAAGTGGCATTACCACTGGGCTCAACTTTTGGTAAATGAAGAGGAAACGAATGAAGCAACGTATTAAGTTAAGCCAGTCGGTTTCACTTAAGGAGTAATTTATGAATACCTACGCAGGATTTGCTTGTATGAATTAATATTGTGTTGTTCGTTAAAATGGTAATCATAGTAATTAAATATTCAGTGAAAACTGAAACTACACTTCCTAGCTTCTCAAATACAGCTTGATCTTTGCCTTTTCACATAGCACACAGCGAAGTTGTTCTTGCAATCGACTACTTACATTTTGTATTGTCGCTTCACATGTGTATGTGAATGGGGTTTAACAGTGAAAGTATAACATGTGAAATTCCTTGGTTCATAAACCTGCAGTTCTGTCCTCCAACACCTAGAGGTTGATGGACGACTGTTTGAAGCTACTTGTTAAGCAATCAACACATTATGATCTCAAATAATCATTCGATTGTCTCAAATGAGGTGTGTGGTGCAACGCAGCATGCAAAACGAGATGCATTTTGACCTAGATATCAGCATAATTCAGTCTAAACATTTTTCAGTAAGGCCTTCATTTCTGTCTGTGCAGCTATATTTGGTGAGATCCATCTCGTCCTCTACAAAGCCGGTGTAAAATCGGACGAATTGAACAAGTGCCCTGTCGGTTTTCACATGGCAGTTTTATTGGTGGAGAACTTCCTGTCTGGGTAGTTGCATGTTTAAAAAAACAAAAAAACAACAACATTTATTTAGGATTTTTTCCTGTTTTTCTCCCAATTTGGTGACCAATTATACCCTCTATTTCTTCAATTCGTCCTCACCCACGAGCCCGCCGCCCGCATCTACGGGACAAGCCAGTACCTGGAGACCAGCAATGAACTGCTTCCTCCGAGACAGAACTCGCCTATTTATTTTGCCCACAGGGAAGTCCTCCGCGCTACTTGGTAAGCTACTTGGTAAGCTACTTGGTAAGCTACTTGGTAAGCTACTTGGTAAGCTACTTGGTAAGCTACTTGGTAAGCTACTTGGTAGGCTCCCCCTCCCCCTAGGGCGGACAGCCAATCACCGCCCCCGATCAGGGCTCCCGGCCAGAGCCGGGCTGGTGCAGCCGGGTTTTGAACCGCGGCTGCAGTGGGCAACCTGCACTCCGGGCAAATGCTTTGACCGTCACGCCACCCAAGGCCCCCCAGTTGCGTGTTTAAGATGTTCCAAATAGCTAAGTTTCCTATTCGGTCGATCATTGAACACCTTCTTCGTTCGTCGCAACAAGTTTGTCAATATTTGGGAAATTGTCAACCGATACATACGTAGCTTGCAAAAGCTAAGATGTGGGTATTGCATGTCGGAATGAGGAAATAAGACTCACAGAATGTCATTGTCATCTTTACCATGTAGATCACATTGTCTGTTACAACCCCCTGTGACTTTATTTAAATTCACTTTGTGTGATTTTTTAACTTTTAACAAACAGCCTCTGCCACTGTGGAATGATTGAGACACTGTAAGTACACAGTATCCGCCAGTACAACTTTCAAATCAACGTCTGTTCCTCCTTGTCAGACATACAAAACGTGTGGAATATATTGGTCTTTCGCATCTGTCGATTCATGTGTCCTAATGTTAATTTATAATGGGTTTCTGTATTTTGGATTGTTCATATGCCAGTTGTTGTAAGCAACGGTGAACAAATTCACAACGTAGTGGTGACAGAGATAGGAATAGGAATATACTTTATTAGCCCTGTTACACAAGGTAATTGGAATTTGTCTTTTCGCATATCTCTCCTAGATAGATATATATATACACACACACACACACACACACACACACACACACACACACACACACACACACACACACACACACACACACACACACACACACACACACACACCACAATTGTTCCATTGTGCCATTCCATTGCGTTTTTTAATGAATTTTTTGCTCAATTGAAACAAAGGTATGTGTGTGTGTGTATGTGTGTGTGTGCGTGTGGTATTATTGTAATATTGTTCACAAAAACGAATAATACGAATAAACGGGTTAATGTTTTTGGGTTTTTTAAACGTTTTTAACGGTGGTATTTACATTTTTTTTTTGTTTCTGATTTTTTCCCCGTTTTTTCTCTGAATTTGGTAGCCAATTATACCCTCTATGGGGGCCAGTGCACGTTAGGCTAATTGGAGAATCTAAATTGCCCGTAGGTATGAGTGTGTGAGTGAATGGATTGGCAACCTGTCCAGGGTGTATTCCTGCCTCTTGCCCAATGCATGCTGGCTCTTGCCCAATGCATGCTGGCATAGGCTCCAGCGACCCTGACCAGGAATAAGCGGGTTAGATAATTAATGAATGAATGAATAAGGACTATACCCTCTATTTCTTTCGATTCACCCGCCACTCGTAACTACTAGCTAATTCCCAGAGGCCGGCAATGAACTGCCTCCTCCAAGACGGAACTCGCTCACCTACTTTCTAGAGACACCGTTTGCGCTTCTCGGCGAGGTCATGATGGCCCTCCCTCCTCCCTCCCCCCTCACCCTGGGTCGGACAGTCAATTGCCGCCCCAGATCGGGACTCCCGGCCAGGGCCAGACTGGCGCGCCTGGGTTTCGAACCACGGCTGCAGTAGGCAACTTGCATTCCGGGCAAAGGCTTTGACTGTTACACTCCCCGAGTCCCCGTTACAGTGGTATTTTAATAGGCAGGTGTACTTTTATTTATTTTTTACTTTCATAGCACAGATAAAGTGGGAATATTCATTTAAAACATTTCCAAAAAAGCGTGCTTACTGCTAAAAGCTGAAGATCTCGACCTTCTTTTTGATCTTGCAGAGCAACCCAGATGGCGAGCTGCATGCTTGAACAGCAGGCCGAGTTAAAACTAAAGCTCACACACTGCAGCAGACAGTAGATTTATAGCCTCCTCAAAACATGTACCTTGTATTGTCCTTTCAGCATCTGTTCTGCCACTATTGCGGTCAGGCTCAATGTCTTGGGTCAGCGAGTCTGGGAAAATTGAAGGATAATGATGATTAAATATCATTGATATGTCAAGTAAGAAGGAAAAAAAAAAAAAAGTTTCTAACTCACTAAATCACTCACAGCATATGGGAAATATCAACATTTCGACATCTGGAAACTGTATACTGCATGCAAGCAATTGCCTTGAATGTTATAATGCAAACATGTATGTGTGCGCACACAACACAGACGCGCGCACACACACACACACACACACACACACACACACACACACACGTATGCACGCACACAACACACACACAAACACACGTCTGCGCACACACACACAAACATGTGTGCGCACACACACACACACACACACACTCACACGTGTGCGCACACACAACACACAAACACACTCACACAAACACAGAGAATTGAGGGAGTGGCTATTCATGATAATATTTATGATAATTATAGAATTTTAATTAATAATGTTAATTATTATGAATTATTTATCCAATTATCAATATAAATTGACTGCTGAAGGGCACTTACGGTTCTTTTTTGAAAAAATAATTGTAGTTTATCTTACAATTATAATTTAGCACATACAGTAATGTATGTAATTGGTACTCAAAATTAACTTGTCAATAAAAAAAACCCTGAAATGAACCCCAGTGGAAGTGCTTTGGGAATACAGCTAGGACACACCAGTTAACCAAACACTTTCCCTGTGTTACCTCTTCTCATAAATCCACTCTACTGTAGGTGAAAATGCTCCTCACAGTCCTTTCAGGTTATGTTAACACGTGTTTGCGCTCAAACAAATGTGCACTTCCATGTGTGTGGGTTCCAGCAGGTAAAAAATTAAAATAAAAAATTGTTTCAGATTTTTCCCCGTTTTTCTCCTCAATTTGGAAGCCAATTATATCCTCTATTTTATTTCAATTAACCCTCCCCCACAAACTCGCCGCCCGTCTCTACATGGCAAGCTACTTTCTGAGGCCAGCGATGATCCGGCTCCTTCGAGATGAAACTCACTGACCTCCTTTCTGGAGACACCCTTATGTACTTCACAGCGAACACCCTCCCCCCTCCCTCAGGAGTGGACAGCCAAATGCCGCTACCGATCGGGGCTAACGGCTTGGGATGGTCTGGCAGAAATGGGTTTCAAACCGCGGATCGCTTACCGTTCAGAGTGCGGAGGCTGTCCGTCGGCGACGTCTGCTTCAAGGTCTGCTCCGCCTGCTCCCTCCTTTTCGACTCGTACTCGAGCGCCTCCTGCAGTTTCCTCTTGGCCTTCTTCTCCTTCTTCAACCGCTTCTGAATTATCGCTATGGAAACGGGGACAAGCATTTGAGCGATTTTTTTAAAAACACAAAAAACATTCCAAGTGCCTATGTCCTTTAACGGTCGGTAATTTAAATGAACAAACGTTTGTCGGCAGCCTAAATCAAAGATGATGATGAACCTCCTGCAGAGAATCCAGACCTAAATGTGTTGGCTGGATGAAGCTGCATTGTGGTTTGTCCGTCATTTTTAAATGACAGACTTCAGCCAGCGCCTCTTCATGGCCGTGACTAGAGGAAGCAGGCCAAGAAATGTTAGTGTCCCCAACCTATCGTCTCTCGATCAGTGGTGAGTCAATGGCTCTAGCATTACCGTCGCTTAACCACTGGAGGGCGAAAAGGCCAGCTCATGTAATATTGTAGAACATTTAACATTTAAGGTGTTTAGAAGACGCACATATCCAGAGTGACGTACAAAAAGCGCATTTATACATGGTAAGATTAAACATGGTTAGTGCAAGAGATCATGTAATGATTAAAATATATATATTTTCCCTCTTTTTCTCCCTGATTTGGAAATCAACAATACTACCTCTTGAGTTAGTGTTGTGCCACTCACACTCGCAAACCAAGAATACTACACAGTGACACAAATGCACTTTGATTCACATTCCATGCGAGCCAGTGGCTATTTTACACACTACTCTCAACACAGTATCGCACACAGAGATCGCTAGTGTCAATGGGGGAAAAGGAGCAACTCTCAGTGGCGATACCTGGTGGCTTAGTGGGGGAATAGCGGGTCATTAGGATGGACTAATACAGTGGAAACCTGAGGAACGTTGGTGCACATAAACCCCTGTTGGGGGGCCTCCGACAGCGTAGCGGTCTAACGCACCCATATTAGCAGTGTGAGCTGCCTATCACGGTCGTGGTTCGAAACCCGACTGTACCAGTCCAGCCCTGGCGTGGAGCCCTGATCGGGGGAAGCAGTTGGCTGTCCGCCCCAGGGGAAGGGTGAGCCGGTATGTACTCACTGAGAAGCGCGTAAGGGTGTCTCCAGAACGTGGGTGTGCGACTTCCGTCTCGAAGGAAGCGGAGTTCGCTGCCCTCGGAGAATTAGCTTGCCTCATAGAGATGGGCAGCGGGTTCGTGGGGGAGGGCGAATCAAAATAAATAGAGGGTATAATTGGCCACTAAATTGGGAGAAAAACGGAAAAAAGTCTGAAACAGAATAAAAATAAAAGAAAACTTATTCAAAGCTACAGGCAAGGAGTGATACTGTTGGACTGAAATCTGACCTAAGCATTTACAATTATTGTGTCAGAGGGGGACAATTCTTTGATATTAACAATCATGAAAAGAAAATATGTTTATTTTGTGCTATGTGCTGACAACTGGAATGTATCAACCCATGTTTGTTTCATTACCTCATTAAAAACTGAATGAACTACACTCTGCAGACTACTATGAACCAAATTCCTAACATTAAGGTGTTTGTGACAACTTTGCAAAATTGCTGACCGTGCTGAATTATAGTCTCAACGGTGACTGGAGGGTTCAGGTAATTAAATTAATTAAAACTCCACAACAGACAAGTTTTTTAAAAAGCCATAGAATGTGACAGGCACAGGTAAAACATTTTTTTTTAAAGTTTTCATTAAATATCATCTTGATTAATGTTTAATTAACTTTTAATTACCATAGACTACACTGTTACACAAATTATATTACGCCACAGTTTAATGTGAGTAAAAATAAACTTTCATAACGAACACACCTTGACGGCATCAGACACTATAATGAAATCTTGCTGGCCCTTTTTCTTTTTTTGAGGGGGTGGGGGCTTACAGAAGTCCACCTGACTCCCAAGACAGGTTCATCTCGGCCCACATTCACTGAGGTCGGCAAGCTCACCGCCTTTCACATGGGAAAGGTGAGGCAGAGATAATCCACTTTTCTATCATAAACAAGCTCTTTCCAATACAACACTGAATGTTAAGTAGGGAACTGCTGGAAGGCATTTCGGCAAAAAATGTGCACATTTTTATAAAGACACTTTTGAGAAATTGGCTTATTAAATTACACTTGATTAATTACGCGTGGCAGACGCGGGAGCGTGGGAATATTAAGTTACATTTTGTGACGGTTTTGTTTACAGAGATTATAAATCATTCATACTAATATCATAATATGTACTTATAATTATAAGTCTGATCCTGAGTAGCTATTCATTCACTACAATGGGAATAATACTTAATTTATAACTGGAAGCAATGTGATATTAGAACAGGCAGCAGTAATGTTTTCCTAATGAAAATGGTTTAAACTGTAATAAATGTATTTATTATGTAGCTGTATTTCACGCAGAGCACTTTGCAGGCGTTTTTTTTTTTTATCACGCGTGATCAATTCCTGTTAAGGTTATTGTTTTTATTCGTTTGAAAGCCACTTATAAGCCCCGATGGCTCAGACAGGGTAGATACTTATTCCAATGTCTGGTCGCGTGATTCAGCTGCATGCACATTACAGAACAGTCACTGTTCAGATTACACTGGATCCCCATGTACGTCCTCATCCATCTCCACCAAATGAACAAAGTCTTTGCATGTTTTAAAGCGTGACTCAGCTGGCCACTGAACACATAACCTTCCAGGGAGAGGGCAAAAACCAATAGCCACAAATGTGCTGAGGTTGTAGTGTGAAGTTCCCGTACCTGTGCTCACGAGTACAGATGTTAGGTGATTTCTTACTGGACACTGGGTAACACGCGCATAACGTAGGACACATATTGGTGCCGTTTTAGGTGAGTTACAACCCTTACAGCCCCCCTCCACTGTAAAGTTATCCACGAAAGGCACAATATAAACTATAAATGCAGTGGCTTCTTATGATTGTGCTCACGGTGATAATAATAATAATGATGATAAAAAATAACAATAGCAACAATAATAATTAAAAAAAAAAAAATAATAATAAGAGTCACTGCTACTACTATTACTACTATTCAGAGCTGTATGTGGTAAGTATCTGTACACGTTGAGCCAGAATGGGGGTGAGGTACCTCTGTTCTTCTGCTCCATGGCCAGCTGCTTCTCCAGCGTCTCCCTGAGCTCCCGTTCCCTAAAGAGCTCCATCTTCAGCTCCGTCTTCTCCAGCTGAACCTGCTTCTCCTGGGCTCGGGCGTTGTCGATGGCAACCTTCAAGAGGCCCTGGGTAAAGGTGGTTTGTTTTGTTTAGTTTTTTTAGAAAAAGTGCATGGCAGCAGTTGTTTAAAAAAAAAAATTGTTTCCGATTTTTTCCATTTTTTTTCGGAATTAGGGGCCAATTATACCCTCTATGTATTTCGATTTGCCCTCCCCACACGAATTCGCCGCCCGTCTCTACGAGGCAAGCTAATTCTCAGAGGGCAGTGAACTCTGCTTCCTTCGAGACGGAATTCGCCCACCCACGTTCTGGAGAAACCCTTTCGCGCTTCTCAGCTAACTCGAGCCGGTTCACCCTCCCCCCTCCCCCTGGGGAGGACAGCCAAACGCCGCCCCCGATCAGGGCTCCCCACCAGGGCCGGTCTGGCACAGTTGGGTTTTGAACCATGACCGTGATAGGCAGCTCACACTCGTAAACGAGTGCGTTAGACCGATACACTATTGGAGGCCCCAGCCAGGGGACACTTTTAATTGTGACGGGTGCAGCAAATAGGGTGGAATAATAGGCATTTCAGACGAGACCTCCCTCTTCTGGGAAATCTGTGCCAACCTGGGTGTTAACGACAATGGGGGAAAGACATTGTTCTCAGATATTAAAATATGAAGGCTGGGATCTACCGCATTAGCAGAGGCTACTGTATTTCATAACGAAGTGAGATAACGCTGAGCTGCACATTTGTATTTCTGTTCCTTCGCTGTGGGTGAAAGATGTCTGAACCACACGTAGATATTAAACTGAAATCAATACTTACAAGCCCCATCAGGAAGGAAGAACTTCCAGGAAGGAAGAACACACGCTTTAATGCGCAGGGTGTGGGGGCATATTTTATAATTAAATCTACAGATAACACAACAGATTGGAAGAAAGCATGTTCTATGTTCTGTCTAACACTGTTACTTATTTTATTTACTGTGGAAAGGTTTCAGGCAAGGTTTTTCTCGACCTTGTGGAGGCTGTGGCACTGCTGTTCGACGCACACTGCTTTGATGAGCGGCACGGTGCTGTGACTGGGTTTACTATAGAAAGCGCATATGGGCCTCGGATAGTCTAATTCGCATTGACTGGTGCTTTGCGAGTGTGAGCTGCCTATTGCGGTCGCCTTTTGAAAACACATCTCTGCCAGACCGGCCCTGGCCGTTAGCCCTGCATTTGGCTGTCTGCTCCTGAGGGAGGGGGGAGGGTGGTCGGCACAAACTCGCTGTGAAGCACGTAAGGGTGTCTCCAGAAAGGGGGTCGGTGAGTTCCGTCTCGAAGGAGGTGGATCATCGACGGCCTCAGAGAATAGCTTGCCCTGTAGAGACGAGCGGCGAGTTCATGGGGGAGGGTTAATAGATAACGGCCCGAAACACACCTTGAAGTTGTGGTTCTGGTGAAGGAGAAATGTGAAGGACAACTCAAACTAATGACCTGGCCCGCCCAGTGTCCAGACCTCAATTCCATATAACTTGTATGGGACAAACTGGACAGAAGAGTCAAAGCAAAGCAACCCAAAGTGTATCTGGGAATTGCTGCAGGAGAGCTGGGAAGACACGTCGGGTGATTTCCTGCTGAAACGTATTAACCGAATGGCCCGTGCTTGTGAGGCTGTTATCACGGAAAAGGGTGGATATTTTCAGGAATCCAAGATTAAATTTTCAATTCAATTTTCTTGAACATTGAACATGTTCCTTTTGTTTATTGTTACATGTGTTTTTGTCATTTTCAAGTATTTACAGAAACGTATACAATGTAAAACATTGTCAATTATGAAATCAACCTAGTTTCCAGCAGGTGTACTTTTGACTGGTACTGTATGTCATACTGTAAGGAAGAGGGATCCAACTAGTGCAGCTGGGGGGGTGGGCGGGCTGGACAAGCTATCACGATTTCCTTAAAGTTATTCTCATTTTGCAACAGCTGGCCATTTAATAAACCATGAAATCAGAAAGCTACATGTTTTTATATCTCACTAGCGAAAAGCATGCTGGTTCTATTTGATTATGATGATTAGCAAACATTTATTTAGTGTTGCTCAGTAGGTAGAGCATGGCGCTGACAACGCTTAGGTTGTGGGTTCGATTCCCTCTGAGGCCATATATACTGAAAAATGTATGCATTCACTACTGTCACTTTGGATAAAAGTGTCGCTAAATGGCATGTTTCCAAGGAGCCAACCACGTTTAGCGAGTAAAAGCATTGCACATAGCTCAAACACAGGCCTACCGACAACTTCTGTTTGGGCAGCAAGCTACCGCTTGAAGATTACAGCAAAAGTAAGATGGAAAATGTGAAACATTGAATATTAATCAGAATTGGTTTGTGGGCCTCCCGCGTGGTCCAGTGGTTACAACGTCCGACGCTGGCCACGGAGACCGGGGTTCAATTCCCCGTCTCGCCAAGTGTCGGCTTTGGCTTAGGGGGGAGGGAAGCCGACGTGACGTTCGCTGCGTAGAGTGGCCCTGTAAGTACCGGGGTTCGGTCGACGGCTTGGCGGTGGCGTCTCGGAAGAGGCGTCACTTCGCCTTCGTCACTACCGGTCGCAGGACTACGGCAGCGAACTCACATTACTGGGGGGGATTGACGTAAAAATAGCGGGTCTAATTGGCTACCAAATTGGGAGAAAATGGGATAAAATCAGAAAAAAAAATTTAGAATTGGTTTGTGGAGTGCAGGATGTATGTACTGAAATATGTCTGTCTGTCATATGTCAAAAAATATGTCATACGCACGCTTTGCTTTATTAAAGACTTAAAGACTACAGAATTCTTGGCAGCATTGCTGGATTTCACTGAAAATGTCCAGAGTTATTATTCATAATCCGTACATACACATGTGAAATGCTTAGCCCTGCGTTGAAGGCAACCGTGCCCAAGGCACATATTTATAGCGTCTGGATGTGTGTGAAATACCTTTGTTGCGTTGGGCCTCAAAATATGGCCACAAAAACTATTTTTATACAATGTGCATAACTTTCATTCTCATTCAGGAATCGCACGTTCTCCTTTGCCACTTTTCTCCACCTTGCTGCCTAGATTCAATCAAACGCACTTAGCCACTTTAAGGGGCCTCCAATAGCGTAGCCATCTAATGCACCCGTATTGGCTGTGAGCTGCCTATCACGGTAGCGGTTTGAAACCCAACTGTACCAGACCAGCCCTGGTGGGGAGCCCCGATCGGGGGAAGCGTTTGGCTGCCCGCCCCAGGGGGAGGGTGAGCCGGCATGAACTTTCTGAGAAGTGCGTAAGAGTGTCTGCAGAACATGGGTGGGCGAATTCCGTCTTGAAGGAAGTGGAGTTTGTTGCCCTCTGAGAATGATCTTGCATGAAACGCACTTAGCCACTTTAAAGGACAAATGCAATTCAAGTAAAGCGAAGCTTTTTTTAATCAATCAATCAAACCAACCTTATGAGCATAAGATGGAAATTCTGAAAATTTCACTATACAAGTTAAAAAAACTAAACAAGCATACTCGTGCTCCAGGAAAACTTTTACGATACACAAGGCAAATTATACAACACAATGCTGAACCACATAGACATTAAAGAACATATCGCACAGATTTAGAATCTAAAATATAATTAACGTGCGACGAATTACAGAGCTTCTGTTTTATCAGTTTACAATTTATTTGCAGATCTATTTTATCTGTGCTGTATCTATACTTAAAGCCAGATATTTACTGAAGAATATCAGGTGAAGTACCCTGCTCAAAGGGTGCATTTATTTGGGAATATTTGGGAAGCACACCAAATTCTGGTCCAGGAGCCACAGTATGAGTACACACTGAAAACCATAACCACTGCATTTTAGTGGGGGGAAAAATCCTTCAGTAAATAACAGAAACAGTAAAAATAAACGTGTCACTGTGCAAACAAATGAGATCCGACTTAAATGCTTAAGTGGCCTTTATTCAAGATAAACGTTCAAATAAACATTTGCATACTCGCTGACAAGCTGCGCCGTGACCATACCAAAACAATTATTCCCTTCACACATGCAATTAAACCAAATGCAACGGGCTATATCTTATTAATTGTTCGTTTTGTTGACCCCAATTTTAATAAAGTTCCCTTATCTCAATTTTCCGCTTGGTTTCCTTTTGTTGACTTCTGCTAGAATATTCCATCAAATCGGCGCCCAGAGATCATTATAAAAGATGACTTACTCCACTGTGGTAACACGGGGAATGCACAGCACACGGCTGGTTGATAACAGTGCATCACCAGTTAGGCACAAAAGAGCACCATGACCTTTTTCTGATGCCCAAATCACAAGGGTAATGATCTGGGCAATATGAGTCATGGTGCTGCATGACATGCTTTAAACTCCTTCACAGTCTTGGGAGGGGGGGGTAATCAAAGACGTCTTTAAAATGGTTACTTTGCTAAAATATTATCGTTTCACTTTCCAATCTAAGCGCATATTTATTTATCTGCGCAAATGCCTTGTTCGCTCAAAGTTTGCGGTTTGTAGCAGCAATGTTCATCACGATCGACAGTGAAACGCTACGACTCAAATTTAATCTTCCATCTTTGAAATCGGAGCCTGATATTAATAGTGTTGAGTTTACACGGCCCCCGTTTTGAGATGGGCTCCCCATTTTCTCCATTTACATCTGTTAGCACACCTCCAAAGGAAATACCCCTCCCCACCCCCAGCAATGGGCAAACCACACTGCATGACCTGGGGAAATAATGCAATAAACAGAGGACGGATACGAATACAGGGACGGCATGGAAACCATTCGCAACTGACTTTGGTTCCTAGGCTGCAGTGTAGAAGGACCTACGACCACACACACATGCACGCACGCACACACCCCCCTCTGCATGCACACACGCACACACGCACGCACGCGCACACACGCGCACACACACACAAACTCTCTCTCTCATATACACTCTCTCACACACACATACACACACACACACACGCAAACTCTCTCTCTCATATACAGTCTCACACACACACACACACACACTCTCACACACACTCACACAAATACTCTCAAACACACTCTCTCACTCACACACACACACACACACACACACACACAAACACTCTCTCTCATATACACTCTCTCACACACACATACACACACACACAAACTCTCTCTCTCATATACAGTCTCTCACACACACACACACACACACACACACACACACACACACACACACACACACACACACACACACACACACACACACACACACACACACACACACACACACACACACACACACACAGAGCTGAGGGAGATAACAGTGACAGAAAAAGCATACCTGTATGTTGGTCAGGAGGGTCTCTATTGATGATAACCCGTCAGGGAAGAGGAAGGGGGACGGGAATCCGGGGGGCAATGCCTGACCAGCCAGGGCCAATCTTTCATAGCTGTCTCTTGCCGTCGGAGTGCACAGTGGAGTTTCATCTGTATCCAAACAGACAATAATAACCGTCATTCCACAAAAAGGTCCTAAGGAGTTAGGAAAAATGAATGAATCAAAATGTAGTTTTCTGGGACCTCAGGTGGCGTTACGGTCAAAGCATTCGCCTGGAATGCAGGTCGCCCACTGCAGCCGCAGTTTGACACCCGGCTGCGCCAGTCCGGCTCTGGCCGAGAGCCCAGTTGGGGGCGGCGATTGGCTGACCACCCCAGAGGGAGGGGGGAGGGTGAGCCGGCACGGGCTCGCCAAGAACCCTTAAAGGCGTCCCCGTGCGGGGAAAAACTGGCTTGACTCCGAGGACGAGCGACGGGCCCATGGGGAGGTTAAATTGAAAGAAATGGAGGGTATAATTGGCTACCAAATTGGGAGGAAACGGGGAGAAATCAGAAACAAAATAAATAAATAAATTAAATAAATAAATAAATGTAGTTTTCTTTCTGCACTCAACTATTATTATTATTGTTATTATTAATAATCATAATCATGATCATAATAAAGCAAATCTAGATGAAACACATTTGATTATATGAAGAACAATACACACGTGTGCATGTACTACATGCATGCACAATTTTTAAATACAGAATGCAATGAACAGTTTATATTAAAAAGAAGCCAACAGACAACATCCATAATAAAAAGCTATTAAAACCATTAAGAACAGCGCACGTTTAAATCTCATGTTGTTCAAGGAAGCACAGGGGGAGCAAAGGGAAAAAATGCAGAGGTTTGAGCAAATGTAATGAACTTTCTCCATCCCAATGCCTTCATTCCAAACAACTACTACTAATCCAATGAGAACAGCGGGGGCGATATCAGATGGGCGCAAGGGGGGACATGACACATTTTCAAATGAGGACCTTGGCAAAAACGCGTGAGGAGGGGAGCTGGCGCTCATAGGCCGCCGTTGTGTACCATTACACCGACACGTTCCACAAACAATCAGCCCGGAAATGATTGATAGCCGCCCTCTTCCACCTCCAAATAAAACCCCCCTGATTATTGATGCTGGTATGTGTAGCCTCCAAAGTACATCAAAAACAATCAGTCCATTTGTTTAGGAACCCCCATTTTTCTGTTTACTGCAACATTTATATAGTTACCAACATCCCCCCCCCCCCTTCCGAGAGTGCCCTCGGCACAAAAACGTTTTGAGTCTTCGCTCGGCGGCCGCACCCAACCCATATGGCACGCTCGCTTTCAGATCTGAGGGGCAGTCTCTCTCTCTCTCTCTCTCTCTCTCTCTCTCTCTCTCTTTCTCTCCTCAAGGCCCATATGGCAGACCTAGATTAGCAAGGGTCCTGGCTCTTCAAGAAAAGGCCATATGGCACGGAGTAACGAACCCTCATTTACCATGTATCAATTTTATCACCCCCCCCCTTGGAATCCCTCCTCCCTTTCCCGGCGCAGCGGTCAAGCCGTTTTTGGGGGCACATTGCATTTTACATTGACATTTTAGGCATTTTAGTAGACGCTCTTATCCAGAGCAACTTACACAGTTTACATTTCTTTACATACAATCCATTTATACAGCAGGATATTTTACTGAAGCAATTCAGGTTAAGTACCTTGCTCAAGGGTACAACAGCAGTGCCCCAGCTGGGAATTGAACCTGCAACCTCTGAGTTACAGGCCCAGCTCCCTAACCATTACACTACACTGCCTGCCCCATTGCATTTAATCCCTGGAAGGGAAACTGTCTTTAAAAAAAAAAAAAAGAATAATCAATGCGCTCAGGGCGCCTTTATGCCCAAGCTGTGACATGGACTCAATATCGGTGTCAACAGACGGGGGCCCCGGCCGCTGGGCATCGATTTTCCACGATCGCTCGCTGGGTTTACGTAGAACGGGGTGGGGGAGCGAGCGACATGCTTGAGGTGGACAGGTAGCTGTGAACGCTGGCCCTATCTTTGCGCCAGGCATGGCAAAAATAAGCACATTTTGGTAAATAGCGTAGCAATAATGTTTCGCTCATTAGCCACCACGCTGACCCCCTTTTTTATTTGTGATGTTGCATGTTGTTTAAAAAAAAAAAAAAAAAAAAAAAAAGATTTTTTCCTGTTTTTCTTCCCTATTTAGTAGCCAATTATACCCTCTTTTCATGTCAACTATCCCCACCTCGTATTGTGAGCTCGCTGCCGTAGTCCGGCAGTGACAAAGGCGACATACCGCCTCCTCCGAGCCGGAACTTGCCAAGCCATCAATTGTAACTCAGGTACACATAGAGCCACTCTTATACGCAGCAAGCTCGTATCAGCTTCCCTCCCTCATCCCTGGGGCAGACAGCCAATTGCCGGCACTCCCGGCCAGAGCTGAGCTGGCGCGCATGGAATCGAACCCCCGGTTGCAGTGGGCAACATGCATCCTAGTCGGATGCTCTTACCGCTAAGCCAGCCGGGAGGCCCCCTGGCCCCCCTTTTTTGTTTGTGATGTTCGCATGCTGGTTTGAGATACAACATGCATCAATTAAGAAGGCTGGTGTCCGGATATAGCAAGCACACAGCTGGTCGTACAGTGTGGGGATCTGGTATTTATGGTTTATATTTATAGCATCAAACCAATACTTTTATTACACCCAGGGTCATCAGAAAGCTATATTTTCTTTCAAAATCAGCAAGCTTGAATCACCAGGAAGCATATGGACAGTAACCATCCAATACTGGTTGCCAACACTACAGCATAATGCAGCGTAACTGTAATATGCATAATGGCATTTAGGAATATGTTTAAAATCTATGGTTACTTTTCATGGGGAGCAGGCTGAGGGTATATTTAAAGGAGGATAAGGAAAAGGATCTTTATTTGCCATGCTACACACAGTTTTTACACAGGGTAATTGGAATGTATCTTTTTGCATACCTCTCCAAGATGCACACACACCATCAGAGAGGTCCAAGCCCATGGAGCAGTTTAGGGCCTTGCTCAAAGTGAACAGGCATCCCTCCGGTTTCCAGTTCATTGTCTTTTCATTGGCCTTCCTGGGATTTTAACCACAACCCTCCGCTTGCCAGCCCGTGACGCTAACCACTGAGCCACTGCCGCCCCTTTAAAGACTGATCCTGGATCATCTACTAGCCGTTATGAGGAAAAAGAAGAAAGTGAAAATATATTGTACACGTGTATATATACGTAAATTATCTCTTGTATTGACCTTCTGCTGAGGATATCAATAGGCACAAAAACATGAAAATGTACAAATAAGCGCCAACATAGTATTATACTGACTGAATTACTATATTGTGTGATCGTATTTAAAAATTTTACTCTGATATGAGTACACTCCCTTTTTCTGGTCTGAAGGTTGCCCCACCTGGTGCCCACTTAAAGGATTGCTGGACGTATGTGGAATGAATTTCATCCGTTTATCAATGGTGAGCAATGCCCTACAGCCACAGAGGCAGGGCTGGATCTCCGCATAGGCCGATAAGGCCTGGGCCTAGGGCCCAAACGTTGCATGGGGCCCGGAATTATGGGAGAATATTCATATTTATATAATTTTTTAGTATATATATAATTTTTTATTTGTATATATTTTTTTTTTTTAACATAATTCATAATACACTTACACACCTAATAAATATATGTTACACAGGATCCTTATTATTATTAGTAGTAGTGATAGTCATAAAAAATAAATAACACAAATTAAATCATATCTCCAATCTAACGTTAAATCTAAGACCTCTATCTCCCAGAATGCCATGCCGGAGGGGGGGGGCAAAATAGAGGCGGGGCCCAGGGCTCATGAACTTCAAGATCCGGCACTGGCGCAGAGGTGCACTTCAGCACAGAGGGTGACAAGGAAAAGTGACCACTGTGAGATATAGAAATATGAAGGATGCATACTAATTTGACTTGATATGGCAGTGTTACCAAGACACCTTCTAGACTTAAAACCAAAGGTGATGATGTGTTCTCTGTCAGGGCCCCTAGGCTCTGGAACAGCCGTCCTGCTGTGGCTCGATCTGCTGAGTCAACGTCCTCCTTTAAAGTACGTCTTAAAACTCATTTTCACAGGATTGCTTTTATGAATGCTTAATTCTTTGTTCTTTTCTTTTGCTGTGTTTTATCTTTGATATATATATTTTTTATTTATTTTTTATTTAATTTAATTTAGTTATGTTTACAATTCTATTTACAATGTTGCCCCCTTTTTTTACAAATATGTTTTATCTCTGTAAAGCACTTACAGTACCTTATATGCTTGAAAAGTGCTATACAAATAAAGATATTATTATTATTATTACTATTATAATGGCCAAATGTCCACTATAAGATGTTTTCTTCATTAACAATAAAGCACAGAGTGAATTGAGAATACTTCAGGTAGACTGCAGAGTGGTACTAGAGCCTTGATTTTCTCCAATGTAATATCAGGTTTATGAAGATGGGCTACGTTTATAAGGTGTAACAATACAAATTGCCCCTTGGTCAGGGATTAATTGTGTTCTAAGCAAATAAATTGAAGTAAAAAATATATAGGCTACATTTCAACACAGAAATAGATTGTTTTTGTCTGAAAATGAAGTTAATTGAACTGAGATAGCACAGTGACCTGTTCTTGGAGCCGTTGTTGAACAGTCCATGCTAATGCCGTGGGCTTCCCCTTTGCGAGTTCTTCAATTACATGACACAGTTTTAAAAGAAGAGAAAAAAAAATCCAGTTCATCACCGTTATCAAATCCAGTTCATCGCTGTTAATATGACATATACCACCCCCCCTCGGAGATGTCCTAATGGGGTAAAGGCAGACCCAAACCTCATGGCGGATGAGGTGAAAGCGTTATCCACCTCAAGGTAACGGGCCCTGACTCCTTAATAACATCTTCCTGCCCACAGAGACTCAATCCCATTATGCTTTGGAGGGTGGTGGGACGGGGAGGGGGGAGAGAGGGGGCGTCTGCGAAGGGTTAAACAATATTATAAAAAACACCAAATCGCACCGTTCACTATTTAGCAGATGTCATCCGAGTTCAAGATTTAGCATTCAAAAAGCAGCCGGGAGTGGGTGACCTCAGAGACCCCCCCCCCCCCCCCCCCTCGGTGCTTGTCAAAAAAATCTGCGATGACATCATATTCCATCCATCACGGCGGTTAAGGGGGGGGGGGGCAGCTCTCGCCATCTGCCATCTCGCTATCATAACTCCACGCCCGTTTACAAGAAAAACAGAGCGGGCCTGACATTATCTTTAAGCTGTCATACAGAGGTGACGCCTAGGATCTAAATAATAAAAGGGAGCTTTTCTGAAGGCCGTTTTGTCAGCAACAAATTGATAAACTGCACAGACGGAAGAGAAAATGTAGCGAGGCTGATAAAAGTATTACTACCCACGAGGGATATATATAATGGAAGAATACATTTGTATTGTATGAATGTACAAAGTATTTTCTATATATCTATTTTTGATATGCAAATGTAAGTATGCAATCACCAACAACTGCATAAAAGACTAGATAAATATATAAATGCAACCAGTAACAGCATAACAGATACATAAGACTGAACATAAGTAATAAATCTAATGATTTTAGAAAATAGAAACTGAAAATGGTCCAGCCACTGAAACTGTAGAAAGTGGTCTGGTAACAGTACACTGTGTGTACGTAAGCTTTATATTGTGAACGCTGCATAGCCTACTGTAATTTGACAGTTTTGAGAATATATTTGAGGATATATCAACTTAAATCAGTATATTTAAACTGAAAACAATAGGGATCGCATAAAAGGGAACGAGAGGTATAAGAACGCTGCAATGCGACGTGCTCGCACGACATTTTCAAAATTGAACAAAAACATACAACTCTCTAGAGTCAAAAATCATTTTTGTTGTTTTTTCCAAGCCAATCATGTTCACAATCTCCCATCTCTGTGTTTCCAGTATCTTTGGCAAGCTCTGGCACAGACATCGAACTCACCGCCCACATTTGCTTCCCCCTCGGTTCAAAACCCTGCCTAGTTCCAAAAAGTTTTCACTTAGAATTTTGAATTGCACACACCTTTCACCGCAAAACGGCGCACAATCCAGTCGTATGCATGCGGCATTAGATCAGTTTAACACAGCGATCTAAATTACACGCAAATAAAAGACGAGTGGAGCGGGCTCTCTCGTGCCATCGATATTCACTAACGCCTGCCAAGTCCTGGTAACAGCTGGTCTTACATGAATTAGTTTAAAGTATTTATTTCATCCGTCTCCCGAGCAGATTGAGGAAAAACATTAGAGATTATAGCCGGCATCTGCAAACGCCCTGGAAACCTCGGCTAACCAACAGTTGAGTATTAGACATCCACTATTAGGGCCTGTGATCTGGACTTCTTCTTTTTTTTGTTGAAAGGGACGGAAACTGATATTAACAGCAACGGCCCAGCGAGAACATAAACATAATTTTCCCCCGGTTTTCAAACGCAGTCGACTCAAGAATGATCAATTACAATTTTAAAAAGCCCAGATATTCAATTTCTGGTCAAGTTAAATTGTGTCTATCAAACAGAAAAGCATGGTATTATTTCTTAAATTCATTCTTGCTAACTTATTGTGGCAGAGTCATGGGTAAAAAGGGGCTATTGACTACATTTTTTATATTTTCCACTGTTTATTTAAATTTTTATCCTGTTATAATTTTTAATTGTACTTTTTTATAATTAAGGTTGAATGCACACAATTGTGAACATTGAGACAAGGGTTATTAATTAAATTATTGATCTGGGCCAGATTAAAACAAAATTGTATTCATTACTGTACAGTGAGCTAGTGGGAAACGACTGAGGACACAAGAACGCCTGCTACGTAATTGAGTCAAGTCTTTGGGACTAAAAAGAAAACTAAGGAAAAGATGCTTGCTAAAAAAGAGCATGAGATCAGCAGTTCTTTTTACTGACATTCCTACTTAGTTCATTCACTTGTAGTCTTTGTCATAATCTCAACGGTACCAAGTGAAATTTGTTGGTTATGGCTATGAAACTGAACATTACAATAACAATACGATTTAACATAATCGAACATAACAATGCTTGGATCTGGCAGCATTATGTGTGAAAAGTACACTTTCATCAGTCATCGTTAAAAATGTAAATACCGCAAACTACATGGCACTTAAGAAACCATTCTGGAGACATATTTCAGTGGAGGAATATTTAGGAAATAACGTGGGCTAATTAAATCCTAGCCTGCACTTAAGTTGGCAAGTGCTCTGAAGCAGAATAGCTGCCATGCATCACCCAGATGGGAGCTACACATAGGCTGTGGGTGAGGTCAATCCTCTCCAGGAACTCACGCACGCACACCCCCACACACACACACATACACCCATACACACACAAACACACACACACACACACACACACCCACACCCATGTACACACACATACATGCACACAAGCACACACGCACGCACACCCACACACTCACACATGCACACACGCACGCAGTAAGGTGCTTAAGTTCCCTATGGAGTAAAAGGCACTATATAAACACAAATCAGGAAAAGTCCAGAGTTTGCATCACTAAATCTGCTATGATGTTTTAGGCGAGTTCGGTTTTTCTTCTGCGACCAACACTTACTGCTCATGAGCCAACAGAACACAAGAGTGAGTCACTGCAGTCTGCTGCTGTAACAGTATATAAAACCACAGGCAGATTTTCTCTTTAGAGGAATGTAATTGATTTGTTAGCATGTCCTTTGTTTGACAATGATCATAAATCATTCGTTAAACAAACGACTACTTTAGACACAGTTGGCCTTCCCTCTAAGCAATTTTGAATAACAGGGAATTTTTGATGATGAAAAACCTTCACGCATGCACACACACGCATACGCAGACACCCATACATTCCAATACACACTCACACATACACTCATTAGGGAATTAAATAATGATTACAAATGTACATCTTTACCCACTTCAAAATGTAAGAATTGTTTGATTAATCTTTAACAACAAAAATGATAATTCACTTAAAACATATTGTCTGTATACAGCATACAAATAGTTTACTTTAATAGCATTTGAAGCTTGTACAGTGTAATGCTGTGAACCGCCATCTCGATGAAAGCACAAACAAAAATCATTAAAAAAAATTTATGAGCCCCTGCCAACACAAATGTAATCAGTGCTGTTTTATTCTTACTTGGTCAAGTTGCTGAATTGCGCTCGGAATGGAGCCTGGCCAAGTAACAAATAAACCACAACAAGCTGTTTGGCTGTGTGTTTGGCTGGTGCAATGTGGTCTTGAGCCATCTTTATGTTCATACAACTGGACCCACAGGTGCAGCAGTGGTTTATTCGGCTTATACCACAGCCACTTGCAACAGAAATATATATTTTTTTTTTGATAGCCAATGCTGTGTCCCAATTTGGTACCCTCCATTTCTTTCAATTTACCCTCCCCCACAAGTCCGCCGCTCCTCCTCGGAGGCAAGCCAGTTTTTCCTGAGCACCGAGGAATGCCTTCTGCACTCCCTCTGGGGTGGACAGCCAATCGCGGCCCCCGAGCAAGGCTCTTGGCCAGAGCTGGGCTGGCGCAACCGGGTTTCGAACCGCGGCTGCAGAGGGCAGCTTGCATTCCGGGCGAATCATTTCACCATTACGCCACTCGAAGCCCCCGCCAATAGAATTAATTTTACACTCAAATACAGTTAAAGTAAATTGTTGCAGGGCTATGTTGTTGTTGTTGTTGTTGTTGTTGTTGTTGTTGTTGTTGTTGTTGTTATTGTTAGCTTGTAACCTTTTTTAAGTAAATGGTAATAGAATGTTCAATTGAAATGAAATGTTGAACAGACTTGCGTATTAATTAAGAACTGTGCTTTCCTAATTCCACTTTCGCAGGAACTACTTCATGGCTGTGCGTAATGCGGTTTCTGTGTGCTTACCAGAAAATAAACCCTCTTAAACAATTAGAGTGAAGTATTTCACCAAGCCATGGTATAACTAGTGACAATGGTGCTCAATTGTTGAGTGTTCAGGCTACATCCTGTGGAAACCTACCAATCTTACCTTGCTCTTGATATATCTGTGTCTAGAAAGAAAATAAATGACTCCTAAAGGACAGGATTGACTGGGATTTTAGTTTGAGAAATCTGTACCGAAAATTATACAAATCATATAAAATACAACAATTTTCTATTGAAAACACACATTCTTCATTATTTGTTACCAGTTAACCAGCTATTAATGGTTCATTTGAATTGTTGTTGACATCTTACATACATATTGTATATTGTACATCCTTCATCTACTAGGAACTACACAGTGCAGTCTAGAAAGTAAAATAAGGAACACAGGGTAGTTTACCACATTTACAATACTGATTTTGTGCTATAATTCGTCACCTCACTTGAAAAAGTATTTAAAGTACAGTGAAGGGCAACAGGACTAGTTCCAGGTCAGGCAGGTGATTTATGAAGGTGGCTTGGTGAATCTCCTTAACCTCAGGAAAATGAGGCTGAGTGGGGCAGTTTGACTGAACTATTTACACTTTTAAAATGGATTAATAAGTTGTTATAATGCTATTTCAAAGAGGCCTGTGTCCAGAACAAGTGGACATTATGTGGGAATTCCCCACTGACAGTTAAAAAAATCATAAAAACCTGTTGGGATTTGTTGTGGAGCCAGATTGTCCACTTGTCATCTTGTCCTTCAAGATGACAATCAGCATATATATATATATATATTTTTTACATTTAAATGTATTTATTATTATTTCTTTTGATATATTCCCGTCATAACACTAGATGCATAACACAAACACTTATATGGTCTGGCATTTCATAAACCTCCTTGTTCACTATGGCCGTGTTACTTAATAAATGAATTCCCATTGCTACGCGCACTTTACACAACGTGTCACTTTCACGAAAGCGTTTCGTTGCCTATTACTTAGCACCCCCGCTTGTGTTTGAGAGGCTCTAAATATTGGCACGCCTTCCGATGTTTACTTCTCACCATTGGTCCAGAATCATCGACTGCAACTTAATTACAGCGACAGACGCTGGAAGTGATGGAACCGGCAGAATTGAACGCCCCATTTCCAGGTAATATTTCTCCAGCCAGGGGCTGCCAGCAAGCAGATGTGACAGCCCCCTCCTCTCGTGCAACGCCGTGAAATACTTATGAAATCCTTTCAGGTCACCTGTGTCACAAAACAACATTTCACGCACAACTGTTTTCACCCGGATAATAGGAGCGGCGCAATAATTTATATATATATAAAAAAAAAATTAAAAAAACTGGGATGCTGTAAATACAATTCATTCTGAATGTAATGCCATAATTTAAAAAAAATTCCCCCCCATCCTCTCTCCTCTTAGCGGCGATGGGAGTCCTTGACAGTATACTAGCAGTGATAAATCACTTTTCCACTTAATTTTCTCTGTCCTTATTATGTGTTGTGCTGCTAAAAACAGAGGGCTAAGGAATCGACTTGACAAACTGTGGATGGAGGAAAAATATCACTCAGACGGATCCGGGTTTATCTCCAATTTACATGTCATTAGATTTATACTGCTGTAAGCTCTTGGCTCAGAATACACACAAGAAAAACGAGCATTTTAACTCCAGTCAAAAAACTAAAAACTAAAAAAGGGTGTGAAATCAAAATTGAAATCTTATAAACTTAATTCGATGGAAAATCACAAATGGTTTGTGAACTGAAAGGCAGACATGGACCCCCCTGAATGAGGAGTCTGAAATAATTATTACAGAATCACTTTTTGGGATCATACGGTGGTAAGGCGGAACTTCATCACATCTGGGAATGTCACAGGAAGAGAACTGAAAGAGACGGGTATTTTTTACAGTAAAAGCAAACGAGGGGGTATTTGGGCTTGAGTGTGGATTGTAGGAAAATGTGAAATCAATAAGCTAATCATTTATTTGTATGTATTTGGAGAATGTGTTCTGATGGAATCAGATGTTTTATTTTTTGATAAGATAAGAATCTTTGAAAAAATATAAAAAATCTTTTTTTTAAATTACCTATAGCAAAACCTGAGAAAGACTGCCCATTGCACGCAACGATGAGAAAGGGGACATTGTTTTATAAAACGACATGTCCCCACCAGAAAACAATGCGCAGATGCAAAAAAACATCCCGATAAATATCTGCCCATTGACCTTGGGAGTTTCGGAATATGCCATGTTTTTTACGTTTTTTTTTGTTTCGTTTTTTTTACGTCCAGAATCCCCAGAGGGGCCCTTTCACCCAACTCTTCAACAACACGTGGCGCACGGGCGCTGAAGGATAGAGGTGCCTCCTGCATTGTTCCGCCGTCCGTACGATCAGACCCCTCGCAGAAGTGTGGAGGAGGGGGGGGGGGGTGGGTTAAAAAGAAGAACAGGGCAGTTCGCCTGGGCAGTCATGGTGATATATTGACAGGTGAAGTCTGTGTCCTTGCAAACTTGTGTTCCCTCCCAGCAGGAGAGCGGAGCGTTAAAACCTGGAGCATGTCAGTTTCCCCCCCGCCCCCTCTACCTCTCTCTCCACAGAGTCAGGGCACTTTTCAGCGGACAATTAAATTTAATTCCACCTGCCACTGTTATTGAAGAAGTTGCCTGCCTCAGATATAGCGGTTGTGACCTTTCAGTCTGATAGCGGAGAAAGCAGGCCATTGCATTGTGCATATTTGTTTTTAGTTTTTTTTCTGTTTTTGTTTTTTATTAATAGGAGCTGTGAAGTGTGAGGGAGAGGGAAATAATGACTCCCATGTCAAACGGCTTTGAGGATAATTCTCTTACTGGTGTTTAGGCACCCGATATAATTCAGAATTATTGCATTTAAGTTTTATTCAGAGATTGAACAGGACATATTTAGTATGTCCTCCAGTGCATACCATACAGGTTGACAAAGCTTAAAAATATTTGCTTTATATATAGTTTTATATTAGCTTCATAACATAAAAAGTTATGTTACGTGAGGGGTTAAGACTACTAGAAAAAAAAAATCTCATTAAGATATTAATGGTCAACAACATCAACTTTTGATACTAACCAATAAAGGAAGCCGAACAATCAAAACACCAACGTAAATGGTTATGGCAACGCTTCCTGCACCCCAGATCTTTTCTATCACGGACACAGTATACGCGTGAAAAATGCAACCAGGACCCTGACTGGGTTGAAACAGAAATGCGTCGTAGACCCTCTAATTTGTTAGGTGCTGTCAAACAATAAAGAAAATGTACCTGTACAGTCAAAATCATACAAACAACGTCCTCAAAAATGAACTGCCGGATTACAGAGATGTAAATGAAGTCGGTTGTCCTATTCCTCCGAGAGACAAAGTCGAGTGCCTTAGCAGGTTGGGCCCTAGATCAACAGCTTACGTTTGGCTTCGACGCCCTTATCTCCATGAAAACAAGCGCTGCTGTTCCCCCCCCTCCCTCACCACCCCCTCCCTTCCCTAATGTTCCCTACATTTAGAGATTAAATCGCTTGCTGCACAAACCCATTTGGAAAGAGGAGAGAAGGTGAGCGGGATAATAAGCGGAGTCACTGGTCCGTGTTTCCTAAACGCTCTCCAAAAAGCATTACTGTGCAGAGGCATAAAATTAGCGTCGGGACTTTTATAAAAAAATACAAATAATAATAATAATAATAATAATAATAATAAAAAAATGTAAAAAGCATGACATTTTAGTGACTTTTTGGAATGTGACACCCTCGTATTTCCTCGTAGGATATCATTAAATTTCAACTGCCCCCACACGACAGAGCCTTGCCATTAATAACCAATTCGGTGTGTCACCGTGCCCCCCCCTGCCCCCCCATTTGAAGTAATGAGTCCTCTGCCTTAATAAATTGAACCGCACTCTCAAGGCCAGGGGAAGACAGCGGCACAGATGGGCAGAGGATTCATAAATCCAGGACTCGCCGATTGTTGGGGTACAAAAACACAGTGGCAATCGTAGGGACAGTAAATATTCTTCTGTGCTGGCGGTTGGAAACTTCATTGAGAGAGATCGAGAGAGAGAGAAAGAAAAAAAAAAAACAACAACAACAAGCCAATTCACAAAGCTTGAAGACAGAAATGAACCGACGCGTACGCACATGTGCGCACATGCATGCGCCACACACATATCAAGTGCAATTTGAAAAAAACTTGTGCATCGCACATCTCATAAAACAATAAGTGGGGCTGTACAGCACACCACGCCAAAGCAGCCCTTTTTCCCAACGTCCTTTACAAAGTAATCATATTTAAATGTATATATAAACGGGGCCACTGATGAAAAATGCCACCTAAAAAGAAGCAAACAAAAAATGTGAAGGTTTTCATTTCACATATGAGATGAGTTTCACACGTGTGAAACTCATTTCAAATGACGAGACAATTATCCCTGCATTAAACCACTTGACCTAGAAATCTGGTGATGCTGGGTTTAAAATGACAGAACAAAAGACATAAATACTATTTATATTGAAAATATTTGGAGCCACCTGATCTAATTAACAGGTATAGTCCTAAATAGACAATTACAATAATATAAAAAAAAATATGAAAAAAAACGGATGCAAAGCATGCTAAAGTCTCTCGACTGTAAAGCAGGCAAGCTGAACATTTACTAGGCAGAACTGCAACATTCAAGGACGAGATATCTTGTGTATTTATATCGCCCGTGTCATATTTATTGCATAAAGGGCAAGCGTGTTCATTTGTTGAAAGTCAGCGTTTTTCCCTTTCTTCATGTAGAATAAAGGCAGTGTGCATGTCATTACTGCTCCACTGAGGTTTCGAGGCTGGCGCACTTGTTTGTGATGACCGTGTGGAAAAGCCTACTTTGGTTTCTCAGTAGGTCCGCCTTCAAGGTGATGATTAAAGTAAACCTTGCTTTGCTTGCTTGGGGGGGGGGAAAGCTGTCTGCAAAAAAAAAAAAAAACAGATCTGAAAAAATCACTGCCTTTTATGACGGGGCTTGATTTAAACAGCAAGATCCTCCCCCTGTCAGCTGTGGTTATTGAAGTGGCCCCGTTTGAAGTTACTGAAGTTCATGGAACGTACGGGGGGCTCAGCAACACCCGGCACGTGCCCAGCTCTGATTCAGTCTGATCGCGATGCGGTTTCGAGCAAAGGACTACAGCAGGTGCTATTTATTTATTTTTCGTTCCTTACGGAACACTAAGTTCAGCGGTCCCTGAAATAATCGCAAAATGCGCAATGGAAGAGAAAAAAACCCAAAACAAAAGGTAACACTTGCTTAAATTCATAACTAAAAAGTCAAGGACAAAGCGCACTGCGGTTAAAATCTAATCAGGGTCCACTTTTGCAGCATCTTCCGTTTGTTTCAGGGTTTTTTATCGGGCAAATGCAAGAGTCTGGGAGGCTTTAACCACAGTCAAAATCCAAGGGAAAAAAATCGATATGGAGGTAGGGTGCGAGGCACCATGTTCCAACGGCCCAAGTGAAGAGTAAACTACTTTCCATACACATCGGGTAAAGTACTGGTGCCCATAACACGCCAAATGCTGACACTGCTGATACTTCAGTGGGGAAAATGTGCATTTGTATACAGAATAATCTTCTGATTAGATTAAATAATTTTTTAGAAAGTTGTTAGTATAGATTTACAGATTTACCTACAGGGTCCTAGTTTAACTATGTGGTTGCTCCTAGCACCCAGGAATTGTACTTCCCACTAGGGTGGCTTTCAGCTAAACTGTTCTTGACTACGGTTAACACTTTGTTGTACGTCGCTCTGGATAAGAGCGTCTGCCAAATGCCTATAATGTAATGTAATGTAATGTATAGGAACAACAGCACTGTTGTTAAATTTTTTTGTAGTTCCCCTTTTTCACATCCATAAAGTTGTGATTTGGGTCAACGTGTTTTATTTATTTACGATAGTTTCATTGGTTTTGGTTGTGTTTATTATTTGATCACTCAATAACTTCAATTTAAAATTTAAAATTAATTAATTTGTTCATTTATCACCCAAGCAAACAAGAAGACACAATCACACCACTTTTTTTTAAACTTTTTTCTCTGTCACCCCAGGTACCGAAACTGTGACAAAAATACATGCACTCCCTGCAAAGTGCACAGAAGTGACAGAAATAGTACTATGTGATCGCAGCTAAACATTCTGCCCAGATATGGGCGGACATATTAATGTCATTGTGTGGCACCGCAATCCTACAAGGAATACGGCTGTTGCTCTGCTTCACCAAAACTGGCACCAGGCCAGACTGGCTGTGTACTGAGCGGCTTTTCGGGGAAGGGGGGGAATAAAGGAAAGAAAAGATGAAAGACAAAAAAAGGAAATGGAAATGTAAACTTAAAAAAAATAAAAGCAGAGCTTAAGAATCCCGCCTGACTCCTATCTCACCGCAAATGGATGCAAATCCACTAGCGCTTCGTTCACAGTTACAAAAAAAAAAATAATACTTAAGGCTTTTTTTTTTTTTTTTTTAAACCAGGCGACGTGCTAAACGTGTGGAAATCTGTTTTGATAACATTATTCATAACACTGGCTTTACGCTGCTTGAATTAATAACACTCCATTTACAGACGGAAGAAAGCCGGCGTGGTATTTCCAGTTAAAGAGATTAATTTTTAAACACCTAATTGACGGGCCGTGGGTTAGGGAGGATAAGCAACAGATTTCTCGTCTGCTGCGGCAAAGTCAAGGTGACTTGAATCCACGCTGAGGCTTTCAAACACAAGAGCGAAGCTATTAAAGCACGGAGAAATAGTCTTCCGGCACTTCTTCTTATTCCTCCGCCCCTATTCTCTTTTTATTAGGCCTGATTTACTCCACTGTTAGAGGATATAAAAGGCTAAGCATCGCGCTGTAATTACAGTGTAGTTAAAATTTAAAGGTTTGACTCACAATGTCCCTCAACTCCGCAACGAGACCCCCTTGAATGATAAGGAGGAGAGGCGCGCTTCTCCCTATAAGCGCTGTTTCGCTGACGAGCGAGTATCACGAGACGGGACACAATAAACTGCGCTGAAAGTACCAGGATCAACGCTCTGAAAGTGAAGCTCTCTATTCAGCCTCAAAACACAATTTGCTTGGGCTGGCGGATAGCGTAGCGGTCTAACGCACCCGTATTTGGCTGGTCATGTACAAGTGTGAGCTGCCTATCAGGGACGCGGTTCGAAACCCATCTCTGCCAGACCAGGCCTGGCCATTAGCCCCGATCAGGGGCGGCATTTGACTGTCCACTCCTGAGGGAGGTGGGAGGGCGGTCAGCACAAACTCGCTGTGAAGCACTCTATCCTTGTCTCCAGAAAGGGGGTCGGTGAGTTCTGTCTCGAAGGAGGCGGATCATCGCTGGCCTCGGAGAGTAGCTTGCCCCGTAGAAATGGGCGGTGAGTTTGTGGAGGGAGGGTTGATCAAAATAAATAGAGGGTATAATTGATGTTGTATTACTGTATTTGAGCTCATGTTCTAAACTTTTATTTTATTATTATTATTATTATTATTTTTATTTCTCTGGTTTCTTTGTTTGTTTGTTTTTGTCATGTCATGTATGGTTGTTGTTGCTGTTGTTGTTTTTGGTCATTGTATGCACTGATTTTAAACTGTAACAATGTAATTTTATTGACTGATTAAACTATCAATGCCCATCAAGGGACTGGTGTTTGAAATAAGCTTCGGCTATATACACATGCACAGTGCATCGGGCACTGCTTCTGCGGCTTTCAATGTTCTCTGTGCTTGTCCCTTACAAATAAACAAATAAATGAAATAATGAATTTAGCGTCACTGTCTTTGTATTTTCCAACAGCGTCACGAGCAAAGGCGGATGTCGAAAAGAAGTAAAGCCTGCTTTAATTCCTGACTCGAATTTAAGGGCAAGGTAAGGTGCAAAGCAGTTAGACGGAACAGAGGACATAAATTTGCGCTTGGAATAAACGGGGCATATTGGCTGCAAAACATTTTTATTTTTTTGTTCATGCATGAAAAAAAAAGAAGATTTATATAAACAACCAGTCAGTATAGTTGCTTAATTATTTTTTACGAGGGCATAAAAAAACATTGAAACAGATAAAAAATTCATGAAGGGTCAACCTTATCTGACATTGGGACTGGGAAAATTGCCATTGTATGTATTATTTCATACTTTGAATCACAAATGACCCCAGCAAAGTGCATTTGGCTCTTAGGTGTATGATTTATTTTTTTTCTGTCAAAAGGCAATGCAGAAATATGTTCCCAGCATTGTGCACAGTGGTAAGGACAGATGCTCTGAATTGTACAAGATTAACTTAATTCTAATTTTCACAAGAGCTAATTGGTGTTTACAATGCTGATAATACATATGATTTAGTGGTAACTACTGCTGTTAATGCTAATTAAAATCTTTGTGACTGCACAAATGTAGGCGCCCCTTTGTTTAAACTAAATCTGCTTAAGAAGCAAAATGTACTTAAACAGAACCGTTTTTTCCCCCATGTTAGCATAATGTAGACCTACTTCTCATGTAATGCATAAGGACGATTAACACCGAGCTGCAACGCACTTTTGCTTTCACAAAGAGGTCCGGATTTTAACTGTTACATTTTTCCTTTCTCGCAATGTTGTCCGACATTGTTGTAACATTTGCTTTGCATTTGTTATTCAACATCATTGAATAACTGAGGTCCATGATTTTGGCAAGATATCATATTTTTGCAGGTGGAGGAGCCTAAAAGCAAGTCGGGAAAGCAAGTGTTTGTGAGAGAAACGGGGTATGGTTCACTGATCTTCTTCTGGCCTATTCTGAAATGGTGGAAAACCAAAACAGGAAAGCTGGGTTGACATCCAAATGTATGTTCCAAGCGCCATTTTCCCCTGACTAAAATGTATTACAACGTTAGTACTGTATCACATTTAAAAGGTATACGTGGCCCATGGGTGGAGCAATGGTAAAGGCACATGCCCGGAGTGCAGGTTGCCCACTGTGGTCGGGGTTCGAGTCCCATTCGAGGCCGGTGATTGGCTGATTGGCCATGAGCTCGCTGCGTATAAGAGTGGCTCTGGGTGTACCGGAGTTATGGTCGACAGCTTGGTGGGGTTCCGTCTCGGAGGAGGTGGTTCATTGCCTTTGTCACTGCCAGTCCCAGAGCTGCGGCGGCGAGCTCGCAGTACGAGGGGGGGATAGTTGGCATGAAGAGAGGGTACAATTGGCTACTGAATTGGGAGGAAAATGCGGAAAAATCGGAAACGAAAAAAAAAAGAAAAAGGTTTACATTTAAAAGGTATACATTCTGAATTATGAACAGAAGATGTATATTTCCCCACTTAGAATCAAATGTTTAATAACCACTTTCAAGGTTCATATCCATATATTTTTTGGGTGTATAATTCATATGAAATATATTCTGCAAAAATATATTCTGCTAAATATATTCTGCTAAAAAAATCACAGCAAGTGATTTTTTATTGTTCAATTCAAAAGAAAGTTGTGCGTAAGAGTAACTTCACACAACTGAAAACTTCACATTCTGCCTGTGTTGTTACTCTCAACATTAATATTAATATGGGTGTTATGGCGACATTCTGGAAACTGGAAACACTGATGGGTCCTCTGGTAGAAATAGGTGTGATTTGTGCAAATTGCAACAACATTCACAACTGTGGTGATTGAACTGTGGGCGATGACATGAGCCTTCAAGTATCTAAAGATACTCAACACCTCTATCAGGTGTTTCAACAAAGTAGGTATAGGCATGGATTCAATCATAATTTGTCTTAAACATTACCTTAAAATTAAGGTAAACATTACCTTAAAATCCCTCCCCCTGGGGCGGATAGCCAAACCAGGGCCGGTCTGGTACACTCGGGTTTAGAACCGTGACCGTGATCGGCAGCTCACACTCGTAAACGAGTACTTTAACTTTAACTCCAAATAAGAGTAACTCTTTATTCCTAACAAGCTCAATATGCCAAAATGTCTTTCTTTACAATGTCATTTAACTGGTCTTTCAAAATTGTTGCTAGTCCAACTTTTGTGGAAGCAGCCGCTTAAACAGACAGGTTATTAGACATAGTGCTGTATCTACTGAATTTTAATTGGAGTAAAATAATCCATGTTAAAAATACTACAGATAGCCACTCTTATTGGACTGTTTGATTTGTTAATTAAAAAAAGGATAGTCTATTTTTACAGAGCAGGATCGTTACCGAGCAGGATGTTCGGTTGAAAATCGTCTTCTATAAAGTAACAAAGAAGCTACGAGGGAGTGTGAACCTTTGCTAAACAAGACAGCGGGGAAAAAAATAACTTATACATGATATGTGCTTGGGGTCATATGGTGTTTAATGTTTCTGTTCTGTCCATAAATGTCACAAATTAACAAGGCCGCTATGGCTCTATTTCATAAATATCCTCAGCGCTTGCACAGTACAGTACAATACAGTCGTTCCAAGATAAGACACACAATTTGGATTCAGATTAATCATATTAACCTTTCATAGTTGCACAGAGATAATTGGCTGCATTAAATTAATCAAGCGGCTGGTGAAAATAGATCATTTAAAATAGAAAGCTATGGCAAGTTGCCGAAAATAGACTTGGATATTAAAAGATAAATACACATTGCTCAATATATATACATATATATGTATATATATATATATATATACATACACACATTCACACACACTGTCAGAGCTAATTTGAGGGTGAACAAGCAAACTCCACAGAAGATGGGGTGAAAAGATCACAGTGAAACTTGAAGTGGGGAAAATAATGAGTGTCATTGCAGGAAGACAAAAGCAAAACTAAAAAAACATTTTTACCCACCGCATAGATTTTAAGGGACCTGCCCCTGCCATCTCGAGTTTTAAAATCAAAGACTATGGATTTGTGTTTGGAACGTTTTCTCGTCTGGCTAAAGTATCTCATACTGTCAACTGACAGCTCTGCTAACTTTCAGGGCCTTTTATTGATCGGCAGCCTTGGTATCCTGGCATCTGATCATTCATTGCTCAAATGGAGATTGTGGGTTTACAGCCAAATCATACACAGTACGTCAGAAATGGAACCCTTTCCCTTTCCTGTCTCTAATTGTTACTGGAATGGACTGAGGTGATGATATATATATATATATATATATATATATATATATATATATATATATATATATATATTCCATTTAGCAGACGCTTTTATCCAAAGTCACTTACAGCAGTGAATGCATACATATTTCAGTATATGTGGTCCCAATGGGAATCAAACCCACAACCTAAGTGTTGTCAATGTCATGCTCTACCGACTGAGCCACACAGACCCTGCAGTGGACTCAAATCCTCAAATTACAGTCCTCGTGGGCCGAGCGCTGTTGTTTTTCCCACCCTCCCTTTACCTGAGAGTCAGGTGTGTAGACACTCTGGCCAATCAATTGCAATAATTGGTCAATTAACTACCCAAGAGAAAGGAAAACCAGGACCGAATTGGGAGGCGATATTTGAGGAACCCTGCCTTGCATAGTGGGCTTGTTAATTTTATAATGTTTTGGCATGTTGTTTTTACTATGTTTTGTAAGGTGTCCTTGAGAGCCTTGAAAGGCGCCCATAAATAAAATGTATTATTATTATTATTATTGGCATGGCACTCTGGTTTCTATATTGTAAGGTTTTACACATCTACTAAAAAAAATCATGCCAGATTTTTACCCAAAAAACAGAAGCTGATGGATTATGATAACGTACAAATAATTTGTTATTTGTTATCATAAACCACAAACAAAGCGAGATTACAATCACTGCTAATAAATGTAAGGTAATCACCACACTTTAGACAGAATCGTACTGTATATTGGCTGGAAATACAAATTATTCAACCAGGTATTCAAATACGTCTAAAAAGGTAAACAGATTTACCTTTCCTGTAACACTTAAAAGCCTCAGATTTCTTACATTTACATTTTACATTTTAGGCATTTAGCAGATGCTATTATCCAGAGCGACTTACACAGTTTACATTTCTTTACATACAATCCACTTATACAGCTGGGTATTTTACTGAAGCAATTCCGGTTGAGTACCTTGCTCAAGGGTACAACGGCAGTGCTCCACCTGGGAATCAAACCAGCAACCTCATAGTTACAAGCCCAGGTCCCCAACCATTGCACTACACTGCCACCATCTTATTTAATCAGGTGACTTAGTTTAGTCGCAATGAACATAAATGAAGAAAGATCTTAAAAATTCTGATATGTTGTTCATATCCTTGATGTGTTCGTTTGTCTTCCGCACCGAGGGGTGAACAAAGGACGAGGCAGGCAAATGCTTTACGATGCTGAGGGTTAAAACTTCACCTTCGCCAAAGTACGATTGTATATTATTAAATCTACGTCTCTCACCAAACACACTTAGCTGACCACAGCATATTTACCCCCCACCCCGCCCCGATCATCCAAGCCTTACATCTTGGCATCTGTCACATTTAAGGCGTTTTTAAAAGATGAAATGGAACGCCTCTTTTCAGCATTCCCTAAAAGCATCCCTTTTTGTACAATCTGATTAGCTGTGCTGCTGCGGTGTCATGCCACGGAGAGCACTCACGCAGGAGAACAAATACCCCGGACCAACCGCCCCCGGCCCCCTCGGCCCCCCTCGGTGTCCTACAGGAACAGCCTCGCCCCATTCCGTTGGCGCGGATATTTGTTGCGCTGGCTCAAAGATTTTGATTGATCCTAACATTTGATTCATATTCCGCGTCGTCTTTCTCGCTATCCGACAGGCAATACTTGACAAGCCGTTTGATCATCGCCATCTTCTGCCAAGGTCACTTCTTTTTAGTTTTTTTTCTGTTCCTTGTGGCTAATTAATTTTTTTTTCTTTAGACTTCTAAAAGACTAAAGAAGTCAGCTAGTCAGCAAAAGCAAGGTGCTTTAAGTCTGAGTCAAGTTTGAAGGCTATGGCCTAGTCAACTAGCCCATCAAATCCTATTGCGTATGCCACTGAACAAGGTTGAGTGCCTTATTTGGTTCTGATGTGAGACAATTGTTGAGATCTAAGTAATTTCTTTCAACAGAGCAATGCAAAATGCATTTCCAAAGGACTAAACCCAAGTTCCTATATATATATATATACACACACACACACACAGTAGGCTCCATTTCTATTCATACCCTTGATAAAGATGAACAAAAGAGATCGTATAAATCGTATATTTTATGCTAAAAAATGAGGTGCTTTTCAACATTACTTGCATTCTTTGGACGCCAAACATAATGCTCATGTGCACGTGCATGTGCATGTGCTTGATTCGGCCACAAGGCACGGTTCAAATTGTAGTTCAAATGTAGTTTGATGAATTCAAGACGCCTTTTTCTGTGAATTGTCTTCAAAAGAGGCTTCCTTCTTGCAACTCTGCCATAAGGCCATTGTCATGTAGGCGTCGTTGAATCTTAGCTTTAGACACCTTGTAACCCCAAGATGCCAGGTTGTTTTGGAGATCTTGAACTGTGCTCCTTGGACTTCTTTTTGCCTCTCAAACCATCAGTCTCACTATGCGTCGGGGCAAGATAGACTTGCGTCCTCTACCTGGCAGGTAACTTTTTATTTTTTTGTAGCCATCTCCTGATATGTAGAGGTCAATAACCTTTTGTCTGATGCTGTCAGGGAGTTCTTTGCCTTTCACCATGATGATGGCTGACCACAGTATTTCAAACGTGTGTTCCCCTCTTTTTATACCCTAGGGAAACAGGATACCATTGTAGGCCACTGTATAGTTCCATAACCTTCCAATGAACTTCAATAAGTTGTATATTCATGAATATTTGTTTTTGTTGGATTAAATTGAAAAGAATAGTTAAGCGTATGAATAATTGTGATCCAGATGTTTTCTGTAAAAAAAATATTATTAATAAAACAAAATGTGTTTTTCTGAACAATTGTATAAGTTATGTATTAGAATATAATTTTGACAGTTTATTTTATATGATCTCTTTTGTTGAAAAAGAAAAACATGAAGGGAAGGAATGAAAACAGAGCCTACTGTATATATATATATATATATATACTGTATACATACACACTGTGACGGTATGGAATTTTCACGGTATGATAATTGTACTACTCAATAACACAGTTTTCGGTATATCATGGTATCAGTTTTTAAGTTAAAAAAAGTATCACACAAAGTTTAAAACTCGATCTGTTCATTGTATGGCTCTTGACAGATTTATATACCATTTTAATTGAAAAATAAAACAAAAAATGCAACTGTATATAGCGCACTCCTTGTAATTGTATTTTTAAATCAATTTAAATCATTCACTTTGTGAATTAAGGAACATTTTGCTTTATCAGCTTTTCGGATCTAGTACTATATTTAGCTTCTCAATTTTGGCATAACGTGAAAGATGATGCTCATGGATGAACGAGTTCGCTTTTTGGGGGGATATAATTCGTCATTACAGACCACCTCGGCATCGGAATCAGCGTCGAACATTGCAAGTTTTATAAGGGACTGCAAACTGAGATTTATGCTGTGTAGCTAGCTAGCTACCATTTCATTCATTTCAATTTATTTGACAGGTACAGTGCACGTGTTGTAAACAAAACAAAATGCAAGAACAGCCAAAGAGGTGGTGGGATTAAATTACATTAGCAGACACCCCAGGTCCAGTATTATATTATTTAATATGGGTTATTTAGACATTTTAGTAGGGTAACATTGAAATATTTTTTTCCCTGCATGAAAATAGCTTTTGCCACGTGATTTACTATCATGGTATTACGTTAAATTTATGATAGTAGTATTTCATATTTTAATATCGTGGTATACCGTCATACCGATATATGTCACACCCCTAACACACACACACACACACACACACACACACACACACACACAAACACACACAAACACACACACACACACACACACACACACACACACACACACACACACACACACACGTAACTGGCAAAATAAAGGAAACACGAACAAAGTGTCTTAATAGGGTGTTGGGCCACCAAAGCTGCCAGGACTGCTTCAAAGTGTCTAAAACTCTATTGGAGGGATGCAATACAATTTTTCAATGAGAAATTCCATCACTTGGTGCTTTTTTGATAGTGGTGGAAAACGCAGCATATGGTGTACATTGTTTTCATTTTTCATGCTCAAAAGCATTCAGTGATCAGTCGAGCCCGGTGGATGGGAGCATTGTCATCCTGGAAGAGACCACTCCCATCAGGACAGAAATGCTTCACCATAGGATGAAGGTGATCACTCAGAATGGCTTTGTATTTATTGACCTTTACCTTGCCCTTGAGTGGATCTAAACCATGACAGGAATATGCACCCCTCACCGTAACAGAGCCGCCAGTACTCTTCATTTACTCAAATGTTTCCTTTATTTCGACAGTTACCTGTATATTTATACCATAGCTTGGATGAATACTCTGATTGGCTGATATCCATGCATGTTGAAGAGTATATTTTTGCAAAAAAAAAAAAAAAAAAAAAGGAATATGTTGCACAGCATATTGAGCATTGCTACATAATTCATAAACTTTTTATTCCATATTTTTACATCCCCTAGTTTGGAATACTAAATCTTAACTAGAGGCCTGTCACATCACTGGAAATTCCTCTGTCAAATCATAAAACTTAATTACACTATTATCTTCGGAAACATTTGTTGCTAGCCACTGCTTATCTTTAAACAGCAATCCAATGGAGCAGCAATGATCGCACCTGAGGACTGCACAGCTAGCGTTTCTGGTGCAGGCAGGACGCAGGCACCTGACTGACCAGAGGGGTCGCTATCGAGTCATATGATGGGGAATTTCAGGGTTGCTGTGGCCAATTATGTATTGCCCTGTGCCTCTGGGGTGGTGTAGCGGTAGAACGTCTGATGCTGCCCACTGCGACCGGGGTTCGATTCCACCAGGTCACGCCAGTTTCGGATCTGGCCAGGAGTGCCACTAGCTGCCCCAGGGTGGGGGAAGGGAAGCCGATACAAGCTCACTGCGTATAGTATGTGAGTGGCCCTGTGTGCATACCGGAGTTACGGTGACGGCTTGGCGAGTTCCGGCTCGGAGGAGGCGGTGCTTTGCGCATGTCACTGCTGGTTTCAGGACTACGGCATCTCAATATGAGGGAGGGGATAATTAACATGAAAAAGAGGTTATAATTGGCTACTAAATTGGGAGAAAATGGGGACAAATGCAGAAAGAGAAAATAATATAAAAAAATAAAAATAATTATGTATCACCCCACGGGACTCCTGGAGAGTCTCCGGGACTCCGGGACTCCTGCAGACTGCAGGGCGCATCCCTACACTAACGATTAATCAATTGATTATTGATCATTTAAATGTACAGTACTGTGCAAAAGTCTTAGGCCATTTATCTGAGCAGTGTAAGTGTTTATTTGGTCGAGAAAACGCAATATAACATTGATGAAAAGTAACAAAAACGAATTGTGTTTTTAAAACAAGGCCTCCCTTAGAATGCATAACTGAAGCAATTCGCTTTGGTAGACTGTTGTGTAATTTTTGTTAAATAGTCCTGTGGTAAATTCTTCCAAGCTTCTTACAGGATTTGCCATAACTCTTCTTTTGAATTTTGGCTGCTTTTTGTTCTTTTCCCTGTCCAAGTAATCCCATACAGCTTCAATTATGTCGAGGTCGGGGCTCTGAGGTGGCCAATTTAATGCTGTGTGTTCCTCAAGGAGGATATCACAAGATCTCAATAACTTTTTGGAAAATGCAATAAAATCATATTTTTTATTGTATTAAATGTTTATTTGTATTTATTCTAATGTTATATAGTGTTTTTCCAAGCATATAAACACTGCCTAGATAAATAGCTTTAAACATAGCTTCAAACATTTTCTTGGGTGACTTTTGCACAGTACTGTATATTTCATGCGTACTGTATAATTATAGTTATTTACATGATAACTGGCACAGACAGCAAGGTCTCACTTTTTTCCCTTGACATGTCGCCTATTCAGCCTATAATTTAGCAGACTTTTAGTTTCACATTACCATTCCATCCAATCCATTTCCACCTCCAGAAAGATGGTTTTCCAGTGGAAATAAATATTTAAAACGTGGGCCATTACTTTCCGGGTGATCCAGAACATGTTGAAATGCATCCTACAATATGAGCATGTGTTTCATTGAATTATGAAACGGATGTAATCGCAACACAGATATAGTTGAAAACACTACAGTTTAAAGACACGACTCTACCTAGAGCTACAAGTCCTTTTTTTCCCTAAAGGCAATAAAATATGTATATGGAATTCAATATGCAATATGCAGTAGTAATGTGCAAAATTTGTTTGATGAGGATGATACAACATATGCCTTTAGCAATGAAGATTTGCAAATAAAGAAAAAAAAAAAAAAATATTATCAATGAGGTTTCGTCTGAATTGTCTAAAGACTCGTGAAGCCAGTGCAAAGTGGAGTGAATGCTCTCTCTAACCAGGCAGCTGTGATCACGGAAAGGGAGGGAAAAGGAACACATGGGAGAGGAGCAAGAGGAATTTCCTGCTCATGAGAGCTTTACCATCTGACTGCTCAACCAGATGATTGGCAGCGTGAACTATGGGAAAGCTCGGCGATTAGGTAAACACCTGTCGAGGAGCTGAGGAGCATGCTCGTTTGTGATGTTCACGGTATCATTTGTGATGTCCTGTTTTTTTTAAATTTGTTTCAGATTTTTTCCACGTGTTTCTCCAAATTTATTGGCCAATTGTACCCTTTATTTCTTTTGATTCGCCCTCCCCCACGAGCCCGCCGCCCATCACTACAGAACAAGCTAATACCCTGAGGCCGGCAATGATCCGCCTCCTCCAAGACGGAACTTGTCCACCTACTTTCTAGGGACGCCCTTCAACTTGTGCCGGCTCACCCTCCCGACAACCAATTTCCGTCCCCCGATCGGGACTCCCGGCCAGAGCCGGACTGGCGCAGTCGGGTTTCAAACCGCGGCTGTAGTGGGCAACATGCATTCTGGGTGAATGCTTAGACCATTACACCCAAGGCCACCTGTGATGTCCTCTTTCACATAGCTTTTTAGGCCCCGTCACTTCCAAGGTGTTTAGTCTGTTGAATTGAACAATGGTATCTACGTGGCCGGATTGCTGGATCTATACTACTTAATTTCATCCTTTGATTGAACACATTGTTACGGGCACACATTTCTGTTTTTTCCCCCCCACTTCCTTAGAGCCCACGGTGGGAGCCTCTCCAGTACAATCTTTGGGAAGCCCTGCCAAATTGGTGGGACGCATGGCACGGACTGTGCTCGTGCACAACCAATTTAGAAAAAAAACAAGCCACACCAAGCTCCAGAAGAGCATATGCGTGCCAGGCATCCACTTACACCTTAATGCATTTCTGCTTTTATTTTTAGGCTAGCAAAATAGGGCATAAAAAATAGCTGCCTATCAGGGACGCGGTTCGAAACCCGTCTCTGCCAGACCGGCCCTGGCCGTTAGCCCTATTCGGGAGCGGCATTTGGCTGTCTGCTCCTGAGGGAAGGGGGAGGGTGGTCAGCACAAACTCGCTGTGAAGCACGTAAGGGTGTCTCCAAAAAGGGGGTCAGTGAGTTCCGTCTCGAAGGAGGCGGATCATCGCCGGCCTCGGAGAGTAGCTTGTCCTGTAGAGACGGGCGGCAAGTTCGTGGGGGAGGGTAAATCTAAATAAATAGAGGGTATTATTGGCTTCCAAATTGGGGGAAAAAGCAGGGAAAATCTGAAACAAAATAAAAAAAAAAAAAAAAATGAATAACTGGATTATTTTCAGTTTGTATTTCCGATGATGAGGGAACTTATTTTTACATATTTTCCCCCAAGTATGTTATATATGGAATCATATCATGGGAAACATATGCTGCTCCGTTCACAACAGACTGACCAGCTGGCAAATTGTCTAAGTGATATTGCTGCTGCCACACTTAATCACTCATGTGACTGCCCGCTAGTACTTGTCTGCTTGGAAGAATGGGGCCTGATTACTCATTGTCTCCAACAGAGGAAGTGGTTAAATTCTCAACCTTTCACTTCCTGTTAGATGACACGCATTTAGAGCTTTTAAATTATCAATATGTGGGCTCGCAGTAATGTATATTGTGAATGTATATATATATATATATTGAATATTTTTCTTATTTTAGAGCCACTAATTAAATAGCTGGCTTTGATTAAAACTGAACGTTATGTTGACCATTACTGAGAAAAACGTGAGGTTAAAGAGCCACAATTACAACCAAACGCAGGTTTTGTTTGCTTTTATATTCCTGGGCATTCATATTGATCAACCATAACTATTTATAAATTCATTTAAACTATTCCATGCCTGTTAAGCTCATAGGAGATTGATGTGCATGCATTCCATCCCCGGCATAAAATTCAAAATCTACTGCCAAGCAAAGACTTTTTAATGGAAAGTAAATTTAAGACTTTTTTAATATAAAACAAGAAGTATGACGGTTTTAAGTTGGAATTATTTATTGAATGCATGCCAATTTGTGTTGATGTATCATCATCACACACAGGAACCCACACAATATCCCCATTCAACAGTTGACGCATCTAAAGCATTGAGGGCCCTAATTTGGTGAATCAGAACGGTGTCGGTAACACAGACGCAAAGTGAAGACGGTGGCGCTTTAGGGCGTCTAACGCAATTTCGGTAATTTCGTGACTTAGGACGATAGCGCACCTCTGGCGCAGTTATAAAAGAGGTTGGATTAACTTTTAAAAAATACATGTGGGTGTGGTGGGGGTTTGGTTTCATAATGGCCAATCAGAACACCTATTTTCTATCCCTTTAAATACCAGTGCGCCAACGCTATAGCAAATTGGCAATTTCCTGACATGGATGCCAGTTTTGCGTGACTGCGCCAGGAGCGCTTCTCAAAAGAGGAGAGCGATTTGCTTGTGCGGGAGGTGCAGAGCGTTGGCGGTATATGCGCTTACGGTAACGCCTTTGGCGTCCAATTATGTACTCCATTTTCTGTAGTGCAAATGTAAAGAATAAAACCCTTTCACATAAGAAAAACAATGTGCATACAAACATATTTATTTAACAGGTGTATCTTACTGAACGGTAGAGATGGATGGCCTGCTGGCTTCAGTCTTTCATGTCCGTGCATTGAATAACCACAAGCTGTGGTTAAATAGTTTTTAGCTTAATTGATTACAGCTTGCAAATTACCCATGGATTGGACGATTTGCCTCAACGTGGGGGGAAATTCACAATATTCACAAAACATTCTCATGTCATTTCAGATAACCTTATGTTCATATGTGCGCATCAATAAAGTCACCAAATTGCACAGAGCGCCAGCATTTGCGTTAAGAGGTGGTCTAGTTGGACGTTAATGCAAACTCAGTATTTTTTTTTTAATTGATCATTTAAATCAACAAATATTAATGTTAGTGCTATCAGCATTGCACCATAACTGCCATTATTATAAGCACAAACATGATTGTTGGCACTATTAGCATTTTTGATTAGCGTTATTAGCCTAAATATGATCGTTTGCATCATTATTGCTTGATCATCAAGTCTTTTTTGAGGTTCAGCCACAGCTGAGCCTTCTTTTGAAAATAAAATAAAATGTTTTATATGGTAAATATGGATTTTTAAAAAGCCTTACAGCTTTGATGTGCAGTTCCTGGTTATACAAATTAGTACATAATATTCAGACTTTAAAACACTTGAAAATGTAAATGTATGTATTTTCTGATTTACTATTTCATTTACATATACGATACTATTTATCTGCACTTAAAGGGAACAAAGAAAATATAATTTGCAAAGATATTATCTAAATTGGTGCTTTTCCTTAATTAGTGTCTATGTCAGTAAAATAATACAATATATGAATTTATATATATATATATATTTGCCCCATGGGCATTTGTGCAAAGACAAGTGTTCAATAATTGATGTACAAAGCTAGTCTACAGAAAAAGGTTTTTGTGACTTTCATGTTTCCTTGTTTGTCAACCACCTGCTGTTTCATTAATTCAAACTTCTCAGAAGCGGTCCTGACAGATTTCCTTTGTGGAGCAGTTCAATTAGCCAGGAGATCTTCAATGTAAACATGTGAGACGGAGTTTACTTTTTACCTCTTTGTTTGTTTGTCTCTGATACATCACTTAATCTCTGTTTCAACAACCGGCAGGAAAAAACAACTGAGCTAAAAAACCAATCCACAGGCAGCCATATGGTTATAATGCAACATTGTGTTACACTGGTTAAAAAATTGCTTTTATAGCTAGAAAGACAAGTCTTTTGTCCTTGATCAACAAAGAAATAGCAAAGCAAAAACTCTGAAAAGACCAAAAAAATAATAATCTGAAAATGTCTGCAGCGCCAATATCGTGTCATCACGTCCGTATTGCGTGCTCAGACATGGACGATCCCAGAGACTTGTACAGCCTCGCGCTGCACTGAAAGTACAATGCGTAAAATTAATTTAATGCTCTGACGAGACCCATAAAGATCAAACAAGTGGAGACTGTATCATTAAACCATTGGAATGTTATCTCATTTGTCTAAACAAACTGAACCGATGAGCAGCCCTAATTAAAAAGGCTGCCCCATAAACAACGCTCGGATCGCAGGGCGCCCCCCTCTCTTAACAATGGAACACATTTATTTTATTAATCTAATGCATCATGTATCATATCATTACAGTTCAATATATATATGTCATTAATTTTATCCCCTTCACTTAAGGCTTTTATTGGGATTACTTTGGTTATTAGTTGGTCTAATGTATTGGTTACCTCCAGATTCTCTCCCAAGCACAATCTCGCTCTCATCTCGCCGCATAAACCTGCGCGTGTTATTCAAATTGCCTCATTTATTATGGTAGCTTCCCCATGTAAATTGTGCTGACTGCTCGCCCTTGCACAGTCCTCATTAGACTAATGAAAACCTTCAAACGAAAAAAAAACTAAACAACCTGCCAAATAAAGGTCCGGGGTTATTATGAAAATTACAACTCTGGGAGCGGGGGAGAGAAGCTCTGTTCATTAATTCATGCTCAGCAAATTGCGAACTAATTTTGTTGCACTCCTCTGCATTAATGGATTATTTTTATAAAAATGTTTTCCTCAGCCTGGAGACCCCTGGTTCACACATTTGGAGGGCCCTGAATTCTAATCAACCTGAGTGACATATTAGGAATTTAGTGTCTATGTAATAACGGCAATGGGTATAACGCAAAGAAACAATATATTGTTTCCCCCTCCCTCTTTTTAAATCCCATGAAAATCATTAGGCGATCTAGTTCAACCGTCAATTTCAGGGTGGCTGGCTACACTACAGTGTTAATATGCCAGGACTGGGGGAGGGGGGGCGGAAATAAATAAATACAGCTGATGCAAATTGAAACAGAAGAAGAGGACAGGGCTAGCAATGAATAAGGTAAACACAGGAGCTGTTCAGATATCATACTGCCTCTCCCATTCTTGTTTTTTTTAGATGACATGCACTATTGGACTTCGACCCCATGAATTAAGAGAGCCATCACGCTAATTATTAGTATTCTGACACTGCCGCGCAATATTTCTGAGAAGGTCCCACAACGGGTCTTCCACCTTGGGCAATTCGACTGGGAAAACCTTGTTCGAGCGTTTCCATGGCGAATTTAACATAATTATCGCATCCTCCTCACTTCTCACTCATTTGAGAATACGAAGATCTATTATTTACTCAATTTTGCATGTAACCTGTAGCCGTCATGAGACTTTTCTTTAGCTTGCCTTTTGCTGGCCGTAATTCTGTCTGACAGAAAGGAGTAGGTAAGTAATTCAATGTACCCACAAAGCTTTTAGCAATAATGACATTGGGGGGGGAAACTGAGGTCAGTCTTTTTTTTTTTGGTCACTTCTGTATCCCACATTTTTCATTATTTTTCAGTCTCATGAAAGAGGTTACATGAGTAATGAAAAGGTTATGCTGTTTGAGAAACTCAAAACTTTGTGAATTAATCACCCTGCAGATTGGTTGTCCAAATAGGGAACGCTCCCAGATTTATACAACTTGATAAGTTTTTCCTTAGCTAAAAAAAACATGCTTTGATTGTTGTGGTGGTCTCATAGCTGTTCCAGTAGCCAGAACTTTCTCTCCAAGCACTGTTTACGTACTTCAGAGCAGGAAGTCCTGCCTGCTCCCTGTGAATGTATGAGCTATTCTCACTTCCCTGAGAATTGTTGTAATAGGAAATGTATGGGCTATTCTCACTTCCTTAAGTGACAATCTAATAAAAATTAAATTGACACCTTGACGGCCTATATTTTCTGACACTCTCATTGGTTGTGAATCAGGAAATGTATGCATTGTTAATGAAAATACTATAGATGTTTCAGAAATGAACTGTTGGAAGCAGAGGAAGTCCCAACAGTGCACATGCATGTACTCTTGAGGGGAATCCCAGAGATGCAGGCCTCGTATTTCACGCATCACTTTATTGAAATTTAGGGACGGGAGATATCTCCCTGGGCACAGTGAGAGTAGAAACAGAGTGATACCATCATTACACACAATTTTTTTTATTCACAGCAAAGTTTTTTGTGATGCATGAAATGCGCTTCTGGGTTTCCCCTTGAGAGTACATGCATGCATGTTGTGGACACTTCCTCTGCTTCCAACAGTTGTCTGAAACTAACAAGATTTCTGAAACATCTACAGTATTTTCATGGACAATGTATCCATTTCCTGCTTCACAACCGATAAGAGTGTCAGAAAATATAGGCCATCAAGGTGTCAAAATATTTTTTATTAGATTGTCACTCAGGGAAGTGAGAATAGCTCATACATTCACAAGGAGCAGGCAGGACTTCCTGCTCTGAACTACACAAGTAGTGCTTGGAGAGAAATTGCAGTTCTGGCAACTGGAGAAGCTCTGAGATCACTGTAAACATCAAATTCTAGAAACCTGGGAGCGTTCCCCTTTAAGAATGTGACTCAGCAGGGCATCTGTGGTAGACAAGATGCCCTGTGTGAGGCTGATAGATCAAGTTATCAAATTTGCCATTTATACAAGAACTCTGATCTTTCCCGTTTCTATTGCAAGGGTCTCAGAGCTCATTACTACAAAAGAGTGGTTCTGGGATAATCAGTTTCAGTTTCACCTGTGACATAAAGTACTTCAATACGAGTACATTATCATAGTCCTTTCAGGGGTATCTGGGTCACTCCTTGTGAAATAAACACAGCTGAAAGGCTCATTACCGAACCACTCTCCAGTGCAGTAATAACAGAGGATGAAATGGTCTTAATGCTTACCTTGGACACATCTGTGTGGAACCTCGATAAAAAAAGCTTTGAGGGTCATATCAATTTTTCCAAGACAACAGGCTCGGTGAACAGTAGCAGTTGAAGAACTGTAGAAGTAGAGAACTTGGAAAAACACTACACATGTTTTGCCTCAGACACCAAACAGGATAGGGTAAGCCAAATCCAGAATACACACACACTAGGCCTGATACCCTGGGGTGCTCAGAAGTAAAACTGAGGTCTCTGACCAATGGCACACACAAAATAAGATGTGACTGGGAGCCTCAGGTGGCCTGTTGCCCACTGCAGCTGTGGTTCGAAACCTGACTGCGCCAGTCCGGCTCTGGCCAGGAGCCCCGATCGGGGCGATTGGCTGTCCATCCCAGGAGAAGGGGGATGGGAAAGCCAGCATGAGCTCGCTGAGAAGCGGTAGGGCATCCTTAGAAAGTAGGTGGGCGAATTCCGTCTCGGAGGAGGTGGATCATCGCCAGCCTCAGGGGAATTAGCTTGCTCCATAGTGACGGGCGGCGGGCTCGTAGGGGAGGGCGAATTGAAAGAAATAGAGGGTATAATTGGGCACTAAATTGGGAGAAAAACTGGTAAAAAATCAGCCCACCAGCTCCAGACTGGCACACTCGGGTTTCGAGCCGCGGCTGCAGTAAGCAACTTGCATTCCGGACGAATGCGACTGTAACGGAGCTGACCTTTCTCAACGTGCATCCTCTTGGCTTCGTGGCCCATATCGTGAGAGGCCAGGTCTCCCTCCTTGGGCCCGGGCAGGATGCTGGGAGACAGGCCGAGGAGTGCATGGTTCAGGCCGTTCTGGTGCACAGCTTTTAGCAGAGACGTGGCAGGCATGAAGAGAAAGCCCACAAAAGACAAAAAACAAAGAATGTATATATTTGTCTTTTTGACAACAATTTACAATGCATTTTATTTGATATTATAACACTACTACTATTTCTAATAATAATACTTACAAACTTACTCTAATACAAACAATAAGAGTAATAATAATAAGAGTAATAATAATAATAATAAACATACAAGCTTTTCCAGGGCACTTTATATAGCAAAACATTTCCATAACGACATAAAAATAATTATTTTTAAATAAGCCGAGGAACAGACAATGCAACCAAAATACACACTAAAGTGGAAGGTGGGAGGAAGTATATTTTAATGGCTTAATCTCTGGTTTTGCTACCAATGAAGAACAGATCATTGAAACATTTACATAGCGTTGTTTTGGGTACACGTGAGGATGTGGGGGACTTACGGATTCTGTCCGAGGAGCTCTCTGTGCGTGCCGGAGAGCTGGACACACTGCTGCTCCGGTGAGATGACGGATGACTTCCTGGTCTCCGCCCGTCTTCCATGGAGGGGGCGGGCGAGGGACTGTCAGGCACACGCTCCTGTCGGCCCCATCGTGAGAAAACATCATCATCATCATCATCACCAGTGACCTGACAACGCTGGACCTGCATCAACTTGCCTCGCTCCCTTTCTTCCTTCCCCCAGACATGTTTCCTACCGAGCGTGTGTGTGTGTGTGTGTGTGTGTGCATGAGTGTGTGTGTGCATGTGTGTATGTGTGAGTGTGTGTATATGTGTGTGTGTGTGAGTGTGTGTGTGTGTGTTTGTGTTTATGTGTGAGTGTGTATATATGTGTGTGTGTGTGTGTGTTTGTGTGTGCGTGTGTGCGTGTGTGCGTGTATGTGTGTGTAAGTGAATGCGTGTGTATCTGTGTGTGTGTGTGTGTGTGTGTGTGTGTGTGTGTGTGAGTGTATGATTGTATGTGTGTGCGTGTGTGTGTGTGTGTGTGTGTGAGTGAATGTGTGTGTATGTGTGTGTGAGTGAATATGTGTGTATCTGTGTGTGTGTATGTGTGTGTGTATCTGTGTGTGTGTATGTGTGTGTGTGTGAGTGTGTGTGAGTGTCTGTGTGTGTATGATTGTATGTGTGTGTGTGTGTGCGCGTGAGTGTGTGTGTATCTGTGTGTGTGTGTGTGTGTGTGTGTGTGTGTATGTATATGATTGTATGTGTGTGTGTGTGTGTGTGTGTGTGTGAGTGTGTCTAATGGGATTAATGTGCTGGTGTTTGTCATTTAAATTCTGGTTTTATAGCCTGAAACATGGCTGCCTTTCTGGCCTAGTCTCTTCTGAAAAAAGAGATTTTCAATCTCTGTGGGATAATTTGATAGAATAAATGATAAAATAAATAAATAATTAATTAATTAATTAATTAATTAATTAATTGTGACTAGTAGGCTCCTTCCCATATGACCTACTGTATATTGCACATGGTAAGTAATTTTCTTTGTTTTGTTAATTTTCTTGAGTTTTATACAACAATCCATGTCATTATTATTACTATTAATCATAATAACAATAATAATAATAATATATGAATAATACATTTGATTTATATTGTGCTTTTCTCAAACAACAAGCAAATCTTGAATGTGTGTGTAGCAAGTCACACATTAAGTACATTCATTGCTTATATGAATGAATATCCTGGCTGGCTACCAATTAGCTTTGACTACCAAAACATGTTGGTAGGCCAAAGCCAATCTCCTATTTGGACTTTAAGCACACTAATGACTGAAAACTTCCATCGTGAAGCCCCCCCCGTGATCATTGTAGCTGAAGTTCGACACTCCTATAACACACTCGCCCGTGCCGGGGTTCGATTCCACCAGCCGCCCCAACTCGGCTCTGGCCGGGAGTGCCACTAGGGGGCGGAGATTAGCTATCCGGCCCAGGGAGGGTGGAAGGAAGCCAATATGAGCCCACTGCGTATAAGAGTGGCTCTATGTGTAATGGAGTTACAGTTGATGGCTTGGCGAGTTCCAGCTTGGAAGAGGCGGTACATCACCTTTGTCACTGCCGGTCTCAGGACTACAGCAGCGAACTCACAATACAAGGGGGGGATAGTTGACATGCCAATTGCCGCCCCCTCGTGACACTCCCGGCCAGAGCCGCACTGGCGTGGCCGGGTGAATCGAACCCTGGTCGCAGTGGGCAACATGCATCCCAGTTGGACGCTCTTACCGTTACGCCCCCCGTATTTATACAGTAGTGACCTATGTGTGTCGAAAACCCCGTCGCTTGAGGGGTTACATCTTTCTTTCTTCTCCTTACCTTTATGACGGATGTCACCATCCGGGACGGCGTGATCTGGACCTGAGCGGCAGCGGCCATGTTTGCGATGGTGCTGAGGTGGTTCATCTGACTCATCGCCATGGTGACAGATGCAGGAGGTAGGCTGACGGGAATGAGCGGGTGGGGCATCATCATGAACGGAAGTTCCAAGCCTACACCAAAGAACAAAGACCAAATTTTCTGGTAAACGGCCAACTGACTGAAAGCCACAAATTGTAAAAAAAACGAAAAACTAAACAGATTTGTTGAACACGTTGTCAAGTGACAGGAAGGTCTCTCAACATCACCTACACCTGAAACATGTTGTTTAAAGGGTGCCTCTTTATGTAGTCATGCTATATTGGTGCCCAGTATATATATATATATTTGCATTCATTATGCAACTAATTTCATAGCCGTTTAGTTTCCCATTTGTAGGAGGTCATTATAGCCAACTTCCACAGATTTACTGAGGCAACTTCATAGCCATTCGCTCTTTTATATGTCTGTTTAAATCTTGGGAAGGTTCATTCTACAGACTCATAAATGAAACAACTCACCAGCGTTTAAATCAAACAATTCATATGAGTGAAATCATAACAGCTATTCAAAACACAATTAGCAGTTCATCGGCAAGAGCTAAAGTAATAACGATTACTACTTCATGAGAGAAAGCATACGGCGAGTTCATAAGGGACATGCATGTTTAACAATACTTATTCATAATAAATTAATACATACAGTATGTACAAACTCAAAGCCCGAAAGTTTACAAAGACTTAAAGATGCATCGCTTAAGATGTAAGGAAATTATGGAAATGTGTTCATTATAAATAGTTAATGTCCTGAAAATAAATGTAAAAATAAGGCAATTATGAAAGCCATTACCCAGACGACTACAGACCAACAAGTATGCTCAGCCACAGTGCCATGGGCTAATTAACAGCACTCTGGACCGCAAAAACAGTCCTAATTTCAAAATTATAAATAACAGTCAATTATAATTTTTATTTCCCTACATATCAAACACCATATGCCGTCGAAAATTAGACAAATAATTTGCACTCAAATAGCGTGTTGATTTGGGATGATGATTCATAAAATACATGTATATATATACTGTATATGTGTATATGCATATATATATATATATATTCTGGAAATAATTCTCCCAAGACAGCAATTAAATGCTTGGAAAGAAGAAGACCTTTTTTCAAAGTAGTCTCTTTTTTTTTTTTTTGACAGGCATAAACAAACAAGGTCACAGCCAGGAATACCGCCCCTGCACCGAAGCTACATTCGCCACGCCAGTATCGGCTCTGGCCGGGAGTGCCACTAGGGGGCGGCAATTGGCTATCCGCCCCAGGGAGGGGGAAGGGAAGCCGATACAAGCTCGCTGCGTATAAGAGTGGCCCTGTGCGCATACTGGAGTTACGGTGACAGCTTGGTGGGTCCCGTCTCGGAGGAGGCGGTGCCCAGCCCCATGCCACTGATGGTATCAGGACTACGGCAATGAAATCGAAAGATATATGAGGGGATAATTGACGTGAAAAGGAGACGTGGGGAGAAAACAACAGAAAAAGAAAGATAGAGAAAAAATGATAATAATAAAAAAGGGGAACCGGTTCTCGGTCTTTGGCTCGCTCTTTGGCTCGCTCAAAGGTTCCGCTCAAGGGCCTTAACAATAAATACAAAATAAACTTCCTCAGTCACTGCTGGAATTGATCAAGTTTTTCCCTGTAGATTTTTTTTTGGTTGGTTGGCTGAAAGGTAAAACGAAAAAAAAAAAAAAAAACTCAGAAAAACTAATCCGCGAAAAACAATTCAACTTCACCTTTGAACAATATATCAACGGACAAAGGGCAAGGCCGTCTCATTTGGCGAGGGGCCTTAAGAAGGAATGGCACCGTGCTTGGGGGGAAAGAGAAAAAAACAGGAGCGCGAGATCCTTCTCCTTGCCCTTTATTTCCCTCAGAGGGAACACCCCCCATTGATTTCCAAAAGAAAGATACCATGCAGATTAACAGAGGAACACATTCCAAAACATTAAAAAGGGAAAGCAGATTAAAGGCGCGGGAAAAAAAAAAAAAAAAAACGAGTGCCACCTTGTAACGGCGCTTTCTTGTAGAACGAGCGATTCAGAATCAATTACAACTCACACGGCTGGACTCAATTGTGTGATTGTGGCGTACTTACAGCACCACCGGGAACAAATTGAGTGAGTCATTCATACACATATCTACCTTTCAAAGGCGCACAAAAAAGGCTAACTGGAGTGATACCCAAGCCTTTGAGGGGAGACACAAAGGAGACCCTCAGACTGGTTTGCAGAAAACCAACATACACAGGAAAGGGGGGAAGAAAAAGGAAAAAAACCTTAGTAAAAGATGGATATGAATTTGCCATTGTACACAGCTGTCCTTTATAATCCGCAGCTATGAATGAGGTCTCCTGTGTTAAACTGACTTCGGCTACACGTCGTCTCTGCAGGTAGATCTGCCATGGTAGATGAGCGTTCTTTGTGAGGCCTAGTCGAGGTTTTGCGGTGTCAGATCTAAGGATGCCTGAACTGTGATTGGTGCGCTTTGCAGTGTCAGGGCTAAGGATGTCTGAACCATGATTGGTGGGCTTTGCAGTGTCAGGGCTAAGGATGCCTGAACCGTGATTGGTGGGCTTTGCGGTGTCAGGTCTAAGGATACCTGAACTGTAATTGGTTGGCTTTGCAGTGTCAGGTCACACCATTATGAATATTACACACGTAACGTAAAACAGTTTCAGTAAGATTGTTCAATTTCAGCTTGGTAGATACTTTCTCCATTTCAATAACCCATTGGCCCATTTGATTCCTATGGTGATGCATTTCTATCCTGATGGGAGTGGTCTTCTCTATGACAATACCTCAGGTACACAGGGCACGAGAGGTCACTGAAAGGTTTGATGAGCATGAAAATGATGTAAACCATATGCCATGGCCATCTCAGTCACCAGATCTCAACCCAATTTAACATTTAGAGACACTGAGACAGCGTTTTCTACCACCATCAGCAAACCACCAAATGATGGAATTTCTTGTGGATGAATGGTGTTGCATCCCACAAATTTCGTTCCAGTCACTTGTAGAATCTATGCCAAGGTGCATTGAAGCTGTTCTGGTGGCCCAATGTCCTATTAAGGCACTCTATGTTGGTGTTTCCTTTATTTTGGCAGTTACCTGTACTGCATCCTCATCATCATTACAGTGTTATTATTTATTCATTTAATTATCAATATATATATATATATTTTTTTTTTTTTAATCGTTGCTTTTTCTGATCTATAATAAGACAGCTTCATAAGGGGTGTTTGACAGCTGTGACAACTCTATTACACTCCGGGTGTAACAATTATTCTTAAGCAGTAAAAAAAGAATTAAACGTGATCTTGTGAACATTATATATCTCGACAAACTGATGCAATTTATAAAATACATCAGAGAGTTATTACTGGTGCTAATGTATTACATTATACACCTTTCAGATACCTTTTTTAAGAACAGGTGTTCAGTGGATCAAAGGCTCCCAACATTTATGTTGACATTAATGTGCCTACAGACGGAAAGAAATCATAGAGCGTAGAGTTGCTTTCAGACGATCTGATGAGAGCGATGTCGACGTGCTACCTGCCTCTGGCAGCATTTTTTATTTTTTTTGTCAATTTAAACAATTTTCTTTCCAGCAGAGATCCTAACCTGACGAGAGCAGAATTCCCATGAGTTCATTTCACGTTGGAAGGGGGGTGGTATTTGTAGTAATTTTACCTGAAGCAAACCTGTGGGGGTACTTAAAAAAAAAAAAAAAAAAAAAAAAAAAAAAAAGTGGTGTCGTGTTTACCGTTATTAAAAAACACAGTAATAACTTAATACTGTTCAAAGCATCTCGGTAATGTGCTGCTCTCTGCATATGTCGTATATGAATAATCAAAGAACACAGGGGGCTGAAATTGACTCTTAATTTAAACAGCCTTTAGTCGGAATCATGTACTTATAATTGAAAAAGTAGTTCTCACACACAGCGTTACGGACAGCAAATTATGTTGCACAAGCTACTGTGGTTGAAATGAGAAAACTGGTACTCTTTATGACTTTCACAAGCATAACTGCCAATGCGTTAAAGGAAACGGCTTTGCACACAATTGCCGGAAGCCCCCAGAGAAATGAACTGTAACCACTGATGCTGTGTAGGTAAGCATTAACAATGTTGTATTTAATTTAAAGCAGCACAATGTTTCTTTTTTTTGGGGGGGGTTGTTGTTAATTTCCACCCACGGATTGCTTGGAGATATAAATACATTGATTTAGGCTTTTATCAATGAAATTACGCCTAGGTAAAATAAATAACACGTTGACCTTCCGCACAGTGATGTCATATCTAAGGTGTTTCCACAGTAATCTTTTTTTTTTTAACCAATGGCTCTAATCAAATTATTTTTTATAATGTTTTCAAAGAAAATGCATCAAATGCAAAGTTCAATATATTATCATACTTTTATATTGCACTGTACAATACCATGTGATACTACACTATATATTTCAAAACTTTAAGCAGAAATACCATCTATATACGTTCTTGTGAATACAGTGAACAGCTGACCAAACATGTTAGCGTCGTTTTGTGGTTTGCCCCTAAATCCGAATAGCCCATTTAAGGAAGTGACACCTACACAATGTACTGTAGCACACTGTACATTTTACATTGACCTTTTAAGCATTTAGCAGACACTCTTATCCAGTGCAACTTACAAGATGTAAGACTTACAAGAAGATAGCCTTACACTGTAAGGAAGTGTAAGGAAGACAACAGCTTAAGGTACCAGCATGCAACTGCCTTATGCTTCTTTTTTAAACAACTCTCCTAATGAATAGCCTTAGTAACATGGACCTCCAGAACAGAAGAAACTACGGTCAAAATGCGTTTGATCCACACTCACACCCACGCACCGCAGAACACTGCCCAGAAATCACACTCTCACAACCTGTGGGGTTTCTCGCGAACACAAGAGAATACAAATAAAAAAGGAAAAGGACGCGCAAAATATATTCGCATTATTGACAGCAATAGTATCCGAAGCGTTAAAACATAATATTCCTTAGGGGGCCTCACAAAGGGGCGAGTTGTTGAACCAGTTCCCGCATAATCAATGATGACAGAATTAGGTGGAATTAGCTTCAGAATTGAGCCAAAAACAGCAGTGATACCTGGGAAAAGAGAGGCGAATCTCTGTGGTGTGCTTTCACACAAGCGGTGTAACAATTTGCACGTAGCACAGCTACGGGGGGGGGGGGAGTGGCCAAATCCTCCTCCTCGAGGGGCGGTGGATACTGTAGCGGTAACTTGGCTGGTCCAATACGAGTGTATTAGGCCCAATCGGGCTCGATTGGGCTGTCCTCCCAGAGGGAGGGTGAGCCGGTTTGAGTTTGCCGTGAAGCACGTAAGGGTGTCTCCAGAATGTGGGTGGGCGAATTCAGTCTCGAAGGAAGCGGAGTTCCCTGCACTCTCGAGAATTAGCTTGCCTCGTAGAGACGAGTGGCGGACTCGTGTGGGGAGGGTAAATCGGTCACTAAACCGGGAGGAAAAACTTGAAAAAAATCTGAAACAAATAAAAAATAAAAAATAAAAATACTCCCCCTGGCATCTAATTTCCATATCTGCCCTCTTTAATATTCCAGACCCGCATGGCCACCGCACACTGTCAACATTTACACTATCCTTGACATCCGGCGGTAATTAGCATCTGTAATTCTTGTTGATTCTGAAGGCGTTTGAAAGAGCACTGCGGTTAAGGAGGCCAGCGCGTCGAGCGATCACAATGTGCATTAACCATACACTGAGTCTCCAGATTTAATGCATCACCCTGCATTTCTCTCAGAATTCACCCATGTGCACGTGCGATGGTGCATGTTACTCCAGTGTATTCGTACATCTGTGAGTGGGGTTCAGATTCAGTTTCGGTTAGTGCAAAAACAAACAAACAAGGTGCCAGTAAATGCAAAAAAATATATACACTACACTAAAAGTAAAACCCAAACTTTTCAATGTTGCCTGAGCATTTGGGTTTGTGCTCTATTTAAAATTCTGTAGCGGTTCCTTGTCCCATTAGACGAATTAACCAGAATCCATTTTGCTAAACGGAAGGGGGCCTCAGGTGACTTCCTTAAGTCTGTGCATGTAGATTGTGGTCTCTTTTTTTTGTCAAGTTCTAGAGATGTGGGGTTTTCTTGTTGGAGTACCTCTGGGTGGCTTTGGGGTAAAGAGAGCACTGATTGTGGGGATAACCAGCCCTTTTGAAAACGGACAGGGAGAAGGGCTCAAAGAACACTAAAACCCCATTCTCTAAAAACTAGCGCATTGAGTTAATTTGGAGAGGGGCCAAGTCTGGTCAAAACCCCCCTTTTATATGGGGGGGTTCATTACAAGGGGCTCCATCTGTAATCCCAATGACATCCCTGACTCTCCGAAAACATTTGGGCTCCTTTTGAGTCACACACACACACACACACACACCAGTATAGGACTTACAAAAATGTTTTAATATTAGATTTTTCTGCAAGGTGGAAATTTAGACAGGGTTTTTTTTTTTTTACTTGATTTGGTATACCTTGCCCTAACATTTCAACACTAATCACACACCCTCCCCCCCAGCCAAAAAAAACAACAAAAAAAAACTACAACTTTGATACCCAGACAAATGTGGATGGCACGGTAATTCCATAAACAGGGAAATCTTGGATAGACTTTCACACATCACATACATTATCCCAAATTACTGCGAGAACAAGAAGAAAATAAAAAGGCCGCACGTGAGGTGTTGAACCGAGAGCTAACAGTATTCATTTGCATGGGCTTGGAGAATACATACACATCAGCTAATTGTGGAAATTGCATCCGGAGGAAGACTATGGTTTTGCAGTGGCACTTCAAAAGCCTCAGGGTGCTTCCACGCTGGGATGACCGTATCAAATAACCTCAGTTTTGGTTAGTTTTTCTTTGGAAACGATGTAGGCATATGCAAGCTGTTCATACACAGTACACAAACTGAGAATCTCTGTTTGCCGATTTCACTGGGTTTTACACTACATAGCCAGACACCAATATGGTCACCTTCACACAAACATGAGAAAACTACATTATACCTGTCTGATACATATAACCATTGTGTATAGTGCCAGGGGTATAACTAGCTATTACATTCTACTTTACAATATAATATCCACAAATATTACCAAAAATAAAAATAAATGTTTTGTATAAATGATTACATTACTTTGGTGATATGCCTATCATAATGATGGCAAATTATAAGGTATACTCACGTGAGTTATGTATTGCATTAAATGTCTTAAGTTATGCATAACCATAGGTGAAGCTGGAGTGACATTACTTAATCAGTATTATTCACACTGCAATATAATTAGTGATCAAAATATGGAAATATTTTACATCAACACGCTTCAATTTCGCATTGTAATTTTCATTAACAGTAACATCAGATGATGTTTCTGTAACCAGTCTGTCATTAAAATACGTTCAATAATAGCAAGTATAGTGTAATTCTTGACAACTCGAAAAGTTCACATGAAGCTAGAAGAAGTGTCAAATAGTTTTGATGTGAGATAGGGAACTGTCTCCTATGTTTATATATATTTTTAATTTTTTAATTTTTTTAATAAATGTATTTCAGATTTTTTCCCGTTTTTCTCCCAATTTGGTTGCCAATTAAACCAAATGCCGCCTCCGATTGGGCTGACGTCCAGGGCCGGTCTGGTAGAGACGCGGGTTTCGATCCGCGTCCCTGACGGGCAGCGCACACCACTCCGAAGCGTGGTGCGTTACGTCATCCACCAGTCCCCTATTTATTTATTTTTACAGATTTTTTTTCTTTCTCCCAACTTGGTGGCCAACTGTGCCCTGTTCCAAGTGTCCCCCTGGCTCATTGCAGTAGATTGCTAAATGGCAAGTGTGCCAGGCAGCTGGCTAGCTAACAATAAATATGCTCTGAATCAGATGGACCTGATTTACACATAGCGCTACATTCACAGCATTTACTCTCAGAATGAGATGCGTTGCGTGGTGAAGACTCACATGCGACCTACATTTTGTATGGTGAATATTTTCAATGAAAATAAACGTATAATGAAGAGTGAATATTTTGGATATTGTTTTTCTAATTATGTTCTAATCTATATTCTTATTTTAAAAAAATTGTCTCAGACAAATGTTTTACCACCAACAGGGGGTATTTTTTACCATTTATATATATGTTATAAAGAGAAGAAAAAAGATCCTGCCTGGAGCCATTACGAGATAACAGATTCAATAAAAACATGGGGCTGTGGGGCCTCCGAGGTGGTCTAGCGGTTACAACGTTCGACGCTGGCCACTGTGAACGGGGTTCCATTCCACCGGCGGCGCCAGTATCGGCTCTGGCCGGGAGTGCCACTAGGGGGCGGTAATTGGCTGTCCGCCCCAGGGAGGGGGGAGGAAAGCCGATATGCTGCGTATAGGAGTGGCTCTGTGTACCGGAGTTACAGTCAACAACTTGGCGAGTTCCGGCTCGGAGGAGGCGGTACATCGCCTTTGTCACTGCCGGTCTCAGGACTATGGCAGCGAACTCACAATACAAGGGGGGATTGACATGAAAAGAGAGGGTGTAATTGGGTACTAGAAGCTGTTAACTGGGAGAGATAGTGAAGACTGAAGCCCTCGTCCATCAAACAAATCACTCAACGTATTAACCTTCTCGTGGACCAGGGGGAAACACAAAAGATCTGGAAAATAATTATTTTCACATGAAACAAATAATACAAAGGGCTAAGGTCTAATTTAAGCATGTTTTGTCAAATGAAATTTAAAATCAAATATGTATTTGAAATGAGTATGGGTATTGTGAAACGTTCCATTTGATTTTCATTTTGCAGCAAATATAACAAACAATACACATATTATGCATGCATTTACCTATACGCCCACGCATACACACACACACACACACACACACACACATAGATGAATACACACACATATACGCACATACATATGCACACATGCGCACACACACATGCGCACACACGCACGCACACGCACACAAGCGCACGCACGCACATGGATGAACACACATATTCACACGCGCACGCATGCATGGACACACACACACACGCACACGCACATATGCACGCACACACACGCACGCACCCAAGCGCGCACACACACACATATGCCATAGCTACTTGTTGCTCTCCTGAAAATGATGGTAGCAGCCTGCATATAAAACATCAGCTTTAAACTGATATGTTTTGAGTTGCTTTCAAGTGAAACTTGATCTAAAATTAAGTTCATATATAAAGCCTATAACTTACTGACTGCCATATTTCATGTAGTGTCAATATTACATGTGTTTCATATATAAAAACACAGGGATCTCGCTAGGAGGTCAGAAGTTCTGATATCCTACTTCATCATCTAATTCTTTAACCTGTAATCAGCACAAAACTCTGCTATGTTAATGTTATGATCAACAGAGATGTTAAGAAGCCATTTTGGAACATGTATGTACAACGTCAAGGAGGAAGCCAGATGATTTTATCATATGAAAAGATTTGACTGTAAAGGTTTGTAGCAACCACTAGCATATGAACAAGATAACTTCAAGATGACAAGAATGACACATTTTCAGTGATAATGCAATGTAATAACTATCAAACCAAGCAAAGAAGATGTTTTATTAAATTAACTGGTTAAAACATTTTTTTTTAAAAATAAACAATGTAATTGTGAACCCATTATGTTTTACTGTTGATTTATTTAGATTTTATTTATGTAGAATCTACAAAGGTTTCTGCACTCTTTTCAAATAAACGCCAAAAACAAAAGCCCCTCGGTAGTACTGAATGAAATCTAGGCCTTTACAACGTTAGCCGTAACTCTGTGGTGATAGCTCCCTTTCCGTTCGCATTATCCCTGCGAGCGTAGAAGATTTCCCCTGACAAAAATTAAACAGGCACCCTGTTCCGAGCTTTATTATCTCTTCAACGGAATGATTTATCGTTTGTGGAGAGAAAGCAACTGGGAAAATTACATTTTCAACCGTGGCCCGAGACGGTCACGTCCTTAGTCCTCCGCACTGGAAGAGCTTACAACAAACAGTAATGTCAGCTGTAATTGATCCGAGGTCGCTGGTTAGCCCCTCCAGTAAAAGCTCGCTATTTAAACGACAAAACGCCTGCCGCTCGTCAGATGCCCGTCTAATGAAGCTGTCTGTCGTGGCTATTTACCTTCTCTTAAATGGAAAGGAAACATATACTGTAAGAGACAGCAACCAGAAAATATTAGCTTTCCCCCGGTGAAATGAGACCGGCAGATGTGCAAGGAATTTATAATTGGTTGCTACGAACCAAAGCTGGGATCTCGCCACTAATTAAATTACTTGTTTAAAGTGTATTTGTCTTTGTGAGGGTGAGGCATTGATACAGCACAGTGCAATGCAAAATGCTGTCGTTGGGCAAACATGTTATGGTCAATTCTTTGATTTGGACATAAGGACATAAAAGAAAACACCTCTGGCCTTCAAGACTTTTACATGCATGGTGTTTGTATACCTATAAAACAGATCAAATGTTTTTCCTTTTTTTTACCTCATAAATCTAGCAACGCATTCATTAATTTATTGTTTATGTTTTATATTTTCCTGTGCGCAAAAGGATCGCAGTAAAAAACAGCACAGGCCTCAATTTAGGAAGCACTCTCGCAAAATGTACAATGCCGCTGGAACATTTTCCAGACAAACGTGACCGCAAGTAGCAGTGGTTCATCTCCAATATATGGTTTGAGAAGAGAACTTTGTTGTGGTTAAAATTAAGGGGTTTCCAAAAAAACTAACAGGAAGTGGATATTTTTTTAATGAAAAACAGAAGCTCTGTGTTCTATTACCCCTAATTAACAATATACTTTTAATGTGAACGTACACTACATTTGAATATAATGATAATAATAAATTACCACAGGAGGTGGGAGGCACATAAAAAAAACATCAAATCAGACTTGAAGTAGAAGTGCCACTGAATATAAAATATGGAGCTTAATAAACACAGAATGCAGAATATGGCATTCTGGCAGTGATGCAAATTGTTTTCTTAATCACAGATGGGAGGCTCAGTCAAGGCCAGTAAACCCTGTTACCCATTAGCGAATATAGAAATAAGGTGCTCCGCTTTGATGTTGCCACCCACAGCCTTCTGAGTGTCATTGAACCCAACTTTGAAGCTGCTATGTTAGATTATTAATGTATTTTTGAAAAAAAACATCTTGTTTTTGTTAACAGACCCACACAAATGCACCCCTGCATGCACACAAACCCAAACAGACAAACAAACAGACAGACACACACAATATGATCCCCAAAACAGTATAAAAAATTGATAAATTACTAGACTCTAAAGCAAGTTCATAAATGTAAGCAGCAACAAAGGTACACACCGTGCATTTGCGTGGTTGCTTATTAGACGTACCTCCGCAATGACTAAAAAAGAGATTCCATTTGAAGTGTCCTTGCACTTGTGAAATTAAATATAGCCTATAGCCCATAAATAATGCATTTGTGCACATAAAATAATATTTAAAGATGACGACGATAAGGAAGCATCTTGAATTTGACAAGATAACGTAATTGCGGGACTTTGGCGGAGGCCTTTCGCAGAAAGACATATGATGGGAATTATGAAGAGGGGCCTGATGCCATTGTGCTCCCAGCGAGACGATAAAAAGCAGGGGGCAGCTGTCCTCGGCAGATGGTTTCACGATCTCCCACCCTCCAATAACACGACTGGCGGGGCCGGCACACGTGGGAAGGGGGAATTAAGAAGGAGAGGCCGCTTTCCCCTGGTCACCGCTTGGCTTCGATGGTATCGTGGGGGTTTGGAGAGGTAAAATGGGGGCATTATGACATTGTGTCATATCATTTTCGTTTGACGTGAGTATTTTAGGTGAGTGTCAAAAACTATAAACCCCCAAACTGGTTTTAATCAGTGGTGGACAGTAACAAAGTACATTTACTTTACTTCAGTATCATAGTTTTGTATCTCCCTGTTCTACTTCCTCTGCATCTAACACTACATGCTACCTCCCTATCCCAGTCCATGTCTCCTCTTCTAGATTGCCTAGAAGGAGAGATTCTACCCACACCCGTAATCTGTCCAATCTCATCCACCCTCCTAGATCTCCTGGTGTTGACGTGGTGGTAGCAGGCGGACTATGGAACTGCCAGTCTGCTGTCCGGAAGGCCGATTTCATCTCGGCCCAGGCCTCCCTACTCTCCCTGCAGTTCCTGGCGCTCACGGGGACGTGGATCACTCCACAGAACACGGCCACCCCTGCTGCTCTCCCGCCGCCTACACCTTCTCCCACACTCCCACGACCCTCAGGTAGAGGTGGAGGGACAGGTATACTGATCTCCCCCCTGTGGAGATTTGGTATTGTTCCTCTTCCTCACTTCTCACCCTCCTCCTTTGAATTTCATGCTGTCACTGTCACTGTTCCATGTAAACTGCACATAATTGTTATTTATCGCCCTCCAGGTCCACTGGGGAGTTTCCTAGATGAGATGGATGCCCTAGTCAGCGCTTTCCCTGAGGATGGTACCCCCGTCTTACTTCAACCTGCCGCTGGAGACCTCTCAGGCCTCTGCATTCCTCCCCCTGCTTCAGTCCTTCGACTTCACCCTCACTGAATCCCCATCCACCCACAAGGCCAGTAACAAACTGGACCTGATCTTCACTAGGAACTGCGCATTACCCAACATTACGGTATCTCCCCTACATGTGTCTGACCATTGCTTTCTGTCTTTCTCCCTCCCCCTCCCCTCTGTGCCTAAACCATCCTCACCTGCTCCCACTGTCCTTGTCCGTCGCAACCTCCGCTCTCTCTCCCCCGCTGCCCTGTCGGCTACTGTTCTATCTTCCCTTCCCCCTACTGACGCCTTCTCTCAGCTACCTGCTGAGGAAGCATCGTCCACCCTACTTTCTTCTCTCTCCTCCTCCTTTGACTGACACTGTCCTCTATCCACTAAACCTGCACGCCTCCGACCCCCCGCCCCCTGGCTAACCGACTCCAAACTGCGAGCGGCAGAACGGAAATGGAGAAAATCCAAATCCCCTGTAGCTCTGACTGATTTCCACACACTCCTGGCTTCCTTCTCCTCTAACCTCTCCTCTGCTAAGTCTGCATTTTTTCTTTCCAAAATTCAATCTTCAGTTTCTAACCCTCGTAAACTCTACTCTACGTTTTCCTCTCTCCTTACCCTTCCTCCTCCCCCACCTCCCTCCTCTCTAACCGCGGATGACTTTGCATCCTTCTTTCACGAGAAGGTTGATGTCATTCACAACTCCTTCCCCCCAACCTCTCCCTCACCCATCCCGCTACCTAAACCTCTCACCCCTCTGTCCTCCTTCTCGCCCCTCCCTGACTCAGACATCCTTCAACTTGTCCTCTCCCACCGTCCCACCACCTGCCCTCTTGATCCCATTCCTTCCCCCCTCTTCCAGTCCATTGCTATGGACATCCTCCCCTTTGTCTCCAATGTCATTAACTCCTCTCTTTCCTCTGGCTCTGTCCCCTCTTCCCTTAAATGTGCTCATGTTGTCCCCCTCCTCAAAAAACCCTCTCTGAATCCTGCTGTTATTTCAAACTACCGACCTGTCTCTCTCCTCCCATTCCTTTCCAAAACGTTAGAGCGGGCTGTCTATAACCAACTGTCTGCTCATTTCTTACAGAACGACCTGCTTGATCCCAACCAATCTGGGTTCAGAGCAGGCCACTCCACAGAGACCGCTCTCCTTGCTGTCACTGAGGCTCTTCATGGGGCTAAGTCCCAATCACTTAGCTCCCCCCTACTCCTCCTCGACCTGTCGGCGGCATTCGACACTGTGGACCACCGGATCCTGCTCTTGTCGAGATGGGAACCTCTGGATCTGCGTTGACATGGTTAGAGTCCTACCTGGCTGACCGGTCCTACCAGGTGGCCTGGAGAGGATCCCTCTCCTCTCCCCACACCCTCTCTACCGGAGTCCCGCAGGGCTCGGTGCTAGGCCCCGTCCTATTTTCTCTGTACACCAAGTCACTTGGCTCTGTTATTTCTGCTCATGGTTTTTCCTATCACTGTTATGCTGATGACACACGACTGTTCCTCTCCTTCTCTCCATCTGATACCCAGGTCCCGGCACGGATCTCTGCATGCCTGGCTGACATCTCCGCTTGGATGTCCGCCCACCACCTGAAGCTGAACCTGGGGAAGACTGAGCTGCTCTTCCTCCCAGCGAAGGGCTCCCCGATGATTGATGAGTCAATCACCGTGGAAGGCTCCATAGTGTCTCCGTCCCAGTCGGCCAGGAGTCTTGGGGTAACCCTGGACAACCAGCTGTGCTTCTCGAGCCATATTGCAGCGATCACTCGGACCTGCCGTTTCTCCCTCCACAACATCCGGAGGATCTGACCGTTCCTCACCCAAGAGGCCACTCAACTCCTGGTCCAGGCCCTGGTGATCTCACGTCTGGACTACTGCAATTTCCGGCCTGCGCCATCAAGCCACTGCAACTAGTCCAGAACACTGCCGCTCGTCTGGTGTTCAAGCAGCCGAAGTTCACCCACGTCACTCTCCTCTCTGCACTGGCTCCCCATCGCAGCACGCATCAGATTCAAGTCACTGGTGCTTGCTTTTCAAGTGGCCAGAGGTACTGCTCCCCCATATCTCCAGTCACTCATCACTCCCTACACACCTCCCAGACCCCTCCGCTCCGCCTCCTCGGGTAAACTGACTGTCCCTTCCCTCCGGGCGCCTGGCAGCCGCTCCTCGCGGTCTCGCCTCTTCTCTGTCCTGATCCCTCGCTGGTGGAACGACATTCCGCAATCGGTCAGGACCAAGGAGTCACTTGCGATCTTCCGCAAGAGACTCAAAACCCACCTCTTCAGACTCCACTACCACTGAACTCTGTCCATCTAGCTAAATTGTCTTCACCACTGTTTACTTGTTCAACACTATACTCCCAAAAAAAAAAAATCCAAAAAAAAATTTCACTAACCTTTTCCTTCCCGGTGTTACAGGTATGGTACGCTGATGCCTGCAATGATGTCTATTGCTGTATTCCTGCACTGATCTCGTGCACTAACTATGATTGTTCCTACCATGTATTAATGCACATCTTGTAAGTCGCTCTGGATAAAAGCGTCTGCTAAATGCTTAAAATGTAAATGTAAAGTAAATTATTGTACTTAAGTACATCTTTCAAGTATCTGTGCTTACTTAAGTATTTCCATTTTACTTTTCTTTTTTTCTTTCACTCACCTACATTTCAAAGGCAAATGGGGTTAAATGTAGGACTTTTAACTTTTACTGGAGTAATATTTTATCAGGGTATCTGTACTTTGACTCATGTAAAGGGTCGTCCACCGCTGGTTTTAATATAGTGGTTTTAATTGGTCTACACAACCATGTGGGGGCTGCAATATTCACAAAAAAATTAAGGTTGAGAAATTGTGATGGGGGAAAACGTTTTTTTTTTTTTTTTTTAAACCTTATTTTCCTGCACACAGACATTCATGTACGGATATGTAAAAACCATGTAAGATCTACACATCCAAAGCAACTTACAGTAATGAATGCATACATTTTAATTTTTTCAGGATATATGGTCCCAATGGGAATCGAACCCACAACCTAAGCATTGTCAGCGCCATGCTCAACCCACTGAGCCACACAGAACCACATGTAGCTTGAATTCAGTAGCACTCACATAACCAGTGTTGTGTCAAAATAATGAATGTGGATGGAAACACTGCAGAATGATTCAGCAGAGAATTCACAGGGGAACACAACACAGTCGCCCAGCACTCAGCAGAAAAGGGGTGGACGTGGCAAAATTTGAGAGAAAGTTAGGACAAAGGTTGTGACATTTACAGTGGCTGTCTAATCAGGATGCAGTCACATAACCTTAAAGAGACACGCCGATTCAAGTCTGGCGGGGCATGATTGAAGTCTACAAAGCCCTGTTGAAAAAGCTATCTTCGTTTAATTTCATATTTATCCACTGACCAACACAAGAATTATTACTACTGTGTACACGTTTATGTGTTGTAAATAACAATATCTGCAATTCCACCAGGTACAGCATCAAAAAATCTACTTTTACACATACACCCCAATTTGTTGATTAAACACAGTTTTCACCATTATGGTTGGGTGAAAAAATTGCCCTGCTGTCCCCAGATTAATATAGTATCCTTGTGAGACCACACCTAGAACAACAACTCCTCTTCCATTCCCAACCACAAACAACACAAACACTACAAGACAGGTATTGAAATTTGCAATTAGGTGCCAATTGGATGTTTTATTTGCATGTGCTAATTCCAATTTGTATTCCAAAACACAAAAAAAAGGTCCCGTCTCATAACAGGGCCATGACAAACACAGACCGCGCTGTCACAAAGGCCAGTAGTTATGGTAGTCAGCCTGTTTACATACAAATACGAACTGGAGCACCCTCTTTCTATTCACGTGCCCAATGCTTAAAGCATCACTATTACGGGTGGATCAGAATGCTCAAATTACGAATATTCGCACAACTGTATAGTATTCATATGCCTAGTTTCAGAGTTTCCCCCCCATTTTTTCTCCCAAATTAGTAGTCAATTATACCCTCTATTTCTTTCGATTCTCCCTTCCCCACAAACTCGCTGCCCGTCATTATGGGGCAAGCTATTTCCCACAGGCCGACAATGATCCGCCTCCTCCAAGACGGAACTTGCCAACCTACTTTCTAGAGACACCATTCGCACTTCTCGGTGAGCTTGTGCCGGCTCACCCTCCCCCCTCCCCCTGGGGCAGACAGCTAATCACCGCCCTTGATCGGGGCTCTCGGCCAGGGCTGGTCTGGCGCAGTCGGGTTTCGAACCGCGCCTACAATAGGCAACTTGCATTTGCAAGCGAATGCTTAGACCGTTACGCTATCCGAGGCCCCCAGATTAGAATCTTTAAAAATATATTTAATTTATTTTTAGCTGTTTATTAGCCATTTGATTTTCAGTGTAACTGTGACGAGCAAGCACCAAGCAAGTGATAGTTGAGGGGGCTCACACTGCCATCTATTGGCCATGAAATGCAATAGCGCTCACACGCGCTAGTTACGAGACAGCGGGACAAAGCAACACACACATCATTCATCATCACTGACCTGTGTATCGGGACCCAATCTTTGAGTCTGGAGTTGATGCAAACTGAGATCTGTAGGCTGGTATGCAGTAAGATGTTCTCCCCATAGGGAGAAAAGAAAAGATGAAAAAAATATTTAAGGACACATTTTGAGCTTCATTTTGGCAATTATATATATATATGCCATTTAGCAGACGCTTTTATCCAAAGCAACTTACAGCAGTGAATGCATACATTTTTCAGTATATATGGCCCCAATGGGAATTGAACCCACAACCTAAGCGTTGTTAGCGCCATGGTCTACCTACTGAGTCACACAGAACCACCTTAAAATGTTTTGATTCTAAACAGATGGAGGAGGAAGTCCTGGTGTTGTGGGATCCATTAATTGCGCTGGTCAGAATTTGAACCACATCAGTGGGAACCCACTAGGGAAGGGAAATGCTACATGACTACAAAATCACTACTATACTACAAAAAAAACGGATAAGTGTACAAAATCATAACACGTATGGCAGTATCAAATGTAAGTAGAAGTGTATTTTTTATTATGTTACTGTACTATGGAATGGCTGTTTAATTCATGAATAAGGAAATGTATTACCTAGCTAGGTCTAAATCACTGGGAGACCAGCGTAATGTAGGCTATTGCTTGTCAGCTAATGTGAGCGAATTCCAAAAATTTTGCAAAAATTTAGCCTAGACCAAAAATGTCAGGTTATGGAGTGCAGCCAAACAAACTATTGGTAACAGCACATTTAACATGAAAGCTTGTAATTCCAGAATGGGAAAATTATATCTTGCATTTTTACCTTGAGTATTTATTTATTTATTTATTTATTTAAAAGGGGCATATAGTAATCAACATATCCGCAAAAAGTGTCAATGGGTACAATGCCAGAGTTAGCTCAAGGCATTCATCTGTAGTCCCTTGGCAGGATTGATACAAGACAGTTACAGACTCATACAGTACATATATATATATATATATTTCAATATAGGAGAATATAAAAAGAGTGTAGGCCATATAAACAAGAGCAAAAAACAAAAAATCTAACAAAAACAAAATTCATAATGAGACACTTTCTATTTACAATATTTACAAGTTCAATGAGAGCAGCTTTGATTTCCTTTCAACCAAGACTTAAGTGTTTGTGTGAAGGTGTGATAATTGTCACTTGATCTGATGTCTGTGGGTATAGTATTCCAAAAATTAGATGAGTGAGGCAGCAGTTTTTTTTGTATTAGCCCATACATAACTTGTCTGATTGCAAGCTATCAATATACCCGTATTACTAAATAATTAACATTAACATATGAAAACAAACATGTAATTTGAAATTCCTTGCTAACGTTACAGATGTCACAGGTCCATTGCAATGTCCCATTTGCATTTGCCATTTTACAAAAACATAACAGCAATCATAATATAAAAAGACTGCAGACTGCTAGCACTGACTGTCGATGGGGTTGAGGAGAGAAACGTTAGATGATTAACCACAGCGAGGTATGAACTAGCTTGTCTTAAATCAAATTCCTGTGAAGTACATCCTGATTTTATATTTTGAGCTTGTTAGTTTGATAGCTAGCTAGCTAATTATTCTCAGTGAGTAGCTGGCTAGCTCGATTAACTTGGTTGTTACACTCACTGAATGACTTACAACGGAGCTGACTACCAACAGTATCGCCAACCTCAACCACAAGAAATCTGCTAAATCAAATCACTGTCATACCACATTTGCTATTTAGCTATGACAGCTTTTATATCAGTTTGTATTAGAATCTGACGGAGAAGGAGCAGCAGTGGCAGTATTGATATTTGACCCAATCCGAGTTTGTGTCAGACTGTGATGATCAGAGACAGGGCGAAAACTCTACAAGGCATACACTGCCCTGGTGTTTCCATGTATGTATGTACTCAGCTATCTAGCTAGCTAGGTCGATAACTATTGATTTCATAGCTGAAACAGTCTTTTGTGTTCATTACCTACGCTAGAGCGAAATGTAGCATCCACCAGACCAGGAATCACATCTGGCTGATTGGAAAAATAGCTAGCTAGCTATATAAGCTGGGGGTTGCATCTGACTAGCGAGTAGTAGCAAGCTGACATTCCTGTCACTAAACTGTATTTCATATTGTAAATGCTGGTTGGGAACTGCATGCACCGTCAGCTGGCAATGTAACACCTGGCTACGGCCTGTCAGCAACTCTCACAGCTCAACCTACCATGATCACTAAACACAAACAAACAGAAAGCATGTTCTACAATGTTGTAAATTCAGCAAAAACAGCTAGCTAACCACAGCATGCGAGTTAGCTAGCTAGGCTATTTCTTGACTTGTTGGTAAATCAGGTTTCAGCTGTCACAGTACAGCTCAAAAAACTGTGCTACTAACATTATGAGAAAACCTTGAACAATACAATATTTATATATGTATATATATAATTCTCCACTAAACACAGCACTCATCTTTCAAAGTGATAGCTAGCTAGCTAGCTACTAATGTTATTTTGCTTTCCAAGCAAAGCACTGTTTAGTGCAGTGTTTCTCAATCCATTCCTACAAGGCACACTGCCCTGCATGTTTTCATTCCAACCACCACTTAATCATGCTCAAGTGACCATTAACAGACAACCAATACAGATGATAGTTTGGGAGCGGAGGTTGGAATTAAAATTTCCAGGGCAGTGTGCCCTGTAGGAATGGATTGAGAAACACTGGTTTAGTGTTCCATCCAAACTCCAGTCCATCCCTTCAAGACAACTTGTTCTCTTTCCATTTGAATCCAAATTTTGACATTACAGGTTGTTAGTCTGTAATACAGGTTACATCTTTAATATAATATCATCTTCCGGTATAAAAACTCTGGAAATGAAATCCTAAGCAACCTGCCTGTGCCCAGTGGTAAGTAGCCTACATGTTGTTTGAAGTACAGTAGACCAACATACATACAGTACTGTAGCAGTACTTGTTTCAGATTTTTAGTAGCCAATTACACCCTATATTTTCCATGTCAATCCCCCCCTCGTATTGTGAGTTCGCTGCCGTGGCCCTGTGGCCTGTGGCCTGTGACCCCCTGGTGGCACTCCCGGCCAGAGCCGACTCTGGCGTGGCCAGCGTCGAACGTTGTACCACTAGACCACCCGAGAGGCCTGACATTAAAGTTTTTGATGCTCATTTGAATTTCCTGGCTTTTTTGGCTTTTGATCAAAACCTTTAACTTCTCACTTAAAAATTGTTTTGGGGATTAAAAGCAGTTTTGGGGATTTAATATGTACTGTACATGTGTGTGTGTGTGTGTGTGTGTGTGCCTGCGAGTGAGTGAGTGAATGAGAGTGAGTGTGTGTGTTTCTGTGTTTGTGTGTAAGTGAGGGAATGAGTGTGTGAGTGAGTGTGTGTGAGTATGTGTGAGTGAGTGAGCGTGAGTGTGTGCATGAATGTGTGTGTGTGCGTGTGTGAGTGTTTGTGTGTGTGTGTGTGTTGCCTTGTCACACAGTGGAAAAAAACAAGCACTACTATCGATGATGTATACTGACACATTTAATTAGCTTTGGCGATGTTTAAAACCGTGTCCGTTGCCAACTACTGTTTCAATGTGAAATCACACTTCAAACACACTGATAAACTCAGATAATCTGTTTTGCATAAATTAAGGATAGCGTTAATACCTTCCAAACGTATTGTAGCAATAATTCTCACAATATAGATCAATATATAGTAAATGCAGGGATGAAACCATTGAGTAGGCAACATAGCATCTTTAGCTCTCCGGAGGTGTGTGTTTGCATGTCCTGTACGTCTATGTTAAACATGAAAATATAAAATCCAGACGTAGACCGCCCAGTTTCGGAAGTAAAACTAACCTGAATCTGATTAGCATAATTAGCCTTCCACAGATGGCTGGGGCAATGCCTCGACTCCAGCCTTCAGTGCGCATTACAGACTGCAGGCCCTAATCTGTATTTGAATTGGTTTCAGTTTAAATTTGTCCTTTATCATTCACAATAAACTACAGCCAGTGTTGTGAAGAAAAGGACATTACCAGCAGCTGTTTCCATCAAGGGTGCAATATATTCAAGAACAATCAATAAAACTCACACGCCTCTGACATGCGACCAGACGGGGCGAGCGGTTTTCGTCTGATACTTAGCAAAAGAGTCCCTTTTAAAAAGATTGCTTTCAGTCAATGCCAGCCGTGGCTGTCAGTTCTCACAGGCCCTTTAAATGAAATACATTAAACGGCATTATCAATCAAGATGTACTCTCTGCCATCGCACTGCTTTTGAGGAAATCCATTCACGGTCTGGTCAAGGGATCATCTGTTCCAATTAGGTAATTAACATCACGTCTTCCCGTTCTTGATTTTTTCACCGTCAAATCATCTTTGTGAGACGAGATGCATTTTGGTTTCCATTGATGTTCCAAAATAAGAGCTACATCTCAAAAGTCTGGAAAAAATTTAGAAAATAAAAGCCTTCAAAAACAGTATGACATGAACAGAGCTTCAACCCACAGTGATAGCTGGGATATCTGGTTGTTTGGTTGTTTTGTGCAGGTGGGGTGAATTGCTATATTTAATTTGTCCTGGTATTTAGACACAGAAATCAAAATGGATCGCAATGAGCAGTTTATACTTAAAAGAGCCCCGTGGATTCGATTCTTGTAATATTGGAAATTACCAGCAATCTGAAGTGTGAAATTGTCATTTTTAGCCGCCATATTGCAGCCTGCCCAAAATAATATTGATCCATGAACGATCAAATCTTGTTCACTTAAAGAGTAATAGGTAGCAGTAACCACGCTAACTAATTCCTACACGGGTACATCAGCAATTACAATATTTCAGCCAGCTAGAAGGACTTCACCCATGAGATTTTGTTAATCAAATTGAATTTGGCTGTGGAAGAATTCTGAATATTTTCATGTACTGTTATAAGAAACGTGGGGCCATTGGTCAACTACACGAGAATGGAAGTGAAAACTGTGATATAATTTTTTTTTTTTTAATCATACAAGCTGTGCTAAACATAGACCAGCAAGCACGTACAATCATAGTTATATATGCTTATGTGACAATTAAATCTGAATAAGCAAAATATTGTAGAAAATAGAAAGAGAGGCTGTATGAGAGTGAGTGTGTGTGTGTTTATATACATATTATATTATATTATATACATTATATTTATTTTAAATACCTATGTATTTGCTAGCATTTAGGTGGTGGACAACATATATGGTTTTCTACTGAGTGAAGACTTTTCTAGAATACACGGATATTTAATTGCAGGAGAATTGTTAATGTACAAGAGAGTAGAAAGTTGTAATTGGTAAAAAAGAAGAAAAAAACTCCTCAGAAGCTCCTCTGTTGACCTTCGTTTGATCTTGAAAATCAATACCGTTCTTTCCGGGGGAACGGTGATGAGAACACATTAGTGAAGTTTAATAAAAATCTAAGCTCTCGTGGCTGACTAATGAAAAAACATCTACCAGGAAGGCACTTTGTGACCTTGGCCTTTGACACTGTAACCTGGAAGTAGATCGGGTTTGGGAGGAACAGTAGTTGTGTGAACAAAAAGTGGTTTGAGGGTTCAACCAAGACCAAGTTAGATGTTAGACCATTTTAAATAATCTACAAGTAGCGTGAACTTATCTGGTCTTTACCACTTAGCTTCAACTATTATTGCTAATCAACCTAACAAACAGAAGACAGTCGCCACCTATGGAGTTTAGCCAAGCAGTAAATAATCCTTTAGTGCTCATCACTTAATGCTGCCATTTTATTCTGTGTCTGCAGACCTACTTGAATGTCTACCTAAATAAAATGGAGGGATAGGGGGAAATATTTGTGGGATATCATTCAATTGGACTTCGTAAGCTTCACAAATATTTGGTTAATGAATTATTAATTATGCAAGCTGCTTTGGCTGCCATACCACCTTACTCATTTTCTTGACCCCCCATGTATTCCATCTTCACGTGTTAATGTGGATTACTCAGCGTCATCGCTTTTTTTAAATAATTCTTTCTGTAAAACAATTTCTGTCAAAAATTTGTTTCAGATTTTTTTCCCTGTTTTTATCAAAATATCAGGAGTCTCTCTCTTTGGTCTTGAGAGATGAAATAATAATAATTTAAAAAATGACTAGGATTCTGAAGGGAAAAAGTAAGGAAGGAATTTGTGCCGAGGATCCAAGGCAAAATTGGTCATGGTAGAGATTGGAGACAATCAGGAGGCTCTGTTACTTTATCCTGACGAGGTGACGTAGAAGTAAATAGGATTCTAGGTAACGAGTGAAGACAACGTTTGCGTCCAGATTTAGCCTGTGCATATTTGGCGGTGACAGAAACTGGACACCAATTCTGTGACAGAACCACTGGACCTTAGATGGACAAGCCAAAAGCCTAATAGCCCCTTTCACAGCGTTCCTCTGCAGGGCATGTGGCAAAGTGGTAAAAATCTGAACTACAACGTAGTTGTACAGTACTGTAGACAGGATACCAGTCGATCACGGCACGCACGCCGGCACGCCGGCACGCCGCACGCACGCACGCACGCACGCACGCACGCACGCACGCACGCACGCACGCACGCACGCACGCACGCACACACACACACACACACACACACACACACACACACACACACACAGAGGCATGTGGGGGATTTACAATTTACAGACGACACTTAACCCAAAATAAAATCACATAAAGACAGAGCCAGATACAAACCCAACTCTACCCACTAAACCACTGAGCCAATAATTTCACCCTTTCTCTCTGGCATGAAATGGCACCATGTTTGTGGGACCACTGTTTGCCTCTGACCCCTACCGGCAGCTCTCAGGGTGGAATACTTTAGATTTTTGAACATATAAGATTGACTTTTTTTTACAATCACATGATTTTTAATAGCAGACTGGTATGGGGTTTGCTTGCTTGTTCATAAGCAAAATGTAATGGTAATCTTAGAAATGCACATCAGATTTTTTACAAATCTACTTAAACTATTTTGTAGCCCCATTCCTTTCTGAAGTCCCCATAGCATTCTCTTTCTCTCTTTTTTGTGAGTCTGCTGTGGCTGCTGGCTTTCTAGCAGTTCCATTTTTTACTTTTATTTTTACATGCACTCCCTATATTTCAAAAGGCAAATGTAGGACTTTTTTACTTTTACTGGAGTAATATTTGATCAGGGTATCTGTACTTTGACTCAAGTAAAGGGTTTGTGTACTTCATCCACCGCTGCTTTCTAGGGAGTATACAGTACAGTGGGTTTGCACCATGTCACTTTGTCTATCTGGCATTTTTCTGGGCTATTTGTGGGCTACCTGCAAGACTTAACGTAGAGTTATTGTACTAATAACTCGGATTTAGAGGTGACAACCATTTAAAAAAAAATCAATGTACACTACCGGTCAAAAGTTTTAGAACACCCCCATTTTTCCAGTTTTTACTGAAATTTAAGCAGTTCAAGTCCAGTGAATAACCTAAAATGGTACAAAGGTAAGCGATAAACTGCCAGAGGTTTAAAAAGTTTGCCAGTTTAGGTTACCAAAAACTGAACCTAACTGAACTTATTTAAAAAAGGCCCTTTTCAGGGAACAAGTAATGGGTTAACAACGTACAGCTGTTCTGCAGCAATGGAAGTAAATTAGGCCTTGAAAGTTGATGCAAACAATTCCTACAGGTGTCCCAACTTTTGTTGATTACTTACAAACCCTCGGTCTGTATAAAAGCAGTGCTGGAACAGACTGTGTTACTACACCCTCTGAAGCATTATTTGGACAATATTGCACTGCAGGAAGTAGTATATTGCTATCATAATGGCGAGAAAAGGGCAATTAACAAAGGAAGACAGACAGACCATTATAACCCTTAAAAGTGTAGGTCTTTCCTTTAGAGAAATTGCAAAGAAGACCAAGGTGTCAGTGAGTAGTTTCCTACACCATCAAAAGGCACTTGGAGACTGGAGGAAACTCTGACAGGAAGAGGTCTGGCAGACCCAAAGCCACAGAGAGTCAACAGGACAACAGGCAGCTCACAGGACAACAGCTTCAAGCACAGCTTAACACTGGTCAAAGCAAGGAAGTCTCAGTTTCAGCTGTGAAGAGAAGACTTCGAGCTGCAGGTTTGACAGGTCGAGTGGCAGTAAGAAAGTCATTGCTAAGATGGCAAAATAAGAAAAATAGGCTTGCCTGGGCCATGAAGCACTGCCAGTGGACTACTGAAGACTGGAAGAAGGTCTTATGGACCGATTAATCAAAATTTGAAATCTACGGTTCATCATGCAGGGTTTTGTACGCCATTGAGTAGGCGAAAGGATGGTTCCTCAGTGTGTGACACCAACTGTTCAACATGGAGGAGGAAGCGTGATGGTCTGGGGCTCTTTTGCTGGATCCAGAGTCGGTGACTTGCAAGGAGTGACTGGCACCCTGAACCAAAAGGGCTACCACAGCATTTTGCAACAAAACAATTCCATGATTTCTTTTTTTATCTCCAATTGTTCTATGCTTTAATTTCAGAGTACATTAAAACGTTAAACTGCATAAATTTCAATAAAAAATGGAAAAATTGAGGTGTTCTAAAACTTTTGACCGGTAGTGTATATTTGACTTACACTTGATTAAAATACTAAATCTAATCACTGGGCAAATATTTGTACACAATTTTGCCTACAGTCGAATACACCATCAATATTTCCACCACTATATTGTTCTTAGACAGATGTTGGGATTCCACTGGCATTGGTGGCACTTATCCAAAATTATCACTTTATTGCACAGAAGTGTTGACCAGGAAGTTTAACCCTGTTGTTTTAGTTTTTGTTATTGATGGATTTTCATTTACAGTTGTCCTTAATATGATATTTACTATTTGCAGTTAAATCCAGTCCAACCTTACTGTAACCATAATTATCATGCGATGTGTTAATTTTGGGAACTACATTCTGCAGATATGAGATTTTTTTTTTAAAGGCCAAAGAGTGCATTAACTGCTAAATTCCTAGCAATTATAGGACATGAATATTTCAAATTGCAAACCCCGAAGAAGCTTATCATCTGTGAAAGGTTGAAATGTCACGTATTACGTGTATCAAATTTACACCAAGTGACATTGTCTTTTCAAATTGCGTTGATCGCTTCACTCCCACCCTTCTCTTCCAAAGGTCACCCCACTCCGCTCGTAAATTCAACCTGACAAGAGACTAGTAAAAAAAAAAAAAGGACGCGCCCTAATGCATGCATCATCACAGAATCAAAACATCTCCAAATTTACCCAATTAACGAAAAAACAAAGCCGAATGTTGATTAGGAATGACATGTAAACTGGTCACTTTTTATTTATTTATCCGTAGTTATGCCTTTATACGGTAATGACACGAGACAAAAAATAAAAACATTTACATAAGAGGTTTATGTTCCATTCCGGGCTCCCCCCTCCATCTAAGACGCCACCGGAGAGGTTGTGTCAAAGATGATAGAACTCGATATGGATCGTTACACAAATAATATTTAATCTGTTCCTATATTGTAGGATGTCGCCGCGGTTGTAGCCGTTTTGTGTACTTGGATAGTTTGCACATTTCTTAATCATGCATATTCAATTTTTTACGCGGACGCTTAATAACTTGCCGATGCGACCCGGAATTAGCGCGAGCCGTTCGACTTCATTAAAAATAAATGATTATCAAGTTATCTTTGAAATTCTATTAAAATGTGCAAGGCTCTCCACTTATCTGTCACCTGCCCTCCCCAGAGCCCACCACTCTTAATAGAGCTACTCTGAAGACAAAACGCCCCCAGAGACCCCCCTTCCCTTCGTCGTCTGCACACATTCATATTCCACTCTACCTCTCTCTACTTCACGTCTTACTGGATGTTATTGTTGTTTTATTCATTAACAATGCAGATTTAATATTAAGTTAAAAAATACAGCCAAAGACAAAATATCCTTTTTGGTGTGCATGTTTATAAAATAGATTACATTATCTGACTAAGTTCCAGGAAACAATACAATTAAAACTTCCTGTGTTAAAAGAGAAAAAAAAGGAGAAAAAAACATGTATAGCTATATTTATATGTAATGCATCGTCGCATCGCAGTCTCATGAGACCATAGATTCTTGTGCCTTGGAGTCAGGTTTTGGTGCACTGTCTTATAACACAAGCAATTGGTGTACTGTAGCTATATAACACAATCAAAGCCTGTTTGAGAGAGATTTTGTTTAAAATATTATTTCCCCCCTGTGTCAGAGTCAGATGGAGAAATGCCTGCGTGTGGGTGTGACATGTTCCATACATCAGACCGTAGATTTTTTTTCTCCAACTCGTGTGAGCCAGCCCCAGGACCCCGTGAGGACACTCGGAAGGGCCTTTGGCTTGCTGGCTGCTCCCCGTTTCCGCCGCCAACAGCCTTTAAGTGACCAGGGGGACAGACCCAGTCCAGGGGGAAAAAGGCTGAGTGTTTATTCGAATGTGGTCTACATTTCGGGGGCGACTTGCGACACCCCGGCGCTAACAAAGACGGGGGACCCTTGTTGGTGTTTGCCCCTTCCGCAGAAACGCATTTATTATTAGAAAGGACATAAACAGACTAATTAAATCACAGCAGTCAGGCCGAGATGACAGCTGGTGCTGTGTTCCTGACCAAACAGATCCCTATCAAAAGGGGCGCAAAGGCGCTGCCCGCTCAAATTCAGAGCTACGGGCCGTTTTCTTTGAGAGACACAATTGAAACGTGGCCGTATATTACGAAATTGGAAAAATACCACAGACAAGCTACTCGGGACACAGAGCTTTTACAGCGTAGCCGTACATGATATTAAACGCGTCACCGTTGTTGTTGGTCTTGGTCAATAGTCTGGGTGTAGTCCCACTCACCAGGCATTGTACCTTTGGTGACAAAGCCTTCTCAAATGCCGCCCCCCAACTCTGGAATGATCTTCCAACAGACATTCGGAAGAGTGAAAGAAGAGTGAAGGCTTAAAACACACCTTTACATCATGGCCTTCAGCAACAGCCGGTGAACCCCCTATCCCCACACACACACACACACACACACACACACACACGCACACACACGCACACGCACACGCACACGCACACGCACACTCACTACATTCATGTCCTAAATGTATCCTTATTTTTTCTCCAATCCTACTGACCCTGAGTGGTGTACTCATGTCCTGATGGGTTTTCTTTTTGCTATGTGCCTCATGCTGCTTGGAATTATTTTATCTCTCCTTGTAATGTTTTTATATATTGTGGCCGTTTATATAACTTTAATTCTGTATCTATTGTGTTGAGCACCTTGAGATATCCGATATGAATCGCGCTACATAAAATAAAGGTTATTATTGTTATATTATATTAGTCTGGATGTTCTATACTATACAATGCAGTAGCACGTGTGTAAACCAGTTTCCCTTGCATGTTATCTCGTAAACAAACAGAGCGGAAATGATAAAGTGGTGATAAAGGTAAACGAGGACATGAGCTAACAAGGCTGTACAAGGCTACTGAACTTTCAGGCTACTGAAACATACATTCATTTCAAAGAGCAAAGTGCTCAAATGTGTGTTAATATGAGCACAGAAATATAAAAAAAGAAAGCAACATTCATTTTCGTAATGCATAGATTCAATTATTTTTAATTATTTTTTGGTTGTTTTTTGTCTTTCTTTACCCGCAAGCAACTTATTTTGACCTTTTTGTCCTCTTCTGGCAAATCCCCATCGGTCCAAACTTTTAACTCCAACGTTGCGAAAATTGCTTTTAAAATGTTTTCGTTGAAGAAAGCACATAGACATTATAAAAGAGTCAAACAGAGCCTAACAGACTTTCTTGTGTGGCTTCGAGTATAATGGAACACAAAGCAATTTGTTGTCCCGCACAGACAGCCTAACTCTCTGTGGAGTGGCCCTTAGAGGTATGCACTGTAGCGATCCCAGGGCTCCGGGTTCAAATCCCAGATGGGTTGCATTATTTCAGATTTTCCTCTGTAAAAAATAAATAAATAAATAAAGTAATAAAACTACCCCCAAAAAAAAAAAAAAACGTAGTCGGGCCGTTTCGGACCGTAGTCAGTTACACTGTGGATCACAGCGCCGTAAAAATGAATGCATTTAAAATTATTATTCATAGGACTCCCCCCATAAGCACTGTCATCTGCGAAAACCACAATGTTGAAAACCACTGATGAGGAGAAAATATGTTTTTAACAAGTCAATAATGGCGAGAGCATTCGGTCCAACTTAATCAATTGAGCCGTTACATTTGCAAACAAGAGGCTGAATTATAACACGTATAATTGATTTCTCCTCCCCACACCCCCCCACCCCCCCTTTTCCATTTCCTGTGATCTCATTTCTTTTTATCGATTCCCTCACGCTATTAATGATGGGAAGTTTCCAGAGTTCGTTTTTTGCCCCTGACTTATTCACCCCCACCCCTGCCAACCTCCACCACTCCCGACCCCCCCCCACCCACCAACCCACCCATCCACCACCTTCCCATCCACCCACCCACCACCCATTTCGAAATCTGCAAACCGCACCACCAGCTTAACCAAAAAGGATTAGGTCCTATATCCAACTGAGAACACAGATAATTCTCAGTAATTGGTAAAAAATGAAGATGAATGGGACGGGGAGATAAGGACCAATTAGCTCCACCGCGCTTACAGCTGCGGTCTCAATTCAGATCAATCTCGGGAGTGCTGGCCTCCCCTCCAACAAAGAAGCTCGGCGGAATTAGTGGGATGACCCCCGTGAGTGGCGGGACACCCTCCCGCCCGTCATCTCTCTCTCTCTCTCTCCCCCTTTACATTTTAATTCCTCGGACTCAGGCACCTGTCACAGGCTCCTGGTGCGAACCCCCTCCAGTCGCCTCTCTAAAGGTGAGCATGTGTGGGGTTGGGCATCCTCTGACTAACTAACTAACTAACTAACTTACGGAGGTAAAACGGCAGCGCAATGCTCAAAACCTTAAAAGTTTTTTTTTCCCTCTTCCCCTCTCCTCTCTCCTCGTCAATCGTTTCATTATGACAGCATCATCTGCTTGATGATACATGCAATTCCCACACCTAATTACGGGGAGGATTTGAGGTCCATTAGCGTTGCCGTGGCGAGGAATCAGTCGTGGAAACGGCACCCAATGGCCAAAGAGAGAGACGTTTTTCTTTTCTCTCTATTCTTCTTCTCTCCTCTCCTCCTCCTCTCTTCTCAAGGTTTCCCACACTCACATGTTTAACCCCGCCCCCCTCTCCGAAAAGCAATTCCTTCTCTTGAAATAGGCAGGTGTTTGTTAAGAGGCAAGTTGACAATATATATTTTTTGTTGCTCCCGATAATGAAGGCTTTGGTTCAGGTCAAGTCAGTGGGAGGGGGGATTTACTGCCGTTTATTTCTCTCACAGGCAGTGTGTCACACATGTTTTGCTTGGTCTGTGATCTGTAATTACGGCGTTTCCTGAGAGCCTGTGGAACAATACACAGTGTACACTCTGAGAATCCCTCCTCCTACCACCCCCTGCCCCCTCCTAAAACAAACCCAGAGAAAAATCAAAGAAGGGACTAAATAACAATCTATTGGTTTAATCCTAGACACAATCCTCCGTGTGTTCCTCTGTCAGGATGTTTTCGCTATGTGACTCAAAGTTGGACAGGCTGGTTTGTTTTTCCTTCATAATTAATAACGCTGATGCAAACAGGAAAGGCTAATTGTGCTGAATGCCATAACGTGCAGCCTGTTCCGTTTACATTCGCACAAAAGAAGACGCAATCGATCCAGGTCCAGTGGAGAACGGTTCTTCACAAGCTGTCACCGTAGTTTTCAACAACCTTCAAAACGTTCCTTATAAAAAAACAAGAACAACGACAACGACGATGAAAATAACACCAAAAACAACAAAAAGCAATCACTGATTGAACAGATAAGAGACGTTTGTCTTACTGTAGGGTTAATGGTGAGAAACGACATTTAGATGATGAAAAAGCACTTTTTTTTCCATCATGTAAACAATAATTTATTTTCTTACTTTAAGTAGAAATGTACAGATGGAAACATAACATCTCGTGGAAAAAATATTCTACTATTACTGCTACTACTACTACTATTGATAATAATAGTATTTTAAAATTTTGCTTGTTTATACTGTTGGCAAGAAAATGTTCCCCAGTCTGTTTAAATTGAATATCGCCTCTCTACCTAATTACATAAACACTTAAAAAAATGTTGTGAGGAACAATCAAGTTACACAGTAGTTTCTATTTAATTTAATTTGTTTTAATTTAAAAACAGTTGTTCCCCTTTCTTTCTTTCTCTTTTTTTTTTTTTTAAAGGCCAGCTCATCTTTTCTAGAATTTTTTCTCAAAGCAGCTGCTTGGAAGGATTCCGTTTAAATAGGCATGAACTCACTTCCTGGCAATCAGCACGCCGCATTGTTAGCAGCAGTGGCTGCGGTCAGATGCGCCCCCTGCCAAATAAAGCTCCCTGCCAGTGGAGTCATAGCTATATCTGTCAAGTGATTTAAGAGCCTGGAATTCCACAGGCATACAGGCCATGAGACCAGTACGGATTTGGTCATCAGATCACCAAATCTAAAGAGGGGTCTTGGAAAAAAAACAAATCCAAAAATGCCATTGAGCAAGAATAAAGTAATCACACATCACACTGCCAGTATCTGTGAGCAACAGCTTTAAAGATGAATATTTTTTGTGGCTAAAAAACTAAACAATGGACACTTTTTTTCCCACACTTATTTTTTTTGGAGGACAAATGGCCTTTTGTTTTAACAAACCTGTTTGCAAAATGCGTGTGCAACACAGAAAAATAACAGCCTCCTCCCGCACCCCCCCAAAAATTGAGGAAAACATTTGTGTTAAATTTTTTTATATTATTCGCTAAAGGAATCGAGCTGAATAGAACTGGCAACACTCCCCCCACCACGGCCCCCTCGGCCCCCCTTATCATGTGCGTGACTCCTATCTACCGCCCTGTCAGAAGAGAGTGCCTGATATAAACAAGAGATTGCACAGACATTCAGCAATCAATATTAGGATGGCTTCAGTACCAAACATCATTTGTCTCCGTGGCCATTCCCGTTTGACCAAACGAAGCATTAATTCAAATCATAAATCTGGGGGTGATTTAAATCCGGGGAATGAAAGGGCTGCCTGCTTTTAATGATTTATTTTCTACATTTCTGCAAGCGAGAGATTTGTCCATATGCAATGACAGGTCACCTTCAAACGCCGGTGGCAGCCTGTTTATCACCGCGAAGAGACTAGCATCTCGCATCGGCGGTGGGAGTAAATATTAAAGTAAAAGAATCCAATTGATTGTGCGGGACGGTGGAGAGAGAGAGGCGTTCTCTGCCATATATTTTAGTCAGGGGCGCTAATGCCTCACTTTCTGCATCCTCAGTGGCTGCTTTGTCAGAATTATTATTCCGGTGTGTGAGGGCCCCCCTGTGCTCAAGGTTACAATTTAAATGGTAACAGATAAAACAGTTTCTTATTAGCTCCATTGCCACAGCCTTGCTGCTCTTATTCGCATTTATCTCTATTTCCATGACCTCCTAGCCTCGTTTTTTTTTTTTTTTTGTGCGTGTGTGGAAGTTATGACCTCATCCCTTATGCATTTTTCGTATTTAAATCTGCTTATAAATACATCCCTGTTTTTCAAAAAATATATACGGTGTCAAACGATTCCTCGTAAATCGTATTGCATTACAAACTTTCAGGGAAAAAGAATTGGAACGTGGGGGCCTGGTGAAGGCAGTTTTCAGGATTAAATGCATTGTTTGTCTTTTTTTTTTTGGTTTGTTTTAATAAAATATAATAAGATATGCCATTTAGCAGACGCTTTTATCCAAAGCGACTTACAGTAATGAATACATCCATTTTTCTGTATATGTGACCCCCAGTGGGAATTGAACAACACAACCTGAGCATTGTCAGCGCCATGCTCTACCCACTGAGCCACACAGAACCACAGTTTGTAGTTTTATACTACAAAATGGAATTATATGACATGGTCCCCCAAAAAAGAAAAGAAAAGAAAAGAAAAAAAAGAAAAGAAAAAAAGAACAACATGGAGTCATACGTTGAATGCAACAATGAGCTGAAAGCTGAGCCCCTTCCAAATCCAGTCAAATTACTAGTTAAGTCAAATTTGTCAAATTTGATCCCGACACTTAATCTAAAACATGTCAATGCCAAAAAACTAATATTTGTAAAATAATGGGATAAAATTAGCCAAAGTAGCAACACATAATGTTCCTGAGGATCATTTCCTCAAGGACTATTTGTTTTGCTTTTCTCTGTATCCCACCATTTTCCAGGAGTTCATCTCGACCGCCTTTTAAGGGGTCAGGGAATAATTTTCCAGTCTCCCACATTAGCTCCAAAGGTTTTCTGGTTTTTTGATTCCCTCTGGAAAATGCCAATTGTGAAGTGTTGTGTGACAACCTGTTTGTAAATGGCGCTATACAAAAATAAAGATTGATTGATTGATTGATTGATCATTTCAAACAAAATGCTGGGCCAATTCACCATCCGAGCAATAATAACACAACAGCCCTAAATACAAAACACAACACCCTTATTTAGTGTATATTTTCTGAGAATCCAAAATGCTGCACAATGCTTGTTCTAGTTGTTCTCAATGGCGTATCCCCTAAAATGTATTCATAAAGAATCACGTTTTAACATTTACTTGGGGTACAATGAACACTGGCTTAAAAACTTTCTTAAAACATTCCTTCCTCTTCCTCTTTTACACACATTACACAGTTTTTACATTCGCCAACACTGTGCTTGGATACATTTCCAGTCCAAATCCAGTCTGAGGCTGCAGAAAATAAAATAACTTATTTATGTTTTTATTTTTACAGCAAATAAGGCCACACCCATGGCTCATTGAATAATATTGACAAGGAAATCACTCGATCCTCAGGGGAAGCCTGTTTTGAAATGTAAAGGTGTAAGGAGCACTAAAGCAAGTTTGGAGGGAGAGGAACACTTTGAACACTCTTGTCAATCTTGCTCGAATGACATTCTAACTTTTTTTGGTTGCCAGACCTATTGACGTAGTATTTGTGTAAAGATACTGTATATGCCGTTTTGATTGATTGATTGAACATTGGATTTATATAGCGCTTTTCAAGGAACCCAAAGCGCTTTACAATGATAGGAGCAACTCACCTCAACCACCACCAATGTGCAGCACCCACCTGTATGCTGTCTATGCATCGGTACTGAAAGCAATAAGCTCTGCTCATTTTTAATCCACGTGCATCCAAACATTAAAACACCATAACTCGTTTAATAACAGTTTTTTCGCTAAGAAAAATGACTGGTCAACGTAGCTACATTTGTTTTTGTCAGATTTTTCCTGTTTTTCTCCCAATTTGTGGCCAATTGTACCCTGTAATTCTTCAATTGACCCTCCCTCTCGAGCCCGCCGCCCGTCTCTACGGGACAAGCCAATACCCCGAGACCGGCAATGAATTATTTTTATTTTTTTTAAGTTTAGGTTACCAAAAACTGAAAAATAATTTTTTGGCAGTGAGAAGTTTCCTGCACCATCAAAAGGCACTTGGAAACTGGAGGAAACTCTGACAGGAAGAGGTCTGGCAGACCCAATGCCACAACAAAATCAGAAGACAGGTTTCTGAGAGTCAACAGCTTGCGTGATAGGCGGCTCACAGGACAACAGCTTCAAGCACAGCTTAACACTGGTTGAAGTAAGGAAGTCTCAGTTTCAACTGTGAAGAGAAGACTTCGAGCTGCAGGTTTGACAGGTCGAGTGGCAGTAAGAAAGCCATTGCTAAGATGGCAAAATAAGAAAAAGAGGCTTGCCTGGGCCATGAAGCACTGCCAGCGGACTACTGAAGACTGGAAGAAGATTTTATGGACCAATGAATCAAAATGTGAAATCTTGAAATTTTGAAAGGTTTTTGTAGGCCGTTGAGTAGGCGAAAGGATGGTTCCTCAGTGTGTGACACCAACTGACAAACATGGAGGAGGAAGCGTGATGGTCTGGGGCTCTTTTGCTGGATCCAGAGTCGGCGACTTGCACAGAGTGACTGTTAACCCACGTTAACCTATTACTTGCTCCCTGAAAAGGGCCTTTTTTTATAACTGTGAAATGTACATAATTTTTCAGTTTTTGGTCATCTAAACTTTTTTTTTTTTTTTTTTTTACCTCTTGCAGTTTATCGCTTACCTTTGTACCATTTCAGGTTATTCACTGGACTTGAACTGCTTAAATTTCAGTAAAAACTGGAAAATGGGGGTGTTCTAAAACTTTTGACCGGTAGTGTATATCCTACAACAAACAAACAAACAAAAAACTAAAGTCTGCAGAAAAATGCAACAGTTTTCTATCAGCACTGTCTCACAGTATTATAATTGAATTGTTTATATTAACTGCATATGGAGAAGTAGTGGTCAAATAAGGAGGCTACTTTCACAACTAGTAGACAGTTTAGCTCACCTACATCTGTAAAATGACATACGTGCTGGATAATTGCTGGGAAATGCAGCAACCAAAAGAAAAATTGGCAAAAGCTCAAACATGTTTGGATTGTTTAACCTTCTAAGCTAGGGGATCAACATTTTGTCCTATGTGTATGCAAATCAAATTAATTAATATGGGAGCACAGCAGTGTGCAGACATTTTTCTTTTTTTTTGTGTCAACTTTTGCCCAAACAATGACAAAAAAGCATACACTGTAGCTAGCCAAATTCCTTAAATAAATTAGCTTAACCAACTGTTGAAAACCTTGGGGGAAAAGTTTAGCTCCGTAATAACAAACGTTGAGGCCAGATGGGAGCTGAATCCTAACGTAGGTTAACTTTTCATGTAAACCAGGTTAACTATATTCAGAATATAGGTAAACGAGGTCCACTATATTCAGTCAAACCCAATACTGTTCACAAACACTGAAAGAAAACCAAAATAAGAATAACAGACACCGAAACGAGAATAAAACGAAACGCAGATCTGGCGATACAAAAACAAAAAAGGTGACATGCATGCAAAACTGCCACAAAAAAAAAATATAATAATAGAATAACAAAAGCAAATGATAAGACTTTTACAAACATGAATGAGAGCAGAAATGTGAGAAGAACATTTACAGTTTCATTACTGAAGTGAATCATCCTCTCAGTACCAAGTACATCTCCGTCCAGTCTCAAACCTCATCAATGGTTCCATTTGTCCTATTCTGTCCACCTGTAAAATAACTTTGCATCAAACTCTTTATTTCGAATGCTACTGTTATTTTGCACAAACAGTATTTGGAGCTGAATGTAGTGCTAATTTGATGAGCTAGCTAGCGGTCTGTTTTTTTCGGATTTATTCCTGTTTTTCTCCCAATTTGGTAGCAAATTATACCCTGTATTTCTTTCAAGTTACCCTCCCCCACAAGCCCGCCACTTGTCCTCGCCAGTTTTATTAACTCACTTTAATTAAACCCAAATAACTATGTTTTAAGTGAGAGGTAGTGGTTGGCAAAAGCTGAAAAAGAAGGGAAATTCACATGAGCACCTCAAACATTATCTTGACCTATGCACTGACAAGGCTTCCAACACACAGTGTTTTGATGCCTGCTACGGTACTGTAAGTACGTTGGCCTACTTCAAACAAGGTACGCACAAGGTGAGGCAGGCTACTGAGGATTCAATCAAACTTTCTCTTTGAATCAACAACCAGATAAATTATTTTCAGAGGAGCACAGGACTTAAGGATTTGATTCAGTTCTAGAAAACAATGAGGTAAGTATATGGCTACTATGTATATGTACTTAAAATCGACCAATTATGTGTCTTGTTACTTTCTAGTAATTAATGCTCAGTTGTTGGTTAAAATGTTTCTAAAGTAATTTAGAAAATCATGATTGTGTCTAGCAAACATGACGCATGACACCACCTAACTAGATATATTTAAATACTGTTAACTAGCTAGCTAACTAACAAAGAGACAAACTACTTAAAGCACCCAACTTCAGCTGTCAGTGTGTCAGTGTCAGTGTTTTGCTATAGCTTCCAGTTTCCAGCATGTTGAAGCTAAAGTCTCCATTGCTAACAGATGAGCTAAACATTCATTTTGAATGGAACCTCATTTCCAAAAATATAAATATTAATCAAAAACATGGCACATGAAAAATGTGGCCAATTTTTTTTCCATCAGTGCACTGATCTGTTTAAAAGTCTGATGTGTTCTAATTTGGTGAGAAACTGTATAACTCTGTAAAATGTCCGTAGAAGGGTGCAAAAATATGTCTTACGAAATATGTCTTACGAAATGCTAACAAGCAGCAAGCAAAACAACAGGTCAAGTGACATTTTGAGGATTTGTTTGAATAGTCTCGGTCATTTGACAAATAATATGATTGTCATCAAATCTACATTCGTGTTGGAATGGCGAGAAGACGAGACTGGTGATTTTTGTGTTGTGAATGTAAATGCAGACCAATCATTATCTAAACACTATATAGCCGCACAGTGTTTAATATGCCTCAAAAAACGTGATATTCAGGAATTGGTCTCTTGTCGCTCCATACAGACAAAGGGCGGTGGAGCCCTGAAGATATTCAAAGTTCAAGGGCACTTTACATTATGAGGTTTATCAGACATCTTTAAAGATATGTCTGGTTTTATCCACAGACTTGCCACAAAATTAAGATCGCATAGTGGATTGCTGGCTAGCAAGGATACAGTGCCCCTATGAGAACTCAATCTGTTGCAACACATGCCAGACAGTCAGAACATTCTTTTTACATTTTTCAAACGTATTATTTATTTCCCCTTTTTCTCCCAATTTGGAAGGCCCAAAATCTCCACTGTCAATTCGGGGGAGTGTAGACAAGCCACTTCTGTTCACACCGTAGTCTACAGGTTAATTTTGCACAGACATGAGCCGGATGAAGACACTTCATGCGCAGCTTTAAACCTAAAGACCATGGGCACCCGATTGACCAGCAGGGGTCGCTGGTGTGCGACAAGACACGGACAAACTTGACCGACTAAATACTTTCCTCCCTGGGCAACGCTACCGTCAATTATGTGTCACCCTGCAGGATTGCTGGCCACAATCAGCACTGGCACTGTCTGGATTTGATAACAAACCATGGGGCTCATCCACATACTAGAACAGTGCCTTAACAGGATGCAGACCATGGGGCTCATCCACACACTAGAACAGTGCCTTAACAGGATGAGACACCCAGCAGCCTCTACAATCAGAAAGTTATTGACTACGGACATGTCTTTTTTAACCAGCTATAAGAAAAAAACAATCGGATACCTTAAGACCAGGGATTTCAAACTCCAGTACTGGAGGGCCACAGTTCCTGCAGGTTTTAGGTGTGTTACAGCACTTAAGCGCTTCATTTAAGTCATTGATTCAGTCAGGACACCTTATTTCCAAGGCCTAATTGGACGCTGATAGAAAGGAAACCACAAAACACCTGCAAACCCAGGACTGGAATTTGAGATCCCTGCTCCAGGAAGTCTGTAGATTCTCTGCATTTTTGCTTTTCACCTGAAACCTAAATGATAATAAATCAACTTACATCAATAAGACATTCATTTACATAAGCACATATTTATGTTGTCGCATTCTGCCCTGCGAACAGGGTTCGATTCCACCGGTCGCGCCAGCTTGGCTCTGATCGGGAGTGCCACTAGGGGGCAGCAATTGGCTGTCCGCCCTGTGGGAGGGGGAAGGGAAGCTGATATGAGCCCACTGCGTATAAGAGTGGCTCTGTGTACCAGAGTTACAGTTCACGGCTTGGCGAGTTCAGGCTCGGAGGAGGTGGTACATCGCCTTTGTCACTGTCGGTCTCAGGACTACGGCAGCGAGCTCACCATACGAGGGGGGAGGGATAGTTGACATGAAAAGAGGGTGAAAATTGAAAAATCTAAAACAAAATCTGAATTTTTTTTAAACAAAATAAACACTTTTGCATCATTAAGCAATCAGATTTTTCAGTTAAACAAAATTAAAAAATTAAAAAAGGTATCGTGACACATGATGCAACGAGTCATGTGACAGGTGCAAAAAAAGGGCAGTGGGTGCGAGGTAGACTCACCGACGCTGGAGTTGAGGTCCCCGTTTTCAGAGTCGCCCCCATGCTGGTTGCTGCTGTTGTGGTAGCCACTCATCACCTCCAGCTTGATCTTCTTCACCTTCATTGCTTCAGCGATGGCGGCGTTGGTGGCGGCCGCAGCTGCAGCAGCGGCAGCAGTGAGTCCTTGCGGGACAAGGTCACAAAAAATAACAAATTAATTCAAACATTCACGGAGGCCTCGGGTAGCGCATTCGGTCTAAGCATTCAACCGGAATGTAAGTTGTCCACTGCGGCCACGGTTCGAAACCCAGCTGCGCCAGTCCGGCTCTGGCCAGGAGCCCCGGTCGGGGGCGGCGATTGGCTGATCGCCTCAGGGGGAGGGGGAAGCAAGAGCTGGCACGAGCTCGCTGAGGAGCGGTAGGGTGTCCCTAGAAAGTAGGTGGACGAGTTCCATCTCGGAGGAGGAGGCTCATCGCTGGCCTCTGGGTATTAGCTTGTCCCACAGTGAAGGGCAACGGGCCCGTGGGGGAGGGCAAATCGAAAGAAATAGAGGGTATAATTGGCCACCAAATTCTGAGAAAAACGGGGAAAAAATCTGAAACAAATTTATCAAATTAAAAGTTCACATGAAGCTACTGGGGCAAATGTGTGTCTCCTGAAGCTTTCATCAACACCATGTGGAGTCCACCCATAGTTCTAAAAGCACAAAAGCGCTAGTTAGCTTCAGCGCTACCCCTCGCAGGGTTCAAAACAAAGGAAAGGAAAAGGATTTCCACTAACAGTGACCCCGTGGCAGAGTGTGACAGGCGAGAGTTTAGCTTGAAAGAGAGGAGGATATTAATTTTTTGGCAGTTAAAGTTTGGATTTCAGCCTTTGGCTGGACTTCACTGACTTCATCTGGTTAACGAAGCTCCAACACAACAATATTCGATTTTTACAGTTGCACAGGTGCTGGAAGGACTTAACCTCCATTTACTGAGTCACATAGCGACCGTTTAAAAATATATATATATTTGCGGTCTGGTTTGGAAGGTTAATTTACTTAAGTACGGAAGGTAAAGTGCTTACATTCCTTTAGGCTGAAGGGGATTTAACACAATTTCAATCTGCCTTTAAAAGCACAAAAGCTTTTAAGAGGTGTTAATAATAATAATAATATCATGTGACCATGATTAATGGTATATATTATTATAACAATGCTAACACGATCACAACAAAATTATATCGTATAAATGCATGTTTTTTCCATGACATTGAGGAAAGACAGAATGTTGCATAATCAGTTATTATAATTGGTCATAAATTTACACAATTTACACATTTGCATATTGTGTTCATATATATCACGGACGCTTGAATTTACGTGTCTTTTAGTGCAGTCCCCAGTGCAGTGTATATATATGCCACTGCCCTTTGATGGTGACAGATGGCAGTCAGACGAGCACATCTGAATTGACATACTGTCATTATTTCTGTTTGCAAATAGACTACATTGTGCGTCTCCAGCGAGAATACACAGACGATCACAGCAAGAGGCTAGAGAGAGGGGAGGAAAAACAATATATAGAAAAAAATCGAAACACAGCACATCCAAAGACTACATGCATTTTTGAGCCCATTTTAATCATAAACACGGCCCCATCGACTGGCTCTTCTGATCAAAACCGGTCTTAAAAAACCCACAAACATACACACACACACACACACACACACAGTGTAATGAAATAACATTGTTATGCAAGCTCTCAATAGCTTTGATTGCTCTTTTGTACTTTAAGGCCAGCCTTGGGCCTGGGAAGTACATGTTTTATCACAAAGAGCAAAAACTAGGGTTTTTACTGTAGTTTTCATTGCCCCTGCTTGAGAACCTTAAAAAAAGCACTGTGACATTTTGACTCGACAAAGTTTTTTGGGGTGGGTGGAAATGGGGAACCAGACTTCTACGTAACTATGTTTATTTTATTTTTTTTACGTTTTTTTAGGTACTCTGCCTTTGTGACTAAACTTTCTCCACAGCTACTACACTGATCTCTTGCATTAACCATGATTCATCTTGTTTGTTTAAATGCACATTTTTGTAAGTCGCTCTGGATAAGAGCGTCTGCTAAATGCCATAAACGTAAATGTTGTGTGGAGAATTCGTTCACAGTGCGCTCTCGCAAAAAATAGAATAAAGGACGTCTCTTGCAGATGTCACTGGGGTGTCAGAACAGGAGACAGGATGCTAAAACGCTGGGATGCCAGGATTGATGTACTTGCAAAAAAAAAAAAAAAAAAAAAAAATGCGTCTCAGGTATGACCTTCGACATCATAGCAGGGCCTTTTTTTTGGTTTTGTTTTGGGGTTTTTAAACCAAGCCTACTCCCACAGAAGTGGTTTAACTCTTTGCTGTGTGAAGTATTTTCAAGAGTGGGAGCCATAGTGGGATTTCATACGCAGTCATTACAGTCATTACATCCCTTTAAACAAATCAAATATAAAATGTACCAACACAGAAACTTTGGTGCATCTCCAACACACTTGTTCGTATGTGAAGTGCGCACGTGTGCGCGGGCGCAAAATTTGGCAGGAGGCAAATTTAGCCCATTTAATCATCTTTTAAAACATTTTAAAACTACAATTTTGAGGCTTTGCTCTTGGTAGTTCCCCCTGGAAATCGTCTGGTGTGACTGAAATTTGGGACGTTTTACGAATCGCTGCCGTTTACAAAGCCTCTTAGGCGGCATCATCTCAGTTCTTGGGGGATTCTCAATGTTTTCACTCGCAGAAACGCTGGCTGTCAAAGGGTGCATTTGGAGGTGTAATAACTAATGGGGGGTAAAAGGTTGTTTCCCCCTTCTACAAACCTGTTTATGTCTGGCATTTTTTTTGGTTGCCGTTTGTCAACAAGGGGAACAAGCCGATTCATAAATATCTCATCACTTAGCTGTCACATACATTTCCGTGACATGAGTCAAGTGCAGCTATTAGCTGCGCGTATATAGCCGGTACAAGGGGGAAGAATCGAACATGTGGCATTAGTACGCAATCCTGGTTCCTAACCATCTGATAGGCATATGGCGTGAAGCGCGTTCTGTAGCCGAAATGGAACGTGCGTATAATTTAAAGCCTTGTTTTGCATTTTAAAATACATCGGTTCCATATTGATGTACAGTATATACATCATGATAAAGTAGCCTCTCTTCCTGTTTGCTGTCAGCAGCAGGCCCTGTTCCATATGCATGCCAAAAAACTAAAAGGCCCCGGCTCTTAAGAGGTTTATACTGGCCGGGCATAATGAATGTAGCCTCTACTCTCAGTGAAGGTCAACATTCATTTATGTATTAATGGGCGTAAGTCAACCGTTTTATAAATGAGATGCGTGCATAACAGAAGACACGCTGGAATAAATATTATCATCAATTTCAGGTGTATATATATAAATATACTTTTGAATAGCACTCCAGTAATACCAGCATTTTTTCTGATATATATCAGAAAAAATGCTGGTATTATTGGAGTGCTATTCAAAAGTATTACTTAATGCTTATCGTCATTCTCAGGTGTAGGCTATTTAGAGTTTAGGATGTTTAAAGAGCTAGTTTGGTTTTTTTTCTTCCACCAACATTAAAAAGGTCAATAAAAATACAAAAACAGTAAATTAGTGACAATGATATGTCACCGGAGTGACTATTTATAATATCTATATACCGTTCCAATTATGTTCGTGTATCTGTTTCTTTGTTTTTTTACTCATTCCATAATTAATATAATAAATGACAGTTAATATAATTTTTGTTTTATTCCAGATCTTCATCCAAGTTGACTCATGTCAAAGATGTGAGCCACACTTGGCTTCCCTGACATTATCATTTGTACTAATTCAGCTTAGCTCAGCATTTTCTCATACTGAGCCCAACCAAAATGATTGGTTGGTCAAAAGCATCATTGTCGGGGGCCTTCCGGGTGATGTAGCGGTAAGAGCGTCCAACCAGGATGCATGTTGCCCACTACCACCGGGGTTTGATTCCCCGGCCACGCCAGTTACAGTTGACGGCTTGGCGAGTTCCGGCTTGGAGGAGGCAGTACATCGCCTTTGTCACTGCCAGTCTCAGGACTATGGCAGTGAGCTCACAATACGTGGGGGGGGGGATACCTGACATAAATTGGGATAAAATGGGGAAAAATATGAAAAAAAGCATCATTGTCCGGTGTTATTGTGCCATAGATCCTGCGGTTGCCACTTGTAAGGAGCAAAAAAGGAATATGGGATAGCTAGTCCAAATATGCTTTTTTAAATGTATTATTTAGTTTCATATTTTTTCCCCATTTTTATCCCAATTTGGTTGCCAATTATACCCTCTATTTATATCAATTCACCCTCCCCCACGAGTCCGCCGCCCGTCTTCCGGGTAACGAGCCATTTTCCCAGGCCAGCAGATCCACCTCCTCCGAGGAGACAGAACCCGACCACAGATGCCCTTCCACTCCTCAACGAACTCGTGCCGGCTCACCCTCCCCCTTCCCCCTGTGGCGGACAGCAAAAAGCCGCCCCCAATCGGGGCTAACAGACAGGGCCGGTCTGGCAGAGGCAGGTTTCGAACCGCGTCCCTGATAGGCAGCCACACTCCTACCGGACCAACCAAGATACTGTGCGTTAGACCGCTACGCTATCCACCGCCAAATATGCATATTTTTAAACAGGCCCGAAAGTGCTTCTAAAGACAGTTTCTATTGTTTGTCTTTATAATCTGGCAGGCACCAACAGCAATTGTCTCAATTTTCTGAATCAGTTTTCAGTACTTCCCTAAACAGTGCACATCGCTGCGGAGAGAACCACTTTGATGTCATTTCCAACTTGGGTTGGAAACTGTAAGAATGGGAATGGACATTTCTGGCATGAACCTAATCGCATTTGTTTCAACTTTTCTTCGATTGAAATTCCAACCAATGTTAACTACTCACGTGAAAGTTTATGACGTTAAAACTGAGAGAAATGCAGATGACATGTTTTACATTTATTTTGGAATAAATTTTGGTTCCAATTTTTTCCTGTTTTTCTCCCAATTATACCCTCTATTTATTTAGATTCGCCCTCCCCCATGAACTTCCCGCCTGTCACTATGGGGCAAGCTAATTCCCCTGAGGCTGGTGATGACCCGCCTCCTCCGAGACGGAACTCGCCCACCTACTTTCTAGAGACACCCTTCGTGCTTCTCGGCGAGCTCGTGCCGGCTCGCATTCCCCCCTCCCCCTGGGGCGGACGGCCAATCGCCGCCCGCAACGGGGCTCTCAGCCAGAGCCTGTCTGGCGCATCCGGGGTTCAATCCGCAGCCACAGTGGGCAACCTGCATTCCGGACAAATGCCTTTACTGCTACACCACCCGAGGCCCCCCGCGGATGCCATGTTTTGAAGGCGAATAAAAGTGTGGGGAGGATCTCCAGCTGTTGGGGCATTTCCTGCGCTAGATGGCAACTCCCACCAAGGTACACCTATTATCCCTGACCTGCATGTCATTAAAGTTGTGCATAAAAGGACAGAGCCCGATATCACTTCTCCCAACACTCAGCAAGTAGTTACTGAAGCCAAACACAGGTTTAACACCGTTGCTCCTCTGATGTGCTTGGTGTGACTTCAAAAACATTCCCTAGCATACAGTGGGGTCCAAAAGAGTCCACTACCAAGATCTGTTTGTTTTCATCATTCATCAAACACTAACACAACATTTTTACTCATGTGGTATTTGTTTTCCAAAAATGTCATAAAACACTGATACACATTTTTTTAAGTTTGTTTGAGAAAGGATGGTATGAAATAGAAATATCTATAACTATTTTGTTTGTGACACCTTATTTTTAATTTATGTTTTAATACATGGACACTCCTAATACAGTGTGAGTTGTTTTAGTCTTGTAACAATTAATACTGAATATTAACCTAATTAATACGGTCCTCTATGTCTTCTCGTTGCTACTGCAGGTGCTTTAATCTTGAAAAAGGACACTTCCTTTGCAAAGGTTTTTGCAGCTGTTTGTAATTATGCAAGCAGAGCTTAGTGAAGTAGTTAGAGGTCAAATTGTTCTCCTGAGTAAAAATGTTGTATTTTGATGAATGATGAAAACAAACAAATCTTGGTAGTAGACTCAGACTTTTGGACCCTCAGGAACGTTGTGGTGAAGTACCTAGGATCCTAAAATGACTCTTTCATCTTCAGGAACAGCTGATTATTTGAAAAGGGAAGAGGCTAGGGGGAAGGTTGCTGTTACAAGTGGGTGAGCACATCAATACAAAAGGCTGCACAGTCATTAAGTCCCACAATGTCCGGTTAGGTTTTAAAACTGTACACTGTCGCTGCCATAAAGAGCACATTTTGTCAGCTGCAGTTGCCTATGCTTGTGTTGTTCATTTCGTTAAAGGTGACTGGGCCTGCCACTTAAACCCTGGAAACCTGAAACCCATTCAGAACACAATCTCTACAAAACAAGCTAATATATATATATATATATATTGCTCCTTTACAATAAATGATTTTAAAAGACTTGTAAAAGCCTGAGGTGATGACTGAGTCAATAAGCCAGCAATGGCAGTCTTCCTTCAATTGTTTGGAACGGAAAATTCTTCAATGGCCGATTTGAGAATTCTTAAGATCCCGCCCCCCCTTCTATTTTAAACCTACAGCAAGCTTTGATTTAAGAGGTGGCCAATAAGCCCATGCAGCGTGACTAAGAGTAGATTTGATTTCTTATAAATGTTTGATTACATCTTCTTTACGATAATATTGTATTCATCAGAAACGATCGTGAGAACTCTTTAAACCTAATTTGAGTGAATTGAAAACAAAGAAACACACACAAACACACGTACGCACACACACACAAACACCCACACATATACGCACATACACACACACACACACACACACACACACACACACACACACACATACATACATACATACACATACACACACACGCAGACACACACAAAAACCTTTTATGGTCATGTTTTTGGTGTCATGCCGTTTTTGGTGACCTCACTGGAATGTATTGTCTTAACTCCATTTTTGCCTGTAAACTGTTGATCCATTCAACTATGTGTATATCCAGCTATGTATACTGGGGGGAAAGGGGGGTACATTTCCAGCAAGAAGTATTCTCTCCTTCCAGTATGAATCTCCTATGCTGTGGTCACACAGCTATAAGAACACAGCTACTCTTAGAAAGATTCTCAGACTGTAATTCACCCCGCACCACATGATTTCATTTTCAAGTAGCTTTCTTACCACGCACTTCAAGTGTTACGGTACAATTTTCACAAAACTGGGAGAGCTGGTGGTCTATGATCTTACATGAAGATTGTGCAGTGAAATGAAATGCACAAACATGATGACAAAACAGAACACGCTCAAAGAAGAAGAAAAAAACATTGGAGGATTCAATCTAAGGAACATACGTTTGAAATGGATTACCACATTGTTTTGTTCCTTTTTCTTTTTAACTCTAAATAAATAAAAAAGGTAAAAGGTAGCACGTCTCGAGTGCTGCTCTCTGTGTGGGCAAAACTAAATGCAAAATAAATAAAGATGGAAAGCAAAACACATATTCTGGTCTCGTTATTCCATTACCAAACAAAATGTCTGGACAAAGGTGTCAACATTTCAGCCTTTCTCAAGACAGAGTAGCCACTGTAGTACTAGCTGCTCTGTTTCATTGGATGTCATTGCACACAGTTGGATTATTTACTGTACAAAGTTTGCTTTGGGTGCATGACTGAGTGGTATAGCACGGTAAAGTAAGCAGTAGTGCACACTAACGAAGTACATTTACTTTACTTTTACTTATTACTGTACTTAAGTTCCATTTTCAAGTATCTGTGCTTACTTAAGTATTTCCATTTTTACTTTTATTTTTACTTTCACTCCCCTACATTTCAAAGGCAAATGGGGTTAAATGTAGGACTTTTTACTTTTACATCTACATTTACTCAAGTAGGATTTGTGTACTTCGTCCACCACTGAATGTAAGGCTGAATGTAAAGAAACTTTGTACGAGTGACTAATTAAACATAAATCCCCCCAAAGAAAAAAAAACTATCTCTGAATAAACTGTTTACATGTGGAACAGTGGAGTATACGGTCTTAGCATTTAACCAATTCGCTGTTCACTTGCCCCCTCATGCTCAATGGGAAACTGTCACTATCAGAGATCATCAAACTTCCATTTGTAGCAAAGGCCCTAACACAAATAAAGAAAAGCATGGTACTGTCACACTGAGCATAAAATAGAGAATAATGGGAATGGAGTCTGATAGTAGCCCTCGGAGCAGCTGTCATATCAAATAATAATGAGGGATCTATTAATATGCAAAAGAAACCAGCAGCTGACTTGCCTTAATGCTGTCATGCCTCTGCATATCGTCAGATTGTTCATTATTAATTAACATGCTCGCTCGCCCCCATACCTGGGCAATGTCAGAACATTCTTATAACCAAAACGCAATGTTATGTGCCCCCCTCTTCCACTAATAACGTAATTAAATTAAAATCAGATTAACTACCCATCAGTACACACAGAGGCTGGATTTATGGCCGGGCGATAAAGAATTACCAGTCCTTATCTGCAACGTTACGTTACCTTTTTTTGTTTGTTTGTTAAATTAAAAATGGGTTCCGCGCGGAAGGAAAGCGACTACATTCCAATGAGCAGAGAAGCTTAATTTTATACACGGACTGACAGTGGTGACAAAGGACAATATGGCGGACTGAATGGGATATTCTGGCAAACTGCTGTCGCTGTCCCAGAGCTCTGATATTCACATCTTGACAACTTTTGGGGGGCATGCAATATTAATATGCCTTATCCTTAACTCGGAGGAATATAATTATTACAGATTTTTTCATTATTAATTTGACATATTACTCGTGTAATTATTATAGTTTGGTGAGTTTGCAGATCGCGCAAACGATACGACGAAGCAGTAGGCAGGATGTAGAAAGAAGCTCATTTCCGCTTCTGTTATTCGTTCCGTTCACCTGACTGTTAACGTTTGTTCTTTTTTTTTGTTTCTTAAACAATTTAAATGAGTCTGACCGTCAGCACAGACATTCGTTAAACCCTTGTGTTGTCCTAGGGTAAAAAAAAAAATACAATTTATGACTTTAACAGCAGTGAAAACACCCTCAATTTTTATTACACTTATGTATCTAATACAACAAAAAAATCTATTATGATGTGTGTTTTGTAGTAAAAACGAGTGGTGTACACCGAATAAATAGTCTCTCAGCACTGGTAAAGTAGAACAACACAGTTATTCACCAAGTTTTTTGATGAGTGACTGGTTCTTTGTGCTAAATAGATTTGGGGTTTAAAATTCAATTAAGAGGCTTTATCATCGGGGTGCGGCGAGGGTGTGTCATTTTTGACCCCGTGGACACGGGGAGTATACAGAATGGGTTTTAAGAGTGAAATGCTACGCTTTTTTAGCAGTCAAACAGCGCTTACTCTGGTCAACCCGACCCAGCCCCTCCTCAGGTGCAGACAAGTAGCATTTGCTGATATGCTTTCCGCTGAATGACGGGTTTAAAGTCAGACTAACATTGAAAGAAAGGAGGGGAAACAATTTAATTTTCCGGCTTTATTGCAATGTTTCCAGCGTGGTTGAAGAGTCCTAAATTCCATACGTAGCCAACAAATAAAAACAAATTCAATTTTGACCCGACTGACACTCTATTGTCTGCTGAAGAAGATTGTTTTCAAAGTGCTTTTCAGTTCCGTTGTGTCAGAAGTCATGAAATACGATCGGAGGGGGAACATTAGTGATGCTGAACACAGGTCAAAACGCCGTTAAGAGTTCGCCTGGGCTTCAATCCGCTAATGTTTCGCCACATTGATCAATTTACCTTGTGTTTCCTAATTCAAATGTGCATTTCATGCCTTAAAAGTCTGCTCGCCACATTATGATATTAGATTACAGTACAACTGAAGATCTCCTTTCTCTTGCTGAAACCAGATAAAAGTGCCAAGATCCTCAGGTATTGATGCTTTTTAGACTGCCATTGATTTTAGTAAAGTAAGCAAATGTTCCACCTCATCTGACTTGCCGGAAATGTAATGAGTATTAAATGGTTTAATTCAATATTTACATTATTATTATGTTTAATTATGTCATGTATTTATTTCTTTGATTGCTGTATAGGTTATCCAGGTAGAATGATTTACTATGCATGCGAGTACAATTTATAATGAAACTACAATACCATACAATCATTTAGCAGACGCTTTTATCCAAAGCGACTTACAGAAGTACATTGAACTCGAATAGATGAACATTAAACTAATTTCAACACATCAAGAACATATTACTTATCTCACATGGAATGTTACTTTGGATTCACAGCCTATGCAAGAAAACATTTGTCTGTTAAATTAGTAAACTGTTCCGTAGTGTAACTGCTGTATATCAATTCAAACTAAGAATAAATGAAGAGAAACACAATCAGAAAAAACACCAATCCACGTCGTATCTACGGATGGAACACGTTGTAGCCAATCAGATAGCACACAGTCTGTTGACTTTGATACTGTCCTATATTTATGTGTCCTGTTACTAATTTTCACAACCCAGCAATTACCGGTTCTGAGAACAAACTATAAATAAGAAAGCAGATTCCACATTAAACTCCGAGAAATGTGCAACACAATCCTGTGTGAACAATCCTGACAGACACTGCCAAGTTTTAATGGAAGAATAGTAGGCGTGGTGTGAAAAAGCGATCCAAAAACGGGTTGGTGCTCCGGCAAAGCATCTGCCCTCTCATGATTCCCCATTGTGTTCTCCCCTAAAGTTAACCAAAAAATAAACGTGACAAGACAGTTTCGATTTAAAAGACTGAGCAAATCTGACGCGAATCGGAACGACAAGCGACAGGCCTGCATGCACGTCGTTCAACAAGACATTATTAACGGCGATTTATGTTTACTTGATATTAATTAACTGATCCATATTTGCCCATTTTTTATTTAATACAAACGCGAAACCTTACACGGTCTGTTTCCAACACTGTGTGCAGTGTCAGCATAGCCAGTACTCGAACAAAAAATGAATAACATCCTTACGTAAGGGCTCTGTTTAGACAGATGTGTAGGCTACTTACTTGCACATTGACACTGACTATTATAGATAATGCTCTCTGTCTCTGGGAAGCAAGTGCCGTAAAATGGACAGGCAACACTGAAAATGGTTTAATTCATTTCAACGTCTCCAAAATCGCTATATGAATTTCCCCTCAAAACAGTCAGCTCGTATCCTCACAGGCCATGACATTCCCAGCTTCAACTGTCCAGTGGTGAACAAAGTACACAAACCCTTTAGGCCTACTTGAGTAAAAGTACAGATACCCTGATTAAATATTACTCCAGTAAAAGTATAAAGTCCTACACTTAACCCCATTTGCCTTTGAAGGAGAGTGAAAGTAAAAATAAAAGTAAAAATGTAAATGCTTAAGTAAGCACAGATACTTGAAAACATACTTAAGTACAGTAATAAGTAAAAGTAAAGTAAATGTACTTCGTTAGTGTCCACCACTGTTGCGAAGACAGGACCCTTCAAATGTGGGTCATTGCACCTACAGTCAAGCCGGAAAGTCTGCACACTCCTTTCACCCTCTCCACGTTTCACTGCGTTACAGACTTATTCTACAATAGATTAAGTTAATTTTTTGTCTCAAAATTCTACACAAAATAGCCCACAATGACAAAGTGAAAACAGGTTTTTAGACATTTGTGCTAATTTATTAAAAATCAAAATGTAAAATATAATATGTACACAAGTGTGCATAACCTTTGATATGACACCCAAAAGTGAGCTGAGGTGCATTTTGTTTCCACTGATACTGCTTGAGATGTTTCTACAACTTGATTCTAGTCCACCTGTGGTAAATTCAATTGATTGGACATGATTTGGAAAGGCACACACCTGTCTATATAAGGTCCCACAGTTGACAGTGCATGTCAGAGTAAAAACCAAGCCATGAAGTCCTAGGAACTCTCCATAGACCTCCGAGATAGAATTGTGTTGAGGCATACAATAGATCTGGGGAAGGGTATAAAAACATTGCTAAAGCATTGAAAGCACCCAGGAGAACAGTGGGCTCCATCATTGCGAAATGGAACAACTCTTAGAGCTGGCAGTCTGGCCAAACTCAGTAACCGGGCAAGAAGGGCCATGGTCAGGGAGGTGGCCAAAAACCTAATGGCCACTCTAAGAGAGCTTCAGAGTTCCTCTGCAGTGATGGGAGAACCTGGTAGAAGGACAAACATCTCTGCAGCACTCCATCAATCAGACCTCCCTGACCATGGCCCTTATTGCCCGGCTACTGAGTTTGGCCAGACGGCCAGCTCTAAGAAGAGTTGTGGTGGTTCCAAACTTCTTCCATTTCACAATGATGGAGCCCACTGTTCTCCTGGGTGCTTTCAATGCTTTAGAAATGTTTTTATACCCTTCCCCAGATCTATGCCTCAACACAATTCTATCTCGGAGGTCTGTGGAGAGTTCCTAGGACTTCATGGCTTGGTTTTTACTCTGACATGCACTGTCAACTGTGGGACCTTATATAGACAGGTGTGTGCCTTTCCAAATCATGTCCAATCAATTGAATTTACCACAGGTGGACTAGAATCAAGTTGTAGAAACATCTCAAGCAGTATCAGTGGAAACAAAATGCACCTCAGCTCACTTTTGGGTGTCATATGACAGGGTGTGCACACTTGTGTACATATGATATTTAACATTTCGATTTTTAATAAATTAGCACAAATGTCTAAAAACCTGTTTTCACTTTGTCATTATGGGCTATTTTGTGTAGAATTTTGAGACAAAAAATTAACTTAATATATTGTAGAATAAGTCTGTAACGCAATGAAACGTGGAGAGGGTGAAAGGGGTGTGCAGACTTTCCGGCTTGACTGTACCTATATTGTTGGTGTTAGGACCTGCCCAATAAATATGTAGATCCATAATGGGGGGGTGTGGGGGAACCACAGCCAAGTTAATGCTCAGAAGTTGTGACTGGGACTTGGAGTGAAAGCTTTTCAAAGATTCTTCACTTAAAGGGAGATGTCACTTTTGTGTGGTGTCAGCCCCAGAGCAAATAATATGATTTAGAGGAGCAATCTCCCTGTCATGCATTAGACACCATAAAGCCCCCCGGAGCCAAGCCCCCAGGGAAACCATCATTTACAAAGGATATGTTAGATGTTTTATTAAACGGGGAACCTAAGCAGATAGTGATGTCTTTACCCACCCCTGAACTGAAGTAATTTTTTTTTTTAAAGGCACCCTGGGTCATTCTCCACAAAGTGTCGATAATCCATCTCACTGTAGTCCACATCCAAAACATACTCTAAGTGCTTATCATTTATTAAAAGACCCAAAATCCAAATGCATTATTGTTTTGTGAATGTAATTAATGTCCAATCGAATGTTTTGTGTCCTGTCCTTGTGAATGTATTGTTGAACCTTTTGTAAATCTGAATGTCTTTTTTTTGTTTTCTTTAGTTGGAAATGCCAACTTTTAAACGAAAATGTAAAACATTTTTTTAAACGAAATAAAGATACTTATAATTGAAGATTAAAAAACATTAATTTCAAGCTCTTTGTGTAAACAAAAAAAAACAAGCGTTCAGGAATTAAACCCAGAGAAAGCTTTCGGTTGGACAGCACTCAAACAAAGCACTTTCCTGGGCCACTGTAGGTAATTGCTAGATAGTAACCGTATTTTTCCCCAGATCTCGCGCATGCGTATTTGCCGATAAAGAGATATGTTTCAAAGACGAGCTGGTAACCCTAACCCTAAAACAGCTGGAACTAGGGTTGGACGTTTTCCGTCGTTACTATGGGGACTCAGTCAAACCTTGCGAGAGTTGGATAAAATAGGGTTACTATCTAGCCATGACTGCCATTGTAGGTGGCCTGGCCTTTAAAGGGAGTCAAATAAAGACGCTAAATTAAGATAATCGATTGCGTAGGTACAAACGCAGATTTGCAAAGATTGTGGCACGTTTTTGGTTTTGATACGCAAGTTATTTTCAAAAGATCCTTCAGCAGGTGGACAGCTTTCCGCGGCCCTAACGAGGGAGGCTCGCTACGGGGAATTAAAGCAAACAGAAAAGGAAAATAAAACGGGGATCTTACGGTGAGTGAAGCTTTCACACACAAGCTATGACAGCTCCCCCTCTGCCCAGGGGCGAGCTACGAGCTCTGCTATTTGACAAATTGCTCGATTCGGTGCGCACGGCTTCACGCGGGGCATTTTCGGACTAATTTATGTTAAATCTAGTCACCTGCTCGGAGTTAACGGGGGAGTGCGGACAGACAGAAGGGACACAGCGGGGGCCACGCTTCTGAAAACCGCACAAAGTACAATACGGGGAGAAAAACAAAAAGGCATGTTGTCAGAGACAAAAGACAGACGATGCATCCCTTGCACAAGTCAAAAAGGAGGGACGCTCACATTAGCCCAGTACTGTACATTATCTACAGATTCAAATGTACTTATCGGTGCTGTGCTGTCATCTAGACCTAGCATTACCGCTCTTACGACCACACCATCGCAACGAATCGCAGCACTGGCGTTATTGAGCACCATGAGTGCTACTAACCGCCGCGTGACATCGTTGGACAGCGCTGCATCTCATACACAGAAATGCACTCTGAGCATTCCTGCTTCACTTATCTTTTTTTCAAACAAAATGTCAAGATCACGGCATGAAAGCAGGGGGCCTGATGAGGACGATATCAAAGGGTTTCTATTTTTCAGCTTTCTGTTCAGCTAAACAAAAAACCCCTCGTGCTCTCTCGTCCTTGCTGTCCCCTGTGGCCTTTAAGTTCCTATTTCCCCAAAGACACTGATAGTGTGACCCCCCCCCACCCTCCCTCACAGACATGAAAGTGAAGGGGGTGTGATCCCCCCCTGCTCCACTGGTTGAAAGCGCCGGTCCCGTCTCTCTCTGAGCCTCCATTGTTCCAGATTGCCTGTTCTGTCGCCACCGTTTTTGAATTTCAAACGCAAATCGAAAAGCAGTTTTGGCCCCAACCTTGGCTTTCTGTTTCTGTCTTTTAAGGGAGGGGGGGCGATGACATCAGAGTGGAGCAAAAAAAAAAGATTTTATAAGAAAATTTTGAGGGGGGAATCAGTCCCAGTTAACACATTGAATCAGCCCGAGCCCGGCTGAGTTATGACGCAGTCAGCTCAGATTCGGTATCAACGAATATCACTCGGGCCGACTCAGGTCAGATTCGGTGGGGTAGCATGATTCTCGGGCCGATTCTGGCTAGACACATCTGGCCCAGATATTTTTTTTGTGTGATTTGATATCCACTTCAGTGCACAAGGATATTTTGAAGCTCAACTGAAACTGCACGAGAGACGACGTCTCTCATTCTGAGAAGAAAGGCATTTAGTTGGGTAGGTAAGTTTCTTCTAAATTAATTAGTTAACAAAAAAAGACACTTGGCATTCAGGCCAAAAAGTTCAATTTGTGTCTCATCAGACCGGATAATTATTACATTACATTACATTATAGGCATTTGGCAGACGCTCTTATCCAGATCCAGAGCGACGTACAACAAAGTGTTAACCGTAGTCATCAGTAGTATAACCGTCAATAATCTTTTTCCTGATGCTCTTAGAGTCCTTTAAGTACCATTTGGCAAACTCCAGGTGGGCTGTCATATACCTTTCACTCAGAAGTAGCTTCCGTCTAGCCACTACCATAAAGGTCTGATTGATGGAGTGCTGCAGAGATGTTTGTCCTTCTACCAGGTTCTCCCATAGCTGCAGAGGAACTCTAAAGCTCTCTTAGAGTGGCCATTGGGTTCTTGGTCACCTCCCTGACCATGTCCCTTCTTGCCCGGTTACTTAGTTTGGCCAGACGGCCAGCTCTAAGAAGAGTTGTGGTGGTTCCAAACTTATTCCATTTCACAATGATGGAGCCCACTGTTCTCCTGGGTGCTTTCAATGCTTTAGCAATGTTTTTATACCCTTCCCCAGATCTATGCCTCAACACAATTCTATCTCGGAGGTCTATGGAGAGTTCCTAGGACTTCATGGCTTGGTTTTTACTCTGACATGCACTGTCAACTGTGGGACCTTACATAGACAGGTGTGTGCCTTTCCAAATCATGTCCAATCAATTGAATTTACCACAGGTGGACTCCAATGAAGTTCTATCTCAGAAACATCTCAAGGATGATCAGTGGAAACAGGATGCACCTGAGCTCAATTTTGAGTGTCATAGCAAACGGCGTGAATACTTACTGTATGTACATGTGATATTTTCGTTTTTTATTTTTAATACATTTGCCAAAATGTCTAAAAAACGTTTTTCACTTTGTCATTATGGGGTATTGTGTGTAGAATTCTGAGAAAAAAACTGAATTTAATCCATTTTGGAATAAGGCTGTAACATAACAAAATGTGGAAAAAGTGAAGCGATGTGAATACTTTCCGGATGCACTGTATACTCATAATTATATATATTGATAATTGGGATATAGAGATATTTGATTGAGCAAAATGCATATAATGTTGGTCCTACATTCAAAACATTAAACCTGACAATGTTTATTGGAAACTGGGATGTGAAAATAAATATCATTTTGATTGCAATATTAATAAAACGAAAAAATTAAAAACGGAGGCTGGTGATTACAGGTACTCCTCACTTAACGACCTACCTGTTTAACGACCGCGCGGACTTACGACCAGCTCTGCAACCAGTCGGTATTGTACGCTGTACGAGAACTTTGGTCGTGGAAATGGCAGCGCGGCGTCTCAGTGTCTAGCATCTCGTCCTGCATCACCCTTTCTGTCTCAGTCTCGTTCCCGCAGTCGGTCAGTATTCACTACACTAGCGTTCGCAATCTCCAAGACTACATATTTCGTCTATACATTTTCGCTGATTGTATTTTTATGTTCTGTAATATGTAAGAGTTATGCAAATTAAAACAAAAAGGAGTTTCCTTTAGACCTTTTCTTTATTCAGAATAAATAAAAACGATTACCTGTATTTACAGTATGCAAACCTAAGTAATGTATATTAGAGCTGATTTCCTCTATTCTGTTTATTACAGACATTAAAACAATATCTAAAGACGGTTGACACAAACCCACTAACAGTTCAGTATGCTTGAAATATCGGTAAGGGCGGCTCCTCGCTTATCGACCAATTCGCTTAACGACCTAGTCGTAGGAACGGAACTCGGTCGTTAAGTGAGGAGTGCCTGTAATTGGATTTGTTGGAATCGGGCCAGCGCTGGCCCATGCATATTTTTACTGCCAGGCCGATTCTGGCTTGCTTCCGGCAGTGTCGGCCTAGGTGCGGGCCACGGTATTCAGACCAGATCCGGGCAGTTATTCAAAACGGATACGGGCCGACTCCGGCTGCCAGATCCAGGCCGATTAATAAAGACTTGGCGTGTGTGGGAGTCGGCCCAAATGCAGTCCGAGTGTTTTTGCTAACTGGGGTAAATATGGTTTTCACATTTTCGGCTTATGAGGAGAACATAATGTACACGTTAGCATACAGGTAGTATCCGTGAACCTGATACCATAACGAAGATATGTGGTATTTGACAATTTTTTTGGAGATTTATCAATATTAAATGGTACTACCGTACTTATAGGAAATTTAAGTTTAGTCACAAGTATTTTATCATAAAAATAGATGCTGACTGATGTGCACGGTGATGCAAAAAACTGTCGAAAAAATAAGAACAATTCAATATTAAAAGATGCAACAGAAACAAAAATATGCAAAACAAGACTGGTATGGACTTCAAGGCTACCACAATGAAAACCACAACTACAAAACACAGAGCAAATGTATTAGCTGTGATAAGACATGCTTGAGGCGAATCAAAAAGCACAAACGGTTGTTGCTGATTCTTGTGGCGATGAGCTTATTTTAACATCTCCGTAACAGCCTTTGTTCATAATAGCCCCCGAAGTGGATTTAAATCGGGCTAATTAAAACCCACTCAAGGCACAATACAACATCTCATGAAATAATCTGGAAGAAAATAGTTTATTCTCTTCCTTTTCTGGGGGGGAGTGGAAAATCAGTTTTTTTGGCTGCTCTGACCACGTGTACCGTAAATGCTAAAGTACACATCAGTTGCCCCAGGAAAGAAACGCAACACAAACGAAAACACTTGGCTTTATCAGCACTTATGATTTTTTGATGTTTAGGGGAAGGAATTAAATTAGTCTTGATGGTGTTTGTTATATTTATGTAGGCCTATGAGTTCCTCACTTGCGAACACTCTTGGAAGCCCGACTTTAACACAAAATCGCAAGCGTGCCGTGTTGTTGTTGTTCGTCGTTTCGTCGGTGTAACCGTCGGAAACATTACGGAAATGTGTGACAAAGGTGTGACTATCGACTGGCCTTTCAGGCCCGTTGCTGGAACGCTGCCTAAAGGTCTCTACATGCTTCTGCGTAACTTGTGCGACATCTCTGTGGTTCGCGCAATGCAACAATGACGCAAGCACTCAGCAATTTAAGACCTCTACATGCTTGAGCGACAGCAACACAACCAGGGCTCTGCGACCTACGCAGAGGGTGTTGCAGAAGATGGCATACAGTACCGTGAAAAAGTATTTGCCCCCTTCCTGATTTCCTCTATTTTTGCATATTTGTCACACTTAATGGTTTCAGATCTTCATACAAAATGTAATATAAGACAAGGAGAACCCGAGTAAACACAAAATACAGTTTTTAAATGATCATTTCATTTATTGAAGGAAAACAGTTATCCACAACCAGTTATTAAGTTCAGGGGGGCAATTACTTTTTCACAAGGGTGATATGGGTGTTGGATAACTTTTTTCCTTCAATAAATGAAATTATCATTTAAAAACTGTATTTTGTGTTTACTCGGGTTCTCCTTGTCTTATATTACATTTTGTATGAAGATCTGAAACCATTCAGTGTGACAAATATGCAAAAATAGGGGAAATCAGGAAGGGGACAAATACTTTTTCACAGCACTGTACCTAGCACAAAAATCGAACTCACGACCGCAGCGTCATTTCGCGTAGATGTTGCGCATCATTGATTGGTTGGTTAGCGAATGGAGGCAGAGCTGTCATAGTCATAGTTCATCGAGCTAGTACATCATAAAGGCCTCTACATGCTTCTGTGCAACTTGTGCGACATCTTCGCAGTTCGCGCAATGCAACAATGTCGCAAGCACTAGGCAATTTATACTTCTGCACAACCTATGCAACATGGTGTCCTTACACTTCTGTACACTAGTAAGCGTCAATGTATTGAACAAGGTCAGTAAAGTTTTCATGAAAGCAGGGAAACTCCTGTACCTTCTAACTTCTTCAGGCAATCTTTCCTGAAGCTGGTTCATTTTATAACATGTCGAACAATGATGCTAGCTATCTATATCGTTAGCTACTGTTAGCAAGCCGTGATACCAGGTTGCTAGCTAGCTAGCTAGATAGATATCGATAGTTTTGCTTAGCTAACGTTAACATAGATATATACAGGTATGGTATGCAGCTACGCGAAATGTTTCACTGTGGTTGCAAGTTAGATTTTTGTGCTAGGTACGCGACATCCTAGGTTGTGGCCGCATAGGTTGCAGAGGTTGCGTTGATGTTGCAGAGCCCTGGTTGTGTGGCTGTCGCGCGAGCATGTGGAGGCCTTAAGAACTACGACTGAAAGGCTGACAAGCCACGACCTGAAATTTGCAGACTCCAGTGGAGGGGGACTGTGCTCCTTTTCACTGCAGATCTAAGATGGGTCAAGACGAAAAGCGCAGAAAGGTGTACACCATGAGAGAAAGTAGCCAATCGGTAGCCAATTATACCCTCTATTTCTTTCGATTCGCCCTCCCCCATGAACTTGCGGCCCGTCACTATGGGGAAAGCTAATTCCCCGAGGCCGGCGATGATTCACCTCCTCTGAGACGGAACTCGCCCACCTACTTTCTAGAGACACCCTTCGTGCTTCTCGGCGGGCTTGTGCCGGCTCGCACTCCCCCTAGGGCGGACAACCAATCGCCGCTCCCGGCCAGAGCCAGGCTGGCACAGCCGGGTTTCGAACCGCTGCTGCAGTGGGCAACCTGCGTTCCGGGCAAATGCTTTGACCGTTACACCACCCGAGGCCCCCTGAGTAACCATTTTTTTGATGAAGCATCTGTTACCACACCGTATTGCCAACAGCCTTCTTAACTCAATACATATTTGTCAGGTCAGGTAGTAGAGGCAGAAACACTTGGGGCTATTCAGGTCCAGACTAGATGCAGTACTAGATAGGACATGATGAGCCTGGATGGGCTGAACGGCCCGTTCTCGTAATTATGTATTCTTATGTTGTTATGTTCAATCCGACGATACCCTAGCCGACTAAATAATAACCTACCTGACAAGACAAAGCCAACTGCGTCATAGTTGACTCATGACATAAAGTACCTGAGGAGCTCAAACCTGTGACCGTCTGGATTGTTTGAAATGTAGAATAATAAATTGGATTGTAGGCTTGACACAATATAGAACGGTCAATATCAAGCTCTAAAAAAACAGGAATGGAATTGAACACAGTAAATGGCTAAAAGATAAACAGCATTGTATTTAATTCTACATTGCTTATACCTCTTTGCTTGGAGAGGTACGGGCGGTCATTTTGTTTGAAATATTAAAATGTGGTTTGTGGTATGAATATTACTTTGGTTAATAAGTACAAATAATAAACATTAATTTACCCTCCGCTCCTCCTCGGAGGCAAGCCTGTTTTTCCCGTACAGGGACGCCTTTTGCGCTTCTCAGCGAGCCCGTGCCGGCTCACCCTCCCTCCTCCCTTTGGGGCGGTCAGCCAAATTGCCGCCCCCGATCATGGCTCTCGGCCAGAGCCGGACTGGCGCGTGGCTGCATTGGGCAAATGCTTTGACCGTTACGCCACCCGAGGCCTTGGCATTATTTCTTTAGTTTTTTGTATTTATCACAGACAGGCTCTCATGTAAGTTCTGTAGGAGGGTCTGTTGTCCTGTATTGTAAGGCATCTAGTACGCCAAGCAGACTACTCAGGCCTCGTATATTACATATGCCCACACAGTTCCCAATGGTCCTCCAACCCCTGTCTGCATTAGAAGAGTAAAATGAACACTCTGGAACAAAAGGGATTGATTGTTAAAAATTAGTTCAAGGTTATCCCCTCCACTTATGAATTTTTTAGACAAAGACCAATGTAATTACCGCTAATTGTCTCTCGGCAAGCGGATGGACTTTGTGGAATCCTAACTCGTGCTGTGTAAAATGGGGGATTGTCCTAAAAATCAGGTCCAACCACTGGTTTCCAATCAACCAATCCCAATGTCCTTTTTTTCACAAAAAATGATGCCAACTAAGGTGACTGGTGTCAAACTATTAATTGATGAAGCTACATCCCTGTTTTGTGTTCTGCTTCTATTCACTGTCCAGTTTTGAAGTTCAAATGGTGTCCCATACTCCCAATATACATGTTATCGGTACCCCCATCTATGCATTGAATCCCTGATTGGCTACAGATTAGTCTGCAGAATTCTTCATGTAGCATCTTGGCAAGAAAGGAAAGTAATCACCTATCCACTTCTAGCTAGCCTATTCCATTGGCTGATCAGGACCCAACTACCCAGACATCCAGAATCATCCGCTTGTGTGTACTATAAGCCTATCACTTTATCTACATGACTTCCTTTGTTTGTTTTATTGATCTAATACACCACTGTAAGCTCCATACCTCCATACCATACTCTGACAAAATAAATTATATGACCTATGCATTTATACACAATGTTGATTTTTTTATTTTTATGCAAAGAGCCCCTGTATCATACAACTGTCTCGATTTTCAATTCAGTGGAGGCAAGACTGTCTATTTCCCCCCCACACATACATTTTATGGCATGTCTGTCATTCGGATGGGATGGTAAAAACCGAGGTCCTTACTCTCTGTGGTCATAAAAGATCCCATGGCGCTTCTCTAAAAGAGTAGGGTGTTAACCCAGTGTCCTGGCCAAATTCCCAACCAATTCCCGACAATATATATACAATTAATTCCCTCCCTCCTCGCCTTTGCACTGTGTATCTGATGTGTAGTGAGCTTGTACTGGTGCACTATAGCTGCCGTCGCGTTGACCCAGGTGGGTGCTGCACATTGGTGGTTGTTGAGGTGAGTTGTTCCTATCATTGTAAAGCGCTTTGGGTTCCTTGAAAAGTGCTATATAAATCCAATGTTCAATTCAATTCAATTCAATTCACTGATGACTACAAAAATATATATGTAAGCAACATAATTATGCAAAAAAACTATTTAATGGCAATGCACTGTTGTAGCTAGCTGCTAGCAATGTGGCTGAGACAGGCCTTTGCCTGCTTCTGTGAAGGTTTGACGAAGTCGCACAATTTCTGTTAGTAAACAGCGTAGAATCGCAGGAAATCGGGGCAGGACCCTCAGGCCCCCCGTCTTGGTTTCAACTCTGCCGCCCCCCAACTTTAAACAAAGTTAGGTGCCCAAGGTTGCATATGGCCAGCACATCAGTTCCACACGTTGGGTAGAGGTTTCATTTGATTACTTTAAAAAGACTTAAAAAGTAGTCCTGTCTACGCCACACCAAGTATAAACTGTCGCCACAGAGCTAACCTGCAGTGACTTAACTCCCTTAACATCTCACATGTCGGACCACTAAATACCCCTTAAAATGAGAAAATAGGATAATCGTCCTTTCAGTGCTGAATTTACAGTAAGAACAGGCCCATATACATTATGAATGGAAGTAAAAACGCTGACTCATTTATACAGGCGTAAAACTGAATATATGAACAGACATCGGGAACGATGTTGGGCTGCATTGTGAAATCACATAAGGTTTGAGGGTTTTATTTTATTTCCCTCTGATTTTGTTTTCCTTGTTCTGCTGTGTCAGGCTGCCCTTAATATAATTATAATAATACATAATAATATATGCCATTTAGGAGACGCTTTTATCCAAAGCGACTTACAGTAGTGAATGCATACATTTTTCAGTACATGTGGTCCAAATGGGAATCAAACCCACAACCTAAGCGTTGTCAGCGCCATGCTCTACCTACTGAGCCACACAGAGCCACCCTTCAGAGGAGAGAATCTGGTGTCTGGAATCTGGAGGCCTCCAGGTGAGTTGGAAGTGTAGGAGGGAGAAGAGGCCCCAAATGTACCTGTGGGGGGAATGATTCCGGGTGACATCAGGCCGGGCACGGAGTGCGGCATGATGTGGGGGTTCTCTGGTGACGTGACGCTCTGGGTCCTCTTTGGTGGCCGTCCAGGCCTCGAACTGAAAATAACATGTAGAGAGGTAGAGAGAGAGAGAGAGAGAGAGAGAGAGAGAGAGAGAGAGAGAGAGAGAGAGAGAGAGAGAGAGAGAGAGTGCGAGAGAGAGGGAAAGAGAAAAGGAAAAAAGGTTGAGAGAAAGACAGTGAGAGAAAGAGAGAGAATGAGAGTGAGAGGAAGAGAGAGAGATAAGGAGAAAAAGACAGTGGGAAAGAGAGAAAGAAAATAGGTAGAGAAAAAGATAGTGAGAGAGAAAGAGAGAGAGACAATGACAGAGAGGGAAAGAGAGAGTGAGAGAGAGAGAGAGAGAGAGAGACGGTTTAACATTCCATCCACTTTAAAATCTCAGTACCGTTCCGGTGAGCCAACATGTTCTGTAAATAAATTCTCTTTCTCAAGGACAGTTGCTTTCCGCAGCTCAACATAATACACTTCCATTGCTAATTAGATTACACGCCGAATTCATTTCCTTTATTGAAGATCAACCGCTTTTTGATGCATAATTCATAACCCGCACCTCGTTACCTGCTCCTCCGTATTAATATCCGCAACACTATTTGAATTGCCTCGTTTGCATATGCTAAAAAATCCGCCATGCAGCTTTCAGCTCGAAAATTACATGTTAACTTGCTATAATTATTGCAGTCGGGGCCCCGCGCGCGTTGATTTACGAGACTTAAAAAAAAAACCAAATATGTGTAGTTCTTGTAATGAATGATATTTTAAAGGTTCTTGGGGAAATTAAAAGCCAATGCGCGTGCCTAAGGAAACGCTCTGCCCCGCTTGATTTAACGCCAGAGTTTAGCTGGAAGGTGGCGTGAACGGGTGATTCAGACCTGTAGTACATTTCTGACGGAACGTTTTATTACCTCAGCCGACTGACCTCATATCGGGAATGATAAATGACAGAACACGTGTAATCTGGTGGGGAAAGTGTCTGTTAAAAAACGGCTTTGCTTTCAGTTGTGTGTGTGTGTGTCCCCCCCCCCATTTGAGATGATTAACTTATTAAGACTTAATACTTTTTTTGGGTGGGGGGGAGGGGTGTGATTGGGCAACTCATGGATATTATTCATGCTAATATCAACTTTAGGGAATTGTTACAACGCATTAATAAAGCATAATCACATTCCTTTAGATTTTTGAAGTCAGGCTTTAAAAATTATTATTATTATTTTTTTAACAAAACAATCCCCGAGACGGATTATAGCCCTATAACAAAATATAATATATTCTCTTACATTTCTCCAGCAACACAACAAGGGCCCGTTGTTGTGTGACACTTATCTTCGATCTCTTTAGGCCAGAGAGAAGCATAATGCACACCCCCTTTACCCCCCCCCCCTCACTCCCCCACCCCCATTTCAAGAGACCGCAGAAATAGACATGTCAAAACAATATTTACAGTGTGGTACATTCATGTCTCATCCTTTTATAAAAAATAATAATAATAAATAGATATGGACAAAGATTTTTCCTATGACTAGTAAAAAAAAAAAAAAAAAAAAAAAAGGTTAATTTGCTACGCTCTTCGTGTACCCACACCGCGGGGTAGATTTATAGGGTCTTGATGGCAAACGCTGTCAGTGACATCCATTTCAGTGTATAACAGCTTCACACAGGTGGAAATGAACAACACAGCACACTCACTGTCTACTTTCTACCGTACTGTACAATACTGCATGCAATATCCTGTGATTCGCCCCCACAATGCACTGCATTTAACTGGTTGGTAATAACTTGAATGGGAACGGTACTTGGAATGTGAATACAGATCTCGTTTCAATGTAGAAGCACTGACACTGAGTTATGACACCAAAAAGTGCATTTAATGTTTGCTAACTGAATTTGATATTTGCTGTATTTGCCCTCTTTTAAAAAATTTGTAGGGCCTCTGATAGCGTAGTGGTCTAATGCACCCATATTGGCTGGTCCTTTACAAGTGTTAGCTGCCTATCATGGTTGCGGTTCAAAACCTGACTGTACCATACCAGCACTGGTGGGGAGCCCCAATCGGAGATGGCGTTTGGCTGTCTCCTGAACATGGGTGGGAAAATTGTGTCTCGAAGGAAGCCCTCAGAGAATTAGCTTGCCTCGTAGAGACTTGCAGCAAACTCGTATGGGGTGGGCAAATCTAAATAAATAGAGGGTATAATTGGCCACTGAACTGGGAGAAAATCTGGAAAAAATTTGAAACAAGTAAAAAAACAAAATATTTATTTGTCAGTTTTTCGAGATGGCAACAAAGCAATGTAATGCAATTGCAGTTTAAGCATGATACCCTCACACACATGGAAAACACACCACCACCATCTTCGCCATTAAGTTTGAGCAGACTTCTCTTGGGACTGTTACTGTTTTTTCTATTCCTACACTACACATTTTGTGAATATCTATGACCACCAGACCAGTAAAAAAAAAAAAGTTGCTTAAATCTGTTATTCAAAAATGTAATAGAATCTAGGCATACATTGAACACCTCTTGGCCTTGCTCTTACCCCATACCCAACAACCCCTTTATGTAATTGAAAAAGTGCGCACTTACATAACAGTTAGACAGTACTTATTAAGTAAAGCATATGCAAAGTGTACTTTCTGCCTTTTTGATGGAAAGTTAAGCTAATGCATTCAACGCATGTCGTAGTGCATAACAGCAATTTAGCCACAGCTTCAGCCAATCATTGACTACGTGTGAATCTCTCCACTTGGTTCTCTTTAAATTGCATCTTGCCACATCTCACAGCACATCTACTTCTCTCGAACCAGATAAATATATATAATCATCATTTTTGATAATACAATTCAGTAGTTCTACTATATAAGAACATAAGAACATAAGGATACATAATGACAAGACCACACACACACACTCATATACATGCGCGCACACACACACACACACACACACATAAGAACATAAGAATACATAATGATGAGAACAGGCCGTTCAGCCCATCCGGGCTCGTCATGTCCTAATCTAAAGAGTATCCAGTACTGCATCTAGTCTGGACCTGAATAGCCTCAAGTGTTTCTGCCTCTACTACCTGGCCTGGCAAATATGTATTGAGTTAAGGGGTCTGATGGCAATACGGTGTGGTAACAGAAGCCAGGAGCAGTGTTTGAACGGCACAGGCACACCGTTGGAAAAACTGCAGTGACAGCTACTGAAGAAAAGCCCACAGCACAATCTCGCTCCATGCTATCCTGCTTTGATTGAGGTTTTTTTAATTTCTAAAAGGGATTAACAAAGTGAACTACCAAAGATTTTGGTAGTTTGGTAGATCAAAGAGGCCACAGGTGGAAATTAGTTAAAGGAAAATTCTGCATGGATATTAGGAAGTTTTTTTTGCCTGGAACAGCTTGCCAGGTCAGGTAGTAGAGGCAGAAACACTCGGGCTATTCAAGTCCAGACTAGATGCAGTACTGGATACTCTTTAGATTAGGACATGACGAACCTAGATGGGCTGAACGGCCTGTTCCCGTCATTATGTATTCTTATGTTCTTATGAATGTAGGATTTTATGTAGAACCTTATTGGATTTTGTCACTTTTGTAAAAATGTACTCTTCTCAAATGGGAGCCCAAAGGGGCTATGTTTGGAACTGTAATTCATATTTTTTCCAGAAACACCTCTTTGATCTCACAAGGGAGATTGGAGATAGCCTTTTCTGTCATCGCGTTCAATGTACTCGGCTGAATTATTTACAAAAGATCTCAGTGGAGGTATGTGACGTTAAAAGCATTTTTTTCCGACAATGCTAAAAAAGCACAAAAACTTTGAACCGACAAAACAGTCACTTCAACTTTCAGATCCAGTCACTGCTGGTTAAGTGAACAAATTCTGACAATTTGCAAAGCGTTTAGCAAAGGTCCTGAGTTCAGGTATGCTAAAAGTAAATACCTCTCAGTTTGTTTAACAGACAATATCCACTCTTGGTTCTTCATGAACACATCTGAAATGTGAGTAGCTACATGACTCACCCATCTGCATGCCCAGAGTGAATCGAAACTGCAACCTAACTGGCTTGTCTAAATATGGCTCTCTGTCCAATATGTCAAACTACATTGTCAAGCTACTTTCATAAAGTAAGTATCAAATCTAAAAAAATCCTCAACCGATGCCAAAGAAAAGGATCAATAAAACATAAAATCTTGCTTGACTCAACACTGGGATTATAGCACAGATTCAGAAATGACAAATTACATATGGCATGAGATTTATGCTATACCTTGAAAGTGCTTCATTCAAGAATTCACAACACAGAGATCAAAACCAGGAGGGAGGAGGGGGGGGACTAATTTGGAATCGTTATTATATCGTGCATCCAACTGATTTTCTTAAAACTAGTCCAACATTTGTCAGAAACACGCCGTTTATATTAGTCCTTGTATAGCTCCTCCAACGTGGCCCAGATCAAGTTAATGTTAGGGGTCTTCACTCTATGTAGCTAATCAATAGCTGTTTTCAGAGGCTTACAGGAAAGCCCCTCCTCCCGCTCAGTCATGTTTTCTAGGAAAAAAAAGTGTGACAGGGCACAGTGTTCTCAGTTCAACGACTCAATACAGACGACACCGAAAACAGGCCTGGCCCATTCGTCAAGCCGCGGACGCTGACTGTCGGGAACAGCTTGGCACAGAAATTCCTCGATACAAGTAGGACATTAGTGCGGAGGGACGGTTAGGGAGTTGGGGGGAGTGAAGGCTCTGGTTTTGTAGGTAGGACACTGCCCGCTTTACCCTTCAGAAGGAATTCAAAGCAGCTACTGATGAATTAAAAGAGGCTTTAGAGGTTTAAAACCAAGGTTTTTTGTAATTATATATATACACACACACACACTCTCGCTCTCTCTCTCTCTCACACACAGTCTTTCTCTCACACACACATATATATATATACACACACGTGCACACACACACACACACACATATATATATATATACACTACTGGTCAAAGGTTTTAGAACACGCCAATTTCAGTTTTTACTTAAATTTAGGCAGTTCAAGTCCAGTGAATAACCTGAAATGGTACAAAGGTAAGCGGTAAACTGGCAGAGGAGTTATTTAAAAAAAGGCCCTTTTCAGGGAATAAGTAATGGGTTAACGTGGGTTAACAGTCACTCTGTGCAAGTTGCCGACTCTGGATCCAGCAAAAGAGCCCCAGACCATCACGCTTCCTCCTCCATGTTTGACAGTTGGTGTCACACACTGAGGAACCATCCTTTCGCCTACTCGACGGTCTACAAGATGTCAAGATTGAAAATGTTGATTCATCGGTCCATAAGACCTTCTTCCAGTCTTCAGTAGTCCACTGGCAGTGCTTCATGGCCCAGACAAGCCTCTTTTTCTTGTTTTTCCATCTTGGCAATGGCTTTCTTACTGCCACTCGACTTGTCAAACCTGCAGCTCGAAGTCTTCTCTTCACAGTTGAAACTGAGACTTCCTTACTTCAACCAGTGTTAAGCTGTGCTTGAAGCTGTTGTCCTGTGAGCCGCCTATCACGCAAGCTGTTGACTCTTAGAAACTTGTCTTCTGATTTTGTTGTGGCATTGGGTCTGCCAGACCTCTTCCTGTCAGAGTTTCCTCCAGTTTCCAAGTGCCTTTTGATGGTGTAGGAAACTACTACTAAATTAGTTTTCAGTTTTTGGAAACCTAAACTTTTTTTTTTAACCTCTGGCAGTTTACCGCTTACCTTTGTACCATTTCAGGTTATTCACTGGACTTGAACTGCTTAAATTTCAGTAAAAACTAGAAAATGGGGGTGTTCTAAAACTTTTGACCGGTAGTGTATATATACACACATATATATAGAAATGCATACACATACACATACAGAAGCCCCGCCGGGGGGGGGGGCTTGCTGGGGCTATAGCCCCCCCCAGGAATTTGCATAGCACCGGCGCAGCCCCTCCAAGCATTTCCTTACAATTTTACATTTTCATTAAACATTTTAAATCAAAATAACTACCAACCGACAATTATTTTATCATTCTGTAGTAGAGGCCCTGTGTGTGTGTGTGTGTGTGTGTGTGTATTTCTATATATATGTGAGACGAGAGTACCTGTAACTAGCCTACGTACATTACGTTGCCATCTCGAACATTAAACATCAATCGCAATGGACCGCTTTCTAATCCCAAGCAAACGACCATGGACTTCAGAAACACAAAAAAAATATGACACCCCCTGTTCCCAAGGCTGAAGAAGAGTACATCAATAGCCGACAGCCACGGGTTGACGCCGAGGTGCAGGATCGAGAGGGAGAGCCGCTCTCCGCCGACCCACTGGAGGAGCAGTTAGCTGCTGCTAGCTGTAGTACCACAACCGCTATTAGCGGTATACCTAATGTTAGCACAGCAGCCACCACTAGCTGCAGCACAGCCACTGTTAGCTGTAGTACCACAACCACCATTAGCGGTATACCTAACGTTAGCACAGCCGCCACCGCTAGCTGCAGCACAGCCACTGCTAGCTGCAGCACAGCCACTGCTAGCTGTAGTAGCTCACGTACCCCTGCTGGCCCCAATGATCAAAGCCAGTCGGCAGTGAAGGACCACGGCGCCCTGTTCTCAAAAATTATCCTGGAAAGAAAAATGGACTTCAGCTGCGTTTTTTTAATCGCAGTTGGTACAAGGATTATAATTGGTTAGAATATTCGATTTCTAAGGACAGTGTGTTTTGTTTCACCTGCAGACATTTTTCATGCCCAGGGCTCGCCCATACAGAGACTGCGTTTACCCATGGCCATGGGTATCAGAACTGGCGCAAAGCGACAGCATAGTTTAAAACACACAATGCCAGTGCGGGGCACAAGTATTCTATGGATGCATGGGCTGAATTCAACATTAGGAAAGAGGCCGGTTCAAAAATCAGCAGTGCTTTGAGTGATGGACATTTAAAAATGGTGAGAGAAAATAGGGAATACATGAGAGCAGTTGTCGAGTCGTTGCGCTTCACTGCGTGCCAAACAGTTGCACAAAGAGGGCACAGAGAAGACAAAAACTCTAACAACAGGGGCAACTTCATTGAACTTTTACACGTTATTGGCGTTCAACAAAACTGTTCAGACAATCCCAGAAATGCGAAGTATACTCACCATGATATACAGAACGAGTTCATTGAAATTATGGCAATTATGGTTAGGGAGCAAATAAGTAGTGAAATAGAGGAAGCTGGACTGTTTGCATTGATAGTCGACGAAAGTAAGGACGTCAGCAAAAAATAGGCACTGTATATCCACACTCATCGTCTAAATCTTGTTTTGGTGGACTGCGTTAAAAACATACAACCGCGGCAGAGTTCTTTGAATCAGTGCAGGTGCTGTACAATTTTTTGGGGCTCCGTCCCTCATGATCTTTTCCTAAAAAACAAAAAGAAATCGAGCCAACACAAGCTCCCGTTGATTTTGCAATGAGTGACATGGTCTAATACACACACGTATATACATATACGTGTGTGTGTGTGTGTGTGTGTGTGTGTGTGTGTGTGTGTGTGTGTGTGTGTGAATGTATTATGTGTATGTGTATGGGTGAATGTATTATTATAATAATAATAATAATTATTATTATTATTAGCATTAGCATTAGTAGTAGTAATAGTAATAGTAGTAGCAGTACCAGCAGCAGTAGTATCTTTGTTTTTTGTGGTGAAAAGACGTCTGCATTATTATACGTAATGCTGTGCTCAGAGGAGTACTTTAGGCCGAGTCTAGAATTGTGAGGGCGATATATACATATATACGCACATACGCACGCACGCACGCACGCACGCTCGCACGCACGCACACACGCACACACACACAATATATATATATATACAGTGCTGTGAAAAAGTATTTGCCCCCTTCCTGATTTCCTCTATTTTTGCATATTTGTCACATTGAATGGTTTCAGATCTTCATACAAAATGTAATATAAGACAAGGAGAGCCCGAGTGAACACAAAATACAGTTTTTAAATGATCACTTCATTTATTGAATGAAAAAAGTTAAAAGTAGCAAACAAAAAATGTATTGGCAAGGCTGGCATTCGGTTTGGATTAAAGGCGCCTCCAACAGTCAGTGAATACATTTGACTGACAGACGCTGATACGCAGGCATTCACAGGGAGAACACGGTACAGAGGACGCGACCGGCAATGGATACCGTGTTTATTGGAAAATATTTATTTTCAAAAAGTGTGTTACGTCTGGGAGTTGTAATTCAGCCCTTAAATCAAGTTATTGTTAGCGATGCCAGTTGCCATTTCAGTGGCCTTGGGTCAGAATCAAATTAGGGCAGGTCTAAGAATGGGTTTAGCTTAAAGTGCATTTTTCTAGTGTTGCTCACAGTACTGGGCATTTTTTATTTTCGCGTACAGTGGTGGTTTTACTGCTGAAAAAGTCACTTGACAGTAACAGGAGATACATTCCCATGGCCACTTTTATGTTTATAAACAAAGCATGTAAAATAAAAAATAAAATAAAAATAATAAAAAATATATACATATACAGTATATATAGGCCTATATAAAAAGTTTAAAAAGGGCTCATGCTAGAAATGAACGCATATAATTGTTTGGCAATCCATTGCTCTGAGATACTGCTTTTTTACGGATTAAATGCATTCCATATTTTGTTTCCTGTATCGTTGCAAATGTTGTGTTTTTCTTTTAAACCCATCAAATGGGTTTCCTCTGTTTACACCGCAGATAATCACTGGCCTGGCGTTCCTCAGGAAACAGAGCAGACCGCGCTAGCCCCCACGGTCCCGAGTGGCAAACGTGCTACAAATGTAAGGGGTTTCTCCTTTTTTTGTTTCGCAAACCACCACGGTGAAAAGAAAATAGCCGTGAACTTTCCCTGAACCCCTGCTTCCTTTAATGGACTCGGTCCGTGTTGACCCGGCAGTTCAAGCTGAAATCTGATACTATTCCAACACACCACCCACCCGCTAAAGCAATCAGATTATACGCAAACAATACACTCCATAAAGTTCCAATTTCAATGCAACAATGCTATTAAAGCACTTGATCCCATTTGTATTAATCATTCCCGTCTTGCCCACACTCTCAAGAAAGCTCGCAGTGAGTTAAAACACTTGATAACAGTTGCCCTACGTGCCCCGACAACCATTTAGTGCAACACACCTTAGCTCGAACGATACCATCATTAGAGTTGTCATACCACCATACTTGCTAGTTTTTGGGAAAATGTACAATTCTGTACGACTACCAATGTTTTCCTTACAGATATGGTAATATACTTTCCTGAGCTGGAGCACTTGAGAAGTAATCAGGCCCGGTATCCTTTGTAGATAAATAATAATCAATCAATCAGGAGGGTAATAGTGCAATACCTGGCTGTTGGTTTTTTTTTGGCTTAAAATCCTGCCATCCATGTAACGGCACGCGATAAAGTGGATGAACTGTGTATGCTCCCTTTATCACTGAAGTGAAATGGGATGCTCAGAGACATTACAACAAATCTATAGTTGAGGAAAAAAGAATAACTTTTGCGCCACAAGCCATACATACATTTACATATGCCATTTAGCAGACACTTTTATCCAAAACAACTTACAGCAGTGAATGCATACATTTTTCAGTATATGTGGTCCCAATGGGAATCGAACTCACAACCTAAACGTTGCCAGCGCCATGCTCTACCTACTGAGCCACAGTACCCAGTTTTTACCTATAGGTTCACCTACAAGTTTGATGATGTGGTTCAAAGCACAAAATTGTTCCCGTTTCATGTTTAGGAATTTATGGCATGTGCTAGACTGTAGTAGGCTAAGTGAAAAGGTTTTGCAAGACTGTTTGTTTTCTTTCCCCTCCCCAGCTAAAGTAAAAAAGCTGATGAAGACAAAACACAGGCTGAATATATTTTCTGTCCAACCATCTTATTTTTGGAATACTATACCCACAGACATCAGGTCAAGCGACAATTATCACACCTTCACACAAAAATGTAAGTGTTGGCTGAAAGTAAATCAATGCTCTCATTGAACCTTGTAATGTTGTAAATAGGAAGTGTCTGATTATGAACCTTTTTTGTTGTTTTGCTCTTGTTTATCTGGCCTACACTCTTTTTATACTCTCCTATATTGAAATGTAATTTACTGTATGAATCTGTAACTGTCTTGTATCAATCTTTCACCTGCCAAGGGATTACAGATGAGAACTAGCTCTCAAGCTAACTCTAGCATTGTACTCATTGACGCTTTTTTGCGGACATGTTTATTACTATGTGCTGTCCCTTTTATAAAATAAAGAAATAAAATAAACTAGTTTTACAGCTGTGTGGTATGAGCTAAGCTAAAGCTAAACTGGCTTGGGGTTCCATTCTCAGTGACGGAAAAAATACAATTGATCTGCACAGAAGCAAGAGCTAGACCAGCAAGCCCCTGCAGAAAAATACAAAGTCTGAATGTTCTTTTGATTAAGTTATTTTCATCATCATAATTTAATTTGCACAACACAATTGCTTTCTCAAATGGCTTCTCCAGTGTCACTAAATGGTGCTTGATTCTGTCCATTTCTGCCCCCCAGAGTATTAGGTAGCTATCTAGCTAATTTACAGTTCTTTTCCCAACCTCCGTTCCTCCTGTGCCCGCGCGTATTTACTTTTCAACACGATCACTAATGCAGTCCACACATTCCCGCTGATAGTTTCATTCAATCACAGCCAAACTGTGCATTCGACTGACCAAATTAGTTGGCCAACATTAATGATGTCGTCGCCACTGCCGTGCGCTAATTTCTTCAGGGGGACCACGTCCTAAAGTGACAATGAAGGAATACAGATTACACATCAATCTTTGTTTCCATCAACCATCTTCATCAAATTACATCCAAATTGCGAGTTTGGGGCATAAGCAGTTTTACACTTTTACACTTTTAAAAGACCGATTAATATTTGCCAGCCAGTTTGTCAAATGGTTTATAATATTTAATAAAGTGTATAATAAATTAAATTAAAATAATAAATCTATCTATAATACTGTTTACATGTTTACAATTGTAAAAAAAAATATATATATATATATATATATAAACTAACCTTTTCTCTCCCTGTGTTACAGGTACAGTGTGCAGCTGCCAACAATGATGTCTACTGCAGTGTTACTACACTGATCTCTTTGTGCTAACCATGATTAATCTTACGATGTTTAAATGTACTTTTCACTCTGGATAAGAGCATCTGCTAAATGATTAAAATGTAAATGTAAATAATAAACAATAGGACTAAAACTATAGTATGTTTCACATATTAGCTACGCACAACACGTGGTAAAAAAATGCACGATCAAAAAAGTTGTCAGGACTCCCCCTTTAATATCTTAACATGTCAATCATCATTCGTTTTCTGTACCACCAATTATCATTCCCACCCATTTCCAAGTTTAAGTTTTCTGAGTATGAGTACAAGTACGTGTATGAATATGCATATTAACTGCTTGGTACTGATACAATTACATGCCCCTGGACCCAACACAATGCTTAATTACATTGTAATGTGGCACTTGAATTATTGCACAAACTTGATGTAGTCCTCACTATATTTATAACTATTTTCTATTATAAAATGGTTGTAATATGTAGTCCACTTCAGAGTAAATATTTCACAAACGCTTGCTGTTGTTGAAAATGATGACTATGAATCTATGAAAATGACTAAATGCATAAAAACTGCATATCAAGCCTCAAAGGTTGTGTCTACACTTCCTGGCTACATTAGCATGGTCGCACTTATCAACAGCCTAAAAAAATCCTCAAAAATCTTTGAATCTCAACTTCTGAGGCCAAAAAATGTGTAGTTTAATTTATTTTTGTTTAATGTACAGACAATAAAGCTTCCAAATGCTTTCTTTCATATTTCTCAGATGGCCAGACAAGCAGACTGTGGATTTTTGCACAGCAGGAGGACTGCAATATGTCAGATCTTTCATTTTAACATTAGCAAATTGTCTCTCTCATGGACAAAAAAAAGGTTCACTCTTTTAGATGTCTGAAAACATTCAGTGCAACAATTTGGGTACGTTTAATATGACAACAGTTAACAACAACTGCTAACTATTTTTTGAGTACATCAATGGCATTTTGTACATGTCTTTGATTCTGCAGTTAAGAAACTATTTTTAATGTTATTGAACACAAAGGATAGTCCTCAATGTCACATTTAAAAATATTATTAAAGTGTATGTAAAATATAACATCTTTAATTGCTTTAACAATGGTTCTGTTTTTACCCTGGTAATTGTAACAACTGGTGTAGGTTCATAGAAAAAATAATTTGTAATCATTTTCTTTGAGGGGAATTTTTTTTAGATTTCAGACACACTGTATTCCCGCATACAGTATTTCTGAACCAGGAGTGCACAAACTACTAGGCCTTGTCTCACTAAAGAGAGGCTTTCCCCAGCCTAATGCCAATCAGGCCTTATAAAATATTAACCCGATGTCATTGCCCTTTTAAAAATCTCTCACCTAAAATTCCTAATTGTTCCTTCCCTTTATCTCTCTGCAGAGAGTAAATAAATTAACAAAATTGCTTTTAACAAGCCAAATAACCTTTTAACTGAGGGATTATCGCTGGTTTGTTTTTCCTTTTTTTCCTTCTTTTTAGCAGCGATGGGAGGGCATGGCTCATTGATTAGTTTGCTGAGATGGGTGACCAGTGATGAAAATAAGGTCTTAGTGATATTATGAACAAGCCTGAACTCTTTCCCAGACATTAAATGTATATAAACACCGAACAAAAAGTTCAGAAATTTGTGTTTGGTAGAACAAGGAAGAAACAATTGTACAATTTATTCATTTAACAAACAGCCTCAGTAGCGTGTGAAAGAACCATACACAGCCACAACAGCCTGGCACCTCCTCCTCATGCTGGTCACCAGCGTGGTCACACACTGCTGTGGGATGCAATTCCACTCCTCAACCAGGATTTGTCGCAAGTCAGCCAACGTGGTTGTGTTGGTCACTCTGGCACGAACACCACGCCCAAGCTGATCCCACAAGTGTTCAATTGGGTTGAGGTCAGGACTGTTGGCAGGCCATTCCATTCTCTCTCCTCCCAAATTCTGGAGGTAGTCTCTGATAAACCCCGCTCTGTGGGGGCGAGCGTTGTCATCTTGGAGGATGGAGTTCGGTCCCAGACTGTGGAGATATGGGATTGCCACTGGTTGCAGAATCTCATCTCGATATCTCTCTGCATTGAGATTGCCTCCAATGATGACAAGCCTCGTTTTTCCTGTTTTCCAGTTCTTCCACACGCTACTGAGGCTCCTGACTGTTTGTTAAATGAATAAATTGTAAAATTGCCAATATGTCTTGTTTCTTCCTTGTTACTGATAGACTTCAATCATCCAATCCACCAAAAAACACCAAACAAGAGTCAATAGCAACAGCAGAATAAGCTGTCTGGCATTGGCAGAGAAAATTTGGCAATTTTTTCATGGGCGCAACCCACATACTCAGCTGTGCTGCTCATCCCATAAATGCATGTTCCTTACAAATGGGGCACCATTTAAAAGGGAAATAAACAGGCTTTCCAACGGTATAAAATGTATTGCCAAGAAGCATTGTTACAACAGAGAAATAATCTACCAAACACAAATTTCCGAACTTTTTGTTCGATGTTTATATATGTATACACTACTGGTCAAAAGTTTTAGAACACCCCCATTTTTCCAGTTCTTTGTGAAATTTAAGCAGTTCAAGTCCAGTGAATAACCTGAAATGGTACAAAGGTAAGCAGTAAACTGCCAGAGGTTAAAGAAAAAAGTTGAGGTTACCAAAAACTTAAAAATAATGTAAATTTCAGAGTTATAAAAAAGGCAGTTTTCAGGGAACAAGTAATTGGTTAACAACTTACAGCTGTTCTGCAGCAATGGAAGTAAATTAAGCCTTGAAAGTTGATGCAAACAATTCCTACAGGTGTCCCAAATGTTGTTGATTACTTACTTACTCTGTCTGTATAAAAGCAGTGTTGTAACAGACTGTGTTACTACACCCTCTGAAGCATTATTTGGACAACATTGCACTGCAGGAAGTAGTATATTGCTATCATAATGGCAAGAAAAGAGCAATTAACAAAGACAGACAGACAGACCATTATAACCCTTACAAGTGTAGGTCTTTCCTTTAGAGAAATTGCAAAGAAGGCCAAAGTGTCAGTGAGTAGTTTCCTACACCATCAAAAAGCACTTGGAAACTGGAGGAAACTCTGACAGTAAGAGGTCTGGCAGACCCAAAGCCACAACAAAATCAGAAGACAAGTTTCTGAGAGTCAATAGCTTGTGTGATAGGTGGCTCACAGGACAACAGCTTCAAGCACAGCTTAATACTGGTCGAAGTAAGGAAGTCTCAGTTTCAACTGTGAAGAGAAGACTTCGAGCTGCAGGTTTGACAGGTCGAGTGGCAGTAAGAAAGTCATTGCTAAGATGGAAAAATAAGAAAAAGAGGCTTGCCTGGGCCATGAAGCACCACCAGTGGATTAAATTTGAAATGGTGACATTTTTAAAGGTTTTTGTAGGCTGTCAAGTAGGCGAAAGGATGGTTCCTCAGTGTGTGACACCAACTGTCGAACATGGAGGAGGAAGCGTGATGGTCTGGGGCTCTTTTGCTGGATCCAGTTAACCCACGTTAACCCATTACTTGTTCCCAGAAAAGGGCCTTTTTTTAATAACTTTGAAATGTACATTATTTTTCAGTTTTTTGTAACCTAAACTTTTTTTTATTTTTACCCTGGCAGTTTACCACTTACCTTTGTACCATTTCAGGTTATTCACTGGACTTGAACTGCTTAAAGTTCAGTAAAAACTGGAAAATGGGGGTGTTATAAAACTTTAGACCGGTAGTGTATATATATATATATATATATATATTACATTATATTACATTACAGGCATTTAGCAGACGCTCTTATCCAGAGCAACTTACAGTTCCACATTGCTTTACATACAATCCATTTATACAGCTGGATATTTTACTGAAGCAATTCAGGTTAAGTACCTTGCTCAAGGGTACAATGGCATTGTCCCCACCTGGGATCGAAGCTGCAACCTTTGCGTTACAAGCCCAGTCCCTTAACCATTATGCTAACATTGCCGCTAACATTATATATATATATATAATTATTTTTTTCAGAGATTCTTGCTTGCTTGCTTGCTTACTTACTTACAATGTTAGGAAAATTCAAGTTTTGTGTTTTAGTTGCTGTTGCACTCGCATTTTCCCCTAAGATAGGTTATCTCTGTTTGTTGAAGGACGGGAGCACCGTGCTTGTGTTATCCTAAATAACTACCCATTTACAATCGATCCGATAAGATAAGGCTTGAGATAAAAAGGACAACGAGCCCCAAACTCAAATGTGGAACAGAGAGCAGGAAATAATATCTTCTGGCCCACATGCTGCAGCTTTGTCTTTTTTTTCGAAAATTTGTTTCAGATTTTTTCCAGTTTTTCTCCCAATTTAGTAGCCAATTACACCCTCTATTTATTTAGATTTACCCTCCCCACACAAGTCCACTGCTCATCTCTACGAGGCAAGCGAATTCTCCGTGGGCAGCGAACACCGCCTCCTTCGAGACGGAATTCGCCCACCCACGTTCTGGAGACACCCTTACGTGCTTCACGGCGAACTCACTCCCTTAGGAGCGGACAGCCAATTGCCACCCCCGGTCGGGGCTGACGACCAGGACCGATCTGGTAGAGATGGGTTTCGAACCATGTCCCTAACAGGCAGCACACACCGTATCGGACCAGCCAAAATACAGTGCGTTAGACCGCTACACTATCCGCCGCCCCTGCTTTGCCTTTTATAGACGGCACTGAAACCATACATCATTCTAGCACCCACAGACTCACAATGTCTAATCTCCAACTCCAATCGCGATCAAATGCACATGCTCGCAGATCCCACAACATCATGAGTGCGCATCATCTTTGACGTGAACTAGAATGTAAGGGATCATCTGCTGGCATTTTTCAAAACACCTCGCTGTAATTCAGTTTTGTCACAGCCCCCTAACGTCTCCAAGCAAAAAATAAAACAAAAATAAAAAAGGTCAAACAGAGATACACAGCCGTCCCCATTATTCTGGCCTGCACAATATTTTTCAATCCTCCGCCCCGCCGACCCCCCCCGTCACGTTATCTGCACCTTGATTTGCATTGAGCGGTTGCCGGTTTAATCTCAATCAGTCGTCTCTCTCACACCTCTTTCAAATGTTCCTTCGCCCAGGTAGTTAAGGCCCCTCTGTTATCAGATACAGATAGATGGACTGTGTGGAAACACTTTATATCAAACCCACTTCTTTTTTTTATTTTTATATATATTCATATTCACCAGAACAGCTGCATCCTGTGGTAATAAACCTTTTGTTTTGTTCAGAACGGTAAGAGAGATCAAGTGCAGAGATTGAAGAGGGGGAGAGGTCACCTTTCACTTCGCAAAAAATAACACGCTCCTGCAAATCCGTCAACAGTGAGTCGACACACACCAGTCCATAACATTTGGGCATGTGCAGAACAATGGGCGTAAAGCCCTCTTCCCGTTCCCCTTTTGTGTCCGTGACACAACTTGTGGGCTGGGACATCAGATCATGTCTGGACAAAGGTACGAGTACCATGGCTTTGATTTTCTGCTCACACCTGTACCATTGCAATGTCTATTAAGAATGCACTCTGGTGTACTGGTTAAAAAAGGTATACTGATTAGAACATATATGCCATCTAGGATATAGTCAAGTCGGAAAGTCTGCACACCCCTTTCACCCTCTCCACGTTTCATTGCGTTACAGACTTATTCTACAATAGATTAAGTTCATTTTTTGTCTAAAAAATCTACACAAAATAGCCCATAATGACAAAGTGAAAACAGGTTTTTAGACATTTGTGCTAATTTATTAAAAATCAAAATGTAAAATATCATATGTACACAAGTGTGCACACCCTTTGATATGACACCCAAAAGTGAGCTGAGGTGCATTTTGTTTCCACTGATACTGCTTGAGATGTTTCTACAACTTGATTCTAGTCCACCTGTGGTAAATTCAATTGATTGAACATGATTTGGAAAGGCACACACCTGTCTATATAAGGTCCCACAGTTGACAGTGCATGTCAGAGTAAAATCCAAGCCATGAAGTCCTAGGAACTCTCCATAGACCTCCGAGATAGAATTGTGTTGAGGCATAGATCTGGGGAAGGGTATAAAAACATTGCTAAAGCATTGAAAGCACCCAGGAGAACAGTGGGCTCCATCATTGTGAAATGGAAGAAGTTTGTAACCACCACAACTCTTCTTAGAGCTGGCCGTCTGGCCAAACTCAGTAACCGGGCAAGAAGGGCCATGGTCAGGGAGGTGACCAAGAACCCAATGGCCACTCTAAGTGAGCTTCAGAATTCCTCTGCAGCGATGGGAGAACCTGGCAGAAGGACAACCATCTCTGTACCACTCCATCAATCAGGCCTTTTTGGTAGTGGCTAGACGGAAGCTAATCCTGAGTGAAAGGCATATGACAGCCCACCTGGAGTTCGCCAAATGGCACTTAAAGGACTCTAAGAGCATCAGGAAAAAGATTATCCGGTCTGATGAGACACAAATTGAACTTTTTGGCCTGAATGCCAAGTGCTACCATAAAGGCCTAATTGATGGAGTGCTGCAGAGATGTTTGTCCTTCTACCAGGTTCTCCCATCGCTGCAGAGGAACTCTGAAGCTCTCTTAGAGTGGCCATTGGGTTCTTGGTCACCTCCCTGACCATGGCCCTTCTTGCCCGGTTACTGAGTTTGGCCAGACAGCCAGCTCTAAGAAGAGTTGTGGTGGTTACAAACTTCTTCCATTTCACAATGATGGAGCCCACTGTTCTCCTGGGTGCTTTCAATGCTTTAGCAATGTTTTATACCCTTCCCCAGATCTATGCCTCAACACAATTCTATCTCGGAGGTCTATGGAGAGTTCCTAGGACTTCATGGCTTGGATTTTACTCTGACATGCACTGTCAACTGTGGGACCTTATATAGACAGGTGTGTGCTTTTCCAAATCATGTCCAATCAATTTAATTTACCACAGGTGGACTAGAATCAAGTTGTAGAAACATCTCAAGCAGTATCAGTGGAAACAAAATGCACCTCAGCTCACTTTTGGGTGTCATATCAAAGGGTGTGCACACTTGTGTACATGTGATATTTTACATTTTGATTTTTAATAAATTAGCACAAATGTCTAAAACCTGTTTTCACTTTGTCATTATGGGCTATTTTGTGTAGAATTTTGAGACAAAAAATGAACTTAATCTATTGTAGAATAAGTCTGTAACGCAATGAAACGTGGAGAGGGTGAAAGGGGTGTGCAGACTTTCCGGCTTGACTGTATATGCCATTTATCAGACGCTTTTATCCAAAGCAACACAGTAGTGAATGCATACATTTTTCAGCATATGTCGTCTCAATGGGAATCTAACCCACAAGCTAAGCGTTGCCAACACCACGCTCTACCTACTGAGCCAGATTAGAACATGTGTGTTAATAAACATCATTTAAACTTCATTCGAATGATGATCCAAAAAACAGAGTTCGCCAGGCATAGAAAGAAGGCTGAAAATCTTAAGAAAAGGAAGAAGCAGAAGAAAAAGTCCTGATTATTCTAATGCATCATTAGTGGCGGGAAAAAAACTGATTTCATTATTGCGTTCACTAATTGCAAGGCCTGAAATTATTTAGTATCATTTCTATTACCACTAATAACGTGTAAGCAGACTTTCTCTACATCATGGGGATTGATGGAGAATGCCTAATTGGTTGACTTTTTCATTCCTAATGGACGATATTCTTAATTAAACAGATACTCTTACCAAAATGTTATAAATCAGATACAGCAAAAAAATAAAAAATAAAAAAATAAAGTCAATGCAGTTAATCAAATATATGAAAATGAACAGTTCCAGGAAAGTCTAAATGAGATCGGTAGACATGATTTCCCCCCCCCCTTCTCAATATTTATTAATTGCAGTCCCCCCCTTTGGTTAACAAAACAGAACAGGCCTTATCTTAAAAAAACTGAGGAAATTTCCTTTAACAACCCCGACTGATCTTTTCATTTTCATGAACTGCAAGTGCGCACGAAACAAGTCTTCAAAAACAAGGCTTTAAAAAACTTACTAGTCAGGGTGCCTTTGAGAATATTTAATTAAAATCTAATCCTGCATTCATTAAGGCTCACATAAATTAAGCTGTCATTCATAAGATTTATGGATTCTCATTTGCATATTGCATACAATTCATCAATTACTCAAGTATGAAAGGAGCACATTTCCGTGGGGGCCGCCTGCTACCCTGCCAACATCTGAAATGAGAGAAAGAGCGAGACTGTCAAGGCATTCGAACAAAACTTTCCTCGCAAATGTCTGTCTCTCGAATCATCTCATTTTTAACAGCTCATCCCTTTACGAGATCCTGTACGCAACGCCGACTACACTTTTGCAATTATTTCACCTGTCCGCACAACAAAAACTTTTAATGGGGAATAAACACGGAGCAGTCCTATTCTCCTTTCCTTTTACCTTTTAACGTACACCCACTGATGCACGTTCATCTGGGTTTCCTGTAAATTAAAATGGATTTCCTGAGATGAATGAAAAAGGAAATGGCGGTAATCTGACTTTGAATGTCGGGGCCTTTTAGGCAAATAATACGCCACGCAGTAATGATAATAATATACTTCCTGTCACATTTGCATCCAGGCTGCATTCTGACAGAGCGAAGCTGGAGGAGTTACCACTGAACAAATAAAAAATAAGAAATTAAAAAAGAGCTTTTTTGACAACGCGGCTCTGGGAAATGCAGTACGGTAAAGCTGGTGAGGTGCTTAAAATGACCCAAGCGTGAACGAATCTCCCCCACATTAAAAAGGTCAGGGGGAAAAACAAATAACAAGACGAGAAAAAAAGATGAATTAGATTAATCAGGTAATTAATATGCACGGCCCGATAACCGCTCCGAATATGAAAATCGCCATCGACGATGTGCCACCTCCACCACACCTTTTCATTGGTTTATTCACTCCTTATATGTTCCAGCTTGGGAGACATCCAGTTTAACATATCACTCTTTTTTTTTTAAGTATTATTTTTTGTTTGTTTTGTTCCTGTCTCTACGGGGCAAGCTACTCTCCAAGGCCAGTGATGATCTGCCTCCTTCGAGACGGAACTCACCGACCGCCTTTCTGGAGACACTCTTTACGTGCTCCACAGCGAGTTCATGCCGACCACCCTCCCCCTCCCTCAGGAGCAGACAACCAAATGCTGCTCCCGATCGGGGCTAATGGCCAGGGCCAGTCTGGCAGAGACAGGTTTTGAACCGCGTCCCTGATAGGCAGCTCACACTCGTACACGACCAGCCAAATGTGGGTGTGTTAGACCATTACGCTATCCGCCAGCCTACAACATATCACTCTTTTGAGTGGGGTTCCAACAAACAGGTTGTAGTAACCTCAATGTGTTATGCCCGATCCTTACAACGCAGACAAAAGGGAAAGTTGTTCTGGTGCAAAAAGATTAATTTCCAATTAATCCCAAATTCTGGCAGAGGAATACAGCCAGCGTAATGAATGAGAAGTCATCCTGAAGGGTATTTAAATCGGTTCCCTGTAGTAAGTAACTCTGTAGACAGAAATAAAGCTGCTGTTTATTAATCCGCCCCCATTGTTTGGGGAAATTGTACTTGAAAAGTCAGTTAAGATGATAGCTAAGACTTTAATGTGCTTTTAATTACAATACTTATTAAGAGACAGAGCCAAAAATAAAGACACGCAGGAAAACAATACGCCGAAAGTGACGCATACAATTATTTCAAAATTATTACCTGAGGTAAACCACAGTGCCAGTCTTTAACTTTCAGTAACCAATTTAGTCAATTGCATTTTGCTTTTGATACAAAACTTGAGTTCAGCTGTCATGGAAATGAATGAATATAGTCTCAGACAAAGGTTAAGGACAATGCAGATAATACAATAATATACTTTTTAATATGCATGTCGAAACCACAGACCCACTCTGCATTGAATTAAACACAGGTGAACGTTTTTGTACTGCCATGAAGGGGAATCAAAGGGAGATTCTTGGGGCAGAACTTTGGTGATCTGTTGGTCTGTGTGCATCACGCTGATCCTCTATGACTCTTTCTCTGACTCACAGGAATGCAATTGATTGGGGCGGGGGGGGGGGGAGCAAGAGGCTCCACGATGCTGTGTTAATGCCCTCTTTGGGGGGGCTTATTGAAAACGGCACATCAAGGTTTTTACTTAGGTTCCCACAAACCTGTTTTGTCTCGTCCAATACAAAAATATTTTTAAATAAATGACATTTTTCCAAACCAGGAACCCACTGGTAAATAAATGACATTTTTCCAAACCAGGAACCCACTGGAACTTCAGACATGAAATCAGGAACTAGATTTGTATGTGTCACATATATGTCAAGTTCTGGTGTGTTCCCACCAAAGAGGACAGTGATGTCATCATCAAACCGTGGCCTTGTAGCACAATCACAGAATCCAACGGAGGGAGGGAGAGGGAGAGGGAGAGAGAGGGAGATGGAGAGAAGGAGACAAAGACAGACAGAGGGAAAGAGAAAAAGAAAAAAGGTAGAGAGAAAGAGAGAGAGGGAGTGAGAGAAAGAGAGTGAGAGAGAGAGGGAGAGAGAGAGAGAGGGGGGAGTGAGAGAAAGAGAGATGGAGGGGAAGTGAGAGAGAAAAAGTGAGTGAGAGAGAGGGAAAGTGAGAGAGAGAGATGGAGGGGGAGGGAGAGAGAGAGTGAGTAAGAGAGAGGGAGTGAGAGAGAGAGAGATATGAGAGCTGGTTTGGGCGAAAACGCCCTCTCTGAGACAAAGCACACTTGCAGAAGTTAAACAGGAAGTCCTTAATGATTAACGTTAATTGGCCCGAGCGTAAGGAATCCGGCGCGAGACGTTAAACAAAAAAAATGATCTCCTGCACATGCCCTCATTTAATAATTAATGAAATGTAAATAATCCGGGGGAGTCCAAAAGCGAGTCGTGGCGGGAGAGGGAAGGGGAAATGTTTACCTAATCCGAGGAGCCCCCGCTGTATGACAGGAGGTTACAAGTCTGCCCCCCCATCCCCCTCCCGTTCTTAAGTCAAAAATAATGGTGCCTGATCCGCCCTGGAGCCCTTAGCTGCTAGAACATGTTTGCATATTTAAATATTGTTTATGCGGATCCACACCAGTCATCCGCTGGAGTTCACTCAACAATGTGGCTCTGATCAATTCTGCCAGCTGCGCTGTTTGCAATAATAATAATAATAATATCAGAGTGCTTTTTTATTTATTTATTTTTTCGAAACCACAGACCCACTCTGCATTGAATTAAACACAGGTGAACGTTTTTGTACTGCCATGAAGGGGAATCAAAGGGAGATTCTTGGGGCAGAACTTTGGTGATCTGCCGGTCTGTGTGCATCACGCTGATCCTCTATGACTCTTTCTCTGACTCACAGGGAATGCAATTGATTGGGGGGCGGGGGGGGAGCAAGAGGCTCCACGATGCTGTGTTAATGCCCTCTTTGGGGGGGCTTATTGAAAACGGCACATCAAGGTTTTTACTTTCGTTCCCACAACACTGATTGGCATCTACTGCCAAAACATGCACAGGGGGACGCTGGACAGAAGAACCTGTAACGTTTTAAAGCCGGCGAATAACAATGAATTCAGACATGCCTCACCTGCTCTGTGACCTGAGTGGAGCTCCGTGCCCTGCGCTAAGTAAATTACCACCATATTCCTCCGAGCAGCAGATTCCATTTAAAGGCTTCGTAAGGGGGGAGCACTCCTTCTGAGCCAGCCGTGAAAAGCAGAAAGACTCAGACTCAGCACATCCAAGAGAAACTCCAAGTGTCCTCATGCATGATGATATCATTCTTAATGCACGGCTTGACTAGTCATAAATCTTTAGCAAGATATCACCTGAGTTATTTATATATATATATATATATATATATATATATATATATATATATATATATATATTTTCTGATTAAGTGTTTGCAACATCACAGAGACTAAAACGCTTCAACTATACCTTCTAATAACTCGCAGGCACCGTGGGGACATGACAACATGATGAATATCACAACAGACAGCTCCAATATGGCACAATTTTACCCGATCAATATCTCGCCGCAATATAAGAAAAGAGGGGCTGATATTAGTCTACACAGTGTATTACAGATGAGCTACATCTCTGCTTTCTGCACTCAAGCTGAACCCCAGCCATATTTCACAGACGTCTGAGGCGGTTTACACACACACACACACACACACACACACACACACACACACACACACACACACACACACACTCGCACGCAACACGCGCACATGCACACATGCGCACAAATACGTACGCACACGCACATACATATGCGCACACACGCACATACATACGCACACACTCGCGCACACACACACACACACACACACACACACACACGCACACACGCACACACACACACACACACACACCCGCATGCACACACACACTCGCGCACACACACAGACACACGCGCACACCGGAAAGTAATCATAGCAGCGGCATCTGTTTAAAATTACCGTTTGCCCGCGGAGCTTAAAACTACTTGTACGACACGAGTGTGCACTTGAAAATAAGCCGCATTTGAGAGCACAATGCATGATGTTCCAGTCAATTATTCATGAGAAACTTACCCCCCCCAGGTTTCATCACATGCTAATAATAAAATATTACGGTACTCAAAAGTTATCTTAACTCTTTAGACAATTTAAAAGTGATTGTACAATGGCAAATGGTGTTTAAAAAATGTAAATATTGATTTCAATGTGATCTCAATCCATTTCGAAGCAAAGGGAGTACAAGGAAGAAGCCACTCTCAAACAGGTAGCTTGAGAAATGACCGAACCCGGAGTGTGTAGACAGCCTTATTGCCCTCTGTCTGAACATACAGGGGAAAACTGTTCCTGTTTATAACTCTGTAGTTTACTGCATGTGTGTATGTGTGTGTGTGTGTGTGTGTGTGTGTGTGTGTGTGTGTGTGTGTGTGTCTGTGTGTCTGTGTGTACGTGCGTGTGTGAGCGTCTGTGTGTACGTGTGTGAGAGAGAAAGTGAGAGAGTTCAAATGGAAATAATTTAACAAAGGCTTTAAAATACTGAAACATTGAAGAAGAAAACACCATTCACCATTCCAAACACTAAAAATGTATGTTTCATAACTAAGAAAAGAACCGATCATTTGTTAAAGCACATTTTTTAATATAACAACTGTCTCTCTTTACTGTGGATTTAATGTGTACAGATGTTCAACGTATACAGATGTTCCCCAGTTGAAATTAAAGGCATTGTACAGAGATTTACAAGTATTAAAACCTTTGAACCTTTTCCCATGTCCCAAATCAGTAGAATATCACGTAGGAATGGACAGCATGCACTTAAATAAGTCAGGGCAGATATTTCCACCAAAACAGCACACTACTTTCATAATGAACAATCTGTAAGTGTAACGTTTCCACTTTGTCACATTCATGCTTTCAATTCAACAAGCTATCCTGACCACTTTTTTGGACAGCAATTTGACTTGAACGTGATACTATTTTCATGATGAAAGATGTAAGATATGAAGAAAGTGTTCACTTTCTGCCGTTGGTTTGAGTCAGAAAGCAATATCCTGAAAGTGTTTCAGAGGAAATGTTTTTTTGGGGGGAATGTTTTTTTCAGTGTTTTATAAAAAAGAGAAAACTTTTAATTCTGAACGTTACATACGACTCGCATCCATACCCAATCTAAACACGTTTTATTACCTGCACAGCCTTATGATTTCCAGTGAAATTAATGTAAATATTGTGTGGATAGCAATTCGAATTTCATAGTGAATCTGAGCATCGGTTTCAATGTTCCATGCCTTACACACTACAATGATACACAATATTAATTCAAGAGCAGATTATTATATATTTTTTTCAATGTTAGAGAACAAAGGAACATCATTTGCTTCTGGGAGAGTGTCAGCACCCAAAATATATTGTGGTTGTGTGCTCTATTTGTAATGTCCAGTTGGCTCAGACCACAGCCATAGGGGGTGGGGGGAGAAAACAAGAATGAGTGCAAGCATTTCCATAAACCAATTTTATTTATTGTTTCTGATTTTTTTCCAGTTTTTCTCCCAATTATACCCTATATTTATTTCGATTTGCCCTCCCCCACAAACATACCGCCCATCTCTATGGGGCAAGCTAATTCTCAGAGGGCAGCAAACTCTTCTTCCTTTGAGATGGTGCATCTCAGTGAACTCACGCCGGCTCACCCTCCCCCTGGGACGGACAGCCAAACACCACCCCCATTTGGGGCTCTCCACCAGGGCCTGTCTGGTACAGTCGGGTTTCGAACCACGACCGTGATAGGCAGCTCACACTCATAAAGGACCAGTCAATATGGGTGCATTAGACCACTACACTATCGGAGGCCCCCATAAACCAATATTAAAGCCTGTAACAGATGCATATTCAGTATCAGTCATCAGTGATGGTCATACGCCATAATCATACTTTCCTTAATATCAATTCCACGTTGAGAGTGTTAACACCTGTGAATGTCCACTGGCAATTATGCTCAATGAAAGAGAAAGACATTATTATTAATTTTTATTAATTTTATTATTATAACTTAAGCACAGACGTATAATTACATTTTCCGCAACAGGTGAGGGTATTACGTGTATTAATAACTTTACATGTAATTTAATATGGTTTTACGGTTATATAATTAATGCCGTTTCTCCTTCCTTTGCACCTTAAGAATAAATGAAAGTACCACTGGAGTATGGTCTGAAAAAAAGGCCTACACGGGAGATGAAGACACTCTCGCTGCAAGAAATCCTGCAAGTTTTGTTAGCCACCAGAAAACAGGATATGGGGGCCTCAGGTGGCGTAACGGTCAAAGCATTCGCCCGGAATGCAGGTTGCCGACTGCAGCCGGGGATGGAACCCTGGCTGCACCAGCCCGGCTCGGGAGCCCCGATTGGCTGTCTGTCCCAGAGGGAGGGGGGAGGGTGAGCCGGCACAGGCTCGCTGAGAAGCGTGAAGGGTGTCCCTATAAAAGTAGGTGGGAGAGTTCCGTCTCGGAGGAGGCGGATCATCACCGGCCTCGGGGGAATTCGCTTGTCCCATATTGAAAGGCGGCGGGCTCGTGGGGGAGGGCGAATCGAAAGAAATGGCCACCAAATTGGGAGAAAAACGGGGGGAAATCAGAAGCAAATTAAAATTCAAAACAGTAGCTTGGTAGCTGGTTGAGGATAGGAAAAAACAAACAAAGAAGAGGTCTCTAAACGCTCACAATGCACGATATCATCTCTCACCAGGGAGCGGCCCCCCCAGCACTGTCACTGGCAAAGGGGGGGGGGTTCGTTAAAGGCTATTAGAAAACACCAGTATCCCTAGTGCAGGAAAATACTTGTCAGCATTTCATTAGAGACTGATAAACATATAATGCAAAACGTGTCAGAGCCAGAGTGTGTGCTCTGTGACAGACTGGCACAGGAAGAGTATTTTGGGATCATTTTGTAGCGGTTATTCCCATGCACCAGACTGACAAAATTAATGATTTTGGAAGGCCGGGGGGGGCGGTATTACATTGAGAGGAAAGAAAATATGCATTTGGACGTCTCTGAGAAGACAGGTCTGACAACTACTGAAAATTATTTATTATTCTCTGTGCGACTGATTCGAATGCCATTGGCAAATGGCGGGACGCTCTGTCATATTCCAGTTGGTCCGTAATCAGGTCTCAAGTCAGAGAAAGTCAAACACAGTTTGTAATTTTATTTAACTAATTGAGGACGGTGTCAATATTGTCGCACAAACAGCACTGGCATTTGCGTCGATGCTTCCATTCGGAAAAAGTCGCCTTACGTAAGACGTAAGACGGTGTCAAACATTTGGGGGGGAAATCGGGTTTTTTGCAGAAACTAGAAATCAGTTGAGGTCATACATAATCGACACACACACACGCTCTTATACATTCCCTCTTATACAGTCCTTTTAGGATTACGCAACCAGTATACACACACATAAAGATGCATAACGGGATTGTAAAGGAATCGAGAATATACATTTCTAATGACATAATGTAGCGTATATTTATTACGCTTTTTTACAACACTGAGCTCCACGCGTTGTGTGTTGTTTGATGTCCTCTGTGGCGGCTCGTACATATGTCCCCTGAACAGCCAGAGGAACGTAGTAAAAACAGTGATGAATGCACGACAGCGATCTGCTGGAACTGCGCGGTGTCATTTTATGCGCGCGAGCTGAGTATCAATAAAGACAGCTGATAAATCTGCAAGCAACAGAGACAGAAAAGTTGCTGTTGTTTAATATTTCAGTTCCCCGGTGAGGAATAAAACAGAGCGCCATGTTGGGAGCAGTAAACACGCTCAAGAAGAGGAAGCAGAACTACGCCATAAAACACAAAGTGGTTGAACCTTTGTGCATGTGTGTGTCTGTGTGTGTGTCAGCGAGAAACAGTGAGAGAGAGAGAGTCTTCTCAGGTTTGTTTGATATATTGCATTTAGAATTGTTTTCTATTTACTTCATAAGTAATTGTTTTTTTCTATTCGGACTGCGATGCATGCACACATAGGCTACAGCACAACGCAATACTTAATGCTCAACAAGTACGTTTTGACTCTTAACAATCTGTTTTGGAACGATTACCATGTTTAAGTAATGGGTTACAGAGACTGTTAATCAGTTAATCTTCTTCCCTCTCCCCCTCCCTCTTCTTCTTCTTGTGTGAAATATCTGGAATTGGATAATTAAAAACGTGTCAGGTGAAAGTCCAGCCCAGCTTCCTCTCGGTGTGTGTTCTCACATTGCACGCTTTGTTCCTCTTATTAACCTCCTCGCCGCTCAGCGCGTCCTTAAATGAAATCTTTAGCCCCCTTTACACGTGAAATTAAAACTGTGGATCCCTTGAGCGGTTTTCATTATTCTCCCTCTGAGAGAAAAAAAACTTCCACTTTCTCGGCCTCCTCTTTATTACCAAAGTTGCCCGCTCACTCACTCTACATGAAGAGCTGAATTCAGTTGATCTCATACCTCTGGGTGATTTTAAAAGTGTTATACAAGATACTGTGACAGAGCGATGTAAATGTTTTTGAGATGTCATTTTCCTCCACAGTGAATAGCTGTCTATGTGTATTGTTGTATGTATTGTTGATTGTTGTATTATCTGCAACTATTGTGTAGGCCTACTGCTGCTACCCTGGCCAGGTCTCTCTTGAAAAGGAGATTTCAATCTCAAAGAGACTTCCTGGTTAAATAAAGGTTAAACAAAATGAAAAAACACCTCCCGAGCGTGTTCGGCCTGGCTCCGTCAAAGCCTCCCTCCGCTGAGTTTCCTTTTTTATGACTTTTTTCTCTCTCTCTGTTCGGCGGCAGCCCTGTTAGATTGTCACCTTGCTCTGCCCTTGTCATCAGGCCGCTCATGCACAAAGCCAGGAGTAAGGGAGTGTTTACTCATTCCCCCACCACATTATCTCACTCATTAATCACCGGGCCAGAACTTCTGGACAGGAGAAAATCTGTTACGACGCGTCTCCAACGGACTCCCCTTGTCTGGAGCGCTTGACTCACTTCGCGAGATTGGGCCTAACCCGGTCGGCAGCGGCTTCTCCTGTTATCCGACGGTGGGAAAAAAAAAAAATGGTGTCGCCGAGATCAGGTCACAAATGATAAGCTTTCTTTTTTTTCTTACCAAATCTTGATCGGAGAACCGGCACACATTAAAATGCATTCCTTCTATCATTGGATAAAACTCAAAAAACGTCAGTGTGACTACGCCAGGTTTAAAAAAAAAAAAAAAAAAGATTCCTTGTCTTGTCCTCAAACCATTTTGGTCTAAAGAGATCTCTCATTTTCAAGACTCACATCCTTGTTCAGATGTGAAGACGATGTTCATGTTGTTGCTTTGTGTTTCCAAATGAGGATTCGAGTGAAATGATTATTAGCGCGCGTTTAACTCGCGTTCAAAGCCAATAGTGGTGGGCGTTACGGTTCCTTTCAGGGACACAAATCCTTTGACTTAGTTCCCTAAAAGGATTCATTCACGGATTCGTTCACCAGTTCCTTTCGCTGCTATCGTTCAGACTCCCGCGAATGATAACGAGAGTTATGCAGTGACTGGGTCCGACTCCGTCAGTAAATATTGTTTAACTGAGTCAATCACTCAATTTAAATTACGATTAATTTTAAGGGACCGTGTAACAATAGGATAATCATAAACAAATACTTGAAAGGACAACCTTCCTATGTAGGCTACATATTACCAAGTGATCATTCACATGGACTAAAACGTCCATTAATACATTTAGCCTATGTGCCACCTAGGTATTTATGTTGGCTAATTTAAGGTGTGATTTGCATTGTGTCGGTTTCCTGCATCATAGCCTACATTTGTTCACCAAGCTATCTGCACCAATATTAAAACAATGTTGACCTCTAGAATTATCATTGGAGATGTTCCTTCCAAAGTTGTGATACATTCATATAGCCTAGCATATTATGTTTGAATAAAGGAATATAATGATGTGGTTTCATTTCTTGAGTTGAGACTAGACCAAGTTTGCGACTCTGCCTTAAAAAATATTGCGACGTCTCCATTGGGAAATAGCCTCTTTCGTTCACGGTTTATTTATTTCCTAATTGGGAGTAGGCTATAGGGTACGTTTTTCTCAGATGTAACTGCTGGGCCAAGCAACTAGTGTAAACCAGTTGCTTTTAATTTTATACTCAGTCTCAGGCAAGTTCGTCATTGCAATATGAAGACATTATGGGAAGGGAGAGCTGCAGCATCTCGTTCCGGATCCGGACTTGCCTCATGGAACGAGGAACAAGAGCAACAGCATGTCCAGTTCCAGTTCCTTCACAGATTTGGTCCTTCATGGATTCGGTCCTCAGTCAGTTCCAGTTCAGGAACTGGAGTTACTGTTGTTTTTGGTCACCCCGACGGGAGGGGCTCAAAGAGCCCACCCCGCTCAAGCGCTTCAGTGCTGTCGTTGGCTAATGGCTACTACAGGCCCAATGGTGGAAATGGTTCAATAGGAGGAGTCGCTGCAGTTTCAACGAATGTCAACTTTAGATTAACCAAAGGAACGAATCCGACACGGAGGTGAGTCAGTTCTTTCTGTTCACCAAAAGGATTCGTTCAAAAGGAACGAATCGTTCACGAAAGACACACCACTAAAAGACAAACACTTCACTCAAATAACAGCAATCCGATGAAAAGTTATGTTTTCCTTTGTCATAAGCATTACGTTCAGAGCAGTGTTTTCCTTTCAATTACGGCAGATCACATTCAGCCAGTACGCGAAGTCATTTTCTCACGGGCAACTTTTCATCTGCGTAACCTCTGAATGGTTCTTCCATTATTTAGAGATTTCTTTTTTAAAACATTTTTTATCCGATTTTCCTCGTTTTTATCCCAATTTGGTGGCCAATTCACGGCATTCAGGGCTCTCTGAAAAGATGCATTTGAATAAGCTGAAGATGTTTGTACGCTCAAAAACCTGTTGAATGAAGAACTAAACTAATACAAGGAAAAATGTGTGTGTATATATATATATATATATATACACCGATTGATCTTAATATCCCTTACATAATTTATCCTTGCAAGCATTAATTAAACACGCTCACAGAAAATAAATGCTCCTAGGGGGCCTCGGGTAGCTTAATGGTCAAAGCAATCGCCAGGAATGCATGTTGCCTACTGCAGCCGCGGTTCAAAACCCGGCTGCGCCAGTCCGGCCCTGGCCGATTGGCTGTCCGCCCCAGGGGGAGGGTGAGCCGGCACGAGCTCGCCGAGAAGCGCAAAGGGTGTCTCAAGAAAGTAGTCGGGCAAGTTCAGTCTCGGAGGAGGCGGATCATCGCCGGCCGCTGGGTATTAGCTTGCCCCGTAGTGACGGGCGGCGGGTTCGTGGGGGAGGGCGAATCGAAAGAAATAGAGGGTATGATTGGTTACCAAATTGGAAGAAAAACTGAGAAAAAATCTGAAAAATAAAGAAAATAATAAATGCCCCTCTTTCACCACATGTGAAAGCTTATTTTGTCAATATGTTACAGGACTGTAACCTTCCTCCCAGCGTTTCACTACTCCACTTCACCAATGGCATCATTATCTCACTTTCCAGTACTGAGGGTGACAATGGCTTTCTGAAAACTCCAGCTGAAACTACATTACACCAAAAATCTATGGAAACACATTGTGTCCGACCGTCCACACTGTGTACTGAACACACTGTTACAGTAGGACATAAGAGCACTTCCGCATTCTTCTTCTATGAATAATGAACAACTGAAGACTACAGGAAATGGCAGTATATCACAGGAAATACTTTAAAGAAGCCTTTTGTTTTTATGTGCGTATGACTGTGATGTAAACGTTTTGGAACATTCCTTTCAATTTCATTTTGATTTTATGACCCTGGTCTGTACGTTTATACTATCAAATTAATTGGTAATGCAAATTAGTAATTGGGATTTGTTTAAAACTATTTATTCTATACCCTCTATTTATTTAGATTTTCCCTCCACACAAAGGCAAGCTAATTCTCAGAGGGCAGCGAACTAAGCTGCCTTCAAGATGGAATTCACCCACCCACATTCTGGAGTCACCCATATGCGCTTCTCAGCTAAATTTGTGCCGGCTCACCCTGCCCTCTCCCCCTGGGGCGGACAGCCAAACGCTGCCCCCGATCGGGAGTCCCCACCAGGGCCGGTCTGGTACAGTTGGGTTTCAAACCGTGACCATGATAGGCAGCTCACACTCGTAAAGAACCAGCCAATATGGATGCGTTAGACCGCTACGCTATCAGAGGCCCCTTCTTTTCAGTTTTAAGCACATTGTGAGTTCAGCAGAAGTGAAGGAAAATGTGTAAAGGAAACACAACACCTGCTTAAAGTTAAGGGGCGAGGCGAATCGCAGGTTATACTGAACAGAGGGGCCGTCGCACACGTGCATCAACGTCGGGAACATTTAAGAGCAGCTGCCGTTCCATTCATTCCGTAAGAGTGAGGGCCGGGGCACTTAAACAAATTGCGCCTTCCAACTTATCCAGGGTCAGCTTTGTACACCCTTAACCCACAACCCCAACCGTTAGTGTTAAACTGAACTGATCCAGGGTCAGCTTTGCACACCCTTAACCCACAACCCCAACCGTTAGTGTTAAACTGAACTGATCCAGGGTCAGCTTTACCCACAACCCAACCCATAACCCAACCATTAAAGTGTTAAAGTTGGGACACAGGGCAAATCAAATCAAATTCAAGGAACCAGACTAAAGGGGGGGAGCCTATCCTCTTCTGGCCGGCACAGGGTGTGTCCAAAAAAGACCGTATCATGGTCAGTCCAAAGGTGACGCAGGGCTGGCTGACTTTGCGCCTCCGAGTTAGGTAGTCAGTGCCCAGCGAGCACTGCCCTGAGGGTTGACACCATCCTCAGTAATACTGTTTGGGAGACAAACGAGCCAACGGAAAAGAAAACTTGTTTTATCTACAGCTCCCAGACACACTAAAAGTGTTCATTTTAACTGCAGGGCTATAAAAAAATATATTTCCTGACATGTCAAGACGCAGGGGTACACAACGGTTGCCCCGCTCTGCTGCTGTGTGTACTCTACTAGCAGGAGTACTACTAGTTGCTCATCACTCAATATGCGGGGGTGGGGGGGAAACACTTTAATTTTGTTTATTTCTAGAAATCGTGTGAGGTAGTCTGACACAGAGCTCCACATACACCTGCACAAATCCATTTTAATGCCCAGGAGTTGCCCAATCCATTACCTACAATTTAGTTGACCTCCCTTTTGTATTGTTTTTGTATTCGTTTTTCTTTTGATTTGTTGGCTGTACATAACTCCCTTTTGAATGTCTGATTGATCTTGATTGTCTGTTTTCATATGTTTTTTAAATAATAATAATTATTGCCGATTCCTATTGTTTGTTTCTGTAATTTTTGTTTTGCTGCCTGCCTTAATTCCCCCTCGGTGATCAATAAAGTATCTATCTATCTATCTGTCATCTTTCACACCAAGCAGACTTGCCACAGTCCCAGTGTAACCATCGTTGGACTATGATTTGGACAGGTGCGTGGCCTAATGACAGCTAAAGGCAGTTTATTTCTTATTTTAAAATTTTCCTTCCCAGTTTGGCCATCTGAAGGAACATAACACATAAATCAACTGCAATCCCTCTGCACTCTGATGTGCCCCACACACACTTGTCCTTATAGGTATCAAAGTATTTCCGGGCATTTTATAATAATTAGACAGGGGCACAGAGTAATTTACAGGTTTTTTTTAAGCTGTGACTCGAGCTCTTTAATGCTAAATGGGAGGGCTAGTAAAGGTGGATAGCCAGGGGCCCGGCGCCTTGTTTGTGAAACGTAACACGCTATACGTTATAACGAGGTAATGGACAACAGCAACATTATCATTAACGATTGTGCCCCTTGTTTTCGCTCACGCTCTCCCACCAAACCCACCCAATCTTCTCGCAATTAACGTTTTACCAGATCGCCAAAGGCTGCAATGTCAGAGGAGAGACGTCCTGAAATCAGAATAAATTAGCAAATGTAGATAGTTTAGAGAGGGAGTTTACCCGGCGAACAATAGGCCTTTATGAGACACAGAGCGAGGAGGAGAAAAAAAATGGTGCAGGGACAGAGTCGTGGAGGGGGGGACGGGATGAGCCCACACAATGTGGCCCCTTCTCCTAGAGCAACTTGTTATCAGGCAGAACACAGTCCCCTTTCAATCTGCATTTAAATACATTTCATCCCGTCCGCTCATTTGCATTCATTTCTCCCATTATGTTTTGGAAATGGCCGAACGTCTAGCCGGCACAATGTGGCAGCCTATCACCGGCGAGCGGGGGGGCCCCACACACCTGATGCCAATTTAGCACCTTCTCCGGATTCCTTTCACTGCCCGCCGCCGCCACGCAATCCGACAAACTCCGGCTCCTCCCGCAGTCCGGGGGAATTTTCAATCGGATTTCCTCGTGGTGACAAAACTGTTTTTTTTTTCTTCCACTCGTGGAGAAAAGGTTTTGTTTTTCTCTCCTCCCTTCTTTCACTCTTTCTTTCTTTCTTTCTTTCTTCTTCCCTCCCTCCCTCCCTCCCTCCCTCCCCCTCTCCCCCTCTCCCTCTTTGTCTGTCTCCCTCCCTCCCTCCCTCTCTCCCTCCCTCCTCCCTCCCTCCCTCCCTCCCTCCCTCCCTCCCTCCCTCCCTCTCCCCTCTCTCCCTCTCTCCCTCTCTCTCTCTCCCTGTCCCCCTCTCCCTCTCCCTCTCCCTCTCTCCCTGTCCCCCTCTCCCTCTCCCTCTCCCTCTCCCTCTCCCTCTCCCTCTCCCTCTGTCCCCCTCTCCCTCTCCCTCTCTCGTGTGACCGAGCGTCTATTCGGGGGCGCCATGGGAAAACGAGAGGCAAATGATTCTCAGTGGCCTCTGATTTCCACTATTTGTTCAGCATTAGGGCCCCACTTATCTCTCAAAGAAAAAGCAACACGTGGAGGGAGAGAGTAAAGCGTCAGGCAAGGGAATACGCTCTCGCTAACAGGGCACATTGTGCTCTGAGGATCCGCATTCAGGCCAGAGGGGCCCCCTCTCTCTCACGGGCAGGTTCGGCGCTGCCGCAGTCAATTACCAGCGCTAATCCTTATTGCGACGGAAGGTAAATATTTCATTACGTTTTCAAATAAACAGCCGGCCCCGGGCCGATGAAGTGCCATCTTATAATGTGGGCTAAGAGCAGTTTGCTATTCGCAGGTTACCACTCACAACGTGGTTGGTTTCTGTTCAGTCTGTTTTACAATTTTAAACATCTGCATCTTGCTTTTCAAATTTACCAGACCAGCCCCCCAAAAAAGGCAACATTCAATTTGTCAAAACACCACACGTGGTAGGGGGTTGACATTTTCGTATAGTTTTTACACTTTTGGAGATAGGACAACGTGACTTAAGTGGGGAAACGAGACACCGTTTTTTTTTCTTTCTTCAAAAACGCTTCGGCTGGAAAAACTGCAAAGAAATGAATAATGGAGAAAAGAGGAAAAAAAATGGCTTTGGTGTTTCTCGTTCTCCAAACAAAACAGCAAAGTGTATATTAATAGAAGCTCTGCGGACAGCGTGTCGTTTCCATCTGACGGTAAAAAAAAAATGTGAGCGGTCTTAGAGGAATTAGCAGCTGAAATAAACACACGGGGGTGGGGGGGGGATGACGGAGGATCCCAGAGCCGCTCGCTCATTAATCACTGCGGTGTCTTTGACCTTTCATTTGCCAAGGGCAGGAAAGCGAGGAGGAGGGGGGGTGTCGGGTTGGGAGGGGGGGATGGACGAGCGGCTATAGATATGCTAAGTCCAGAAGATGCCACAACACATCCTTAATGAAGAGTGAAATTAATCAGCTTCACGAGTTGTTAGATGAATCAGGCATTTCCCAGCCCCTAGGTGGTACCAACTGCCTCGGAAAGCTTGATGAAGACCGATAGCCCCTTACACATTTACAGCTGCTATTGAAAAAAAGAAATATATATATCCACACACACACACAAACAGAGATGTATGTCCAGGCTCGGATTGTGATTCTTAATAATGCCATGCTTACTGCAACAAATGCACCAATCCACATACTTCACATTGCTATACTTATTGCAGGAAATACATCATTGCATATGCGCACCTTACAGGAGTTAGATAAACCTGAAGACACTTAATAATGATGTATTTACTGCAGTAAACATGCCATTGTGTATGCTTGATAATGCTGTGCTTAACAAGATTAAGGATGGAGGATGAAATCCCTGAACATGGTAAAGCTAAGGAACTAGGAACGGTGTGCTCTTTTCATTTTAACGGTAGTATAATGTGTATAATGATAATGGCCTTTCAAAATATAAATACAAACATATTGATATATTAAATAAAGAAAGCAATAATTTGTACATTTGTGCATTTCCGTTACCATGTCAACCTATTTCTAGCCAACCTAAACTTACCATTATAAGTTCCTTAAACAGGAACACAGCCACCCTGTGGTTTGAAGCACCCTGCTGGAATCAGAGGGTCATGGGCTTGCATCCAACCACTTCCAAACAAAATGGTAGTCATTTCCACTATGTCAAGCTCAAAGTTGTGTTCTGTGATCACCCGCTAGCGATGTTTGGCTGCATCACATAACAAAACTCTGTGGCTCAGTAGGTAGAGCACAGCGTTGGCAACGCTTAGGTTGTAGGTTCAATCCCCACTAGGGCCACATATACTGGATAAAAGCATTTTTTGGATAAAAGAGTCTGCTAAATGGCGTATATAAAACATTTTCAACAAACTTAAACCTTATGAACAAGGTTTCGATATTTCAATATTTTACTTGGAACTTGAGACTTGAGACTTGAGCAATCCGAGGTATAATCTATTTTAATTCCATGAAAAAACAATAATTACATCTCTAGACTAACTGTCCTGCAGCTCGATTCATGTTCCGACCTTATCCTTGGATAACTGGCTCATGAGTTACAAAAATAATCATAATAAAAAATAAATAAATGGGGAATTCACCAGGAACATGAGAGGCAAACACAGGCTGCCGGTCTCTCCAATATGAAACATAACCCAACCTTTTAGGAAGAGGGTGCTTGTTATTTATTGCCACGATTTGAAAACCGCATCGGGGAATACGCAAGTGGTGAAAGAGCAGAACGGTTAGGCTGGTTCTCCCCCTCTCTCTAATTCATTTGCTCTGACGCTCAGGTGAATTGTAAGAGATGGCGGAAGATGAAATACTTTCCTGAATGCTCTCCGCCGTGCTTCCCACGTGAAGCAGAAGAGTACAACGCACAGTACGTCTCGGCACGCAGAGTGCCCCAAACAAGAGAAAAATCTGCGGGGAAAATCTATTGACACAAGATTCCCTACTTTTATTATCTGACAGCATCTTAACCTTGCTAAGCCCCTCAACAAGAACAACTGATATGGGGGGGAAAAAACAAAAAAAAGCCAAGAGCACCATTGTTCACAGCGTATTAATTATTAACCATGAAGTACTAATAATACATTCCCACATACTGTATTGCGCACATATTTCATGCTTTTTTGTGGAAATGCATATAGTAGTGAGAAGAGGACAAGACTTGCAAGTAAAATATTTTTAAACAAATTGATGTTGTTCTGTGTGGTTCTATGCAGCTCAGTAGGTAGAGCATGGCGTTGACAACGCTTAGGTTGTGGGTTCAATTCCCACTGGGACCACATGTACTGAAAAATGTATCTGCTAAATGGCATATATGTAATTTATATATATATATATGTGTTAAAACCAATATGAATCCATATAAAGAGAAGTTATATAGGTTGCCCTTGGTGAGAGCATGTGTTAAGAAGATCGATGTGCAGAAAACTCAATGCGTGCAAAGTTGGCTTGGCTTACCTGGCACAGTACTACAAACAGGTTCATTCATTCAATTATATTGATTGAAATCGTTCAATTTTGTATTCTTGTTTTTCTCGTCCTTTTTTTATACATGTGGGAGCCTCACAAATAAAATGTATTATTATTACGAAATTCCGTCTTGCCGGGATCCATGCCTGTTTTAGTTTGTTTTGTTCGACGCCCGTCGCATACATGTCCTGTACGATAGACCTGTCATCTCCCATTTCGACACTTTCAATGTTTACAGTAGGCCGTCTGGTGCCTGTTGCCCCCCTTCTTCCTGGATTTTGTGCATCTGGGAAACTTTGCGGAAAAACAATTTATAGACAGACGTGCTACAAAACACTTAACGCCATTGGGAGAAATGAAAAGCGAATTGGTTTCCATGGAGACCCAAGCCGAGTCTACATGACGGCCAACAGAAACAGTTCTTTGGGCCTTAAGTGTGGTTTACTTCAGGACTTCAGGTTTACTTCAGGACTTCAGCCACGACAAGAAGCTTGGTCCAAAAATGGACCTTCATTAGAAAAAAAAGAATAGACATTTTGTCTATTTTTACAAACACTAAATGTGTTTGAGGGGCAGTACTGTACCCCTAGATCAATAATCAATAGTCAATAATGCCTTTATAGTGTTGCATGGCTGAGACAGTTTATCATCAAATATAGACATGCGGTTATAAATACACAGTTAAGCTTATTTTTAACCCCAGTTGATGTTCCAAGGTTAATTTAATCAGCCCATCTCTACCTCTGAAGTGCCTGCTCCAGTTTAATTGGCTATTTTTATTGCCTGAGAGAGATTTTTAATTGAAACCAACGGGGATCTAACAACAACTGTGACATACCGACGTCTAGGGGATAGCTATAAATATGTGACAAAATATGTGCATTGAGGCAATTTCTTCTTCCTCGAGTTCCACGATTGGAAAAACATGCTCACAAAGACACAAAGAAAGAATGGTCTTTCAGGCCATAAGCATACAGAAATTATGAGTACGTTGATTTCACCTGACTACATCAGTACAACAAACCAAATCGTTATATTTAAAAGGAAAAAAACAAAAACTTCCACAAACAAAACCAAAAGCAATGGAGGAAAAAAAAGAAAAAAAAGTAATTGTAACTACCAGGAACAACATGAATGTTGACTTTAATGTGAATGAGTATCATGAATGTTTCATGCCCTAATAAAATTGATCCACAACCACCCACCCCCCAACCTCAACCCCTGTCCTTAACTTTGAGTCAAGAACTGAAGCCTTGTCTTTCAAGGTGTGTCGGCCATTTTCAAAACATGTGCTGTGCTTTTTAATTTTGTTTTACATTTTTTCATAATTTTCCTAAGCATGGCACAAGAGATGAGTAAACAAGATTGTTCCAGCTTGGTGCAGTCACCAGTGTGTAAGCCTCACCTGCTGCCGTAAATGCACAGCTAGACTGTGACAAACCAAAAGAGCAAAGATCAGTGTCATGCCTATTCCACCTGTGCTTATTAGTGCAAATGTCACATCATTAATTAGCTTTACAGTTTACAATTTCTTAATCGCGTAAACTAACCGTGACATTTTCGAGTGCATCCCTTCCTCTAGAGGCCACAGGGGTCATTCAATATATTCTATGAATCTATTATAAAATAAAAATATACTATATTTAATATTATTGTTAAATATAGCTACAGTACACTGTCATAGAGACAGCATGATAGGTCATTTTTTCCTGTCCACGAAGGTGGCACATTGATAGGGGTTGTGAAGCCAAAACAATTTTCTTCAAACCTTCCCCTCTGGTCCTGTGCTATGCTTATTAAAATTACATGAAAATGAGTATGAAATGGAAAAACACACAAAACCACATTGAAAACAACATTTAGTTGTTCTTTTCAGAGTGTGGATCCAGCAGCTTAGACCATGACTTCAGTTTCAATTTCACAATGTAGTATTTTTCATACACGTCAGCAACCACCTCTCAATGTTGTAACAGAATTGGGGGAAAAGTAGCACTTGCCAAAAATTAATTGCTCAACATTAAGGACAATGTGCCTCACTGTTGCACTAACTAGAGAGGCCTCAATATCTTTTTTTTGTTTTTTTCTTCTGAATTCTGCACAGCAAGAATGTTATTGATCTCATCAACAGCACCAAATGTAACCATTACAAGTCAAACCTTGGGGCTGGCCTCATACTCTACATACCTTTTTGTTCATTGGAGTTCAGCTGGCAGGCCTTATGCCAGCATTAGGCCAAACCCTCTCCAGGGGTGGGTCCATATTGTAGCACAAAATAAGTTTCAGCAGTCCTGCTATACTGGGTGGGTTCTTATGCTAAGATTAGTCTATACTCTGCAGGTTTGCTATGCTGGGTGGGTCCTTATGCTAGCATTAGGCTATACTCTATGCAGTTCTGCTAGACTGGGTGGGTTCGTATGTTAGCATTAGGCTATACTCTATGCAGTTCTGCTAGACTGGGTGGGTTCTTATGTTAGCATTAGGCTATACTCTATGCAGTTCTGCTAGACTGGGTGGGTTCTTATGTTAGCATTAGGCTATACTCTATGCAGTTCTGCTAGACTGGGTGGGTTCTTATGTTAGCATTAGGCTATACTCTATGCCAGGGGTGTCAAAGTCATTCCATCGAAGGCCGAGTGTATGCAGGTTTTTGTTGCAACCAATGCACTACTCCAGGTGATTTCAATTAGGTCCCTGCCTTGGTTGAAGAAGTGGGCTAATTAGTGAAATCACCTGGTGTAGTGCATTGGTTGCAACAAAAAGCTGCATACACTCGGCCCTCGATGGAATGAGTTTGCTCTATGCAGTTCTGCTAGACTGGGTGGGGTCTTATGCTAGCAATAGCCTATACTCTCTGCAGGTTTGCTATGCTGGGTGGGTTCTTGTGTTAGCATTAGGCTATTCACTATGCAGTACTGATAGTCTGGGTGGGTTTTCTTTTTAAAAATGAAGCTATTTTGGTTGTTCCCATCTCTTCAATAGAGATTGTATAACGATAAAGGGGCCCCACAGTGAGCACGAAAAACACCACTAACTCAAGCCTGACATCTGTATAAAAACAAAAATAATCTGCTGTCAGAATGTTCAGCGACTTGCATCACCCCGGTGCTGACGGAGACTAGCGGCTGCTAGGGTTCTGCCACTCTGCAAGAGCTCAGTGGATCGGAATGCACGCTAATTACCATCAAAAAACACACGCTGGGCCTCCCTGGTGGTGTAGTGAGAGAATGTCTGACGATGCCCACTTTGCTGTTCAATTCCACCGGCTGCCCCAGTTTCGACTCTGGCTGGGAGTGCCACTAGGGGGTGGCAATTGGCTGTCCGCCCCAGGCAGGGGGGGGGGGGGAAGCCGATACGAGCTTGCTGCATATAGGAGTGGCTCTGTACACATACTGGAGTTACGGCGACGGCTTGGCGGGTTTCCGGCTCAGAGGAGCCAGTGCTCCACCGCATGTCAGGACTATGGCAGAGAGCTCTCAGTATCAGGGAGGGGGATAATTGACATGAAAAAAGAGGGTATAATTGGCTACTAAATTGGGAGAAAAATAGGGAAAAACAGCAGAAAGAGAAATAGAGGGAAAAAAACACGCTAAGCCTTACAGTTTCTGGCATCAAATCTCTACCTTCGGGAGGGACATGCCAAAAAATAAAACAGAGTGGTGAATGCTGCCGAATCAGGGCATCGCCATGTCAACAGAAATTGTACATTTTACGACATGGGGTCACACATGCCACGTCTCATTGCTCAGGGTTCGACCAACTACTGCCATATGGGATTATTTTCTGGGAAGGCAATCAGATGACACGATTAAGTACAGAAGGTATTTGACGCGTTTTGCCGTAATTACATTAACGTACACATTAACCTTTACATGTTGTGAGAATATAAACCCTGAAGATAACAAATAGGTTGTGTAAAAATAGAAACAGAGAAGGAAAAAAAAGTCATAAATTTCAACGTATACAAATGATAAATTTTGACATACAGATCTTCTGCTCTTGTCAATTCAATCTGGTCCGTCGGTAAACAGGAGAGTTCTCTTGCTTTAAACAGGAACAAACCTCTCCTCTTTAAATAATTGATATTTTCTGATTAAATGTGGCATCTCATAGATAATGAATTCTTTATAATACAGAGTGTGCCTGAAGCGACTAAACTGCCTGGGCCTCTCAAATACGTGGTTCTCGTGGTGCGTTCCCCCCACATTTTTTTTTTTTTTTTTTTTTTTTTAAGTTTAACCTACGCAGATCAATGTACCTCCTTTAAAAGAGTTTAATAAATTAAAGTGCTGAAAGCTTTTTTCTTTCCACACAGAGCAGAAAGAGCTGATGAGACAGGTTTAGTTTAATCTCAGGCAATAGAAGTCATTAGCCATTCTCCCAGGAATTAAAATATAGCTTGCCCTTTTCTTCTCCCTCTTATCATTACCATCACTTTAATCTCCCAGCGTTTCACACTGCTATTTTAATCATTACTTACTGCCTTTTGACAACTGAGGAACATGCTCCCCCAACCCCCCACCCAACCCCCACTCAGTCTACATCCCAATTTTTAGCTGACAAAAAATGTAGGACATAATATAAAAATATCTAAAAAAATATATATATTAAAAAAAGTTCTCCCAGGAGTTAAGATATTTACTATGTCCTTTGAATTTGTGTCTACATTTGAACTCAAACATGGATAAAGGAAAGGGGGGTTTGATCTAAAATGTAGTACTTGAGTACAAATGAGTATAGGATTAGAGGACTTTGTGTGTTAGCGTTTCAGTCCATCGCAGTTGCGTTAAGTAGAGCATTCTGTACATAAAGATTTGGAGACGTACTCCATTTTCTGTATAGACCTACAGTATGTGGGTCATTGGTTGGGTATAGGGGGCCATTCATTTCTTTGTCCTTGTTGCAATGAAAATTAACAACAAAGAAATGCATATGTTCCGGAGTGGAGAATAAATCAAAGCATTGTGCGCAGTCTCTCAATGACTCTGACAGATATGGGACATGTTCTTTAATATTATTTCTGCATTGTCTCTTGGTCTCACAGTTAGTTATAAAGAAACCCCTGTGAACCAGAGAAGGAGAACAAGGCTATTCAAGATCCGAGACAACAGAGAAGCACTATACTGTACAAAGGTCAACAAAACCTAGCAACATGTCCTGTATATATCGAATTATTAGTATAAAGTTACACCTTAAATCATGTTGCCATATCATCTGTTATTCTTTCTCCAAGTACAGTGCATTATCTACTGTTTCACAATGCAATACATATCACATAACTTGATAATGTTTATTATCAAGAGGCTGGAATATCTATAATATTCAATGCATTTCAAAAGGGCAGTATTTCAGTCTTCCTTGGGACCCCCCAAGTTCAAAATTGAACGAATCTGCTTTTCCGGCACCGACTTTTCATGCCATTCTAGAACTAGAAGTCATTAAGGGTGAGGAAAGTATTGAGACCGTTGTTCCTATTGAACGCTTTCTCAATGTGGGCACTCAGTAGATAGCTTGTACTTTTATATTTGGGAGTACAGTGCATGGGAGAGTGCCACCCCTCCCTCGCTCTCTCCTTCCACCACTGAAAATCAACACCAACTTGTCCTCAAAAATGGTTGGAAACAGTATATGATCACTCAGACAATAAAAATGCCTCCATTTACATCAAAAAGAAACCAGACTCATTTCTGATCTCCGTCCAAAGTTCAAAGGCCAACTCAAAGTAATACTTCAAAGAAGCGTGTAATCAAAAGACACAGCAGCTGTTAAAACAATCTTTTTGTTGGTTCATTGTCTCCATGCCGGACCCTCGGCAAAATTCATAGATGAAGGAAAACAGACACAAACAAGCAACTTTTAAATCAATCGCTCTGTGGGTGTCACTACAAAGGGGGGATTTATACAACAACAATATGAAAGAGACAACTCAAAAACAAGGCTCGTCATCCTGCAGCAGGAAAGACTGAGGCGGCCATCTTTGTCTGCCCCTGCAGTTTACTTGTTTATTCACAGTTAAAGCTTTGAGTTAAAATTGAGAATTGAGTAAGAATTGAGTTAAAGCTCAAAATGTGGTTCAAAGGCTCATGCGCATTGACTCGCAGGCTAAACATTTCTTGTTATTAGTTTTACATCTTTACATTACATTTCTTACAATGTATAAGTTGCATATACACACGTAACGTATCAATTGTTGTTTTCTGTGAGTGGCGTATAATGCTACACTAAAAATAAATTGGATTTCCCTAATGTTTAAAATGAACTGGTACTGAGCAACAGCGGAATTATACTGCTGTCTTGAGGACAGGGGGGAAAAAATGAAAAAGCTGTCAGCGCAGAGACCTGACTTAATTTCTTAATACGTGTCAGCACCTTGCTTTAATCCTACTTTAATATACAATGTCAGGGGTTACTGTTGAGATATATAACGTGCCTGTCAATCAAGTCATTGTAAAATTAAACTATGGCTCCATTAAGTTCGAAAAGGGGGCGTTGAGGTCTGTCGTCGTAAGTCTCCCAGACCAAATCGCCCAGAGATGGCTTTGTAATGGCTATCATTTCCCAGCGGTTATGGAACTCGTTCTTACTTTTATTTAAGCAAACTACGATACACCTCAATTGCGGGGCAGTATCACGCTTCAATATTTGACGCGCTTAACAACTCACCGTGAACGGCACACATCTCTCTTTTTTTGCAGGCGCTTGAATTACGCGTGGCAGTTCATGTAAAACAACATCATCTCGTGAACTGAGAACAGGGAGCCTACATCGCTCCTTTGCCCTACACATCTTCAGAATGCAGTAAAGTATGTGACTTCTTCAACATCCTCCCTTTTTGTGAGGGCCTTTGCGGTTTTTGGGGGTTTTTTTTCAGAATAATTTAGTTTTACTCATTTCTGATTTTTTTCGTTTTTCTCCCAATTCAGTGGTCAATTATACCCTCGATTTATTTAGATTCGCCCTCTCCCACGAACTCGCCGCCTGTCTCTACGGGGCAAACTAATTCCCCAAGGGTGGCAATCTCCGCCTCCTCCGAGACAGACTTGCCCACCCACTTTCTGGAGACACCCTTTTGTGCTTCTCAGCGAGCCCGATCGGGGCTCTCAGCCAGCGCCAGTCTGGCACAGTCGCGTTTCGAACGGCGGCTGTAATAGGCAGCTCACATTCGCAAAGCGGGTGCGTTACACCGCTACGCTATCTGAGGCCCCACATCCTCCCTTTTTGTGAGGGCCTTTGCAGTTTGGTAATGCCGTGCAGCTGTTCTTTATGCCTTCAGTGTTGTTGAATGACTTATTCAGGTCAGGCGATCTGTGAAAGCTTAAGAAAAGACAAACCTGAGCGCATTTGTATACATGAGAAAACATGAAGCGAGGCCATGTTTGTTTATGTCTGAGAGATGTAAAACAAAGGTGCATTCTATACGCAAAGGTAAGTACTTACGTGCTTTTTAAAATTGTATTTCTTTTTTTATATAAATGATTCCGCATGAGAGCTTTCTTTAACGCAATTTGAACACAGGAAGCAAATAAGTACGCAATGTCTCAGACATTGAACACGGAGCCCTTAAAGCCTGAAGACAGCCCGTCTTAAAATACCTTTATTCTAAGCAATTTCCCCTTACCGGAGTGGTGTTCTCCTTCACAGGGTAACAGAGCTTGAAAAACTCAGGCAGGCATCGGCAGGAAGGGAAACCATCACTTAGGCAGTTACTCGGAGACACAAAATGCAATTAAGGCTCTCACCAGGAACCAGAGAGAGCCAAACAAAAACGTCCACGCTCAAGATCCCCGTTCTCATTCGTTTACCCCGCTTCAAAAAAGGGGGAGACCAGATTGGGTTTCTTTGATTCTTGTTTGAGGACAACAGGGTTTTTTTCCCCCATACATTACTGCTGCCCCCCACACCCCCACACACACACCTCAAATTAGTGCCCAAGAGCTTATGAACATACTGGATCAGTTTAATGCCCTACATCAAACTTCATTAATAAAGTGCTGTCATCACTTCTCTTGGCAACAGGCTGGCCAGCTATACCATACTATATGGCAATTAGCAGATGCTTTTATCCAAAGCGACTTATAGTAATTCATGCATACATTTTACATACGCCATGCTCTACCTACTGAGCCACACAGAACCAGTTACTTCTTAGTTAGGGTCTAATCAAACTAATGAAGTTAGTCCTGTAGTGTCTCCAGTCTCTATGGGAGTAACAGTGCTGTTCCAAAACTGTTCCAAAATATAAGTGGTTCCGCGTAGCTCAGTAGGTAGAGCATGGCGCTGACAACGCTTAGGTTGTGGGTTTGATTCCCATCGGCACCACATATACTGAAAAATGTATGGATTCACTACCGTAAGTTGCTTTAGATAAAAGCGCCTGCTAAATGGCATATATTATTATTATTATATAATATATTACAATCAGACATTTGGTGTGAATTAATATTGAATGTTTGTAAAAATCTATTTCTTGGATTTTTAAAATTAAGGTGAAAGTCCTGTACAATTATGAAACATACATAAATCAAAACTGTTCATATATTTTTAAATAGTCATAATTTTGCTGTAATCTTCGGGCAATCTGTGTTGCACAGATAATAATTTAAACGCAAACATTAGGGATCAGCTAAATGTTCCACAGAACACATTTTTAATGCAAGCTACCCTGCATCACCCATTTTTTGTGTAAGTAACTGAACTACTAAATGTAATTTATCACACTATTATTATTTTTTTTTGGCATTTAGCAGATGCTTTTATCCAGAGCGACTTGACAGTAGTGAATGCATACATTTTTCAGTATATGTGGTCCCAATGGAAATCGAACCCACAACCTAAGCATTGTCAGCGCCATGCTCTCCCTACTGAGCCACACAGAACCACTATTAATGAATATAATCACAATAACTTTGAACAACAACAACAAATGATGTGCAATAACATGAATGTTTTAAAATATGGACACACGTTAATATTAACGTCACGTATCTGTAAACACGCTTAAAACAGCATCGTTTTCTTGAACGTTTGTTTTGGATTCACACCAGTGTGCTGAGATGTGGGGCATTTCCTGTTGAACTTAAATTCAACAATGTATCTGGAGTCAAGGGAGCACAGGAGAGACTAATGTGAGAAATTGTGAGTAAAAATGAATGAAATACAGTGACCAAAATTAATATTTTATGAAAATAATGCTATTTAAAATAATATGCTATTTAATAGAAAGGTAAGAATATCAGATGAAGAACTGTTAACTACATGCCTTGCCATTTTGACTTCTTTAGTATATTTGATACCTGAGCTTCTCGTCTACATCAGGTAAGGTGGCCGAGCATCATGGTAGCGCATGGCACTAATTACAGTGGAGTTCACTGTGCACACCCCAGTGGATTTCAGACTCCACTACCACTGATTCTCTACATTAATGAAATGCCATCACCACTGTTTACATGTTTAAAACGGTAATAATATATATATTTTTAAACTACTAACTTTTCCTTCCCTGTGTTACAGGTGTGGTGTGCAGCTGCCAACAATGATGTCTACTGCAGTGTTAGTACACTGATCTCTTGCACTAACCATGATTAATCTTACCATGTTTAAATGGCTTACTTTTTGTAAGTCGCTCTGGATAAGAGCGTCTACTAAATGCTGTAAATGTAAATGTAGATTTATGAATCTAAAGAAGCATTTTTAATTAAACAAGAGACCAACCTGTGAGCGGCGACGTCCGCCAAAGGGAGGCACACCAGGACCCAGGGGAAAAACAAACAATAAGACAAACAAAAGACATCATTAAAGACATTAAAAAGAGACGTCTCAAAACAGAAAGTGCGCTACAAATAACGACATAACTTCAAGCATTATTTACTTTTAGATTATCGGTGCCTTGTTTACCCCAGGGCATTGTGAATATTAGTTATTTGTGTATCATATTCTAGTCTATTTTTTATATATATACTTTTTTTTTTATCTATAAAAATAACATTAATAAACACAGATGTTTTCTTAATAAACCCCATACTACTACATTAATAAATAATAAATAACGTTTCACTTGAACAAATTATGACTTCAGTGGTCACGAGCATTAATTAAAAATTCAGTCACTCATAGCCGATGAAAAAGAACACTGATTAAACCCGGAGTCAAACGATCACTCTCGAAAAAACAAACGGTCCTATTTATATTTTCATATTACATATTCATGTTTAGTCATATTAGATGGATTCTCGACATTCAAAGTTTTACGAGACTCATTCTTAGGAGGCGTAACAGAATATATATTTTTTACAACTAATTATCAGAATAGATAGCGCAGTTAGTAGCCTACATTCTAGGGAGGCGAATATTCGAGGTGAGATCCAACTCTCCTGCTGTTTGGAGTGGCTAAATACCATGAGCGTAAAGCACTGCTTTAATCACGGGTTCGAGGAAAACGCGCAAATAGCATTTCCTCAAAGCGCAGTGACTGTGAAGACGTGAATGGTGTAACCAAGCTGCCCCTGCCCTCCGCTGTGACCACTGTATTAATACCACATTGTAAAGCACCACAAAAGGAGAAACCAGAAGAAGAAGAAAACACACACACAGACACACACACACACACACACACACACACACAGAAATGTGTCTGTGCCGTCGTGCTTCATCATCTTTAAAACATCTACATTTAGGGAGAGAGGCGCTTTGCAAAAAAAAAAAAAAAAACCTGACACTGTGCTTCTTGTCTCTTCTTCCTACACCGTGAGCTAAAGATATTTATGTCATGCTTAAAAGAGCTGTGTGGAAGGGGTGAGTGTCTCTCTCTCCCTCTATGTGTGTGTGTGTGTGTGTGTGTGTGTGTATGTGTGTTGCTCCATCTGGAAGATTCAAGCACTCCAGGGCTGTCATACAATAGGGAGACGAAAGCCTGCTGAAGGATAACAAATGACTTCATGGCAGAACAGCCATTGAAATTCTTTCAGAATGTGGCATTAAAAACAACTGAACAAATAGAGATAAGGAGGGTAGTAGGATTTCAAATGAGATTTCTCTCTCTAACCCCCCTCCCTCTCTCTCTCTCTCTCTCTCTCTCTCTCCCTAGCCCCCTCTCCCCTCTCCCTCTCTCTCTCTCTCTCTCTCTCTAGCCCCCCCCTCTCTCTTTCTCTCTCTCTCTCTCCCCCTCTCGCTGTCTCTCCCTCTCTCTCTCTCTCTCTAGCCCCCTCTCCCTCTGTCTCTCTCTCTCTCGCTCTCTCTCTAGCCCTCTCCCCCTCTCTCTGTTAAAGAGCTAAACAAAACAAATGGAGCTTATTACTGCAGATTACCTTACACTGGACAGATTCACTGTGTGGGGCCAGTTGTAAACAATGCCTTTCTCTCTGCTCGCTAAGTACGCGTCATTTATAACGCTAAGCAATCACGCGCGCACACGGCAGAGCCAGATAAAGGAAAAAATATATTCAGGCCTCGGGTTTAAAAATATGATCATTAACGGGCCGTTACCATGAGTGTCACCATAGCAAACATTGATAAATTCATTAAGCACTGCACTGCTATATGGCTGGTAGTACTGCTAGCCAGTCGACTGGCCTGACCGCTCACCGCCTCAGGAAAATGAATCATGAGGAAAGTCATTTGTTTGTCACAGACCCACGCAAGGTGCCACTCAACACCTATAGTCATAACCTACAATCAGTGTATCATAACCTACGATGAGTGTCAATCTACGATGAGTGTCATAACCTACGATGAGTGTCATAACCTACAATGAGTGTCATAACCTATAATGAGTGTCAAACCCTAAAATGAGTGTCATAACCTATGATGAGTGTCATAACCTACGATGAGTATCTTAACCTACGATTAGAGTCATAACCTACAATGAGAGTGTCATAACCTATGATGAGTGTCAAACCCTAAAATGAGTGTCAAACCCTAAAATGAGTGTCATAACCTATGATGAGTGTCATAACCTACGATGAGTGTCAAAACCTAAAATGAGTGTCATAACCTATGATGAGTGTCATAACCTACGATGAGTGTCATTACCTACAATGAAACTGTCATAACCTACAATGAGAGTGTCATAACCTACAAACAGTGTACCATAACCTACGATGAGTGTCATAACCTACGATGGGAGTGTCATAACCTGCAATGAGTGTCATAACCTATGATGAGTGTCACAACCTACGATGACATTGTCATAACCTACAATGAGTGTCAAAACCTAAAATGAGTGTCATAACCTATGATGAGTGTCATAACCTATGATGAGAGTGTCATAACCTACAATGAGTGTCATAACTTATGATGAGTTTCATAACCTACGATGAGTGTCATACCTACGATGAGAGTGTCATAACCTACAATGAGAGTGTTATAACCTACAATGAGTTTCATAACCTACGATGAGTGTCATTACCTACGATGAGAGTGTCATAACCTACAATGAGAGTGTTATAACCTACAATGAGTTTCATAACCTACGATGAGTGTCATAACCTACAATGAGTGTCATTACCTACGATGAGTGTCATAACCTACAATGAGTGTCATAACCTACGATGAGACTGTCATAACCTATGATGAGTGTCATAACCTACGATGAGTGTCATAACCTACGATGAGTGTCATAACCTACAATGAGAGTGTCATAACCTACGATGAGTGTCATAACCTACGATGAGTTTCATAACCTACAATGAGTGTCATAATCTACAATGAGTGTCATAACCTACAATGAGTGTGTCATAACCTACGATGAGTGTCATAACCTACGATGAGTGTCATAACCTACGATTAGAGCGTCATAACTATAGATGCACCGATCGATCGGCCTCTGACCGGAAATGGCCGATTTTCAGCTGATCGGCCTCAATCGGTGACTTGATCCCGATCACTCCACATAGCCGATTCTGTGCGCCGGTTGGCTCCTCGCCCCCCTCTTTTTCACGTGACGTGCGCGCACCCGTGAGCGAATGCAGACAGATCAGATGAGCGCAGCGCTGAACACGCCTCAACATGTCCTCAGTATGGGCGTTTTCACAGTCAGTGAAGACGACTTAAAGCTTGCAGTTTGTCATACATGTCAATCGAAAATAAGCCGCGGAGGAACAACCTCGAAAACGTTCGGAACGACCAACCTAATCAGACACTTGAAAAATCATCACCCAGGTACCAAGTCGATGCCAAAATTCTGAAAATGTGAGGGTACTCGTTTTTCTACAGTACCGTAGGTACCGGGGTTAATTAAGAATTAACTTCGTTGCGCTAGTTCGGTTCCTCTGAACCATTTTCCATTAATAGAACATGGTGGTAGTGCATAAACTTGACGTAATAATGCCCTGCTGAAGCACTGAAATCATTATGTTCGCTAATGAGTGACGTTATGAAACAGTGCTATTCACTCATACAAATCGAACTTATTAGACCTAATGATAAATTCATCTAACGATTTCCAGCTAAACCACAAATGGTGTATTAACTGTGTTGTGCATGAAGGTACCAGCTGTGCATTTCCACTATCAAACAAACTCAGAAACAGTACGCCTCTTTTCCAATTACTCCTAGTTTGAAACATTTTTATCTAGGCTTTGAAGCTAGTTAAAGTCGTAGTCGTTAGGCTACCTGACTCACGCAAATAACGAAATTCTGCTGAAGAGCGGCTTGTTTCAATGCCTTTGACAAGCTCCGCAACTGAAACATCCGCCCTTATATCGCTACAAGTGTTTTCCATTGCACTATATAGAATTGGGATCTACTCTAATCCACCTCTAGCAAACAAATTAGTCTAGCGCATCATAGGTTCGAACTAAAATATGGGGAGGAGGAAAGACAAAATGTAGGCTATATTTTATTTATTTTAATTTGTATTTTGATGTTGCACCTGTTTTCTTTTGGAAAAGTAAATGTGCATAGTAGCTAGCTGTGCACTGGATTCTCTTTTATTCATCATTGAATTTAATTTGCACAAAAAAGAAAAGCTCTGTCCAGTAACCTGGAACACTTTTTTTATTTTGAAATGTGTTTTAGTGAGACCTACCTCATGCTTCTGACCTACCTCAGAATTGTCAATCTTAATTTTCTATTAAAGCAAAGTTACAAAAATGTTTGTGTAAGTTGTCAATTATTGTTTTTAGGGAAAAAAATCGGAATCGGCCAAAATCGGTATCGGCAAGTCAGACTAATCAAAAATTGGAAATCGGAATCGGCCAAGAAAATCGCAATCGGTGCATCTCTAGTCATAACCTATGATGTGTGTCATAACCTACAATGAGGGTGTCATAACCTACGATGAGTGTCATAACCTACAATAATTGTTTCATAACCTACAATGAGTTTCATAACCTACGATGAGTGTCATAACCTATGATGAGTTTTATAACCTACAATGAGAGCGTCATAACCTACAATGAGAGCGTCATAACCTACGATGAGAGCGTCATAACCTACGATGAGAGCGTCATAACCTACGATGCGTGTGTCATAACCTACGATGAGTGTGTCATAACCTACGATGAGTGTCATAACCTACAATGAGAGCGTCATAACCTACGATGAGAGTGTCATAACCTACGATGAGTGTCATAACCTACGATGAGTGTCATAACCTACGATTGGTGTCATAGTTGAGTGCCATAACCTACGATAAGTGTCATAACCTACGATGAGTGTCATAACCTACGATGAGTGTCATAACCTAAAATGAGTTTCATAACCTACAATGAGTGTCATAACCTAAAATGAGTTTCATAACCTACAATGAGTGTCATAACCTACGATGAGGGCGTCATAAGCTACGATGAGTGTCATAACCTACGATGAGTGTCATAACCTATGATGAGTTTCATAACCTACGATGAGTGTCATGAACTACGATGGGAGCATCATAGCCTACAATAAGTGTGTCATAACCTACAATGAGAGCGTCATAACCTACAATAAGTGTGTCATAACCTACGATGAGAGCATCATAACCTACAATAAGTGTGTCATAACCTACGATGAGTGTGTTCTCTGTAAGACATCCAAGCAACAAGCTGAATGTAAAGAGGTGGTGTTTTAAAAGCAGCAAAAGTAATTTACTGGTAATAAGCTTCTACTTCCGCAGGATGAAATTGCCCTCAAATAAATAAAGTTAAGTTAAATGGAAAGTGCTCCATGTTTGATTATGGCTAGAAAAAAACTGTGTGTGTGGGGGGGGAGGTTGCAATCTTCTGATGAGTTTCAATTGGTCAAAGCAGTCATGATTTAATAAAACAGTCAAAGAGAATTTTAAAACCATCCGTGCGTCATGCGCACTTGTAGTTTAGGCACGTTTTTGGATGATGTTATATTGTTAGATTACCATGGCGATGTATATAACTTGGTGAATTTGGTCTTCCTCTCTCTCCCGCAAGATTAATGGGCTGAAAGGGGCTAAATACTACAGTTCAATCACTATCTAGCTGACATCTATAGACACTATCTATAGACATGAGCGGGCAAACACAGACCACATTATACAACAGGATGTCCCCTAAACTTCAGCACTGAAACATATATTAATATGGTAAGATATGACATTAGTACCACGTAAATGTCCTTTTATGACTCACTTCAGGTCGCGTTCATTTAGACCAGGCTATTGTGTTTATTTTCAACATGTACAAAAATAGCATGAAAGGGCTTATTGGACTGACTGACAAGGCGACACCAAACGTATTCATTAACTTGTTGGTTGACATTATAGATGTTTTCTGTAGCCTGGTTTGGCTGCATGAGAGACCTCTACAAAAACGTATAGAAGGGAATGTACGCTTCAGTTGCCCGATTTGGTCCATTTCCTGTGTGCTGTGATTACAAGTGCTCGGCCCCTCCACCCGAAAAAAAGCGATTCCGACTTCATCACGTTTTCATTTGAATCAATCAATTAATTGGATCATAACGTCTCTGAAACGTTCAGCAGCCCCGGGCGTTGGGCATTGGCGAGACGGATCGAATGGAGAACACATTCCCCCTCTTCAATTCAACGTCCTCTCCTTTCCCGTCGGGCCGCACACACAACAAAAAGCCCGTTTAAGATGGCCCGGGGATTTGTGATTTATAAACGACGACGCAACAGGCAAGAGAACCCCGGTGGTGGGTTTTTTTCTCCGGCACTCAGAGTCCAGATTTATCACTGGGACCGGTTGCCCATCCGACGATCAAGCGTAAACAGAACACACACACAAAAAGAGAAGCCCATTCCAAAAAAAAAAAAAAATCTCTGCGTATTTGTGTGTGGATTTGATTTGTGGGCCTTTGGGGGGGAGGCACCATTTGGTAGCGGAGGAGCGGAGCGGAGCGGGAGAGGTAGGTGGTGCCTCGGAGGGAGGGAGGGGGGTGTTCCTGTGCCAGAAGTGTTTATTGTGTCAGGTTGATTTATTGAGTGAGCTTCATTTCACTGAATGTTCTCAGATATTTATTTCCCTAAAGGCCCCCCCCCTCTGCAAAAGATATGAACAGGCCTGAATCCACAGATGTCATCCTTCCTCGAGTCAGGAGATTTTTTTTTCCCCGCTCTCTCTCTCTCTCTCTCTCTCCCCAAACAGAGAGAGAAGAGGGGGGGGGGGAAGAAAAAATGAACAACTAAAACAAAGTCGGGGGGGCACCTTTCCATCTGTGCGTTAAATTATAAATAACATAACCGAGCGATTACAATTCCAAAAATTAATTGAATTACCTCCAGATGACGGCCGCGTTCGACACTGCCAAACGTCTTTCAACGCTCGACACCTACCCTCCCCACACGATAAACACACACACACACACACACACACACACACACACGCACAAAGATTCACACAAGACCAGACTTGACTGGCACTGGCAAACTTTGATACATAAACATAATTCGATGGTGGTAACAGTGGGCGGTTGTTTCTGTATCACACTCTGTGTAATTTCCCAGTGCGTGAAGGGCTTTGCCCATAAACGTATCTTACATGACTGTACCAGGCCAGTCAAATAAATACTTTTTTTTTGGCCCTGGGAACATCCGACTTTTTAAGATTTTATTTTCATTTGATCTTACAACTGAAGGGTGGGGCGGGGAGACAAAACAGATGGCACTGGGCTTAGATTTTTTCCCCAAACAGCCGTCCTCGGTGGTGAGTGAAGTGACACTGAGAAATCTCAATGAGCTTCTGTGTGTGTCTCTCTGAGTGCGTGTGTGTGTGTGTGTGTGTGCGTGTTTGAGTGTGTGCGTGAGTGCATGTGTGTGTGCGTGTGAGTGTGCTTGAGTGTGTGCGTGAGTGCATGTGTGTGTGAGTGTGCGCGTGTGAGTGTGCATGTCCATGAGTGTGTGAGTGTGCGTGAGACTGCGTGCGAGTGTAAGTGTGTGTGTGTGTGTGTGTGTGTGTGTGTGTGTGTGTGTGTGTGTGTGTGAGTGTGTGCATGAGTGTGAGTGTGTGTGTGTGTGTGTGTGTGTGTTTACTCAGCGTTTCAGCTCAAGAGTAAGTACTGAGCAGAACTCAGCACCAAGCATAAAGCCCACCTGTCTTTCAAATTATTTACCCGTTTTATTTTTTCCTTTTTACATTTTTTTTTTACAGTCACGTTCTACTATGGAGAACGCAACAGAATTATTTTAAATCACTGACAACGTGCTTTTTGTATCAGGACACATAATGACGATAGTGGATAACTTAATGATTTACTGTATAACCCTATAACAGACATTAGTCAATATCAACTTGTCCACATGCTTCCATTTCTGATTCATGAAAAAATTGTCCACTTGACCCCCCTCATTACACACACACACACACACACACATATATATATATTAATACACACACCTTTAAGAAATGAGACAAAATCCCTTCTACCACCGTGGCCAATAAAGCAATCTGCGGTAAACTAAACACGCGTGCGTTTGCGTCAGAATTAGCAACTAAGGCGAAATGCCCCTTAATTTGCTGTGGACGAGCGAATACCCAGCTAATTTGCAGAAAATCCTTGCCAGGCGCACGCGTATTAAATGCTTCATGCTTATTTTATGACCTCTGCTTGCACCTTTTGTTTTCCAGGGCATTTGTGTCACACGATCATTAGCATACTGCTAGCTCAGAAATTTTTGTTTTCAAATTCCTTAATTAATGTGTGTTTACGGAAGGCCACAGGACTTCAGTTCCACTTAATGAAACGTCACTCTGTAGGCCTCAGGGGCCAAGAAGAGACTACTCCTCCATTGTAATGGCTGGTTCTCCCCCCCACCCCCATGGTTTATTTATACGCAGTTAATTGATCTTCGCTCTCCCAGTAGCATTCCAGGGACAAAACCTTTTCTCTCTCCAGTTATTTCTCTTTTTTATTTTTTAGCTTTCAATCCCACCCCCCCCAATCGCCCACCCCATCCTCAACTCTATATGCCATTTTTTTATTTTTTTTAACGTGGGCTGCTTCCACCCCACAACACTCTAAAACACAATTTGCCGTAAATAAAAAACTTAATTTGCTTCAGGTTTCAGATGGACAGTGGAGTGGGAGAGCGGCAAATGACAATCGAGCTATCAAAGTGAGTTCGGACCATGAAATTGTTATCGCTGTACGCTTGTGAACCAGTCCAGTTTATTTATGGGGCGATTCAATCTCGCCACAGTTTGTCCTGAACTTTAACTAATGAGCATGCTTTTCCCCCCCACACAGCCCACTCTTAATCGGTCAGGTGGTGACAGAGTTTAACACAAAAATATCTTGTGCAAATAAGAGAAATGAATAACAGTTCCTTAAATGAGTAAAAAGCCAGGCCACCAACAGCGTAGCGGTCGGTGTGAGCTGCCTATCACGGTCGCGGTTCGAAAACCCAACTGTACCAGACTGGCCCTGGTGGGGAATAAAAGCCATGGGCTAAGGGGAAGGATTTCTCTGTGTGGTGACGGAATGCACGCGGGCCGAGTGAAAGCAGTTCATTCTGAGAGACCGCTCCGCCACTCGGCTCGGTCTCCATCTGATGATGGCGTTGAACACGATCCTCGATTGTTGTGATGTCATGCCTGAAATGGGAAAAGCGCACCGGCGCTATAAAAAGCTCTTTGAGTCACTCGCGTCTGGCGGATTTGCTTTCCCCCTTCAGCGGGACAGATCAGCAGAACTGCAGACAGAGGGCACGTCCTCCTGCACGCCAGGGACCCCCGCAAATTGGAAATAAGCGTTTCCTGTCCCATTCCACGGGTCACCAACAACAACAAAAAAACATTCGCTGTAAAGAAAAAGCTGTTTTAATAACCTTTTTTAAGGGTGACTCTGCATTGTGGAAAAACCCACGCAAATGGAGCCTGAAAACACTTCATTTGTTTTTTGTCATCCACCAGCACTGTATTCGATCTGTCAGGGTTACATTACATAATAAGTAACTCTTTTTTTCCATGCAAGGAATTTGCAGTACATGGCCATTGTACGCACTGCCAATGCAAACAGTTGGAGGAACATGGAATGTTCTGTCTATGATAGGAATCCGGTGCAGAAGGTCAAGCTTTCAAAATGGAAACGCTAAACGGTAAAGATGCCCCATAGTCTGTTTCCCAGACACAGAGAAATGGACAGCCGATAGAGACAGAGAGAGATAGATAGAGAGAGAGAGAGAGAGAGAGAGAGAGAGAGAGAGAGAGAGAGAGAGAGAGAGAGAGTGAGAGTGAGAGAGAGTGAGAGAGAGAGAGAGAGAGAAAGAGAGAGAAAGAGAGAGAGACAAACAGGGTCAGGGAGAGATCAAGACAGAGAGACAAACAGAGAGACAGATAGAGAGAGAGAGAGACAGAGACAAAGAGAGAGAGAGAGAGAGAGAGAGAGAGAGAGAGACAGAGAGAGAATAGAGAGAGACAGAGAAGGAGAGACAGACAGAGAGAGACAGAGAGAGAAGAGAGAGAGACAGAGAGAGGCAGACAGAGAGAGAGAGAAATGAAATTCTGATGATGTAACACTGGGCGCAGAAGAGGAATGTGGAGCCTGGAATAACTAGGAGGTTGGAGTTCGGAGAGTCAGGCTGCCTTTGAGAGAACTCACACTTACGCTAGCACACTTTGAACATTTGAGTGAAGAGCATCAACTCTTACAAATATGCAGGAAAGTGGGCGGGGAGGGGGGGGGGGCGTTGGTCTTGCACTCTACTAGGAAACAGTACACACCATGTCCATAAATACACTCATCCTTACACTTGGCCTCTCCTTAAAAGGAAATGTGGATGGAGGTTGCACATTCTCCGATGGTGCGGTTAGCGTTTTGGTTACTGGGGGACTGCATGGGGAAAGAAGATTAAGGCAGAAAGTTAGTTGTTGTCTCAGTAGTGCAGAAGCGGGAATGTTTTTCTTCAATTTTGTTTCCGATTTTTACCCGTTTTTCTCCCCAATTTGGAAGCCAACCATACCCTCCATTTATTTCAATTAACCTTCCCCCATGAACTCGCCGCCCGTCTCTACAGGGCAAGCTACTCTCCGAGGCCAGCGATGATCCGCCTCCTTAGAGACGGAACTCACCTTCCCCTTTCTGGAGACACCCTTAAGCACTTCACTGCGAGTGCGTGCCGACCACCCTCCCTCCTCCCCCTGGGGTGGACAGCCAAATGCCGCTCCCGATTGAGGCTAATGACCAGGGCTGGTCTGACAGTGACGGGTTTCAAACCATGATAGGCAGCTCATACTCAAACAGGACCAGCCAAATATGGGTGTGTTAGACCGCTACGCTATCCGCCAGCCCCCCGGAGCAGGAATGTTTTTGCATGTACAATATGAGAGGAGATTCAAGGTGATAAAAAAATAAATAAAGCAATCACAAACCACAAAGTGCATTTAATAAGCCGAGGAGGTCAGGTTTAGAGGGCTGAGTGCAAATTGGAAGAACTGTGATTTTCACACCTCTGTCAAGTGGTGGGTGGAAAGAGTGCATAATTATGGGGGGGAAAAGGACAGCCCTTATACCTCTCAGCCATCGATAAACCATCTGGAATTTAGAAGCAAATGTGTGTGAAACGCATCTCCAAAAGTGGACAGTTGGAAAGTGCTGAACCTAAAATTCAGTAGAAACATCAAAAAAGGAGGCCTTTCAGAGCTCTGAAAGGTTTGGAACTTTGAACCTGATGGCAAAATGCAGCCTTTTAACCTTTTGAAGCGTAGGCTAGGTTATGAAATATAATAACGGGGCTTGCTGAGTGAAGCCTTTTTTTTTTTTTTTTTTTTTAAGAACAGGGACTGAACAGAATTTTTGTTTTGGCAGTTTGATCTGACTTTCTGTTTGCCCCTGTTAGACATGTCTGTTTGATTCTCAAATCATAATAGCCTACTTATTTGCGTATTTCTAAAAAAAGTACTGTTCTCAGTCTGCGGTTGTTTCTCTGGGTTAATTTCCACAACAATGTGATGCGTTACTCTGACTCACTCAGAACCAATCACTGCGCTAAAAGTCTTGAACAGGTGAACCTAGCTCACCCACTCTGGTGCGACTCTGAATACAATCCTGAATAAAGAGTAGAAAGCTTAATCAATAGCCCACAATATCAGGCTAAAATGACCAATGCTAATGGAGCACCTCTTCAGTTTATCTTTAGAGTTAGACATAATGTTCAATTTTTTCGTTTATTCTGTGGGCTTTTAGATAACTGTTTGCTGTCACGAAAAACAACACGTACATCCCGTAAAACAACGCAATAAAAGTGATAAGATCAGGCCGTCCTTAGGAACGCTTTTGTGATACCACAACGCTGAGCCGAGTAATGCTCTTCACTCTCACTGTTGATTCATGTGTAAATCTATTTCACTGCGATGAATGTTAACCATCTTGTTTCTAACCAGCTAACATAAGCAGGACTCTTAACGTCATCATTCAGAATGTTAAGTTATAGATGTTCCAAACACACCCATGCGTTCCGTCCTCGCCAATGGTAAGAGCAGAATAGACACACAGCTGTGAACGGTTCGATTCGGTTCTGGTCCATCTGTACATCAAGCACTGTTTATTTTACCCAAAATGTATTTAGCAATAGTGTTAAGACATGCTGCTTTTTTTTTATTATCAATGGAAAGTGTGATTCGTTTTAACAATTTGACGCTCGCCTTTTTGCACCAGTGATAACAAAGAGCTCGATGTTGATAAGGCGTAATTGTGTAATGCTACTTCCTGGTTTACGGGGTATTCGGCTTGACGGACAGTCCACAACTCTCAGAGGCTTGTATCTCTGAGTTACTGCTGTATGTTCATACGGTGTTCTTATCGGGTCTATCAAGGTTTCTAATAATCACCAAGATGTCTAGTAAAAAAATGATAATGATAATAATGTTTGCAAGTCATTTCAAGAGGACACAGCTAATCTTGGTAGGAAACAGCATGAATTGCATGAGAGACAGCCGGTGTGTGGAGTAAGAGTGGGCCACAGGTCTCCGATATACTCCTGAGCCCCAGGATTACTGGAGCCCCCCTCCCGACATAATCCACAGCACCTCAGCTCAGCCCCCCCACGTGGGTGTCACTCCCTCACTTGCCGCAAAAAAACAAATCTCAACAGCAAAACCTGCACATCGCCAATGGGCTCTAATTTTAGAAACAAACATTTGGACTCCTGTGGACCCTGCTGTCAGGTTAACACTGCAGGAAATGCGTAGAAGCCAAATAGCTTTTTTCAGTATTCTTCAGCGGTCACATGAGTCGGAGTGACATGTTGCTCATATCGACGGCACACCACAGGCCCAACTGGCAGAGGAGAATCAACACTGCTACAGTCACACTAGTGTAAAACGGATGAAAATTCATTCAACATGATATTTGTTTATGTAAACGGGCATTTGTGTGTCACATTCTGCTGCAAGGATGGCCCACAAGCTTTATTCAAACTTCTGCTAAACGATGCTTCAGGTGGCCTGCCTGTATGCTTGGATTTTTTAACGTTTATTTTGTTGGTCAACATAACGATAGCAGGGCCGCATCTCCGCATAGGCCGACAAGGCCTGGGCCTAGGGCCCAAACGTTGCATGGGGCCTGGAATTATGGGGAAAATATTATTATGTTTTGTATATGTATCCCTGCTTACTCCTCATAAAAAAAAAAATTTAAAAAAAAATTACTAAAGTTTTCCTTCCCAGTGTTACAGGTATGGTATGCAGCTGCTTACAACAATGTCTATCGCTGTATTACTGCACTGATCTCTTGCGCGAACTATGATTGTTCCTACCATGTATTAATGCACATCTTGTAAGTCACTCTGGATAAGAGCATCTGCTAAATGCTTAAAATGTAAAATGTATTAATATTGATATTGAATTTTTTACATAATTCATATTACACTTACACGCCTAATGTTCATCACATAGGATCCTTATTAGTAGTAGTAGTCATAAAAAATTAATAACGCAAATTAAATCATATCTCCAATCTAACGTTAAATCTAAGAAGTCCATCTCCCAGAATTTCATGCCAGGGGGCCCACAACAGAGGCGGGGTCTAGGGCCCATGAACGTCAAGATCCGGTCCTGATCAATAGTAACGTGTAACCGCCTTTCAAATCCAAATAACAGAATACCCCTTAGTGACCAAAGTGAGTTGGGGTTTTTTCAAGGGTATTTTTTGTCCATATGATTTTGTCATTGTTTTATGTCATATGTCAATGTCCCAGAAATAACACACAAAAAATATGATAACACTCGTGTATAAAACTGCACGTAACCGAGTGTGGGAACAATTTTTTTAAGAAATCCACAAGGAGACAGAGATGTGATTATATTCCGTTCACCGATAACTCCGATTTGTGCATTGTACATCTGAGCAAGCAAGCAGGCGTTAACAACAATTGCCCACATTCGCAATCTTATGTATCAGTTAAGTGTACGTTTGGAAGGGAAAAAAATCTATCTGCCCTATTGAACGTTTTTCCCCCTGGAGGGCAAAGAGTGGTAATGAATACCAACGGCCCCGAAGAATTACAGTCAGCTTTATCTCTCTGTATTTGCAAGAGGGGAAAAAAGAAGAAGAAGACGAAGAAGAAGAAAAAAAACTCTCATAGACATTTCAGACTCCCATAAACCTGTAAACAAAATCTGTGAAGCAGATCAATTTTAAACGGGCACAATGCAATTAAAGCCAAATTCAATTTGAGCACACACTGTCCATCTGTCACGGGGGAAACAAAAGCCGAGCCTGGCTCCGTTATTGCCGAATTCCCTGCTCCTGTTAATTTGCTTGCCGAGAGATCTCCCGTTTCCAGGAACCACATGAATCTAGTAGCTACGGTGTTCAGTCAGGGCTAAATCCTCGGTAACCATTAACAGATGGTGGAAAATCAGCACTAGTCAAGTGGCAAATGTATCTGTCCGTGTCAGATGTACGCAGTATATATATATGTTTTGTTAATCGCGAGTATTTGCTTCCACTTGAACTCTGTGGAGCCCATGTGTTAAATACACTTCTTTTTTTTGGTACCATTTACAATAAATAACTGTGGGAACAACAGTCTCAATGTTAATACAGCTCGCGTAGCCTTGGTCATGCAGAGCTAGCATTTAATAATAAATAGCAACCTCTAGTAACACGTTACGCTTAGAGGCGTCAAAATATTTTGTGTCCACTTGCAAAAAAATTATATAAGACAAATTAACACTGCAGGTTGAGTGCAAACGATGGCCTTTGGTGATCTTGGATGTTTGTTTCACGCATTTTCAGCAACTCACACAAATGCACCGGTTACAAGGTGCATATCCTTGCAGCTGTTCCCTGCTACAAGGAACTATTTGTAATTAATGTCTACAAATGTACTATCCTCAACTGCAGTTGAGCTATTAAAGGAGTCACGTGCATTGTATGCGCTTATATTAAATTATGCACTTCGTCATATGTACGAGGATTGATTGTACCACACCAGAAATAAATCTAATCAACAGGGTGACGTGTATGGGTGTACTGTACAACAACAGTGCGCTTGCGGCATGACAATCACTTTGTGTAGTGACAGCTTATTAATATGCCACTGATGTACAGTGCTTTCCTCTACGGTACCCAGCATTTCAGATGCTGAAAAGATTCTAAATGACTAACTGGGGTAATGGAAGCAGTGCAAATGTCCTACTAGTCACCATCAATGAGAAAAAATATAATTGATTGACTTTTTTTCCCCCCCTCCATTTGTACCACTGTCACAGTCGTCCTAATTTTGATAATCTATGTGAAATCCACATCCTTCTGTGTCACAGTCACCATGTAACCGCAATATAATGCTTCACGAAACATTTTGCTGAATATTAGAACGTCTGCTCTTGTTCGGGGAGAATATTTACAAAACCTCCGATCATAATGAACTTTTTTACCGATGGACAAAGGCGGACGGGGGGGGGGCGCGACATATTTGTTTTTACATTTCTCACCCATTCCTCAAAAGGGGAAATGGTTCAGGCCAATAGCCATGAGCTAATTTACACGTCAAATATGTTTCATTTGCATAAGAAGGGACGGAACAGGGACTAAGCACAAGAGAAAACCATGGAGACCAATGTTTTAGTTATTGGCCCCCAATGTAAATGACATGTGTAGCACTACTACATGGTGTCATCATAAGAGCTCTACGGAAGACAGAGAAACTTAAGTCCACCATATGATCTTTTTCATCTAAGTGAAAATCACACTTAAGACACAAAATGGTGTCCACTGTATCTTCCACTTCAGTGATAATACCGTCCGTTGTTTTCCACCTGAGATGCATCTTGGAACTCGAAATGATAAAAACCTACAAGACTAATCATTAACCGACAGCATAAGTGCTGTGTTATTTTATGAATTTAATTAAACGGTTTCTTCTTTTCTTTCTTTTTTGCATTCTTGGTCATACAGAGCCATAAATGAGCCATCTATAATCCTGTTTGTCCACTTTTGGATCATAGATAAAAATCAATACTGTCTAGAGGAGGGGGGAGGGGCGGGGGGGTTCCAAGGGACTGAATTTCAACGCTTTAAGCAAGAAATCCTATCATCTTCAAAGGTAGAAGGGTATGTCAATTCAAAAATCAGAAATGTATCTTGCATCTTTATGCTCCGTAAAAAAACCACAATGCATCTCAAATGATTAAAGAACATCAAAGGCTCGTCATTCATCGCTCAGAGCAATAAGGGTACATTTTTAATTGCGAAATGTAAAAAAACTCACAATTAAAAGGCTTTGCGGTACTTAAAGCCAGCCCAAACAGAGGCGTAAAGAGCAGCATACCAATGAGGAGCCAAACGACACGCGAGCAACTTAAGGAGAGAGAAAACAACAACTGTATTAACAGCGCGCACGCCGCTAAAAACGTTCAAGTATATCTACTGAGAAGAAAATCCTGCCGTTAGACGCGGAATTTGTAAGCAGGCCGTTGCGTTTAAGATCTCTAGAACTGACGTCTTCTGATCGCATCCTTTATTGTATTCGAAATCACTGTGCCCACCCCTCTCTCCGTGAGCCACAGACCTGTTCAGCACATGGCAACAGCACATTTCTATTAGCGAGTTCTGTGATGTGTGATGGTATCACTTTAAAGCCATCAATATTTTACTGCGATCAACTGCCAAGTTATATGGTATCAGTAAATGGAGAGGGGGGGGACTGTTGTTACAGTATCTCGCAAACTGACTGCAATACAGGAAGGTGCCAGTTAGTCAAAATTGGCTGTGCCTGTCTCGATAACAAGCTGACAGTGACGCTGCGCAGCTAATAAATTCAGATGAACTTGGCACTGCAAGCCCGCTAGTCTGTTGCGACAGTTCAAATGTAATGATAAAAACCCCTTTTTGAAAATATAGCTTTTTGGGGGGATTTCCTGCCGTGCATTACACAACGTTTTTTTTCTCCCCACCGTATTCAGAAAGACAATCTGTATTCAACTTTGTTGTAGGGCCGCTTTCACTGAATCCGGCCAGAAGAGGATGGGCTCCCCCCCTTTTAGTCTGGTTCCTCCCAAGGTTTCTCCCTATCAAGGGAGTTTTTCCTTGCCACTGTTGCCTTTAGGCTTGCTTTTGTGGGGGTCTAGGCCTGGGTTTCCCCTCTGTTAAGCGTTTCGTGACAATTAAATTGTGAAAAGCGCTATACAAATAAAATTGATTTGATTTGATTTGAAGAAGCCATCAGAAACGGCAACTCAGATCATTATTTACAAAATGTACACTACTTGAAACTCCCAAACATCATCAATTGCCAATACTGTGCATCGTTTAAAAATCCACTCAATCATAATCTTATCACCCTGCAAGTTGTGTTCACCAAAAAAAAGTCCAGCTTTTCAACAATAGCGCAAGGTCCCCGCATTCCAGATAAACACAGAGGTACCATTAATTAAAAAAAGGCCTGATGGACATGCCGTGCACCCTAACAGACACATCAGGAATTAAATCTGTACCTTGCCACGGAAAAGAGCGTAGGCGCCCCCCCGAGGGTATTAATGAAAAACACTTTCGTGGATAGCTCATCAAACGCCTCGGCCGAGGAGGGGTAGGCCGGAAGAGAAGGTGAGCAGCGGGACGTCGCGTGAGGGAAAGGGAATGTGCGACCTCTCATTTAATACTTTAATAAAATCTCACCCAGGTGTCCTTGATTCCTCCCCAGTTTCCTGGGCCCTCTTAAAAAGCGGGTCGAGCGGGAGGGGCCTCGGATAGCGTAGCAGCCTAACGCACTCAGTTTGACTGATGCTTTGCGAGTGTGAGCTGCCTATCGCGGTCGCGGTTCGAAACCTGACTGCGCCAAATCGGCCCTGGGCGGGAGCCCCGATCAGGGGCGGTGTTTGGCTATCTGCCCCAGGGGGAGTGGGGTGGGTGGTCGGCACAAACTCGCTGAGCAAACCCTTTTTTTCCCAGATCTCGCAAATGCGCATTTGCCACTAAAGTGGTACATTTCAAAGACAAGCTGGTAACCCTAATTCCAACCATAACCATAACCGTAACCCTAACCCTAAGTGTAAGACAGCTGGAATGAGGGTTGGACGCTTTCCGTTGTTACTATGGGGACTCAGTCAAACCTTGCGGGAGTTGGACAAAATAGGGAAAAATAGGGTTACTATCGAGCCATGACCTTCACTGGCCCAGAGGCCTTGCACCGGCCCAAACACCGCTTGCACAACCCACAGTTAAACTTGCACCAAACCGAAATGAAGAAATGCCATAGCAGCGCGTTGACCTTCAATCCAAGCGCGCGGTTATCCATTTCTTAACTGTCGTGGGAAAATGTGAAATGAGAGGGCATGGAATTAAGAGTTTATGCAACCCTTGTTTGTTTTTTTGGGGGGGGGTTTTGGTGTGTTTTTAAATTGCAGTGCCTCTGGCTTTCACCTCTTCTAAGTTCTCTCAAACTGATTGGCTCCTCTATTTATAGATTATATATATATATTTTATATATTATTTTTTTTTACAAATTTTGTTTCAGATTTTTTTCAGTTTTTTTTCTCAATTTGGTAGCCAATTACACCCTCTATTTCTTTCAATTTATCCTCCCCCACAAGGGCACCGCTCATCCTCGGAGGCAAGCCAGTTTTTCCCGTACAGGGACACCTTGACGCTTCTCAGCGAGCCCGTGCCGGCTCACCCTCCCCCCTCCCTCTGAGGTGGTCAGTCAATCGCCGACAGGGTTCCCAGCCAGAGCCAGGCTGGCGCAGCCAGGTTTCAAACCACGGCTGCAGTTGGGAACTTGTATTTGAGGCAAATGCTTTGACCGTTACACCACCCGAGGCCCTACAGATTATATTTTAACATTAGCTACACTGACTCGGTGTGCTTAAATCAATCAGATTGATTTTGAGAATTGAAATGTACAGATAATATGCCTTAACAAAATGCCTTAATTAAATTTGGTACATCCAGTTATGAATATAGGTTCATCACCCTGCTGACATCTCTGTATGCAGACACCTTCATAATCTTGTACTGTAAATAATTTATCATTGCTATAATGACATTCGATTTTTAGCCCATAGTGTCATTTTGTACTGTATTCAGCCACAGTATGGTTAAATTAGAAACAGGACTTATCTGTATTATAATCTAACTTAGACAACCACGTAACAAAAATGAAGTTAATCTTTGAAAAATAAATAAATAAATCATACGCGTTTATTGGTCAATTGTTGAATTCCTTTTAACCGTCACTCACTGCTGTGCAGATAGCCAAACAGAGACTGCCTGAGACTTCATTGTGTAAGTGATACGGGTGTAATCCTTTCATCACTTCCTGTACAAAGAGCACCCTGTGGCCAGTGTTGCAAGAGTTACACATACATCAGGTTAAAAAGAAACTATCCTCAAAGGCACATTATCATTCATTTTTTTAGATACAATTCTTCAATTAGTTTTAGTGATTCTTGTTTTGATAAGGTCAGAAAATTGACTATTTGGTCTGGTGAATGGAAGGAAAGTTAAACAAACCGTTTCAGCATCTGCCTGCGCTTTCCATAACAGGCTATCAACTGTTCTCCTGATATATATAAACTGCCGCAATGACTAAATCTTGTAGCTTCAGTTTGCTTAAGTGGATATTAAGACCAAACACCTCCACCCGCCTCTATGTATGTCTTATCACCACAGTACGATAACTTCTGTAAACTACAGTACCAGTCAAAAGTTTGAGTACACCTGCTGGGTTTATCTCATAATTGACAATGTTTTACACCGTATAAGTTTTTGTAAATACTAGTTTGAGTTGTCCTTCATGTTCCTCCTTCACCAGACAGCTCTTGCACAACTTCAAGGTGTGCTTCGGGCCGTTATCTTGCTGAAGAATGAAGGAGTGCCCCATTAGCCGTAATCCAGATGGAAGGTGTACTCAAACCTTTGACTGGTACTGTATATTTACTTACAATTAAAAACATTACCCAGCAGGAGTACTCGATGATTCACACGCTCATACCATTCCACTTTGCACTTCGTTTACCCATCAGGTTCTTTTATGTACTAATTTGGTACTTCCGAAGACAAAGGCCCGATTCTGAGAGAACTCTTTGGTTTTTCTGGGTTTTAAAAAATTTGTTTCAGATTTCCCCCAATTTGGTGGCCAATTATACCTTCCATTTCTTTTGACTCGCTCTCCCACGAGCCCACCGCCCGTCACTACGGGTCAAGCTAATACCCCGAGGCCGGCAATGATCCACCTCCTCCGAGACGGAACTCACCCACCTACTTTACAGGGACGCCCTTCATGCTTTTCGGCAAGCTTGTGCCGGCTCACCCCCCGGGATGGACAGCCAATCGCCGCTCCCGGCTAGGCGCAGCCAGGTTTCTAACCCCGGCTGCAGTAGGCAACTTGCATTCCAGGCGAATGCTTTGACCGTTGCGCCACCCGAGGCCCCCTTCTTTCTTTCTTTTTTAAACCTCATTCAAGTCGTAATTATCTTGTGCTCAAACACCCATGGTTTAACTTTATTTCTTTTAAACACAACACCGTCTCAATAAAAAAAAGTCAATTTACCAGGATCAAGAGTGAGAACACCGGCACTCAATGAAAGCTCCATTCGGGTCGTATCTGAGTCCACCTGAAAGCATAATACAAAGCTACAGCAGGTCTCCCTCTCTACCTTGTTCAAACTTTTCAAACATGTACCTGTTCTCCCTGTTGGGAGACGCAGGTGGTGTGCGGAGATGTTTATGGAGTGCCATCTCAAAATGACAGCTGGCAGGAGGAGGATTCAGGCAGCTGTGGTCCCGCACAAGTGGTGGAAAAAAAGAAAAGAGAAACGGAGAAGGCAAACAGCTCTAATACCCTCAGGGTTGTCAACTCCAATCCCTCCAACCCGCCGTGCTTTTAACCAGGCAAACAGAGGGGGAACCGTCGCAGTCCAAAGACATTACAATCTTGGGCCAAACATCTCCTGGTGTTTTTTCCACAACTGGATGAATGATACAGGGGTGGGATATTGGACAGGCAAGCATTTGTTGTGGCACGTGTTCTAGGAGCGTAATAAGGGTTCGCCGTCACTTGCCATCATCACTAACTGTAGTAGCGGTGTTAAGTGGTGGAAGCGTCAGTTGTAATAGCTACAACAATTATCGTAAAAAAATCGCATTTTGCTATTATTGCATTTTAAATAAAGGATGTTGTTGTTGTTGTTGTGAAGTAATTGCTAGAACCACACTTTTTTTTTTTTTTTTTTCAGTGGAGGGGGGTTCCTGAGGGGGAGGAAACAACTATCCATTTCTTCTTGAATGATCAAGCTTAGTTTGGCCGGGCAAGGTTACTGGAGATACTCATTTCGAAAACTTCCTGAGGGGGTGGAATTGCGAGAAAAGGACTCCACGCAGATAAATCACTGGCACAGATCAAAAGACAAAAAAAAAAATCAGAGAGGCAAAAGACAAAAGATGCTGACTAGCCCGAGGGGGACGACAATGGGAGAATGTGAGACAGTGAAGATATCATAAGATCCCAGCACAAAAACACGAACTGTCCTGGTTTCCATCCCCCAGGTCGGTCGGGCCGGGGGAGAGTGAGCAGGTGATCCTTGACGGGGTAACTGTTTGGGGGCGGCAGTGGCTCAGTGGTTAGCGACAGTGGGTGGCAAGCGGAGGGTTGCTGGTTTGAATCCCAGGAAGGCCAAGCGAAGAAACAATGAACTAGAAACCAGAGGGAGGCTAGTTCACTTCCTGGGGCACTGCCGAAGTGCCCTTGGGCAAGGCACTGAACCCCTAAACTGCTCCAGGGGTGCTGCACTATGGCTGACCCTGCGCTCGGACCTCTCTGATGGTGTGTGTGTGCATCTAGGAGAGGTATGCAAAAAGATCAATTCCTCTTACCCTGTGTAAAAAAACTGTGTGTAACATGGCCTAATAAAGATTATTATTATAACCGGGTGATTGAGCTCCCCCCGTTTCCCAGCGTTCCCCCTTCGACGGGGGCAAGCCAACGCACGTCACGCATTGCTGCCCAGCGTGTTCTGTTAAGTGCTTCGACGCAAGCAATAAATAAATATGTGAAATTCATAACGCTCTATCATCTGTTCAGGGGGACTCTGGAGAACAGAAGCACTGTAGAACAAAGCACTCTTTTGGGATGCCGGGTTCAAAGGAAGGGAGCAACGCTTGGAATTGCCCCTGTGAATATTAGCATTTGGCATAATCGTGCTTCGCTTTGCGTCATAACTGTAAACTAAGTAACGCACCGCTTACGAACGGCATTCTCGACCCATTAATGGCTTCCCGCAAAAGAAAACACTTGCGTGACCCCCTGGTTCGGAGTGTAACGCCCAGCACGTTTAATCGTCTGCGAAGTTAAACGGCGGCGCTTACGTCGGCAGATAGTGAACTGTTCTAGTTTGTTGATTACATTTTCCCTGCCAAAGACACTTTCGAAAAGTTTACTGAGGTAAAAACACAATTTAGGGGAAGAAGACAGTTTACTAATTTGCAGAAAAGAGCTTGCAAGCATTGAATGAAAAATAAGGGGTATTCATAGTATAAAATGTAATTAATTTAGCCATTACTGCAAATTTAGGTTTTTTTTTGGGTATCCTTGATGGACCACATCATAATGGCCCATAATTTCAAGAGATTTCCCCCACATCAAGAGATGGATCTAGTTCACATGTATTTAAACCACCCCTGATATGTTCATCAATATCTTGAGAAATTTTGAATCTTTTTATAACGTGTCCATAATTATACACAGACTTCACAGTTAATGAACTACAATTTGTGCAACCATTGGCTCAAAGAACTACCACTTTCCCAGAGGCGACACCAACAGATTTCCTATAAACTTCTGTCACGCATCACGGCGGTTCAACTCTGAACACAACACTCGCACGCCCTAAACGTTCGGAGACCAACGACACTAATCTGCAGTGGGTATTATTAACACGTCAGAGGTTTATATTTAGAATTAGTCGTCTAATCTACTGAACTTCAAATGATTTAAAGAGTCTCGATAAATAGATGGCTGGGTGACAAGTGTGACTGAGATGAAGAAAAAAATGTGATGCAACCCACAGCAACTGAGAACTTACTCAAATTGAATTACAATAACAATGGCCATTATATTGGTCGATTTCCCTAATGGATTTGTATTGAGGGTCAGGGCCACTTACAGGGGATGTTTCCATGTACTAATTTCAAGCTGTATTTGCATAGAAATAAAACCGTTTCTGAAGAGTTGGGAGAGATGATTAAAAGAGCACGAGAGCAGGGGCCTCGGATAGCGTAGCGGTCTATCGGTGCTTTGCGAGTGCGAGCTGCCTATTGCGGTCGCGGTTCAAAACCCGACTGTGCCAGACTGGCCTTGGCTGGGAGCCCCAATTGGGGGCGGGGGTCATGAGCCGGCACGAACTTGCCGAGAAGCGCAAAGGGTGACTCCAGAACGTGGGTGGGCGAGTTCCATCTTGGAGGAGGCGGATCATCGCTGGCCTCGGGGAATTAGCTTGCCTCGTAGTGACGGGTGGCGTGTTTGTGGGGAAGGGCGAATCGAAATAAATAGAGGGTATAATTGGCTACTAAATTGTGAGAAAAACACAAACTTTTTTTGAAAGCACGAGGCCACCGGTCAAAACAAGGATAAATGGAACACAAATCTGGAGGCTGGAGAAAGGAAGGGGGGAAAATAAACAATTATTTTTCCAACCACAAAAAACAGGAAATCACAAATAGCTTCCCCCACCAATTTCTTTGCATTTACCTTTAGAGACTGTAATGGAGTACAAACACCGCCTGGAGCTGGCCGACACCTGCAATGTATTTTCTCTTTCTCTCTCTCTCTCCCCCGACATTAAAGTCCTTCACAGAAATTAGAATTTAATAAATCACCCACGAGTCTGACAGAGTTTATCTCCGGGGGTTGCTTTGACCCAGGAGTAAGTTGCAGACAGACAAAGCGGGGGCCCGATAAGGATGTGAAATTAAATACAGTTAGCGAAGTAGAAACAAAAGAACCAGAATGTGTCACACACTGAGCCTTTTTTTTTTCCGGGCCAAAAAAAAAAATGCTACCACACTTTGAAGTGCTATGAAGACAGGGCTGACTCATGCCGTTCCGTTGCTTTTACTCTCATTTAAGTCTTTAATGCAGCCCCCGGCCCCCCCCTAGCAGATATGTTAAAGAGCGGGCGACTGAACATGACATCTTTTTTTTCCCCCATTGAAAAAGAACCACTCACATTTATCATCGTGATCGCGAGTAGACACGTCTCGATCAAAGATCTTCAGCGATCACGTGCAATTTCCTTTTTGTGCATACAACGTATTCCTGACATGACTGATTGCTTAAGTTAAGCAAAAGGAGCTACGCTTGTGTGCTCCTACTCATCCCCCTGACAAATATACGCAGCCTTTTAGCGCAAAGCACACATTAAAGCCACTGCTTCAACAGAACAGAAACCCATACTGTACCATGACAACCGACTCCTTACATGGTATTCTAGTTTCCTTTTTATAGGAAACTATACATATAATATAACAAGCTATAACAACAAATACATATAATGGTCTGTACTGTGTTGAATTGCAAATCTTATGTTCTCCATTTACAGAATGTTTATCTTAAAATAAGACTAAGATTATTTGTCTTACTATAAGGAAAACAAAAATACGTGACTGGCAAGAGAATTCATGTCGTATTTTAAGAAGAAATATATTTGTAAGAAAACAATTTTGATGGAAGGGGGAAAAACAACCCATGCAAACATGCGTCTATTTTAAGACGAACAATCACACAATGAAAAATATTTGCTTATGAGATTTGTGTGGTTATTTGGGTTTTTTTTTTTGGAAGAGCGCAACTGATTGTTTAGTGGAGGGGAGGGTTTTGATTCGTTTTTCCCTCCTTTGCTATTATTAATTATGGGGGGCAGAAGCCACTTGGTTTGTGGTAACGGTGGGAACGCCATGACCCGGGGGGGGGCGCTCGTAAGCCTGTGAGCCCTCTGTCCACACTGCTGACCGGACTCCCCCCCCTGCATGTTCGCTATCTGTTTCTTCAACTGATGTCTTCCTGCTGTGACAACACGGCGGGAGAGCTGTCAGCACGCAGGCGGCGTTTCTGGGGGCTCTGCGCTCTCTCTCTCTCTGCGGCCATGCTGTTGAAAGGGGCCGGCTGACCCTGGCCTTACGGCTCTCTGCCATTCCTATTGGCTTGACCCTGACCCCCCGCACGGCATACCTTTATTTTTCTGCATCGCGTCTTGGCTAAGGCTGAAAACCATCACACACACACGCACACACACAGACACACACGCACACGCACACACACACGCACACACACAGACAGACACACACACACACACACACACACACACACACACACAGGCACACACAGGCACACACAGGCACACACAGGCACACACAGACACACACAGACACACACAGACACACACCCACCCACTCAAGCATGGACAAATACCTGTATGATAAACACAATCATACAGTACATACAGAACAAGGTCCTTCTTTAGAGTGTACTGTCACTCTAAAATACCATTAGATTATCTGGCATGCGACTGTAAGAATAGCAAGTGACACAGCCACGAAATAACTTTCTTTATCATGTGGGCCGATTATATAAAGACTTAATATACACTGAGCTTGATTCCCGTGGTCAGATATAGAGCAGTCGAGCAATACCAGACATTGTGACGATGATGCAAAATGGAAAACATGAAGATGAAACACCAGGCCTCCACCGTTTCCTACAATTAATCCTCCCTCCCGACGGAAAAGGGAGAGCACAAACACATTTTATCCGTGTAACCAGATCTCTCTCGCTACCTTGTATTGACTAACGTCTGCCATTTCAAAGGGCAACAGTAAAAAAAATGTTAAAAAAAGACAGGCAAAAAAACTACAAAGCCTTGTTTTTGGGGTTGTTTTTTTTTTTACAACCTTTAGTCTCAGTTCCAGCCAGGCAACATTAAATCACACACACACAAAAATATTTCTCTCTCTTTTGTTTTTTATTTTTTTTAATAGAAAGAGAGAATAACTATTTAAGTTAGTACATTTCAGAAAACATTGCTGGGCACCAACTAAGCCATTGTGTTTACTTAAGGTGTAGCAAAAGGTGACTACTGCCATCAATGGAGGGAAGAAACCCCCAAATGGCATGTTTTTGTTTGGTCTGTCCAGGGGGTCAGCCATTAATGTATAGAGGCATGGCTAGTGGGTGCAACCAAATGTAGTGTCCTCCGGTGAAGAAGAGATTACATTACATTGCATTACAGGCATTTAGCAGACGCCGTTATCTAGAGCGACTTACATGGTTTGCATTTCTTTTACATACAACCCATTCATATCTACTGAAGCAAATTTAGGTTAAGTACCTTACTCAAGGGTACAACGGCAGTGTTCCCCGACCTGGGAATCAAACCTACAATGTTTCGGTTACAAGCCCAGTTCTCTAACCATTATACTACACTGCCGCCCTGCACAGCTGAAAAATGAGGCACCCGTTTTACTCATGCAACATGCAAACAACAAATATTTCATAAAAGTATAAGGAATATAAACAGGGATATATGCTGTACACAAGGCCCACGCTAGTTTACATACTAGGAACATATAAAACCACCGAATCAACAAACAGATCACAATTGAGTTTGGAGGCAAGAGTGGCAGTCCCCCTGTCGATCTTGGTGCTTGCCTGGCACTGATGCGTGCGTCTGTGGCATGTTCTAATATAGACGGTACCGAAAATAGATCTAATGTTCTCAGGCATATGGCGGAGGTTTTAAAGTCAGGCTTGTTTCAAGTACTATATAGCACATGCACCCTTTGGAATGAAACACAATGTGATCCTAGCCCATATCATATATATATATATATATATATACAAAACAGGAGCTGGTTACCATCTCAACAGTGTGGTGTGGCGAGGTCCGATGTGTGAGAGATAAGCAGTGGGCAAAATATAGGAACCATTTGCCTAACTGGGGGGTGCAGCCACTGAGTTTTCCTGCCCAGTTTATGCTTGATAAAACCATATGTTGGCTTCAGCAGGCGCGTGACTAGACATTGCAAACATCCGGGGCCAAGCCCACGACCTAGTCTAGATAATAATCGATAATTTTACTTACTGTGTAGTAAACGTACTGTGGCAGGATCTCCCCACATACTGCCCTTTTGTTGTCTGCAAGTTCAGGAGGGTGGTGGGATCATTTTTAGTTTCACCATGAATACATGTTACGGCTACGGTGTCAGGTTGGTTCTCAGACCAGACGAATTCATGGCAGATCAGGGGTCAAGAAGCCCTGTGGTCTCTTTCCCATCAGCCCTTACCGGGGTGACTGAGGAGGGGCTGCTCTCGTGCGCCCAGCATGACATCAGCAGGTTACAGGGTTTCCCGGTTACGGTTTCACTGGTCGTAACTGACTGCATCGACACATCCCGACGAGGGCAACTCCATGACAGGTAGCCCATCTCACCGCAGTCGAAACACTTCCTTTGTTCTCCGTCTAAAAAGGGGCGTTGTCTGGATGGGCTGTGTTGGGGATTGTAGTCATCTTTGACATTACTCCAGGGCATTCAGTCACTTTTCTTTTTCTCTTTAGGTTGGATGTTGGTTTGGGTTTTTGGGGTCAACTACTGCACAGAACCTCCAGTGCTGCTTGATGTCCTTCCACTAACTCCACGAGTTGATCGGCACTGTGGGGATTCGCTTGGCTGGCTAACTTCTTGGCATCATAAGGGAGAGAGCAATTTGTCTATGACTATTCGTTCAAGTGGGCTCAATGATGCATTTGTGAACTGGGGGACAAAGCGGAATCATAACTCCAGTTATGACATTTCTAGGCTTGGCTGATCAGGGTGTGACCATAACGATGAAGGATTTCTTTCTTCAGAACGTCATAATTCTTTGCTTGTTCTGTGGTCAAATCTTGGTACGTCTTTTAGGCTGTTCCTGACAAGAAGGGAGCGATCAGGCTGGCCCATTGCTCCTGTGGCCACTTTTCTCAGCTGGCAGTTCTACAGGTACGCCTTGATGTCCTCATCGTCCGTCAATTTCAGGATGAACGAGCTGGGGGTCACTCAGGGACGGTGCACGGCTTCGGCTCCAGCTGTGGTCAGGCGACCAATTTCCGCTCGTAAGAGGGCAGTCTGTTGTCCCTGTTCCTCCAACAACTCTCGGTTCATCGCCTGCTGGGCGATATTGGCTTTGACGAGTTTCATCAACGCTTCCATTCTCCTTTGTATCGATTTAGTTATTTTTCAATGGCTTTCTTAGGCACTGATGCCTGCCCACATTCTCCACCAACTGGCAGGATCAGGGGTGTGGGGTTTCCACGCAGCCAAAGAACGATAACAAAATCACCATACAAAAGAAAAATAGGAAACAAGAGGGATTTCTTCGGGAAACCTACACAAAACGGGGAATATGGGGAAGCAAACAAGCACAGTCCGTTATTCTCTCTCGTAGTCGTTATCCGTAAACAAGGTTTTCCAAAACAATCCAAGTCGAGCCAGTACTCAATCCAAATCCAAATCTCACTATCACTCTCAATTGCCAGTGCTTTTCCCATACGGAACTTTGCGATCATCCTGTGGAAAAGGTGCGTCTTTTATTTCCTGCATGATCACTTAGCCAACGCATCTCAGGTGTGGTGGGTCAGCCCCGGACTTCCCATGAAGGTGCGGGGGTGGAGCCAGCAGGCTACTATGTACCGCCCTTCTACTATCACCCCTCGGTATGCCTCCAGGCGTCTGTCACATATCCCTTCCCTCAGCTCCGACCGGGAAGTAGGGGCAGTCTGACACCACAGGGCATCTCTTCTGGAGAGGGCATCTGCATTGACGTGGGTAGCACCGGACCTGTGGAGCACAGAAAAAGCAAACGGTTGCAAAGACAAAAACCATCTGGTGACCCGGGCGTTAGTCTCCTTATGTCGTGCCATCCACACGAGCGGTGACAAGAGTGAATTGTCGTCCTAACAGGTAATACTTCAGGGTTTCGAGTGTCTATTTAATGGCCAGACACTCTTTCCCCACGGTGGAATATCTCTGTTCTCGTGGCAATAATTTCCTGCTAATGTAGATTACTGGGTGTTCCTCACCTCCCTGTAGTTGCGACGGTACAGCCCCCAAACCCGTTTCCGATGCGTTGGTCTGTACCAGCAATGTTTTTTGGAAATCTGGTGTCATTAGGACTGGTTCTGAACAGAGTGTGCTCTTGGGACCCTGGAACGTTTCTTCTGCATCATCACTCCACTTCACCTGTTGGGGTAATCTGTTTCTGGTCAGGTCAGTTGGGGCGCTGGCTATGGTCACGAAATTCTGAATGAATCTCCGGTAGTAGCTGACGAGCCCAATAAAGGTGCGAACCTGCTTCTTGGTGATGGGTTTGGGCCAGTTCCAGATCACTTCCACTTTTTTCATCTGGGACTTGACCCCTCCTCTCCTGATGGTGTACCATAGGTACTCTGCTTCCTGTAACCACAGCCGACACTTGTTTGGGTTAGCTGTGAGGCCCGCCCCCCGCAGAGCATGTAACACTTCTTGTACTCGCCTGATATGTGTGTCCCAGTCGTCCCCTTGTATTATAATATCATTAAGAAGTTGCAGAACCCGGTCCATCAACCGTTAGAAAGTGGGTGGGGTTCCGTGAAGTCCGAAGGGGAGTTTCCTGTACTGGAACAGGCTATTGGAGGTGGCGAATGCAGTCTTCTCTCGTGATTCCGGAGTCAGGGGTACCTGCTAATATCCTTTTGTTAAGTCCAGGGTACTAATAAACTGGGCCGCTCCGAGCCTCTTAATTAGCTCTTCCACCCTGGGCATGGGACATGCATCAAATTTTGAAATCTCATTTAAGTTACGGAAATCATTGCAGAAACGTATGGTTCCGTCGAGTTTGGGAACCAACACTATGAGGCTACACCATTCGCTTTGCGATTCCTCAATAATTCCTGCTGCCAACATTGTTTGCACCTCTTTCCTTACGGCTTCTCTCCTGGCCTCAGGGATGCAATATGGATGTAGCGTTACCTTCTTCCCAGGTTCTGTAGCAATATGGTGCTGGATTAAATCTGTATGTCCTGGCTCATTCAAAAATATGTCTCGGTAGTGGCTGACCGTCTCCCTCATTTCCTGCTTTTGAGCCGGGCTCAGCTGTTCCCCCAGCGGCACATCATCTGAAGTTGTAACTGTAAAACAGCGTTCTGAATACACAGTACACAGCACTTCTCTTGTATGTCATTTTTTAAGCAGGTTGACATGATACAGTTGAGTAATTCACTTCGCTTACTTTTTCAATGATCTTGTATGGACCTTTCCACCTCGCTAGAAACTTACATTCAACGTGGGTACCAGCACCAGCAATTTATCTCCAGGCTGAAATTCCCGCAGCTGTGCCCCTCAGTTGTATACACGTGCCTGCACAACCTGTGCTTGTGTTTGCAAACAATTGGCCACAAAGTTGACATCCTGTCTCTCATTTCTCTGACATATTCCACCAGTGTGCGATGTGGTGAGGGTTGTTGCTCCCAGGCTTCCAGGAGCCCTCGGGGTCGCCTACCGTATAGGAGCTTGAAGGGTGACAACCCCATTCGAAGCCTGTGGCACTTCTCGAATTGAAAACATCAGAAACGGTAGAAGTTGATCCCAGTTTCTGCCATCCACCTCCATCACCTTCCTCAGCATGCTCTTGAGGGTCCTGTTGAACCTTTCCACCAGTTGGAGCTGGGCTGTTCCAAACTGGCCAGTCAAAGATGCGGACTCTGGCGCCACCTCGGCCTTATTTCACCATCTTTTTGGCTTACGTCGCCACTGCCGGACTCTGGCAGGGGCTCGGTGGAGGAATTGGGGTCCACCTCCTGAAACCCGCACAACTTCCCCGTTAGACATTTCAGAAACATTTCTCTTTGTGATTTTAATTTTACGGTGCTCTTTTTTCCTTTCCCCCCCTCATATCTGACTACAGCCTGGCGAATATCGGACAGTCTCTTCCTTTCATTGTCTGCAGGTTCATAAGGGTGGTGGGATCATCTTTAGTTTCACCATGAATACAGATTACGGATGCGGTGTCCGGTTGGTTCTCAGACCGGGGGAATTCAGGGCAGATCAGGGTCACCATACTTCTGGAGTCAAGAAGCGGTGTGATGACTTCTTGGCATCAAAAGGGAGAGAGTGCAAAAATGTGTCTATGACTATTCGTTCAAGTGGGCTCAATGATGCCGAGTCAGTGGTCATCCAATTTTTTGTTATGGGGATCAGATCATGCATTTGTGATTTGAGGGACAATGTGGAATCATAACTCCAGTCATGACATTTCTGGGCTTGGCTGATCAGGGTGTGACCATAACGATGCAGGATTTCTTTCTTCAGAACGTCATAATTCTTCACTTGTTCCGTGGTCAAATCCTGGTACGTCTTTTGGGCTGTTCCTGACAGGAAGAGAGCGATCAGGCTGGCCCATTGCTCCTGTGGCCACTCTTCTCAACTGGCAGTTCGCTCAAACGTGTCCAGGTACGCCTCAATGTCGTCATTGTCCGTCAATGTCAGGATGTACGTTGAATGCAACAATGCAACTAATGTATCATTATAGTTCTTATATTTATGACATTAAGAACTTGCAACAAAGTTGAAATTATGCAAAAAGTAACAGCCATTGAGTTTAAAAGTAGAGTCAATCCTAGTCATTTTCAATCGTGCAGCAAGTTATCGTCATCCCGTTTTCTATTCCCATTGATTGCTACAAGCCTACATTTCATTTCCATCAAATCTACCGGCAGTTTCGTTTGCTCGTGAGTCTGTGTTAGAAAGATACATTTTTACCAAACCAACTAACTTTGACACTCAGTAATGTTCAACGTCAAAAAAATTGCCAAAAATGGTACTAGGCTAATGAAAAAAAAGGTCTGGGGTTATAGCCCAATAGCTAGGCCCTAGCCACGCCCCTGGGCTTCAACATACCCTTCAACAAGAATGGCTGAAGGTTATCATCACTAATATAGTTATGATTTTACATATATATATCTATATATATTTATAGGTAACACACAATTACACGTTTCCCAAGCTAGCTAATTAGAGTAACTAGCTAGCCAAGTAGCTAATACGTTCCCATAGCGTCATATGTATATTTACATTAGCTTAGCTAAAATGTGTTAATTCGTTAAAACAAAGTTTTGGGGTTGATAAAATATATTGCTGTACAATCTAGTCATCCAGCTATGGAGTCAATTATATGGTTAGATATGACTAATATTATATACAGAGTTGAGTACAGCTTGCCAGTATGATATTTAGGCTAAATATTGTAGCTACTAATACCCTGTAGCCTCTAAGGCCTAGATGGTCACTTGCTATGCCAGCTGTTGGTAATGTAGGCCTGGTACGTCTGGTACATGGGCTATAAAACAATATGATGCTTTTTTAAATCGGAAATTGATAGAGAATGTATTTTAGAAGATAATTATTGCTGGCCATTAACATTATATTATCATATTAGGAATACAATTACTCTTTTTAGTTAGGTAGCTAGATATTCGTTTCGTACACAACAAAGAAATTTTTTTCATAATGCCTTAAATTGTCTTGAATAACATTACGTCTACATCATTACTGGTTGTGTGGTTGGAGTCAGCGTGAAATGTTCTCTTTGTCTTGTAATTGGCTAAAAGAAACATATGTTTCAATTGGCTGATTAGGATAATGTCATGGAAATATCTAGGACAATCATACCAATTATACCTAGTACTGTTATAGGTGAGTGTGGATCTGTGACAATGTTGTGGGCAGGAAAATGAAGGAACAGAAGATGATAATGATTTGGAGAAAAAGAGAAGTGCAAAATCAACACGTTTATTGTGCCGACATAATGGGTGTTTTACATGGGGCATCATCCTGAAATACAACAGAGATATTCTGAAAAAAAAATCCAGCCTCGGTTCTGTCCTGGCCTCTTAAGTTATCATTCAACGGAGGAAGCGGCCCACCTCCACTCCATGAGACAGGCGGGTGAAACGCAAGAGGGATGTTAGCGCTATAAATATGCGTCAAGCGTAGCGTTTGATCTCCTTCCCGTCTGCGAGATACTTGTTTCCCCTTGAATTACTTATTCTTTTTTAATAGCAACCTCGGGAGAACCCGCTCTGCAACAGCTACACTTAACACCTTGTACTCGGACGACAAAAAAAAAAAAAAAAATGGTTTTGATACGCCGGTGTCATTTAATCATCCCATTTTCTACCGAGCTGCACAGAACAATTTTGCAGGATATTAACTTCCAGCTAAACCTTGCTTGAATCATTTGTGGTTTCACTCAGCCAGCGGTCCCAGGAGTCTGTGTGACTTCCTTCCAGGCCGTAATGAGCTTCACTAAGCAGAATAAAAAGTAATAAAAAGGTAATATCAAATATCAAAAATGTATGAATCATGAAATATTAGATGCCATTAGAGAATAGTTTTTTGGGGGGAAATCGTACTGGCAGAGTGACAAAAAAAAAAAAAAGAGTTCGCCGGCAACAAACAGTCACCAGTAAGATTGAACAGCCTACGCCACTAAAACCGATTACTTATCACAGGGATGTTTACAACAAGCCATTTTTTTAAATACAGATGTGATGTGTAAAATCTACATTTTTGGAAAAGCAATCATTGAACAATAATAATAGTGAGAAGAAGCATTTCAACACAAACATTATTTCTGCTGTTCCATTTCCATGAAAATGTATATATGTGCATGTGTATATATATATATATATATATACACACATATAGTTTAATGGAGTAGAAAAGCCAGCTTGGCATGACGCAATAAAAAAGTAAAACAGGGATTCTATACGATATAATGCTACGTAAAATAAACGTTCACGCGTCAAAGCGATTTAGAATCTAAATTACAGAGTCATGAATTTTCAGATCTTTAAATATGTATCTGTGGTAAGAAATCGACCACATATTGAGGAAAAAGGGTTTACACACAATGCGACAAAAGGTAAAAAGCCGTCCCTTGAAAAACCTTTTTTTGTTCAATTACAAAGAACTAGGTCATCCTCTCATAATTGTCAATCATGCAATAAATCTCTCCATGGCACAAATGAATGCCGCGTTGGGAATGAGACAAAGCTTATTGGCGTGTGGTGTCAGCTCGGCTTAATTCATTCTCCCCCTTTTTCAGAAAAGCTCATTCACAAGCAAACTTTTTGGGATGGCACAGATAAATCTCTTTTCCTAAGTGAAAGTCAGAGGAGGACAGCGTCTGTGGATACGCTGTGATTTTAAACAGGTGCCTTTTTTTCTCATTTTATTGTCTTGTTTTTTTTAATCTACAGTGAAACATGCTTCACATTCTGTTTGCTGCACAGAAGTGGAAGTAGTCTGGGAATGGCATTTCAAAAAGGGAAAATGTCGGGCCTCGGATAGCATAGTGGTCTAACGCACTCGCATTGACTGGTGCTTTGCGAGTGTGTCTGCCTAAAAACCCAACTGTGCCAGACCGGCCCTGGCCCGGAGCCCGGATTGGGGGCGGCGATTCGCTGTCCGCCCCAGGGGGAGGGGTGAGGGGTGAGGGTGAGCCACCACGAACTCGCCGAGAAGGGTGAGGGGTGTCTCCAGAAAGTAGGGGAGCGAGTTCTGTCTCGGAGGAGGCGGATCATCAATTGGCTTGCGAGTGAGTCCGTGGGGGAGGGCGAATCAAAAGAAATAGAGGGCATAACTGGCTACTAATTTGGGATAAAAACTGGAAAAAATCTGAAACAAAAATAAAATAAAAAAGGAAAGTGTCCACAGATGGGTTCCGTACACAAGGACAGGGAAATGCGAGGGGAAAATCTTGCTCTGAGCTGTGTTATGGAAGAACATGCATAATGTGGTTCTCTGTGGCTCAGTTGGTAGAGCACAGCATTGGCAATGCTTAGGTTGTGGGTTCAATTCCCACTGGGACCACATATACTGAAAAATGTATGCATTCGTTATGCAAGTCGCTTTGGATGAAAGCGTCTGCTAAATGGCATCATTGGAGGCAATCTCAATGCAGAGAGATATCGAGATGAGATTCTGCAACCAGTGGCAATCCCATATCTCCACAGTCTGGGACCGAACTCCATCCTCCAAGATTACAACGCTCGCCCCCACAGAGCGGGGTTTATCAGAGACTACCTCCAGAATTTGGGAGTAGAGAGAATGGAATGGCCTGCTAACAGTCCTGACCTCAACCCAATTGAACATTTGTGGGATCTGCTTGGGCGTGCTGTTCGTGCCAGAGTGACCAACACAACCACGTTGGCTGACTTGCGACAAATCCTGGTTGAGTGGAATGCCATCCCACAGCAGTGTGTGACCACACTGGTGACCAGCATGAGGAGGAGGTGCCAGGCTGTTGTGGCTGTGTATGGTTCTTCCACACGCTACTGAGGCTCCTGACTGTTTGTTAAATGAATAAATTGTAAAATTGCCAATATGCCTTGTTTCTTCCTTGTTACTGATAGACTTCAATCATCCAATCCACCAAACAACACCAAACAAGAGTCAATAGCAACAGCAGAATAAGCTGTTTGGCATTGGCAGAGAAGATTTGGCAAATTTTTCATGGGCGCAACCCACATACTCAGCTGTGCTGCTCATCCCACAAATGCATGTTCCTTACAAATGGGGCACCATTTAAAAGGGAAATAAACAGGCTTTCCAATGGTATAAAATGTATTGCCAAGAAGCATTGTTACAACAGAGAAATAATCTACCAAACACAAATTTCCTCAAACTTTTTGTTCGATGTTTATATATATGTAACCGCAGAAGGTTAAGGGTTAAAACAAAAAGACAATTACTGTCTGTGAAATTAATGTTGCTAATCGTTTTTTTGTGTTTTTTTTACCTCTGTCCTTGGGTCAATAATGTAAAGCAGCAAATATATATATATACATACGTAGTTGTACACAGCTTAATTGAGTGATTAAAAACAGTGCAAGACAATAATTTTCCTCCCAATATCTTTTTTTTTTTTTTTAAAGACAATTGGACAGCGATCCTACATATTCCATGACAGCACCAGACGTTACGTATTCTCTTCTGCATTGTCTCCAGTGGCCACATTGTTCTGCATTCTCCGTTTACCTTCTCTTGCCCAGGTGTTGTCGGTTTACAAATATCTCCTTGAACGGGTGCATGCAGAGAGGCAACGGTACAGTTATTTCCACCAGGCGATTTGGTGTCATGTCTCAAAGGGGCAAACTGTCAGGTTTAAAAAGGAGAGTAACAATAGCTGGGCGCCACAGCTTTCTGCAGTGTCAGAGGCCTTGAGTTTGAAGAAACAGCAGTGGGCTACATCGGCGACATTCGATTCGGGAAGAGAGAAACCAAGTCAAACCCCATCAAAACGGGAGACCTTGACTTAAATCACAACAGGTCCTTCGCTTGGAGCATCGGGAGAAGAAACAGGGCAACGGGTGAGAGCCGTGCCCGAACGATGCGGAAAGAGAAATGTTCTCACCTGCATGGTGTGGGGATGTGCAAAATTACTTCTTGATGAAATACCAAGTATGTGATGATGCAGATTTTTTTTTAAATGTTTTTTTAAAGAAATAGGTTCCATGTTTGCTTCAAGGATCGTTCTTATTGAACCCTTGATTATCATACATCTGCAAATCATTTCGCCTTATGCCTTTGACCCTATGCGCTGAATATAATTATTATTTTTTTTTTTTTACATCTGCGGGTGACTACACCAGCATGACGTAGCACTAGCGATATTGGTAATAAGCCCGTGAGATTGTCCCTTGAGTAATGGATTTATGCCCCCGCTAGCAGAAGCAAGCTAGGCGATTGAGTATCGGGGGGGAGAAAGTCGCGAGGTGACAATGGAGGTGGTGTGGAAGACCTCATTAATTACACTGAAATGCAACCATTTTAACTTCCTTTGCTTGATGTAGAAGGCATGTTAAACCTAACTAAGGGATAAATCCATAAGTAGCTCTTTGTGGACCAACAATAGCTGGTCATGGTGCTACAGAACGAAATCAAAACAGAACAAAAGAAGTCTTCAAGTGTCAATAGTCATCAGTTGGGGGGGGGTAATGTGGATCTGTCAGCCTTTTGGATTAAATACACATTTCAAATAAGCTTTTTAGATGTTGGTTTAAAAACTTGAAAGATCAAGTTTTCTGCAGATCAACAAAACAGATCAACAAAAACATGTCACTAACCAAAATGTACAAATCATATTAAACCATTTTGCTCTGCTTATTGTTGAAAAACTAGAAGGTTTCATTTAAAGTTGGTCGGTAATCTGTAGAAATCGTACTGGTGTCTAAAGGAATAAAGTATTTACAATACAGGTACTCCTCACTTAACGACGACTCGGTCGTTAAGCGAATTGGTCGATAAGCGAGTAGCCGCCGAGTTGTTAGTGGGTTTGCGTCAACCGTCTTTAGATATTGTTTTAATGTCACCTTTGCACCATTTATAACATTTTAGTATACAGGTACTCCTGACTTAACGACCTACCTGTTTAACGACCAGCTCTCCGACCAGTCGGTATTGTACGCTGTACGAGAACTTTGGTCGTGGAAACGGCAGCGCGGCGTCTCAGCGTCAAGCATCTCATCTTGCATCACCGTTTCAGTCTGGTTCCCGCAGTCGGTCAGTATTCACTACACTAGCGTTCGCAATCTCCAAGACTACATATTTCGTCTATACATTTTCGCTGATTGTATTTTTATGTTCTGTAATATGTAAGAGTTATGCTAATTAAAACAAAGTTATCAAGTTGGAGTTTCCTTTAGACCTTTTCTTTATTCAGAATAAATAAAAACGATTACCTTTATTTACAGTGTGCAAACCTAATTAATGTATATTAGAGCTGATTTCCTCTATTCTGTTTATTACAGTATGCAGTACACTATTTTTAGCTTGTTCCTGGCTATTTGCACTTAATAATACAGAGCACTGATATAGGCATTAGGACCACAATCAGGGCCGGATCTTGACGTTCATGGGCCCTAGGCTCCCCAACCCCCCTCCAGCATGGCATTCTGGAAGATGAAGTTCTTAGATTTAACGTGAGATTGGAGATATGATTTCATTTGTGCTATTACTACTACTACTAATAATAATAATAAGGATCCTGTGTAATGAGCATATATTTATTAGGCATGCAAGTGTAATATCAATTATGCAACAACAAGAAAAACAATTCTACAAATAAAATATATATTAAAAAATAATATCAATATGAATATTTTCACCATAATTCCGGGCCCCATGCAACGTTTGGGCCCTAGGCCCAGGCCTTGTCGGCCTATGCGGAGATCCGGCCCTGCCCACAACAGCAAACAGAGCTGAGAGCCTTCAATTACTCAGCAGACTAGATGATATACACTACCGGTCAAAAGTTTTAGAACACCCCCATTTTCCAGTTTTTACTGAAATTTAAGCAGTTCAAGTCCAGTGAATAACCTGAAATGGTACAAAGGTAAGCGGTAAACTGCCAGAGGTTGGGGGAAAAAAAGCTTAGGTTAGGTTACAGTAGTGTATATGTGTGCCTTCCAAGGGCAATGTATCATCAATATGTGTTTTATGTTGTGGGGGCACCTGCAGCCCTCCCCACCAGGGCCAGTCTGGTACAGTCTGGTTTCGAACCGTGACCGTAATAGGCAGCTCACAATCGTAAACGAGTGCGTTAGACCACTACGCTATCAGAGGCCCCGAATCACCAACTTATCACCACCAAAAATGTATCTGCCTCTGAAAGGCTGAAGTAAACCTCACATATGCGGGGGAGGGGGAGGATCAGCAGCTATCGACAGCCTCCATGAACCTCACAGTGCACACATAATCCACCTGGGCAGAGCACATGATCCACCTGGGGGCCCTGTAGCACTTTATTCCATACCTGTGCAGTGACCGTGTGCAGGTGGGAAGAGACGGCGCAGCAGCCGCGGCTTCAAATGAACTGGCGTTAGGATCCCAAATAGCACAACTTTCTTTTCTAGGTGGGCGCATATCTGTTATGCTTGACGGCAGACCACCTCTGCTAAGGCAGGAGAATCTAGTGGCAGATTATCTTGTCCAGAGGAGACCAAGGCCCAGGGAGTGACAATTTTACCCAGTTCAGTCCAACTGGGATCTTTTTTTTTTTTTTTTTTTCATTTGTGTCTTATTTTTTTCCAGTTTTTCTCCCAATTTAGTGGCCAATTATACCCTATATTTATTTCAATTTGCCCTCCCCACACGAACCCGCCGCCTATCACTACGAGGCAAGCGAATTCTCAGAGGGCAGCAAACTCCGCTTCCTTCGAGATGGGACTCCCCACCAGGGCCGTACTGGTACAGTCAGATTGACTGGCATTTTTACACAGGGCACAGGCAGCTTCAACCCGGTGGCACACACTCCTACCGACTAATGCATGCTACGATTCTGGCGTGGGGCCTAAATAGAAGGATGTAATGATCTGTGCCACTGAAGTGAGTCTTAATCTCTGATGGGTTAAGAACATCAACGGGGTTCATGGCTGCAATTAACACCGTTTGTAGAGCTACCTGTGACCTACCTGCTTAAGATAACCGTCTAATTAGGGAGGGTCCCCTGGGGGGCCCCTCATCGGCTCAGGCGTCAGAGGGCACAATGCCTTCCTGCGCTGGATCTAGAATTGGTATCACAGGCTTCTATGGTCCTCATTCAAGCCCCTAGATTCTGTCCAGCTGAAGTAGCACCTCACCCTGATAAAGACAGCTTTTGTTTTAGTCAAAATCATCAGCTAAGTGGGGCCTTGGGTGACGTAACGGTCAAAGCATTCGCCCGGAATGCAAGTTGCCCACTGCAGCGGTGGTTGGAAACCCGGCTGCGCCAGCCCAGCTCTGGCGGCGATTAGCTGTCCACCCCAGAGGGAGGGTAAGCCAGCATGAACTTGCCAAGAAGCGCAAAGGGTGTCTCTCGAAAGTAGGTGGGCAAGTTCCATCTCGGAGGAGACAGATCATCACTGATCATTTATCGAAATAAATAAAGGGTACCAAATTGGGAGAAAAAATCGGAAACAAATTTTTACTAAATGAATTTAAAAAAGAAAGCAGTGTCATGGAAGGCTAGAGGCTTGGCCTTGGTGGAGACTGGCCCGCTAAGCTTTGTTTTATGGATCAGGGCAAATGATTGGCCTACAGCAGGGGTGCTCAAGTTCGGTCCTGGAGATCTACTGGCCGTGCAGGCTTTTGTTCCAGCCCTTCACTAACACACCTGATTCGAACATTCATTGCCTTGACGAGCAGTTGATTCGTGGAATCAGGTGTGTTAGTGAAGTGATTAATGGAATCAGGTGTGTCAGTGCCGGGCTGAAACAAAAGCCTGCATGCCCAGTAGATCTCCAGGACCGAACCCCTGGCCTAGAGTGTCTTCACACCTGACTCCCAGGTAAAGGGAGGGTGGAAAAGCAGCAGTGTTCGGCCCACGAGGACCGTGATTTGAGTAACCCTGCCCTAACATCTACTTTGCTCTGGGGTGTCAATGATGCACCGGCACTTTTGCTCGCTTGTGTTCTTTAGTGTGTCTGCTCGGTGCGGCTTGAATATTAGGACATTTTTTCCCCGTGTGATGTGTCCTACACATACGTCTCGTACACACGGAATCTGGGTGCAGAGAATACAATAGAGAATGCAATGGCTATGGTGTAACCTTGAGATAGTATATTCTTTCCCATATGACACCTCTATAATTTGACAGCTCGCGGGTTAGATCAGACTACAGTCACTTTCTAATTTCACAAAGTCACTCATATATGTGTTATAGCACTGTATTTTCACATGCAACAAATTAGCTTTGTTCATATGTCATGAGCAAAGGAAGTGACCTTTGAATATCCTCATTCACTGCTGTTTTCGTCAAGCAGTGCTCCTGAATTCCTTTAAAGAGACCTTTAAAATGCTAACCATGCAAAAATGCTAAGCATTAAACAAGTTTGCTCTGTGATGACAGTTGTTTTTTGTGGTTGAACTTATCTTAGGAATGGATCTAAATCTGATAGTCATGCAGTCTCAAGCACAGCAAGTCTTGACCAAATGAAAAGATGAAAAGTAGTTTAATTATATATACATTGTGACGCTTGCTCAACACAATGTATCCCTGCTTACTCCTCATAAAAATATATAAAAAAATAAAATAAAAATGGACTAACCTTTTCCTTCCCAGTGTTACAGGTATGGTACACAGTTGCCTGCAATGATGTCTATCACTGTATTACTGCACTGATCTTTTGCGCGAACTATGATTGTTCCTACCATGTATTTAGGCACATCTTGTAAGTCGCTCTGGATAAGAGTATCTGCTAAATGCTTAAAATGTAATGTAAAATGAGTGGAGAGGGCTGCTGTCCTAGTTCCTCCCACAGCCTGGGAAACCTGCCGGACTTCAGACAGCAGCGGCCTTACCTACAGGCACACACAGCTGAGGTTGATTTGTGTGTGTGGGGGGTGGGTTAAATACCATCAAAGAAGCACTGCGAAGCACTGCTACACCTAAGTTTAATGGCCAAGAAGCAGGGAAGCCCCAGTTCCTACGAGATGCCCTTCACCCCAGCTACTGTGCCTTGCTGCAGCGTTCCAGACAGAATGTGGGGAATGCCCCGACTCAAGGCTCCGGAGAGCACTCCAACACTGCCGGGATGTGAAGGCAGACCTGAGATGGCTGAGATCCCCAGAGGAGTACACCTGGCTGGAGATAGTCGGGGAGCTGTACCTGGATCAGCAAGAGGTTGATGGCATCCTGGACTTCATGTACAAAGATGAGGCTACCCAGAGAGAGGCACTGCAGTGCAACTGGACCTACCTTATGCGTCTCATGGAGATGGTTGCTCCAGTTGTCCTTCTCCATGGGCTATTGAGCCAGAGGATGGGCTACACTCCCGCCATTCGACGCTCCCCAGCCGCAGCCATGCCATGCCACTGTCCTCAAGGCCAGCCAGGTGGAGAAGCAGGTCGAGATGACCCCCATTGCCACTCCCCAACCAGTGGAGACTAAAGCGATCACTGCTGAAGTTGCTGCTGAGTCCGTGGTGGAGGCCGTCGCGGCCTCATAGGAAGTGGCCGTGGAGGCGGTGGCAGCCACGGTGACGGAGGAACAAGCGCCCTCGGTAGAAGAGGCACCGCCCACAGTGACGGCGGAACCAGTGCCGGCCACAGTAGAAGAGGTACCACCTGCAGTTGAGGTCACCGCAGTAGAAAAGGCAGAAAGATGGTGTTGGAGCGTTAGCCATGGTATCTGAGGCGGTCCAGGAGGTTGTCCAGGAAATGGTGAGTGCCGAGGTCCCTGCAACCACAGAAGAGATTACAGCCACAGAACCTGCGGTGGAAGAAGCTGCACCTGAGACAGCCCCGGCGCCCAAGCCTGAACCAGAACCAGAACCAGAACCAGAGCCAAAGACTGTCGTTCAACCATAAGAACCTGTCCCAGCAGATGAGCCCATTGTGGACCTGGTACCAGAGCCCATTCTGGAGCCTAAAACAAAAGCTGAGGAGGAAGCCCCAGAACCTGCCCAGGAGGAAGTTCCTTCCCCTGTCGTGGAGGTGCCTGCACCAGTCAGTCTCGCCCTGGCAGAAAGCACAGAGGAATCGGAAAGTGCCCTTGAGCCTGTCCCAGAAGCAGTGCTAATCGCTAAACCCAAGCCCACGGAAGCGGAGATCGAGGCTGAAGCAGAAGCTGAATCTGAACCAGTTGAACCTGTGGCAGTGCTTGGGACGACAACCTGGAGGGCCCAGCCAATGTCGCCTCACTGCTCTGCCCTGAGGGTCTGACGATGGTCACCTCGCTTCCCTGTCACGTGGGGCCAGCTGAGGCCCCCATGTTGCCTTGTCCCATGGGGCCAGCTGAGGCCCGCATGTTGCCTTGTCCCATGGGGCCAGCTGAGGCCCCCATGTTGCCTTGTCCCATGGTGGGGCCAGCTGAAGCCCCCATATTGCCTTGTCCCGTGGGGCCAGCTGAAGCCCCCATGTTGCCTTGTCCCATGGGGCCAGCTGAAGCCCCCATGTTGCCTTGTCCTGTGAGGCCAGCTGAAGGCACCACATTTCCCTACCTGAACAGCTGTCTGGTGGTCTTCTCACCTCACAGTGGCTGTGCTGTCATTGTGGTCCAAGGGACCAACAGTCTTCGCTCCCCAGCTAGGGGGAGCCATGCTGACTTTGTGGCTCACCTCATCCTTCAGCATAACCCTGCCCTTTGTTTTACAGACCTTCTGCATCATCTCCCTGGTCCGTTGGGAGTGTCGAGTCTTTGATCCGGGGGGCGGGGCCTCATGGGTACCTGTTGTTCCCCTCCCGGCATCTCCTGTTTGCGGCATCCTCCCCTTGATCGGAGCTGAGGGGGAGGGTGTGTGATGCTTGGAGGAGTTGAGGAGGAGTGGAGAGGGCTGCTGTCCTGGTTCCTCCCACAGCCAGGGAAACCTGCAGGACTTCAGACAGCAGCGCTGTCAGGCACACACAGCTGAGGTTGATTTGTAATCAGCCAAGCTGCTGCTCGTTGCCTTCATCAGGCCCATTATAAAGGCACCATTTTCTGTGCCTTTAGGGAGGGGATAATATTGTGGCTAGTGGGGTACCTCTCTCAATCAGTTTTTTTTGGTTTAGTTTTTTTGGAAGTTGTTTTGTTTGAGTTGCAAGTTTGGTATTGGTTTTGTTATTTTCGTACCTCGCACCAATAGAATAAAACGGCCCTGGGCCAATCCATTACCTTTTTGTAGTTTTAAGTTTGGGAAGTGTCCTAAATGTTATGCCCAATGAGAGTGCTTGGTCTCACGGGTAAATTAAGATGAACTGAGCAATGGAGTCAATAAAGAAACCTCTGTAGCCAGTAAGCTATTTTCCCCAACTGTTAAGACTGTACTAAGCAGATCATTTGTGTTTCATAACTCATATATTACTGCACGTTATGAAAGTATACGATCTACAACGAATGTCATAAAATTCCAGCAACTGTAATAATCACTGAAGACATCATCATCTTCATCATCAGTATTACATGTTATCATCCCTTCTGTTTTGTGGGTGCGTTTTATCAAAAACAGATTTTTTCTCTCTCCATGCGACAGGATTGTGACGTTCAAATGTGGAAACGCTGATCTTTCATCAGAAACTTTTTACGAGGCAGTTCCTGACCATGAGCAGTCATTGGCACAATCATTACAGTGGTGTCAACTCTTACAATTACAATGACTAATTAATCAAGTATTGATCTACAACACAACCGTAAGTAAATGATTGTTTGCCATCACTACGTTAACCCTATTAACTCAGCCAATTACACCTGACCATTTTTGGTTTGCCAAAACCATAACATCCCCACCCCCCCAGTGTAAGTGAAAATTTGTACTTTTGTATTTTTTGCAGTAACAACAACAGTTACTCATATTTAACCATGTGAAGCATAATTAGTTATGGTGCCAAACACATAAATGTAGATTTAGTCCCATCTCACCTCCTAAGAGATCTTTCAAAGTAATGAATGATCAGCATCGTTTGGGCAAAAATGTTTGTGTGGCCAAATATAAAAAAAGAAATAATAAAACAATTCTACCAACCTTTTCTCTCCCTGAGGTACAGGTATGGTATGCAGCTGCCAACAATGATGTCTATTGTCTAAGTCGCTCTGGGTAAGAGCGTCTGCTAAATGCCAAAAATGTAAAATGTAAAATATCCCCCAGAAAATGTGACTCTCAGCAGAGAGCCTGGTAATCTGAGCTGTGTCAGAAAAGTTCAGGTAAGCAGGTATTGCTGAGAGCAGTGATATGATCGTGTGAGACTCAAGTGTCACCAGCTGTGGGGGTCTTTGTCCTGCCAGGTATAGATCAGACAACCAATCAGGACTTTAATAGATATCTTATATCAGCCCAAGCTCTAAGCCACTCAATCCGAACCAAAGACGGCGTACGGGCAATACCATATGTGCATGGATCTACCAAAATTGAAATAGATACAGTGGGGTCCACTGTCTGAGTTCACTACCAAGAACCCACAACCTAAGCGTTGCTAATGCCATGCTCTAGCCACTGAGCCACACAGAACCAAAATCTGTTTATTTTCATCATTCATAAAAAAAACTAACACAAAGGTTTTACTGGGGAGAACAATTTGACCTGTAACTACTTCACTAAGCTCTGCTGACATAATTACAAACAGCTGCAAAAACCTTTGCAAAGGAAGTGTCCTTTTTCAAGATTAAAGCACCTGCAGTAGCAACAAGAATGCATAGAGGACCATATTAATTACGTAAATATCCAGTATTAATTGTTGCAAGACCAAAACAACTCACACTGTGTATTAGGAGTGCCCTTGTATTAAAACCTAAATGATAAATAAGGTGCCACAACATTTTGAGGAAATGAAAGGCAACAGTGTGCAAACAAAATATTATATAGATATTTCAATTTCATACCATCCTTTCTCAAATGATTTTTATTTTTATTTGTATCAGTGCTTTATGACATTCTTGAATAACAAATACCATATGAGTAAAAATGGTGTGTTAGTTTTTGATGAACGATGAAAACAAACAGATCTTGGTAGTGGACTCAGACTTTTGGACCCCACTATATATCTTCAAAATGTATAACAATTGGCCATTACCGACAGTCAACACTACTGGCTGCATTCAGAACTTGGGGATATGATGATGAAGAGGCACAACTGCCAGCAGAGCTCACAAGATTAAACGGCCTAAAAGTCCAAGACAACCAATTTTGAGCTTGCAGCAATGTTAACAATCAACTCAGGTTTTATAACTTCATCCAGTCTACATTATTATGTGGATTTATTCTGTGGTTCACATCCAATTTATGTGATTTTTTAAATTTTTATTTAAAATGTATTTTGTTTCAGATTTTTTTCCCCTTTTTTCTCCCCAATTTGGAAGACAATTATACCCTCTATTTATTTCTATTAACCCTCATCCACCAACTCACCACCCGTCTCTACGGGACAAGCTACTCTCCGAGGCCGGTGATGATCTGCCTCCTTCGAGACGGAACTCACCGACCCCCTTTCTGCAGACAACCTTACGTGCTTCACAGTGAGTTTGTGCCGACCACCCTCCCCCTTCCCTCAGGAGCGGACAGCTAAATGCCGCCCCCGATCGGAGCTAACGGCCAGGGCCAATCTGGCAGGGACGGGTTTCGAACCGCGTCCCTGATAGGCAGCTTGCACTCGTACAGGACCAGCCAAATACGGGTGCATTAGACCGCTACACTATCTGCCAGCCCACCAATTGATGTGATTTTTATTAACTCATTGCGACTCAACGGTAAAGATTCAATAATAAGCAGAATGGTCTTGCCCCTCGTGGCATGGCTCTCCTCGGTGCTGGCATAATCTGCCATCCGCTCACCAGTGAGTCACAAAGCAGCAGCTGTCCGTAACACAAAGTTTTTTAAAATCAAAACAGGAACAGCTAATAATATATTTCGGCTCTCAGTTGAACTTTGAAAGTAGTCTCAGTGGCTCAAGTCTTAATTTTCCATACGTGGAAAAGGGGCTCGTCGTAACCTTTCTGTTTTTCTTTAATGGAAAAGTGTTATTCTAAAAAAATCTGACCACGCCCTGCGTCTCAACTGTATGGCTACATGCAATAGAGGATATTCCTATATCATATATGCAGCCAACATTGACATTTCTATTTGAAGTTGTTGCTGCCACTGTTTTTGCCGACCCAGTCATCAAAACTAAAAACGTAACAAAGTAAAGATCAGCCAATCGACATAAAATGAAGATATTACAACAGCACTTGTGAAAATGCATAGATTCGGTTCCATGTCATTTGTGTTAATTGTACCAAATTCAGTGCTAGATGGTAGAAAAATACACTTTCCAGTAATCTAGTAGCAAATTTAATTCAACTTTTACATTGCTAATTTACACTGTGGAGGATTCATCTTCAATAGCCTTCGTGAAAATTAAAATGGGAGGAAAAAACAAGCGAGAGGAAATTTCTGGAATCCCATTTGAGACCGGTTCCCTGATGCATTTCTTTCTCCTGTCAGCGCCAACAAGAAATGAAGCCGGGGCGAAAATTAACTCCTGATACCAGCGACGCTGAATTAGACAGTGAAAAAAAACACAGTTTTTAAGGATTCCAGCCTTGTCATTTTCAATTTTCTGCTCCTTGGACATGGTTGTATTCAGATTCCCGAACATCTATTCGGCATATCAATCCTAATTAGACAATCTGGGGGCTGCGAAGGATGGAAGCGGGGGTTATTTGCATAATTTAATCATAAATACTCAGTGATACATATTTCCAAATGCATTTGTACAATTATCTTTTCATCCTTGGGGCAAAAGTATTAATATGATTAGGCAATAATTCTTTTTTTAAAAAGGAGGAAAAAAGAAGAAACCAGCAAGTGCGCACTCTTTTTAAACTGCAGCTTAAGGCTATATGAAAAATTAATTAATTTCTGAAGAAAATCAATTTCTCTACGTGACCATATTAGACAGCGCCAGGGTGAGGCCCGGATTCATTCTCCAATCAGGAAATCTCATCTGCTTCTCCTAACTTCTGTCAGTAGCGTTTAACGTCCTTGTACAAGCACCAGTGATTTCCGCCACAGTCCCTTAAAACATGCCGTAATGCAAAGAAGCTGGTGTCTAAAGAAACCACCAAGTTTGTGTAAAAGCCTATTTTTAAAATAAAGTAGCCCAAACGCATTGCTTTCTGGTCGGGCAATCAATCCAAAATGCCACCACAACTTCCCATTGCTCCGATTGATTGTTCTGAAATAGAGTGGTTTAAGATCATTTGATACTCAAAAAGCTTTGGTTCCTTAAAACTCACCTACAGCACGACCATTTCCTAAGATCTCAACTGCTAGTCGATACGATAAGTTGTAACATCTTTATCATATATATATATGCCATTTAGCAGACGTTTTATCCAAAGCGACTTACAGTAGTGAATGCATAGATTTTTCAGTATATGTGGTCCCAATGGGAATCGAACCCGCAACCTAAGTGTTGTCAGCGCCATGCTCTACCTACTGAACCACACAGAACCACATAAGCATAATAACGCACTACAATAGATTTTGTGTGTATTTGCAAGTGAAACATATTATTCCTTTTTTTGTTATCACGTAATTTCATTAACAGTTTATGAAACAGATAGATAACTAATGACGTTTCAACACGTGCCTATCTCAATGCCGAGCTCTTTGAAATAAGAATGAATCAGCATGGACACGCATTGTTCTCAGCTATACGTCACCCAACCAATAAGAACAGCCATATTAGGCACGCACATCTCTTCAGTGCAAACAAATATAAATCAAGAACACAAAATCCCTGTATTCACAATAATCAAACAAAAATTATATTTAAAAATTATGTATAAAGAAAGATCCTCTCTTCTTTTAAAATACTTTTTTTTTTCAATTTAAATTCTACAAATCGCACAAGGGCATGTAGGGCATGCTCAAATTAAATTCTCCTTCCGATTGCAACACCATTTCTACAACTTCCACTTATATTAACGCCACGCCTACATATCGGTTATCATTTTCCACTGTAAATCTTTACGTCCTCACAAAACATTTACTGGTGTATGTCAAATGTACGACAAGCTCCGAAACACAGGTGGCTAATTCCATTCGAAAACACAGCACTCTCCTTTGACTGTTAATTAGTGTAAAAAAAAAAAAAATCACATTTATGGTTTTAAACAAATCCCCCCTTTTTTCTTTTTTTTTGGCCAATCAACAGATATGCACGATAGATTAGGAGACGCAGTGCTGCAACGTTCATTTGTGTGAAGGTGCTCGAATGAAATTCAGATTTTTAACAAGCCTAATTTTTTCATGCATTCTCCCTCTTCCCCCCTTTCATCCTAATCAGGCATCTGTCACTCTGTTTTTTGAAGTTATTATCACCCCGGCTCCCTCTTGGATGCGGTTGCCGGGTGACAGGGTATCTTAGCACCCACTCTGACTGGGAAAGATTTGAATCTGATCCAGAGATTTCCCATGAGTACCTGTAAACACATCCAGACCTTGTAGAAAACAAATAAATTGTAAGAGCTCAGCAGAGAGAGAGGGGGAGAAACAGAAAGTGCATTTGAGAATATCTGACTCAAATCGGGTGCTAAGCAAAATAAATAGTATAAACTGTAATGTGTGTGTGTGTGTGTGTGTGTCTATACCCCCCACCCCCACCCACACCCACACACACAAAAATAAATATGATTTTTTAAGCTCTAAAATTTGAACTAAAGAAACATTCAAAAAAGATGATGAATATGATTTTTATTTTATTTTTTATTTTTTATTCAGCCACAAAATATTTATCGGTAGCACTGAATGACACCTAACTGTACCAATGACCATAAGCACTTGATTTCAAAGAAGAAGGAAAAAGAAAAATCAACAAACCAGGCAGAAAAACATCTCACAGTGACAGACAGACAGCCAGACAGGCAGAGTCATATCCACAGACTTTAGGGGATGTGATGTAACTCGAGGCACAGTTAAATCTCAAAGGTAGCCCAACAAAATATTAATAATAATTAATATATTAATATACAGGGGACACATTTCAGGCCGTGCCTCCAGAGGCCTGTGTCATAAAGACTGAAGTGAGACTGCAGTGATATCACTCCCCCCCCCCCTTGTTTTAATAACCCTCTCCTCAGAGTTCAAGGGTCACAGAGCATGGAGAACATCTCTGTCCCGCAAGCCTAAAATGAAAAGGAAAAACAAGTGGCTCGAGTGTACTGGGAGCTGGCGAGGGTGAGGGCCGGCGTCATAACTCCTGTGAGATTACGGCCCTGTATCTGTTACTGGGGGGAGAAGGTGGACATTAATCTCGTGTGAGAGTCCCTCGGAACGTGAGGCAGAGGCGGAGGTGTGCACATTCTTTTGGCAGAAAAGCACTTCTGTGGGGGGTGGGGTGGGGCATACAACCAGTTCCAACAGTACAATATCGCCACGAAATAAAAATAATTACATTGTTCTCATTTACAATATGCGCTGGGGGGAAAACAACAATGTCTTCCTGTGATACGGTGAAACCTATATGAGACCGATAAGCCTTATTGTGACTGAACAATCACGGCTCAATACGTCTGGCGAAATAATCGAGTAACTATAAAGCAATCTAAAAAAACTCTGCACTCGTAAATATGAACATTGTAATAATTAAATACACAAGCGAACAGGATTGTTTCATTTTTTTCTTGCTTAAAATGTTACCATTGCATTCACATTTTTTCATTTTCCTATCACACGACTAAAATGATTGAGAAGGAGCTATTAAGGGCACACCGCAGTACAAAATCACAAAGATAATAACTCCATACCTTGACCTTTGTGTGTGTGTGTGTGTGTGTGTGTGTGTGTGTGTGTGTGTGTGTGTGTAATGGTCATATAAAGCTATGTAAATGAATGAAAACAGATTTTTTTTCTTAACAGGTGTTAGCACAGTCTACCCAGTGCCTTCACGTTAATGCAAACGATGTAATCCGACAAATGGACAGCAGCCACGGAGAAAGTGATGGATTTCCGTGCCACGCTGCCACAGCCAGGTGCTTTTCAAAGACGATTACAGGCCTCTCTCCGCGGCGATAATAACCCAAGAGCTCCACCGTCGTTAAACCGACACGTGGCGTGGCGTTACCCTCTGGCTCCCGTCACCAGCCATTCTCATCCCCAACATGGAGGTTCAAACTCACAATGCAGTGTCAACCGGACCCCTTGTAAAAAAAAATGTTGTGCCACTGTTTCTGAGGCATCGTCTACACTTCATGTTCCCTTTTGTAAATATGTTCTTCACATTTTAACTGCAAACAAATCATATCAGTGAAAAATGGCATTAGAGTACACTGTGGAAAGGCACAGCTGGTCACATAAATTAATGAAACTATAATTATATATATATATATATATACACTGTGTGTGTGCATGTGTTTGTATTTATATTTGGAATTGTCAGTACTTATCAATTGGCTTTGATAATCAGATATACAGATAATCCTGTCTGTTTTTGCTGGTCTATGATTTACAGTCTACAGTTTGACTACTTAAAAAAAAAAAAAAAAAAAAAAATTGATTACATTATTAATCAGGACAATGTACAACTGGGAATACCTTGTTTTGTGAAAAAGTCTGAGCAAATTTAAACTATTCCTGTCAATTTTTTTTTCTAATCCCAAATCCAGATTTTATTTTAAAAATCTGTTGGGTCATTTTGCATAGTTCCTTACATTCACTTGTTTTTAGTAATGGCAAACACGCAAACATGTCCTGTTTTGTCAAACCTCATCACCAATCAACAGTTTATGGTCAATTCAAAGAGTGCTTAAAACAAAACAATACATTCATAACTCATGCTAATAAAAGACTTGCACATCGTTAACTGAAAATGAGAACTAGGGAGGCATACACAAAAAACAAGATCAAAGTTTGAGCTGTATATGATTCTATTGAATGGAATGCCAACCATGTGTAAATGGTGATTGAATGTCTGAGAATTCCGTTTCACCACTAAGAGATGATGTCACTGTCATTGTGACCTGGTTTAAGAGCACACCTACGGCAGGATAAACACAGTGTCATACACTACTATCAGTTATTACACAATACACCTCATTTCTGTATGATGTTGGGGTCACAATCATAGCCAAAAATTGCCCAAAGCTTAAAAATGTTGACCAAATTTGATATTAACATGTACTGCATTTAGGAATCCACACACCAGATGTATTCAAATTATTTTTACACTTGCTACAGTACTTGCGTTACTTAACCTGCATGATAGATGAAGAAGGCTTAAAAGACAATGCTTTGGATAGAAGAGACAGACCATGTGAACAAAGTTAGCTCAGAAGTTTCCTGTCGGTCCATGAAGGTTGGGTGAGATACATTTTCTCCTAGATGTATTTCCACTAAAAATATAGATAAACCATAACAATGATGTGACATGTGGTCAAGTTAACAGATGTTTTGTTTGTTTGTCCCATAAATTTTGCTTTGATAAAATGATATATATTTTTTTTTAAAAGGAGTATGCTACTTTTAAATACTTTTTTTATGTTAGCAAAAAATACTAAATCTTGGTGCAACTTATACTGACGTTTTTTAACAGTATCCACACTGGTGTATCATTTGTAAATTGGTAGTGCCACTTGATACATCAATCAATGTATCGATTCATGTATCTACAGTAGTCATTCCAGAAATCAATAGTTCCGAGTCTTCTCTTGTTTTCTGTTGTTATATGGTCATTTATTTTTATTTAAAAGTACAATCTTTACAATAAAAGGAACGCGCACTTCTACTTTTGGTGTTTTTGTAAAACAATTATGATTTAGGCTACAATTAACTAAAAAAGATTTGAATCATTAAAAATTTAAGGATTGGCGCGAAGTCATGTTAAGCACTGAAGAAATTGATTTAATGAGCTGCGTTTTCTGCTGTGCGAAAAATAATAGCAATAATGTGCAGTATAAACAAAACAGCGTTGTGTCACTGTTCAGCAGGTGTAATGTGCGCGTAAAGACCTCTTTCCAAGCGTTATCATAAATAATCACACCATCCGTTATTGGTAACCCGCGAGCCCAACAATTTATCCATACCTCAGAAAAGGCAAACTACATATAAATAACTTAAGAAGCACTTCCCTGCTAAATTGAACACGTAAATAACTACGCAAGGCAGTAGCAATCTGCAGCCTATATCCACTTTGTGTTGTGATTTGTTTTAATTTTTCTGATACATGTTTAAAGAAGACAAAACTAGATTCAGCGAGAACATCGTTGAGAATTGCAGGTTACCAAAGCTCACGGTTTTTTGAGTGCAAGGTGTATGTTATTTGATTATAGGTCTATAAATTGTAATGGCATATTGATCCAGAACAGTTGATAAAAGAGGGGTGCTTTGAATTATATGTACATTTTAAAAATCAGTCTTGCACGTCGGCTCTCCTGCTCGGTTACAAGGACATTTTTAACTATTTCGCAGTCCTGTCCAACTCCTTTTGTCTTAGCATTCCTCATGGCGTTTAACTGTGCCACTTCGAATATAGCTGCGATTTAAACACTTGCTCTGCTACAGTTGGCATTCTACCAAAAGAAAAATGTCATAAATGACTTTCAAAGGGATACACGAGGTTCACTTAAAAGCTACACACACGTTGCTTTTTCATCCCGGTTAAGATATCATAACTTGCTCTGGGTATGACTAACAACTGGAATAAAGCCTCTAAATGTCTAGCCTTCGTGTTATATTTTTCTGCCACACATATCTGAGGACGTTTACCGAATAGCTTATTAAATGGTTCTGACACAATTCGCATCGCACCGTATAGCTGTAATTGAGAAGCTTGCTGGCGAAACATGTCGGTGGACTTGATAGCTACAGCAGTCATTGTTACATGCTATCTGGATGTCTCACCTCCTTCACTGTGCCCAAGCCTGTTTGAACCTCTTTTGTGTCTTTGTCGAATTAACAATTACGCGGTCTGGTTAGAAAATGAAGGCTGCTAGTTTCGAAATGATAACTTTTTTTGCGACGTTCGCGTTTACTACTGTACATAAGTAAAACATATCCACAGCCACAGTTAAGTGACACGACCATAACTTGGCAACATAGCAGCCAATGCAAACAGAAACGTATAGCAATGTGTTCCCTTATTAAACTGAACTGATTTCAGAATGGGTATCTTTACCAACCACGCGTTCAAAACGCTCTTTCTTGTTTATTTGTACATTGCAGTGTACGGATTATATTTTCTCACGTAGCCTACTCCAAACGTATTTATCTCAATCGCACAGCGCATGTTAGTCGGAAGCTAAACCTGTTTGTGACACAACATTGCGTTTTGTTTTAGTGATTCTACGTGTCCGTGTACCTTACTACCCTTGGCAAACTAACTAACAAACAGATGATAAACCGTATTATCGAGTTCACTAAACTACTTTCAAAACTCGTCAGAAGCTTTTAAACTCCACGTTACATCGCAGCGTTACATGACAGATTCAAACCCCAATATTATAATAATATTTGCAATTAATTAATGTGAGCTTTGTGCGTGGTTAATAAAAAAACGATTGTCTTTCATTGAGAACGTCCTACAATCGCTTGATGAATCGGGGCAAGCGTCTCCCCTCAAACGGGTGGGGGTGACAGCCCCCATCTATCCAACTAAAATAAATACAGGAGAAAAAAAAAGCTCGACTGTGCACTAAAAAATTAAATGTACTCAAGGCTACGCTTTACCTTGCATTGGTGCAGTCGTTATACAGGGTCTCGAAGTCTTTCCGAGAGATGAGCTTGCACCGGTTGACTCCTGGCTGGATGGCTCCGAGTCCCCGCAGGATGCGGACCTGCTCCACGTTGCAAACGACCGGCGTGATCTCCAGTCTCTTCAGCTTGGTGTAAACGGTGTGGAGTCCGCCGACCAAGTGCTTCAGAAAGAGGTCGAAAGCCTGGGGAAGGCAGATCAGCTCGCAGCCGTCCACCGTGAACGAGGCGACCTTGGCTCCGCGCAACTCTACCATCTTACACTCGTTATTCTGCGGAGTGTTTTCAACCGGAGACGGAGTCGAGTACACGGGCTTGTTGGGCAGGGGGGTGCCGCCGGCCGGGATGCCCGGACTGCCGGTGGTGATCAGCTCCGATCGAAACAGGCTCTGTTGTCCGGAAGGTGCGACCGACGGAGACGGAGACGAGGTTGCCGACGGCGAGGAGGTGGTAGCGGTGGAAGTTGAGATTGGAGGTGGATGGACCAGCGGGGTCGGGGAGATCAAAGCAGCCGGTACGGCCATGGTCACCAGCGAGAATTAAGTTCAAAGTATATATATATATATATATTTTAAAAAACAGAGTATAAAAGTGTTCCTAGAAATCAAAAATCAGAAATCCGAGCGGGCCGAGCTTTTCCGATATTCGTTTGTGCAATCACGAGAGTTTCTGTGAAGAGAGATCGGGGATATGTGAGATTTAGGCTCTGCGCGATAGTACATTGATCAAAGATTGAGCGAGAATGACAGAAGAAAACGAGCCGAAAAGTGAAGCTCGCCTTTCTGGACGAGTTGTTGTTGTCACACGGTACAGGGGAGGGAGGAGCCACAGGACTGCGAGCCTTTCAAATAGTCGCCGCAGACAATTCAACGCGATGCGCAAGTTCAAAGTGTACCGGGCGAAACAAAAGAAAACGTGGGAGCGCAATCTTTTTTAATAACTGGAAAACTTTTTGCACAGTAGACAACCATTAGACTGATCTGCAATTTGTCAGTGTGCTGTTTCTTGGAGGGGGAAACAAATCTAGGGCTTGAAGAAGCCTGCTCTTTTGAACGGACTAATAAAAAAGCGCAAATATACAGTATAAATACAGATTTTATGCTTTATGCGGATTTTATGCAACAGCAATGAGCAATTCCGCAGGCAATGTTAATATTAGGCCATTTGGGTTATTAGCAGGGTTTTTTGTTCTTAAAACAATTACCTGAAACCTCTTACCATAAGGATTACAAATGACGGATTCGCCGACTTGATAATTACTTGGGTAATAATCCAGTCTCTTTGTTAGTGTTTCTATGCACGTCATTCAACAATATTAGTGCGTTTTACAATATAGACACAGGAAGCACGTGGATGTTATAATCTCCATGAGACGGATGAGGAGGACAAGGTTCAGAAAAGGGTTAACGTAAACCTCTCCTTGATCTCCAAAACTAAACAAAAAATGCTCAGAGACATTCTTGTCGGGAGTTCAGTAGTAAATGCGCCGACATGCGGATTATTTGCAGATGTCTAAGAGCGAACAAGAGGGATCAACGTTCACTCCGTTACTCAATCGTTACTTCGAGGGCAGTTATTTTAACCCTGAGGTCCCACAATCATCAACTGATTACCGAGCGCCCCCGAATACCAATTTCACAGGAAGGAATGATCACGTGATTAGGGTTTTGAGTTGGAGCGTTATCTTCATCGCAGGTTGCGTGAAAACGTCACAGTATTGAAACGTGTTTCTTCCCTCAGTGGTCTTTATTAAACAAAATAAACGTGTGGATACAGTGTTGAATCATTAAAATTCAAATTCAAATGGAGCTTTATTGGCATGACAAATACGATTTAGTTGCCAAACCATAGTATACATTGTACAATCAATAACAATACAAACAATAAAGTAACAATAATAAACAATCATATACTGTATGTTACCCATGTACCTTATATATGCATAAACATATACATACATGCGTACACAATCCATGAACAAACAATATATGACTGCAATGCGTATTAATTGTTTGCTAAAATGCATTGCGTTGGATTTTTCTTATTTGTACATTGTGCCTTTTAAGTAAGTGCACATTCATATACATGATCCTTTCTGTATTGGATATGCTAAAAAAAAAAAAAAAAAGTATGTCATTTCAAAAATTATCATTCAGGCAACGAGGTAGTCTTTAGTGTAGAGAAGAAGAAAAATCAATGGACTGCTTAAAATTCATAGCCATACAATCCATTTGCCCTTTATGGTGCTAGCCTTTACTTAAATATGCACCGTATTAAGATTTCATTATTTATAAAAAAAAATTGCGTGCGCACAGTTTTGCCTGTTATCTCTCGTGTTTGCATTTTTTCCCATAAATAATAGTTGCAATTTCTGAAAAGTCCCCCCCACCCAAGACAACAATAACAACAAAAAACAGTTGAATTGTCTTAGATTTAGAAGCTGGGTGCTTGTTGATGAAAGTATTTAAAATCACCTTAACAGCAGGCCTGTGTGTAAATATTAGCCCATGTGATTGTTGCTCCATAATCACCTCACCACTGCTGTTAATGTGCTGTGGACCTGTAGTGTTTACACGCACCAAGTGTGAAGATGGAACAAAAATAAATAAATACCAGTATGTTGCCATATGAATATTTATATCACTTGCTGCTTTCTCATGGCTGGGTGAATGAGCCTATGTGTGTGTGTGTGTGCATGTGCGCGTGTGTGTGCATATCCATGTGCATTATTGTGAGTGTATATCCATGTGTGTTATTGTGCATGTGTACAGTATGTGTGTGTGTATATCCATGTGCGTTATTGTGAGTGTGTATTGTATGTGTGTGTGTGTGTAAGAATGTGTGTAAGGAGTGAAAGGAATGTGTATGACTGAATTTGTGTATCTTGTATTTGTGTGTGTCTGTGTGTAAGTGCATATTATGAGCACAGTATGTTAGAGAGAGAATGAGGGGCAGGGAAGAGGGTGTGCTTGTGTGAGTATGGTACAGCAATGGGTAAATATATATATATTATTCTGTGTGTGTTGTTGATGCATGCATACACCTCAGTTTCTGTCTTAGAGAATAATTCTTATAAATTATTATTATCACTGTTGTGTATTGTTGTTTTTACCCAACAGATTCTTTTGAGCATTCCAACAGTGGTCAATTGGTGCTTACTGGTGTGTGTGTAGTGGAATGGCAAACTGTAACTGGAACATACTATAATAGATATTTACCATGTGGTCTTTGCCTTTTAGTGTGTTTTATGAGCTACCAATCGAAATGTGCATTAGTTTTGCCTAATGGAGCGCAAGCAACAATCCGTATTTCAGGAATTTTATGTTTCAAGTTTAAAAATTAAGAGTACTGTAGATACAGTTAGAGAGAAAGTAGGTACTTATTCAAAACAACAATAATTGACGTGTGGAAGGCGTCTGTCTCGGCAGGGGAATCAGGGCGAATAGCGGTCACGCCTACTGGCAGAGCAGCCAACGCACACACCTGTCTCACATCTCTTAATCCTACCTGTGTGCTTAAGACTGCTCTGCTCTCTTAGTAGGTGTCTGAAACACGGGAGGATAAGGCTGGCGGGAGCGAAAAGCTGACAGAGAGAGACGACCGCAATGAACAAGACTGAAAAGTCTAAAACGTGTAACCTGTGTGTTGAATGTTTTGCCGAAAGGTGTTTGATTTAGTTTGTTGTCTTCATTTATTGTTTTGTGACCCGAACCCGAGAGGGCGATGGCTGAAGATTTTTGTTGTTTTATTTAGCCGTGCTCTCTTGCTCTCTTCCCCTAGTCTGGGGGAGAGGATAATACAAATCTGGTTACTGGACCATCAACTCCATTCCCTGTGTCCTGTTGTTCTGTTCTCCTCCGGGGTGTGTCATACGGTGTCTGGCAACATGCATCTCACATGCTATAACAGTACCGCACTCTAGACTTAAGTTGAAACTGCATTCATACATTAGAAGCAACAGTACACGATCTAGCTATTTAGCATATGCTAACTGAAGCAGCATTTAAGAATTAAGGCATACTACGTTTAGCTGGTTTCCTTCCATGTGTATGTGTTGTGTAAGTGTGTGTCTGTCTGTGTGTGTGTGTGTGTGTGTGTGTGTGTGTGTGTGTGGTGGGGTGTGAATGTGTGCGTGTGTGTGTAGGGGAAGTATCTGTTGGCGAGTATTTGTAACAACCCAAGTTTGCGAATAAGGTATGGTTGTAGAACTGACATTTCCTTAGATAAATAGCATCCTTCCACCAGTGTGTGTGTGTGTGTGTGTGTATTCATATTCTATGATTGAAAGGTTTGCAGCCTTTAATTAGTTTGGATAAATGGCCCTACTACTGTATGTCACAATCAATGTGCCATGGATGTATAAATTTCTTTCATATGAAAAAGAAATTGCGAATTGGTAATGTACTCTAAACATACATTTTGTGCAATCAGTGTATGTTTGTTTGGATTTTCTTCCCTCAGCACTTATAATAGATCAAGTATAAAGCAGTTGATTACACAGTTAACTCTCCTCACCTGATTTCTTAGGTCTAAATTATTTGACACTATTTGACATTATGGCACCATGCATGGTGCTCTTTGATCCAACAAGGGTTTCTTCTCTCGATGGTGGCCTTCTCTCATGTCAGCCGGTGTGGATTGAGCTCCTGGTGGATCAGGTTAAATTTCACTTCTTGGTAGCCAGTCGTGGTTTGAAGTTTACTATTGAAGTAACCGTTTGATGATCTTGTGCTTTATGTTACTCACGGTTTTGAACTATTCATTCAGTGTTTTCACATGATAGGTGCACAGCTTCAGTGTTGTTATAGATTTGCTATTTTTATTTATATTTATTCCCCCCCAGAGGACAGCTTTATTTCAGCAAAATATATACAGTATATACATTTTCAGTATTGTGCAGTTTTAGATACAAATGTGATGTCTGTGCTCCCCTTGGGTACCCTCCCATCCTCCCACACCGCCCTTCCCCTCTCCTTCCCCCCACTCCTCTTGATCCTACCACCATCCCCTCACCCACCCCGATAACATTGCGTTATCTAAGTAACCAGACAGACGGACGGACAAACAGATAAACAAATAGACCGACAGAGATCTAGACTAGCAAAAATAGATTTGCTATTTAGCTGGGCGTGTAGTTTCGGGACCAGTGGTGTTTATTAAAAGCCTGATTGAACAGCTGATTGGAAGAGTGTGCGCACAGCTGTTTTACCTAATTAGCATTTAGCTATATCGTTTAAGTAATAGCATTTGTGGTACAGCGGCAGCTGTAGCAGCAGCATTGTTCCACAGACTAGACACTGGTCAGACTAGACAAGGGAGTCTCCACAGGAGCCTATCAAGGAGAACTCATGTGTCTCCTTCCAATTCCTGTCTCAATCTCCAGACAAACTCATGGGGCCTCGAACAGCGTAGTGGTCTAATGCATCCGCATTGACTGGCGCTTTGCGAGTGTGAGCTACCTATTGCAGTCGTGGTTCTAAACCCGACCGCATCAGTCCGACTCTGGCCGGGAGCCGAATCGGGGGCATCACTTGGCTGTCCGCCCCAGGGGTTGGGGGAAGGGAAAGTCGGCACGAGGTCGCCGAGGAGCAGTAAGGGCGTTCCTAAAGAGCAGGTGGGCGAAGTTCCGTCTTGGAGGAGATAGTGTAGCAGTTTAACGCAACATATCTTGGCTGGTCCGATACGGGTGCAGCTCCATATCAGGGACGTGGTTCGAAACCCGTCTCTGCCAGACTGGCCCTGGTCATTAGCCCCAATCGGGGGTGGCATTTGGCTGTCCGTCCCAGGGGGAGGGGGAGTTTGTCGGGGGCAGGAATGGCGTCTGTGGTCAGGTTTCATCTCAGAGGAGGCGGATCTACCGGCCCGGGAAAAACTGACTCGTTACAGAGGACAGGCGGCGGGCTCGTGGGGGAGGGTGAATTGAGATAGAGGGTATGATTGGCAACCAAATTTGGAGGAAAACGGGAGAAAAAAAAAAAAAAAAAAAAAAAAACTTTTTACTGTCACAGTAAAGTCCTTTAATACCTGAACAGGTCTCGCTTAAGAAGCGTCACTTCAGGTGGTCTACTTTTCACATCCTTTTCTCACGATGCACTCTTTTCTGTTTCAGTCGAAAACATTTTTTTTTTATTAAAAAGGGGGGTTAAGATAACATAAACCATAATGCGTACCTGTGCGCCAAGCTCCCTTTTCAGCACTGTGCATTCAGCGCCAATGAAACCGTAGACGATGACAGGAAAAAATGTGGCACCTTTATTTTTGAAACTCCATTGTTTTTTGACAAGAGCAATGAAATTCCACCTTTTTGTAATCGCCAGGGTGTATCAGGTACTTGGGGCCACAATGCCAATTTTGTCTCTATGATTTACTCATAGGAGGTTGGTTAAAAAAAAAAAAAAAAAAAAAAAACCTGTTTAAACAAGATTGCAACTATATTAAGTCTTGTGTTAGCGGTGAATTATAGGAAGTCCGCTTCAAATCGCCTCAAGGTGAGCGCGGGAGCGTAAACGTTTTGCAATATTTTATTACTTTGCTTTGCAACCGTTCTAGGTTCCAAGAAGGCAGGCCCCATAATTAAGCCTTTATCTTTAACAAAAGTGTTGCTCTGGAGGGAAATGCAACCTCTATGAACTGTAGGCTTTTTTTTTGGTGACGCTTGGATGCCGGGCACGTGGTATTTGTGGTCTGAACACTCTGCCCCTGTGAACGGAGTTAAAGAATTTACGTGCGTTTCCTCCCCCTGGTTTATATTCGCCATGTGGAACAATGCTGTCCTCCAGAGATGTTATGTTTCTGAGCTGGCTGGGAGCATGAGACTGCAACTGAAGGTTAGCGTACACCACCACTGCATACATTCCGGTTAAAGTGCAGCCACTGAATAGGGTGCCACTGGTACTTCCAGTGAACCGTGTACATGGGTGGCTTACTCAATATTATTATCATGTATCTGTTTAGCAGGTGCCCTTATCTCTGAGCCCCAGTAGCGCTCCTCCTGAGATACATGCTTGTACTGTTCTGGTTACAATCCCAGTTTGTTTTCCAATACCCTGTACTACAATCCACAGTAAACATGATACCCAAATGCACATATTTTGAATGAGAAATGTAATTTTCCTGCCACCAAACCATCCATAACTATATATATAACTGAACTGAACTTACATATTACATTTACATTACATTTTAAGCATTTAGCATTTTTTTTTAATGAGGAGTAAGCAGGGATACATAGTGTTGAGCAAGTAGGTAGTGGTGATGACAATTAGCTAGATGTACAGAATTCAGTGGTAGTGGAGTCTGAAAAGGTGGGTTTTGAGTCTCTTGCGGAAGATCGCAAGTGATTCCGCGGTCCTGACCGACTGCGGAAGGTCGTTCCACCACCGGGGGGGTCAGGACAGAGAAGAGGCGAGACTGCCAGGAGCGGCTGCCAGGCGCCCGGAGGGATGGGGCAGTCAATTTGCCAGAGGAGGTGGAGCGGAGGGGTCTGGCTGGAGTGTAGGGTGTGATGAGTGTCTGGAGGTATGGGGGAGCAGTACCTCTAGCTGCTTGAAAAGCAAGCACCAGTGATTTGAATCTGATGCATGCTGCGATGGGGTGTCAGCGCAGAGAGGAGAGTAGAGGGGTGACGTGGTGAACTTCGGTTGATTGAACACCAGACGTGCGGCAGCATTCTGGACTAGTTGCAGTGGCTTGATGGCACAAGCCGGTAGGCCTGCCAGCAAGGAATTGCAGTAGTCCAGATGTGAGATCACCAGGGCCTGGACCAGGAGTTGTGTGGCCTCTTGGGTGAGGAACGGTCGGATCCTCCGGATGTTGTGGAGGGAGAATTGGCTGGTCCAAGTGATCGTTGCAATGTGGCCCGAGAAGCACAGCTGGTCGTCCAGGGTCACTCCAAGACTCCTGGCAGACTAGGACGGAGACACTATGAAGCCTTCCACGGTGATTGAAGCAATCTCGACAAGTTCATTGGTAACAGGAACTCTCGAAGCTGAACCAGGAAGGACTGCAGACTCCCTAGCCTCCCCGCCAGTGATGAATGATCTCTGCTCTTACTTTAAACACTGTTCACTGGTAATATTGTTGTGCATGTATCTGGGCAGCAACGCAGTGTATTGGTTCAGACACAATGGGCCCTAAACCTCAGGGTTGTGTCTGTGTTGTTATCTGATGTCTGCGTTAGATGTAGAGTTAAAAAGCATGGTTCTGGGGCCTCGGATAGCGTAGTTGTTTAAAGCACCTTGCTTTGCATGTGAAGCGAGTGCAAGCTGCCTATCACAGCGGTTCAAAACCCGACTGTGCCAGACCGGCCCTGGCCGAGAGCCCCGATCTCGGGTAGCTTTTGGCTGTCCGACCTAGGAGAAGGGGGGAGGGTGAGCCGGCACAAGCTCGCTGAGGAGCGGAAGGGCGTCCCTTGAGAGTAGGTGGGCAAATTCCGTCTTGGAGGAGGCGGATCATCGCCGGCCTCGAGGAACTAGCTTGACCCGTACAGATGGGCGGCGAGTTCATGGGGAGGGCGAATCAAAATAAATATAGGGTATAATTGGCCACTAAATTGGGAGAAAAACTGGAAAAATCCAAAGCAAAAATGAAAAAATGTAAAAAAAAAAAAAAAAGCATGGCTCTGTTGTGTCACGTTCAAAGACAGTATTTCTAACCCTTTTTGGAAATATTTGGAAATATAAAATGTAAGAGAGGTTTTCAAGCTTGCATCAGTTTCTGTTTGCAAACAAAAGTCACACCAAAAAAAAACATTTTGCCATAACGTATCGGCACACGATTTTTCATTGCAGCTACACAAAATTGTGATTTTTCGCCTTCAAGGTTAATTTAGAAGAAAATAAAGTAGATGAAAATATGACTTCACATTCTAATAAATAAATAGAAATAAAAGGTAGAGAAAAGCTGCAGATTAAGAGAATTACCTTAAAATCACTCAAAATAGTGTGACAGAGGACCTTTCCACAATATTAAATTAGTTTTTTTGTTCACTTCCTGTCTTAGTAGTACACACAGTCATATTTTCTTGTGTCATCTTAAACTACACTCAAACCAACCATTTAAGAGGTTTCTGTTACATACAACCATGAATTTGTAAAAAAACAAAAAATGACATTATTTTTGTTTTAGATTTTTCTCTGCTCTGAAAATCTTCGACCAGCTGCTTGATGATTTCTCCATCATCTCTGATGTTTGCAAAGCAGGATGTTGCTTCCTCCTGACATTCACAGCTGGGACCCAATGGATGGAAAGAGAGCCAATTGTACCAATTCTATAGGCCTATATCAATTCAATTCAATCCAATTATTTTCTTTTACATTTTTGTTTTCAGATTCTTTTCCCCATTTTTTCCCAATTTAGTGGCCAATTATACCCTCTATTTCATTTGATTTACCCTCCCCCACGAACTCGCCACCCGCCCCCACGGGACAAGCTAATACCTTGAAGCAATGATCCACCTCCTTCGAGACTGGACTCGCCGAACTATGTCGCCGTACCGCTCATCAACGAGCTTGTGCCAGCTCTCCCTCCACCCTCCCCCTGGGGCGGACAGCCAATCGCCACCCCCAATCGGGGCTCCAGGCCAGGGTCGGGCTGATGCAGACGGGTCAGCTTTAGCAGCTTTAGCCTTGCACTTTGGGCCATTGTCCTGCTGAATGTTACGTCTCTGTCCCAGTTTTAGGTCTTGACAGAATAAAGCAGGTCTCGAGGACTTGACTGTAATTCATCATCTGTTCTCCCCTCGGTTCTGACAAGCCGACCCAGTCCATGCTGCTGAGAAACATACCAAGAGCATGGTGCTGCCACTACCATATTTTTGTTTATTTATTATAAATGTTTTATATTTCAGTTTTTCCCCCGGTTTTTCTCCCAATTTGGTGGCCAATTGTAGCTCTCTATTTTTTCAATTCACCCTCCCCCACAAGCTCGCCACCCGTCTCTACGGGACAAGCCTCCAAGCTGGGACAATGAACCGCTTCCTCCGAGATGGAACTCGCCCACCTGTCTTACAGGGACGCCCTTCGCCATTACCATGTTTGAGTCGGGACGGACACACCTGGACAATGTTCCATGTTAGGTTCTACGCCAGACGTGATGTTTCCTGTTCAGACAATAAAGTTCCAGATTCGTCTCGTCCAACCCCAAAACCTTTTGCCACACGTTTGCCGTTTCTCTCAAACGCACTGTTGCAAACTTCGTATGGGATACAAGATTTATTTTTCAGTAACGGCTTCATTCTAACCGACGCAATACAGGAATATCACAATAGAGGGTACTGGAGTAAACAGGATATTGTTGATTGGGGCCTTGGATAGCGTAGCGGTCTAAAGCATTCGCTTTGCGAATGCAAGCTGCCTATTACAGCTGCGGTTCAAAACCTGACTGTGCCAGGCCGGCCCTGGCTGGCGGCAATTGGCTGTCCGCCCCAGGGGAGGCGGGAGGGTGAGCCGGCACGAGCTCGCTGAGAAGCACGAAGGGTGTCTCCAGAAAGTAGGTGGGCAAGTTCTGTCTCGGAGGAGGTGGATCATCGCTGGCCTCGGGGAATTAGCTTGCCCCATAGAGACGGGCAGCGAGTTCGTGGGGGAGGGCGAATTAAAATAAATAGAGGGTATAATTGTCTACTAAATTGGCCAGTGCCGGTCTGGCACAGTCGGGTTTCGAACCACGGCTGTAATAGACAGCTCACACTCGCTTGGCAAGTGTGTTAGACCACTATGCTATCCAAGGCCCAATGTACTCCATTTTAATGTAGTGGAGTACATTGGGCCTTGGAAACTAGTGTGTTAAAGTGTTAAAAAAACTTGAAAATAACTTTCAAATTGAGAGCAACCTTCATCTTTCATAAGGTGGCCACTTACTGGATAATAAACAGGACGATGCCACAGTACTCTCCCTGAAGAAAGTGAATGTGAAAACGCATGGCACGAGTGGAAATAAAGACTATTTTGTGTCTGTCTTTGTTTCTGCGCTTGAGCCTGTCTTGGGGACTTCATGTTAGCGACTTCACCTCACGCTATCCACTAAATGTTCTCCTTTAGAGTAATAAAGGTCTATTGTCATGTAAGTCCATTGATAGACCTGTATAGGCTAATCACGTGATGACGTGTGAATAAAAATGCTTCGTACATCCTCTTACAGAGATTTGATGAAAAGCAGCTCAGTAGAACTGGACAAGCAGCCTTATTTCCCCCATGCTAATACAAATCAATCACTCAGTCTAAATCTGAAAAACTAAAAGGCAATAAGCCACACACTTTATTATGGCAGAATAGATGATATCCATCTAATAAATTGTGTAAACATTCTTCCTGTGTCCACCACACTTACACACCCAAATAATTAACTGTGGTATGATACGTTTAAAAAATATGTACTTAATGGAGTTATGAATTCTACATGAGCAAATGCCACTGTATATTTTTTTTGATGTAATAATTTATTCATCCTCTAAGTCTTTGATAAAACAATGTTGAAAAGCAATTTAAGTGATATTCATTTAAATGTCAATTCTCTTGGTTAGGGCTTTTCTATAATTGGCTATTTAATTAAAATGATTTTCATAGTCATTAATATAGCCCGCAACTTGTAGTGCGCTGACATGTTTTAATTACATGGTATTAACAAAATTGATATGCTTTAGAAAGCATGGTGAAAATTTGAATATGAAATAATTAGACCAATCATACATCATGTCCTTATGGACATGAAGTTTATCACAATATAATTGATGAACTTTTTAAAAGAAGAGGGATAAATAACTTCTTTCATTGTATGGAATTAGCATAAACTTTTCAAGAAAGATGTAACCAACTGTATGCATATTTCTACACGTGTAATTTATATTCTTACATGATCATTTAGATTTATAATTCATATCATATCTGAATGTGTTTCACGCAATGAGTATTATCAGGTATCCAAACCAAGGAGCATATACTTTATATAAACACATAAACTCCCATCCACACACACACGTACACGCACACAGACACACACACATGCACACACACATACACGCGACACACACACACGCGCGCGCGCACGCACATACACACACATATACACACACGCGCACAAATATACAAACACACACAGATGCACGCACGCACATACAGATACACACACGCGCACATATAGACACACACACACACACACACATGCGCACGCATACTGGAAAGAGACTGATGAAGTAAATATGTAAGGGAAAACACTGTAGAGGAACACATGCTATTTAAAGACATATGTGCTGTGCCACCTTTTTATAATGTTCTCAGTACACAAAGAGATTGTTTATCCCTGTGACTTAGTGTAGGTGATCCTCTCTTTGTGTTGTTATTATCTAAAAATACGCAATCCAAATTTGGAGGTCTCCAGTGGCCCACCGTGATGTCTATATTCAAAACGTAATTGCTTCTCGCTGTAGTATTAGACTCTGATACTAAATGTGCCCTGTCAGTTGGCAGTGAATTATTCATTCTTGTACAATTAAATTAGCCCAAAGTATTTGTGATTTATCCACAATTATAAGCTTCTGCATTTCTGATCTGTTCATACATCAACATTAATGGAAAAAATAATTAGTCTTGCTTTGTTGTGAATCAGTACTCTTTTTCCTCCACCAGACCATATGTTTTATATCTAATTGAAAAAAACATAACAGTTGCAGCATTGAACATAACTGCAGGAATAGAAATAAAGAGCTCTTTCCTTTTGGAACATAATAGTTTTCATTTCATTCTTGATTTCGACAAAACTTTCACGAAGTCTAAATATGATTGCTCATCGGTCAAATGGTCAAAATATTTTTTTCTGCTGAGTGATTTTGAGCCATCGATTAGTTTCATCCTTTGGTTCGTTAAATGTAATGAGTGATCAGCTGACCTAACCAGAGAATGAAAATGATTGTGCTTATTTAAAGACAGTCGTGCAATTACAGCAGCTCAGCGGCTGGAAGACAGAGATCATGAAATGGCCCAGGGACATGGCAGTTTGCTGGTTCGGACCCGGTGGTTTGAGTGGCTGCCCTTGGTGTGGTTGTGCGCTCAATAGCTAAGTGAGTCGTACAGTACTTCAAAAATTGTACCAACTGACTTTGCATTAGAAGAGAGTACCGGGCCAAAGCATTCGCCCGGAATGCAAGTTGCCCACTGCAGACGCGGTTCGAAACCTGATTACGCCAGTCCGACTCTGGACGGGAGCCCCGATTGGGGACGGCGATTGGCTGTCTGCCCCAGGGGAAGGGGGGAGGGTGAGGGCTGGTGAGCTGGCACAAGCTCGCTGAGAAGCGCCAAGGGTGTCTCTAGAAAGTAGGTGGGGAGTTCTGTCTCGGAGGAGGCGGATCAACGGGTGGCAAGTTTGTGGGGGGAGGGTGAATTGGAAGAAATAGAGGGTATAATTGGCTACCAAATTGGGAGGAAAAACAGGGTAAAAATCTAAAACAAGAAAAGGCAAAAATGGTACCAACTGACTTTGCATTAGTGGAGAGCACTGGGCCTTCTTGTACATCAGCCTACAACGAACCACAGAAGTGTCCCCACTACGTATCACGGGTTGAGAATAAAACACACATAAGAAGTGTTGTCATTATTGAACGTTTGCAGTGGCCTTTATTTAATTTCTGCAGCACGACTATAAATCAACCGAAAACAGACATTCAGTGATTTTTAATAGCGCACTGCTAAATGTTACACATTGTGGTGGTTAACCATATTGAGCATTCGGCTGAAAGGCAACGACAGTAATACGGTTTTTCCTGGCACGGCGAGGACAGGGTCTTATTTTCTATTTATTTCCAAATCACTCAGGGAGTCTTTGTAGAAAGGCAAAATGTGCATCCAAATGAATACTGTCAAAAATTCACATTGGGCAGAGCCCACTAATATATATTCTAATTAGTAGGAAGCTGTTGGTTTATTCAATTCCTTTCCCTCACTGTAGCTGTCATCGCAATTGATATTTTCTGTGACATTTTGTTACACATTTCACACTTGTCAATATTGTAATTCATCTCAGTCACATTGTTATGCAGGCAGAATCATTGTGTGTGTAAAAAAAATATAATAATAAGTTGCTTGTTTTAATGAAGCTGCTGTGAAATGCCACTAGTTCTTGAAGAATAGGCTTTCAGAAGGCATTAACCAACACAACGACACACAGCAGAGCCCCAGCCGTTACAATGGTTTTTTTGTTTGTGAAACCAGAGATTTGTAGAATGAGAGTATGACAGGACTTTTGAAAATGTGCATTACCTCTTTTGCTGGAAAAAAAAAAAAGATGCTTCAATATGATGACATTACACGATATTACAAATATTGTACTGATTACATTACTTACTTTTGACGAGATCACATTTGCTTTTGAATTTGCAATCTCATATTTATATTTGAAGTCAAGATAGTATAATTGCACGGTTTCTATGAATGTTAAAGTGGTTCTGAGATCCATAGTGGTGTGTTTTACCAATTACTTTCTGAAAGGATTTGAATGTACAGCCTAAATTAAAAGCAAAAAACCTGAAACTGAGACTAAGTGGTGGTATAATCACAGCACAAACTTTTTTGCCATTTATTTTCTATAACATTTTTAAGACAAACGTGGTTTTTTTTGTCAATTTGTTTCGAGCTGAATAAACCAAAAACATAATTCGTAATCACATTTTAAATCCACCTGTTTTTTTCCCCATCAGTCAGACAGCCGCTACGACAAAGTAAACCATGTAGATAAGTGTATTTAGATTGCATTTAATATTTGTTTGTGATGTCCTACAGTATGTAGCCTGTTTTCACTGTTCAATGTTGCACATTTTCATTGAAAAAAAGTTAACCATAACATTGAAAAATATTATTCAGCTGACCATAATTCCTCAATAGTCCAATAGATGTATACTGTTGGTGAACTGGCGTCTCTGATATAAAGACACCTTAAATGAGCCTCAAAGAAATATTAAAACTCATTTTACTTCCAAAGACAGATTTCAGGCACCCAACACCCCTGCCCCCCTCCATGATTGTGAAAGTGTCCGATACCCTACAATTTAGTGTTACACGTGAAAAATAAAAGATTTGTGGATATCTAAATTGCAAGGTAAACCCACATAAACAGTAGTAATTACCGGACCTATTGACAAGTCTCTGTTATTCTCGCTCTGAAACAGCCGCGAGTGATTAAAATGAATCTCCATCGACTTCTCCATTAAATCGCTGGCAGAGGAGATCCCTTTGACCTTTCCCCATTGATTGAACATAACAATCACAATTCAATTGCAATGCAAAGGGACCCATTTGTTAGGACGTACGTGAGATGCAGGGGGCCGTTTTCTCCTCTCCGCTCCGGGTAATCAATGAGGAGGCTTGGAGAGACGCGCGGCGCACAAAGCCCCCAGCTCAGACTCATTCACAGAGGCTACAGTATCTGTTTGATGAGGCTAATAATATGTATAGAAACAACCACATTTTTGTCCCTCAAACTCAGTATCACGTCAAGACATACTAGCCGCTAAGGCAATACAAAATATCATAGTATTACTAAGATCGGCATGAATGATGATAGATCCGTGGATTTACATTTTAGGCATTTAGCAGACGCTCTTATCCGGAGCAACTTACACAGTTTTACATTTCTTTACACACAATCCGTTTATACAGCTGGATATTTTACTGAAGCAATTCAGATTAAGTACTGTGCTCAAGGGTACAACAGCAGAGCCCCCACTTGGGAATCGAATCGGGAACCTTTGAGTTGCAAGCCCAGTTCCCTAGCTATTATACTACACTGCTACCCCACTGCTACAGTGGCTGCTGTATCAGTGCATCTTTGATACCGAACGAACAGCAGTGGAGAAAATAGGGTAACCCTTTACATTAACTCTATCTACATAAAGCATTCATAATGTATTCATGAGCATAAAAAATGGTACATTACAATTACATAAAGCATTATGAATGTTTTATGACATGTTTTACTCGTACATTGCATTACATGTAATGATGCTGTTATGTAATGATCAACCTATTTATGAATGCATACTGAACTCTTCATGATGCATTCATAAATGCTTATGAATGTATCGTGTGTGTGCCATTTTTAGGTCTGTGATTCTTGGGTCAGACCTATCCCAGGTTGTGACAATGCATACACACGATTGTAATGAATGCATCATGAAGACATATATCTTTTTTAATTGAAGTAGCCTAAAAAGTTTCTTCTAATCTAAAATATAATCTTTTCTAAGGTGTTAGTTGTACCTATGCTGTGTTGCTTGCTTGTTTGTTGAGGCTTGGACCAAGGCTCAACTTGCACGCATTCTTTTTCTTAAAGACACAACACAATTTGTTTTCAATCATTTTGACGATCGCTGAACTCGCCAGAACGTGCTTGTGAAGAAAAAAAGACTAATACTTTGATTCAATCGTACGTCAAACTTAAGGACAAATGTTGATTAAATGAATAATAGTGGGATCTGAAGCTTTTTTTAATGCATGAAATAACTCGTTAGTATTGAATTTGCCACTTTTGGTTGCTTGAAATTAGTTGTTTGTAAATTAATAAATCCTGTTAAAAATGTTAAAGCAACATTCACAAAATATTTTGGCTTGCATATTCACTCTCGGAATCTCAAAGGAAATGTGCGTTAGCCATTAATAACATCAATATATTACACGTGGTAAAGCAAGACTCTTGGTCAGGGTTACTCAAATCACGGTCCGCGTGGGCCTAGTACTGCTGTTTTTCCACCCTCCCTTTACCTGGGAGTCAGGTGTGAAGACACTCTGGCCAATCAATTGCACTAATTGTTTAATTACCTACCTGAGAGAAAAGAAAACCAGGACTGAATTTGGATTAGTTGCCCAGATTTGAGTAACCCTGCTCTTGGTAATGTGTCAAATACAGCCCCACTGGGGCCCACTTTATAAAAATCAGGTATAAAATCACCACGTACCATTTTCCCATCGTGCTAAGCTGTTTCCGGCATCCCAACAACCTCATCCTATGGCCAGGTGCGATCCCGCCACTGAACCAAATCCTTAACACAGCCCGCTTAAAATACTATTTTCCCACATATCAATAAAACGTTCTGCTTCAAATACACTCTGGTTTGTATGAGTATTTCTTACTACTGAATGAAAACTAATTGCAGAAATGGTGGCAGAAGTGTTGGACGGAGGGACGGCGGACATGGACGAGGAGTCTTAATTCTCTGAAACCGATGACCCAGGCTCTGATGCTGAACAACTGCGGACGCAAGGTTCGCTTGCCCGTTCACTCATCCAACATGGCCGCGATGATACACATTTGAATGGAAACCCTCATATAATAAGGGGGTATGGAACGCTATGGAACAAGAACTACATCACCCAGAGATTCCTGGGATTTCTTTGATTCTGACAGCACGATACCTCCGAGACGGAACTTTGCCCACCTGCTCTTTAGGAACGGCCTACTGGTCCTTGGTGAGCTCGTGCCGACTTTCCTTCCCCCCACCCCCTGGGGCTGACAGCCAAAAGTGGCCCTTGATCGGGGCTCCTGGCCAGAGTCGGATTGACGCAGTCGGGTTTCTAACCGTGACTACAGTAGACAGCTTGAGGCCCTTTTCCATTGCACAAAAAAAGTAAGAACTAGACCTAACGGGAACTAACAGGAACTAGAGCGAGTTCTGGTTCTAGTTACCATTTTTGTTTCCACCGACTTCAGGGGAAACAGTTCCGGTTTGTGGAGGGCGTCAGTCTCGGCAACATGGGAGTGGCATGGTTGCCTTTGTTTTTACATGTTGTGGAGGCCTTTGGAGCAGGGAGACTTTCCGGGGGCAGGCAGAAAGTAAGCCTATTTAAGAGCAGGTGGGGTGAGTGGGGAATCAGTTAGTCTTGTCATGTCATTCATGTGTGTGAATCGAGAGAGTTAGTCTTGTCTTGTCATTATGTGTGCGTATTGAGAGTTAGTCTTTGTCTGTGCGTGCGTGCGTATTGTGGATTATTGTGGAGTGTTTGATGTGACTGTCGGGCGCGTGTCTGTAATCCAAGCTTCTGGGAGGCGGAGTCTGTGTGGAGTTTATGTTGAGTTCTGTGTGCGTTTGTCGAAAGTGACTGAGTAGAGTGCTTCCTGTGTGTGTGGGAAAGAGGGAGAGAGGGCACACTAAGAGTGTCCGCCTCTCTCCCTCGGTGTAATCGTGAAAGAGAGCGAGAGGGCGCCCTGAAATAGGGTCCGCCTTTCGCCCTCGGTGTGGAGAACTCGCACTCGGGCAGTGGAGAGTGTTTCTGGACAACGGCCCGAGAACTCTCACTAAAAGAGTGGAGAGTGTCTCAGGGCTGGTTGCCAGAGAACTCTCCCGGTGAGGAGTGGCGAGGGTCTCTCTGTGTTTGGGGTAAAAGAGAACTCGGACTGAAAAGTTTGAGTGTCTCTGTGTGCATGGGTTTGGGAAGCACTTGAAAGGTCACTGGATATGTGTGTGCCTGGGGAGGTTCTAGGAGAACTCCGGTCTGAGGAGGCGCGGTGTCTTGTTGAGATGTGTGTCGGGACAGTGCGTAGAGTTCTACTCTGTCCCGTAAGTCTTGATGTGTGGTAAATGTGGATGTATGAAGGCGGTGTGGAAAGCCGCTGATTGTCTGTGTTTGTTGTCTGTTCCCCGAAAGGGGATTCCCCCTCGGAGGAGGTGGGGCTGGGTGGGATGAAGACAGCCTCCACGTGGCCTCCCCCGCAAGTAGCTAAAGGGTAGTTGCAAGGTTGCATGCCCTCCAAGCGAAACAAATGTCTTTACAATGTCCACAGACCACAGAGCTAGTGCTCCTCCAGCTCAACGTTGAAGGCCTCACCTTTGCCAAGATCAACATCCTTGAGCAAATAGCCAGCAAAAACCACACAACCGTGATCATCCTGCAGGAGACCCACACGGAGAACAAGAACATCCTGAGGGTCCCTGGGTACACCTTAGCCGGTTACATCACCGATAAACATCACGGCTTAGCCACATTCGTCCACAAAGATATGGCCTGGTCAGCTGCAGGACAATCCCCAGAGGACGCAGAGGTAGAATGGCTCACAACCAAAGTGCAAGACACAACCATCGTGAACATCTACAAGCCACCTCCAAGCAGACTGGTCCCATCATCGCTGCCAGATGCCCCAGCTCCCGCTGTGTATGCTGGTGACTTCAACAGCCATCACACAGACTGGGGCTACAGTAGCTCAAACGCTGATGGTGACTCCCTGGTAGACTGGGCCTCGACCGTCGATGCGACACTGCTGTACGACCCAAAGGAGCCACGCACCTTCTACTCTGCTCGATGGAACAGCACCACCAACCCAGACCTGGCATTTGCTAAATGTCACAACAACCAGCCACTCCCAGTAAGACGCATCCTGGACATGTTTCCCCGGTCACACCACCGACCGTCACTCATTACCACTCCATCACTGGTCCAGCCTGTGCAAGGGAGGGATGTCAAGAGATGGAACTTCCGGAAAGCAAACTGGGCAGGCTTCACTAAACAAGTGAACAAGGCAGCTGCTGGTCTACCACCCCCGTGCCCCAACAACATGAACGATGCCTATGAATCGTACTGCAAGATGCTGCTGGCCGCCGCCAAAAAGAACATCCCCCGCGGTGTACGTAAAGCTTATGTTCCCTGCTGGGACGAAGAATGTGAAGAGCTACTTCGCGCCCATACAGAAGCAGGAACCAACGAAGACAGGGACAAAGCAGCAGACGAACTACTCGGCAGGATAAACGATAAACATAGGGAACGTTGGACAGAGACTGTGGAGTCAATTGACTTCACACACTCTAGTCGCCGGGCGTGGCAGACCTTTAACAAGCTTACCGGAAGATCAACAACTCCAGCACAGTGTCCCATTACTGCAAACTCCATCGCGTCGCTCCTGCTGAGTAATGGCCGCTTCCCTAACGCAGACAAGGATTTAGCCAGAAGAACACTAGCGAGAGTCCATGAATTGCTCAGGGCCCAAGGATGCGATTCCAACCTATCCACCGATTTCAGGACAGAGGAAATCGAGCAGGCCATCAATAGCCTGAAGACTGGTAAAGCACCAGGCATAGACGACATCCACCCTGAGTACATCAAACATCAAGGCAAGAAGGCAACCGACTGGCTGCGCTCCTTCCTCTCTGCATGTCTCCATCACTCAAAGCTGCCAAAGATCTGGCGTCGTGCAAAGGTCTGCCGAAGCCAAACAAGCCGAGCGATGACCCCAAGGGATACCGGCCCATCTCACTGCTGTGCGTTCCATTCAAGCTCCTTGAACGCCTCATCCTGACACGTCTTAACCCAGTCATTGACCCCCAACTGCCCAAAGAACAAGCTGGTTTCCGAACCGGTAGGTCAACAACAGACCAGGTGACCCTCCTGTGCCAAGACATAGAAGACAGCTTTCAGGCAGGTGAGAAGGCTGGTGCCGTCTTCCTGGACCTCACAGCTGCATATGACACTGTCTGGCTGCGTGGACTTCATATGAAGCTTCTGGAAACCATCCCAGACAAGCACATGGTGAGCTTCATAATGGAGATGCTGAGCAACCGCAGCTTTCGTCTATTCACTAGCAACGGCCAAAGCAGCAGGGTCAGAAAGCTCAAGAACGGAGTCCCTCAGGGCTCAGTTCTGGCACCTATGCTGTTCAACATTTACATTCATGACCTACCCGCAACAAACTCAAGGAAATATGGCTATGCAGATGACCTGGCGATTCTACTCAGCAAACCATCCTGGGAAGCAGTAGAAGAGGGCCTCTCGGCAGATATGAACACCCTGTCCTCTTACCTGAAGAACTGGCGCCTCAAGCTCAGTGTTGACAAGACCATATCAACAATGTTCCACCTCTACAATAAAGAAGAGACCTGCGAAATGAACATCATCGCATGGTTGACCCATCACAAACTGTGGAACACATAATAAGCAGCTGCCCCAAACACCGGCCGCCGAATGGCGATCGTGGTCTAAAGGACCTGGACGTTGACACGCTGGACTGGCTTGTGTCACGTCTCGTGTTCGTGTTCCCCGTAATTAGGTGTTTTCATTTATTCCATGTTTTCCTGGTTGTCTGGTCCATGTTTTCACTTTCACTTACCTGTTCCCAGTCTTGTCATTGTATTATCGTTTTCACCTGTTCCTCATGTGTCTGATTGCAGTTAGCTGCATTCGTGTTAATTCCTGATTGTTTCTCGTTATGTCTGATGTGGTTAGCTGTTCGTTTCCCATGTTAATTTCCTGATTGTCTCGTTATTGTATTATCGTTTTCACTTAATTCCTCATGTGTCTGATTGCAGTCAGCTGCATTCATGTTTATTTCTGATTGTTTCTTGTTAGGTCTAAATGTATTAAAGCTGTGTGTTTTTCCATGTTCGTTGCCAGATTGTCTTGTGCTTTGCGTATGCTTACACTACTCTCCAGCGTTTTCTCTGTTTCCCCGCGTTTTGTTTCATCATGTTTGTGTTCGTGCTTGTGCTCCAGTGTTCGTCTTGATCTCAGTCTCGTTCCCGCTCCTCCCTGTGTTCCCTGGACTGCTTTCACGGTATCGACCTTCGCCTGCCCACTGACTATGCCTTGCCTGCCCCTGATACTCCTGAAGCCCGGAATGAACTCTGCCTGTCCCCGACCATTCTTTGGATCCCTGCATTGCTCTGATTACCCCTGCCTGACCATCGCCTGTTTACAAAATAAAGGAAGTTATTGCATTCTTTGGTCCGCGCCTGGTTTTCCTACTCCGTTCCTGACAGGCTTGCCTCAACGGAGCTGAAGGTCTAAGGACATACGCCAGAAGAAGAAGATGCGGGGCTTTCATTTATTGTTGGTTTATTTTAGTTTGTTATTTTAGTTCATTGTTTTTGCCCGAAAGCTTCGCGGCAAGTAGGGTGAAGATTTTGTGTTCGTGTTCGTTTTATCTTAACCTGCTCTCTCACTGTCTCTCTCCCATGTCTGGGGGGGAGAGACAGAAAAAAAATTAAGATGCGGTCCATAGACCGGCAAAACCCCACTCCTCTGCCAGTTACTACCATCAGCTGCTCTGCTCCAGTCCAGGGATTGTCACGTGGCATGTGACACGCTAATTCATAGCAAACATCAGCAACGCAAAGGAACTATTTTTCACTTCATTTTGGTTAAGCTGCCATATGAAAAAACGTATCACTTGATACAGGTGTAAATGTATTGTGTTGATGAGAATGTGTAGATATATTGTGTTGTTATACAGAATCTGTTATTTGATTGATGCTGCTCTACTGAGGCACTATTGTTGTTATATGTGTAATTACTGTGAAACAGCTACTGAGAGTCCCACGGGGAAAAATAAAGTATATCGTATCGTATGGTATACATTAAGCTGCCATATGAAAAAACGTATCACTTGATAGCAAGCTATAGCAGGATTAAACGTTAAAGTTTTTTCCTCTCTTGCCCGACCAGAAATCTACTTGCCAAAACTTGTTAAACTAGCATTAACTGGAACATAATCGCATAAAAATAGACACTGCGTGTCTGTAACAACATTAGGCTACACTTTATTTTTTATGAGAACTGCATGGTCCCATGGTTTTCTTATGTTGATATTCCTTCAACAAATGCTAACAACAATGCTTCTTCCCCCTCACGATCAGTCGCTTGAGTGACACAAAGTGTGTAACCAATCAGCGATAAACAGTGCTGTTAGTCCTGCCCCCAAGGTACGCTAAGTACCACATCTTGAACAGGCACCAAAAATCAACGAGAACTATGCGGAACTGGAACCTTGGTGAATGGAATACACAAAGTTCCCCTTTTCTAGTGCCAAAAAAGTACCAAAAGTTCTGGTTCTTGGTTTTTTTTGTGCAATGGAAAAGGACCCTTAAAAGTGTGTTAGACCACTACGCTAGGCCCTAGCATTTTTTAAGAAGTGTAATTTTTACTTTAGAGAAAAAAACGATGTTATATGTTGCTATAAAGTTCTTAGCACTTACAATAAGTTATTGCAATGATTGTTTAAAAAAAAGAAAGAATAAATATAAACACATTAAAATGTTTCTAATAGGGGCGGCAGATAGCGTAGCGGTCTAACACACCACACTTTGGCTGGTCCGGTGTGGTGTGCGCTGCCTGTCAGGGACGCGATTTGAAACCCGCGTCTCTACCAGACCGGTCCTGGTCGTCAGCCCGAGCGGGAGTGACATTTGGCTGTCCGCCCCCCCAGGGGGAGGGAGAGCCGGCTCGGGTCCGCCGAGAAGCACGGAAAGGGAGTCTCCAGAATGTGGGTGGGTGGGCGAGTTCCGTTTCGGAGGAAAAGCGGAGGTCGCTGCCCACGGAGAATTGGCTTGCCTCGAGTAGTCGAGCGACGGACCCGTGTGGGGAAGGTTAATCGAAATAAATAGAGGGTGCAATTGGCTACCAAATTGGGAGAAAAACGGGAAAAAATCTGAAACAAATAAAAAAATGAAATATGTTTCTAATAATCATAAACGAACAACCTGTTGCTGAAGCAGCAGACTATGTTTCAGGGCCCGCTCATAGAAATTGTACATGCCATACATTTATAATGACAACAAAATGAACCAATAAAATGCTGATGTCTGGTAGGCGGGAACACCTTCAAGCAGGCCCTGGCTGATGTCGTCATATTGGCCAATAAAGTTGCGTTATAAGACTCAGTGACGGTTGAAGCTGAGGCCCGGGCTAACCATTATTTCTCTGTGCGTGTGTAGCCAGCTATCTAATGTGGTGGATTAAAAAGGGCATCAAGTAATGCTGAGGGTGATATCTTCGCAGTTTTTCATATCTTCAGATATGAGTTTTGTGTGTCTGTCTTTCCATTGCATATATTTCTTTAAGGTGTAAAGATTTTTTTAATCCACCACTCACCACACAGCACTGGTTCCCTATAGTAGCACATATCAGATTTAAATCACTGGTGCTGACATATCAGGCCACAAGGGGAACCGCTCCCTACTTGCAGACACTCATCACACCCTACACCCCTGCCAGACCCCTCCGCTCTGGCTCCTCTGGCAAACTGACTGTCCCATCCCACTGAGCCCCAGAAAGCCGCTCCTCGTGGTCTCGCCTCTTCTCTGTCCTGACCCCCCCGGTGGTGGAATGACACTTCCACACAACAGTTTGGCTGTTGATTGATGTGAGTTTAGAAAGGAGGTGATTGTGTAATGCATTTGTTTCGATCTGAGAGAAACAGCAAAGTTGTAACTATGCATATATTGTTTTAAGGCTTGTATTCTGGTATTGCATGTATTTTATATCCACTTGTTTTTGGGTGCGCAGGGGTGGTGGGTTTGGGGGTGGGGGCAGGATTCAACCAGAATTGAAGGGAAGGCCCAGCGCAAGACCCCACGGTCCGCTACTGTCTAGCAGGATATGAGAAAAACTGGAATGTTTCCTCTCACGGACTGTTCGGAGACCCACTTTGAACCCAGCGCACAGCCACAATAACTGTTGAAAGATTTGAAGACATTCGCCGTTTCCTTAGTTTTGACGGCAAAAGGACGGCGAGAGACTTCGGTCTGCGAGACAGATCACGTGGCAGCTTTCAAAATACGCGTGGGATTGTTTTCTTGCTAACTGCTGAAAGAAGGTTCCCAATGATTGCAGGGCAGTAGCAGGAGATGAGAAGTTACACTCAATACTGCCAAGCAAGCCACTAAGCACGGAATAAAGAATTTCTGGCTTTGTGATGTATATGTGGCAGGCATCGGTCTGGACTGGGAATCGGGGCGTTTCTGGCAGGGCAGCCAGCGCACACACCTGTGTGACCTGTGCTTAAAACTGCTCTGCTCTCTTAGTAGGTGGCTGGAACAAGGGAGGTGAACCGCACGAGAGAGAGAGAGAGAGAGAACAACCTGAGACCTGACCTAACCTGACCTATGTTAGTGGTTTTGCCGAAAGGTGTTTTTTTATTTTGTTTATTATTTTTAGTTTATTGTTTTGGGCTGGAACCCGTGAGGGGGAGGGCGCTTGTTTATTTTCAGTTACTGTGCACTTTCTCCCTCTCTCATTCTCTCTCCCCGTGGGAGAGTAATTTAAAGTACGGTCCACGGTTGGACAACTCCATTCCCTGTGTCCTGCTGTTCTGTTCTGATCCAGGTTGTGTCGCACGGTGTGTGACACGATGCAAGGTTATAAATGGGATTGTTTATACTAGAAAACAACCTGGAGACAAATTCCAGGGGAATCCTGTACCAAGCACTGTGGCAACAATCGTGCAATCAACTGAGGAACACCGGTCGCGACATAACAACAGTGCGCCCCTTCCTACTCAAGAAAGGACTGATACTTGTTGGAACGTTCCGGCAAAACAAGCCAGATATCCCTGATTGGAAGAACATGTCAAGAACTGAGATGTGCAAAGTCCTGAATTTGGTTGTAAAGACAAAAACATTAGGGGGCCTCCAATAGCGTAGCAGTCTAATGCACCCATATTGACTGGTCCTTTACGAGTGTGAGCTGCCTATCTCGGTAGCAGTTCGAAACCCGATTGTATCAGACTAACCCTGGTGGGGAGCCCCGATCGGGGGCGGCGTTTGGCTGTCCGCCCCAGGGGGAAGGACAACTGAGACAGCTGAGAAGCGCATAAGCGGGTGTCTCCAGAACGTGGGTGGGTGAGTTCCGTCTCAAAGGAAGTAGAGTTCGCTGCCCTCTAAGAATTAGCTTGCCTCGTAGAGACGGGCGGCAAGTTCGTGTAGGGAGGGCAAATCGAAACAAATAGAGGGTATAATTGGCCACTAAATTGGGAGAAAAAACGAATTATATATATTAAAAAACGACAAAAACATTACCAAGGTGAGCTGTGCACTTAAGAAGGACGAGGCTGTGATGTCCCTGAGCACAACGCACCACGACAAGGCAGTAGATGATCAGATTGAGGAGAGAGAAAAATCAGAAATCATGTATACCACAATACAATAAGACAAAAGGTTGTGGGGACGATGGACCAGATGGTTGGTACTTATTCGTGTAAGGGACAAACCAGAAGGTGACATATGGCACTGTGGTGCAGTGCTCTCAGTGCTGCCAGCCTGAATGCTCTCTCACTGTGCACCTCACAGCACCCAGACAAGGCAGGACACACAAGCAAGGCTTATTCCCTAGAGAACTTGTGAGAGAACTTGACATACCACAGTAACACAATAAATATACGTACTCCAAAAAGTCTTAGCATAAGGTGCCGAGTCAAAGTGGCATATCACACTTGAAAGAATGAGACTCGCTCGCCCTTATTAGATGCTCCAAAACAGTAGTGCAACGGTTTTATTTAACCATGCCGGTTGGTTAACATTTCGACCCTTAGGTCTTCATCAGAACACTGAGCCTTGTTAACAGGGGTTGATTCAAATACTGCACCCTAAGGATCCCAGGGGAATGGGACGTGCCACTCCCCTCTACCTTTTGGAGGGTGGTGCCAAAATGTAGAAATTCATAGTTTAAAAATAGAGATGCACCGATCGATCGGCCTCTGACCGGAAATGGCCGATTTTCAGCTGATCGGCCTCAATCGGTGACTTGATCCCGATCACTCCACATAGCCGATTCTGTGCGCCGGTTGGCTCCTCGCCCCCCTCTTTTTCACGTGACGTGCGCGTCGCAGCCAATGCAGACAGATCAGATGAGCGCAGCGCTGAACACTTAAAGCTTTCAGTTTGTCATACATGTCAATCGAAAATAAGCCGCGGAGGAACAACCTCGAAACGTTCGAACGACCAACCTAATCATTTAGGTTGACCAACTCGTTTTTCTACAGTACCGTAGGTACCGGGTTAATTAATAATGAACTTCGTTAAGCTAGTTCGGTTCCTCTGAACCATTTTCCATTAATAGAACATGGTGGTAGTGCATACACTTGACGTAATAATGCCCTGCTGAAGCACTGAATTGCACTGAAATCATTATGTTCGCTAATGAGTGACGTTATGAAACAGTGCTATTCACTCATACAAATCTAACTTATTAGACCTAATGATAAATTCATCTAACAATTTCTAGCTAAACCACAGCTGTGCGTTTTCCACTATCAAACAAACTCAGAAACAGCAAGCATCGCCTTTTCCAATTACTCCTAGTTTGAAACATTTTTATCTAGGCTTTGAAGCTAGTTAAAGTCGTAGTCGTTAGGCTACCTGACTCACGCAAATAACGAAATTCTGCTGAAGAGCGGCTTGTTTCAATGCCTTTGACAAGCTCCGCAACTGAAACATCCGCCCTTATATCGCTACAAGTGTTTTCCATTGCACTATATAGAATTGGGATCTACTCTAATCCACCTCTAGCAAACAAATTAGTCTAGCGCATCATAGGTTCGAACTAACCTGTTTTGCATTAGCATTGTCGCAATAACTTTCTGATGCACATCAAGTTGAAGCCATATAATTATTTAATGGAAAAAGGGCTTGTGTCATCTGTCATCAGAATATAACGTTAGTGTTTTAAATAAATATTTCCGGACTAATGGTCTGTCACCATGTCAGTACATTTAAACTACTCTTGTTTCTTTTTATTTATTACTTAAAGGCTACATGCCACTGTTGTTGGATTCTCTTTTATTCATCATTGAATTTAATTTGCACAAAAAAAGAAAAGCTCTGTCCAGTAACCTGGAACACTTTTTTTATTTTGAAATGTGTTTTAGTGAGACCTACCTCATGCTTCTGACCTACCTCAGAATTGTCAATCTTAATTTTCTATTAAAGCAAAGTTACAAAAATGTTTGTGTAAGTTGTCAATTATTGTTTTTAGGAGAAAAAAATCGAATCGCCAAAATCGGTATCGCAAGTCAGACTAATCAAAAATTGGAAATCGGAATCGGCCAAGAAAATCGCAATTGGTGCATCTCTATTTAAAAACATTTTTTTGCAAAAATAAAGTGGTTGACACACACAATGAACAGTCATTTAGTAACACATTGAATATGAACCACCACCATGATTGACCATGGACAATAAAATGTTCAAAAAACAGTCTTATGCAGAACAGAAGAACAGATTTGGAACTCTACATGCCACACATGAGAAGTCCACTGAAAAACATTCCTAACCATCCTGTTGTGGCCTAAACAAAGAAGCATGGTAGCAGCAATGCAAGACGCCCCAGCCGCATGTCCAAAGGCAACTGAAGACGTGCAGTGTTCTAGTTTCTCGCCCTCCACCCAGTTCGGTAGTCTCCAATAAAGGCATTGGCGTCAACACTGAGTTTAGTGTCTGATAATTAGTTTGCATATTTGTCCACCCAGACAACCTCTTAACTCAAACACTAGCACCATGTGCTAGTTTGGTCATGTTATTAATGACCACATATGAATAGACAGAGCAGACAAGCAAGAAATCCCCAATCACACAAGAACAATTTGTAAATATTAAACATTCATTGCAATAAAATGTAGCCTAAATAATTGGCTGGTGTACCATGGGGCAATACCCTGAGCGATGGCAGAGGTTGGATAAGAGCGAACGGGAGAGGAGGCTTATATGAAAACACACAAACTAACATGCACTGAACATCTTCCTCTTCCTCCTCCTGGAGGGATTATGCATTTTATTGTAGGCGAAAGCAGGTCTCACAACTTGCCATTAGTAAGGCATGACGCTTGCTCTTCATCAGACATGACGAAATTACCAGTTCGCTATACATTACTGGTACTAAAGGAGGAAAAAAGCTGATGATCTGATTGCCATACTGAACCAATCCCCTCACCCTCATCCACACCCACATGTAATTTAATTATATTTACTCAACCTCTTTTACAACTGTGCCGCATGTGCGCTACAATCTCGTCATGAAACTACCTTGGACATGAGTTGGACATGCCTCAATGTGCCACCATGCTGGATTAATGCTCGCTTCTGTGCATTACACTTTAACAAAGAGCCCAATTATGTGTTACACATAAATACAGATACAGATACACACAAATATTTCTGCATGTTCATGTAGTCTTATTAAATAATAGGATGAAGCAGCTACATTTACAAAATGTACAATATTTCTTGAGTAGCCTACAATATTCCCGACCCCTAACCCTGGAACAGTGTATAGTATTTCAGGACTGCATCCTAGGGTTAAGATGGAAATCTGGTAAAAAATAAATAATAATAATCTTTCCAGATAGATGATACGGGTGATATGTATCAAGAAATCAGCAGCCAGGGACTAGGAGCGCTGTGAAGGCGCCGTGAGTGAAACGCTGTTTGTAATGTTGATATGTAATTGTCCCAGAAAACTTCCCCGATGACAGAATTAATTCCATTGGGCCGGCGTTTAATAAATGTTACACAAACACGGCCAGCCCTATCTCACAGCATTCCCAAAACAAAGGGAAGCCTTAATGGCTTTAATCATCCACGCCTTTGACGTTGTTATTGCCTTTAAAAATAGCAGTTAACAGTAGCTGTCTTGTAAAGGAAATTGCACCACATTTACAAAACGATCTGCAATTAAGATATGGGCATCTCAAACAGCAAAAAGCCAAGGCGTACTGTACTGTTGTGTCCGGTAAAAAAAAGAAAAACTAGTCAACGCCATATAAAGCCCTTCAATTAGCCAAAAGTCTAAAAAAGAAAATACTCTGCTTTCTCACACATCGCTTTAATCAAATACGGTGTGATTGCGTCCCTTTGAAGATACTTTAACGAGGATATGTTAATTAAGCTATACCAGATGAGGAAGCTGTATATTATTTTTTCTTTTTTTCTTTCTAAAAAATATTTTCTTTCTCAAGCTCGGGAGAAAACCTGCCGCTGCTGTTATGTGTCACTCAAGAGCATAATTTCCCTCCCAACGCTTATAGTTAAAACCTCATTAATGGGTTTCAACACAACGTAAAGAGTTGTACCTTTAATCTGCGCTGAAAGGAAATCATGCGTTTCCTGCCTTATTTACCACGCTTATTTAACAAGTGTTCCCGTACAATTAGAATTGTTAATAGATTTGGAAACAAAAGGGACCTTTGAAGGCGGGAAAGTGCTGACATTATTTCAGAGGGGGAAAACACGGTCGTGGCTAGATAGTAACCCTATTTTTTATCAGATCTCGCACATGCACATTTGTCGCTAAAGTGGTAAGTTTCAAAGACGAGCTGGTAACCCTAACCGTAAGACAGCTGGACACCTTTCATCGTTACTATGGGGACTCAGTCAAACCTCGCAAGAGTTGGACAAAATAGGGTTACTATCTAGCAATGACCGTGGAAAACACTATTGGGAGGAAGGATCTGCAATAAACGTACTTTCCTGGGACATGCGCACGTCCATGAAACCCAGGTTCCCTCTCATTAAAAAAATGCCATTGGGTATAAATGATGGCCAGTAAAAATTTCACCGCGGCAGCATTAAATTACACACTTTGTGTGTCTTGCCATGATTGTGTTTAAACATTGTAATTTCACATTACTCTCATTAAACGTATGCACGTTTTTTTTTTGCAATCCATAAACAGATCTTGAATAAAAGTTATTAAATGTCAAAATTTGCATTCGAAAAAAACCCTGCATCTTCCTGCATTTTTTTTAGCAGAGATCAATCTATGAACCTTTCAACATTTTGTCAAACAAAATGCTAATTGTACCTTTAGGAATTTAAGAGACAGTGACAAGAAATTAGATGCTCTGTCCTTTTGAATCGTGAAATCATTCCTCTGTAGCATACATAAACCCTCAATACAAGCAATGCAAACAGAGACGGGGGACACGCGCGTCATTGGGAATATCAAATACAAACGTGAACATTAGACGGTATCTCTCCCTCTTCGCTGTGTTTATTCATATCCTACATTTAATATGCAGTGCGCTGACATACATGGAGATCTTCTCATTAGGCCTCAATAGTATCCAGAATCTTAATGCATCCGAAAAAACAAATACTATCTGAGGCCTAGGCTTCACCTCGTACCGGCTCCGATACATAGCTTCTGTCTTGTTGTCATGCACCAGTTGTGCCAGGAGATAAATCTAACATGGAAACAGCAGCCGGCCGTGTACAAGCATTTACTTTTTTTTAAAGTAAGATGCAAGCCAATCCCTCCAAGTCTTACGATTCACACACAGGGACAAATCCTCAACAGTGTCCATCGCCTAAACGCACTATTGTGTAGTTATAATCAGCTTTCGGTTCCCCGAAACAGCCATTAGGCGTCCATTACAGTACACAACGAACTCAACAAAAATATATTTGATTGATTAATCCTGTCACTTTTTTTCGAAGGTCCTTCATTCTAGTCATTGGCGCTCAAAGCACATTAATTCAAGCTCGGTTAAAGACCGCGTCGTCTGGATCCCTGTTCTCCGAGATAAATGTGATTGGGGGTGTTGATTCACGTACGTACTTGGGTTTAAATGCGTGGGATTTGGGAGTTCAACGGTACATACAAATGCGCTAGACAAAGTATACAAGGATGATATCTCATCTGTGTACTCGGTAATAAAGCCCACTTCATAATTGCTAACCATAATCATTTCCCGGATACACAAATATGGGGATTTAGTGATTAACACGACAAAGTTCTTGTACGATAAATTTGATCTTACAATTGTAAGATGTCTCTGGACATATGTTAATGAGATTCCTTATTTACTCTCAACTTATTCGGCAATAACAAGAAACAAGCTTAGTATCAGTCTGAGTGCGAAAAGGGGAATGTGTTTTGCGTCGTGTCAGGATTAAACAATAAATGGCTCCTCTTCAAAAAATATTTATAGAGCGTTCAGAATTGTCACTGTTCCTTCCTAATCAAAGGCATTTTTTTCCTGCTGCAACAAGCGATGCGCTTTCAACCTCTAAAATACTTCAGCAACCACATTCGTGCCTACCAAATGTGTCTCCACAACACACTCTCAGATTACACTTTGCATGTAAACAAGTTACAGAGAGAGACGTCTTTCATGTCTAATCTTTCAAAGAACAGAAAGGAACGGGCCTTTTTTAGTCCCTCCGATTGTGGCGTACGCATTCAAAGTTTCAATAATAGATGCGTGTGCTGGCAGCAGTGGTGTTTACACTTGTTGTAATGCAGCTCATCAAAGCTTACAGGAAAAACTGTTGGATTGTATTATCTTTGATCAGTTCAAAAACTCTGATATCACTATTGACTTACATTTTTAAATTTTATTTTTGCAAAGTCTGTATTATTATCACATTTACGAACGCTCCACGCTGTAAGCTCATTACGCTACTCAAATAAAAACTCGAGATAAACTGTTTCGCATTGACATACGGACGGGCACGTTGTAGACTTCACGTGTTACAAAGACTTAGGACAATGACCAATGAACAATGCCAAGCAACAGCGCCCTCTACAGGGTAACAAAATAACATCAACCATTGTTTCCTAAACTGCCATGTAAGGAGCTGAGATGTAATTTCGCGGGATACCGAACAGTGTTATTATTCATTTTCCAAAAAAATGTAACACTGGGGAGGGGGTTAAAAATCAACCGGTGTACAATTTTGTCATTTTATTAGTCCTAACATCCAGTGATATCAAGATTACAGGTAGATTCAAATGTTAATTCTCATTGAGTATCATAGGGCTCAAGCCTATGTTGAGGGTGCAGATGGGGAAACAGGTTCCGTGGCCCCATTGGCTATCGTTTCACACGGCTGTGCTGTCACTCGCCGTTTTAACACTGTCTTCCAAGTGACATCCACTGCGTGTGGTGTAGCACAATGATTTAGGGCACTGTGGCGTCCGGCAACAAGTGAGTTACGCGAAACTTGCAGGCAGGGCTGCGGTAATCCTATCGAGAATATAAAGACCTTCGTTTTTTTTTTCTTCCAAAGTTATTTTTTATAACCTTTTAAACTCGGTGCGTTCGAAAAAGGGCGGGGGAGTAGCCTATTGATTTTCCACAGTCCGATAGCACCGGACAGTAAATGGAAACTATCATCGGCTTGGCTGCCACACTTACACGTACATGTATACAACGCCTTAGCGAAGGGCTGCATCTATATTTAAGTGTTATGTTATATGGGATACGTGTACGACCTGCTGTTGCTTTCTGTGTAAAGGATATGCAGTCTGTGGACATGGCGTTTGGTCGTCTGCAGGGAGAGAATTAAAGGGAGGGATATTTCACTTCCTCACCCATCCCTCTCTCTCTCTCTCTCTCTCTCTACATGTGTGCAGCAAAGCTGAAATATTTCACGTTGAAATACTAAACTAAGTCCTTTCTTGTTTGGCTGTAAAGGAAACAAGGCCTGGGCCTGGGCACGGGAAGGGCTGGGTTATTTTTTAGGCCACTCGGCACAGACACCGTTATCCAGGGCACCCTTTACAGGACGGGGGGGGAAGCGTGGGATAGGGGGGTGGCAGTACCCGCAGAGCAGTGCCAGGGCTGTTTTCTCCCCACCCCTCTTGCTCTCATTCGGGAAGACAAGACAAAGGACACTGCCTGTTCACTGAGGCCAAGGAGAAGAGAGAAAAAAAAGAGGGTGCGCCAAGAAGCGCCAAGCCGCTGGATCAAGGAAGAGGAATGAATGATACGCAGATAAGGAGCAGAGTAACGAGGGCAGACCAAACAGGAAAACCAGGAAATGTGGAGCGCTGCCAGCCCCAAGCACTGTCGTGCGCTGGAAAAACAGAAGGTGTGTGTTTCTTTGACTCCCGAGGCGGCAGTCCCACGGTTTTAGAAACAGAGAACCAATTGAACATTTTCGGTTGGACTAGATATTTATGGTTCTGGCCCTTGGAAGGGCATTTCACCTGAACACTTTTCTTTATTTTTCAAATACATAAACATATAAAAACAAATTCTAGATCCAATTAGATGTGTGTTTAAAAAAAATGTGTGTATTGTGGATTGTACATTTTTTTAAAAAGCAGGTCTGTTTGTATGTAAAGTCATGTTTCTTGGGTTCCAGCAGACACGGTAAACGCCATCATTGACCCTGTAAATGTGCTGCCAACTTTGGCATTTAAAGCATTCGGCACTTACATTCTCTCAACCTCCTCAACGTTTGTCCATACAAGACCCTCTACGTCTCCTCAAAACCCTGCAACATAGAACTTAGAACAGACCCAAGAATCACATATACACGTGCAAAACAGGGCAGATTTTTTTGGGGATTGTAAAATAAAAAATAAAAATGAACAGCATTGTTAACACCGTCGCACTCTGAACCGCACTCAAAAGACCACAGATCTTTCAAAACCTGACTGTGCCAGACTGGCCCTGGCCGTTAGCCCCGATCGGGAGCAGCATTTGGCTGTCCGCTCATGAGGGAGGGGGGAGGGTGGTCGGCACGAACTCGCTGTGAAGCACGTAAGGGTGTCTCCAGAAAGGGGGTCGGTGAGTTCCGTCTCGAAGGAGGCGGATCATCGCCAGCCTCGGAGAGTAGCTTGCCCCGTAGAGACGGGCGGTGAGTTCGTGGGGGGAGGGTTAATCAAAATAAATAGAGGGTATAATTGGCTTCCAAATGGGGAGAAAAAACGGGAAAAAATCTGAAACAAAATGTCTAAAAATAATTTGACATTTGACATTTTAGGCGTGTAGTAGACAATCTTATCTAGAGCGACTTACAAAAAAGTGCATTTAAACATGGTAAGATTAATAAAAGTTAGTGCAAGAGATCAGTGTAGTAACACTGCAATAGACATCATTGTTGTTTCCTGGTGTTACAGTTTTGGTATGCAGCTACCAACAATGATGTCTATTGCTCTATTACTGCACTGATCTCTTGCACAAACAATGATAGATCATATCATGTATTAATGCACATCTTGTAAGTCACTCTGGATAAGAGTGTCTGCTAAATGCTTAAAATGTAAAATGTAAATGTTGTTGGCAGCTGCACATCGTACCTGTAACACAGGGAAAGAAAAGTTTGTAGTTGACCAACTTTATATATTTTACTAACTTTATATACTTTATGTATTTTTTGTAATATATAAAAAAATAATAAAGTTTTCTGATATATATTACATTTTTATGTAAACAGCGGTGATGGCAGTTAATGAATGTATAGAATCAGTGGTAGTGGCAGTCTGAAGAGAAACCTTCTTCTTTTTCTGTATTTTTTCTTCTTCTTCTTCCCCCCTCCTTATAAAAGGGACACAGGGTGCGTCTGTGCCCTTCTCTCTGTCGCCGGCGCTCTCCTTTATGTATTCACATTTTTGCTCAGCAGCATAAAACGCTCCCCGGGGCCCCTATTGTCTTCGCCCATCTCCCCAGGGCCACGCATCACATAGCAGGCCGCATCTCTTCATTCACCCAAACACAACACCCAAGAAAGATAGAGCCCCTGAGATGGCTGCTTTTTAAAGAGTCACACACACACACACACACACACACACACACACACACACACACACACACACACACACACACACACACACACACACACACACATACACACACACACAGAGACACAATCTGAGATTAATTAAAATGCTTTAAAAAAAAAAAAGAAAGAAAAAAAAGGCGCTTTGCCGAATGTGTGTCGATTTTCAAAAGGGCTTCGCAAATTATTATTATTATTACTTTTTTTCTGAGGCCTGAAACAAACGGCCTGAATGGGCACTCTTTTAACTGATTTTACCCTCGGAATAATAAACATCTGTTGTATTATTATGTGTGGAAATAAAGGGAAACATGCATTTGTTGTCTTTGTTTTATTGAATTTACTTGGAGAGGGGGGAAAAACGTGATGGGGGGTGGGGGGAAAGCAAATTTCACACCAATGGGTGATTTACAATTGCAGTGTTACAAATGCGTGAACACAACCGTTTTTATAATGACTCGGTTCAAATGCATCGAAAAGCGTGGGACCTGGTCGGCTGAACTACAATTCGAACTCCGCAGTGCATAAAAAAGAGGCATAAAGCGAAGGGGTCCGGCAGTGAACCCTTTCTCTGATGCTATAATAAAAAAAGCCAAGGCCCAAGGCTTTACAGATTATACATGTTCACGGAGCAAGTGAGCCTCGCGTAAAACATGCGCTCAAAATGAGCCACCACAAGCGCGGGTGAGCGCACAACTGTTTTTCTTTTCATTACGCGTTCAGCCCATTGTTCCCATGTTGTGCTTTACGTTTTATTTTATTTATTTTTTTATCACGGATATAAAACGGTTTCCTGTATGCGGGAATAATTTATTGATGAAAATTACATTTTCAGTTTTTTACTGAGTAGGCTATATAAAGAAATGCAAAAAAATTGATTATTGGACCTTCTTTATAGATAGATGTATTCCTTTATGGTTTACTAAAAGTGTAATGTCACAAGGGTTTTTGCACAGATGCACACAAATGCACCAAGCCATAAATAAGTCAAAGTAAAACTAGTTGACTAAGCAGGGAAAAAACCCACAAACTATAAGTAGGCCTACTAAAAATGAGGGGGGAATTCTATTTAAGTTTTGCATAAAGGCCGCGGGGATGACGGTCTGAAAACACAACACCGGGTGATGTCATGTTTTGTTTATGCATCATTGGTATAACAACGGTAACATTTTATTGTGAAGTTGTTAAACATGTATTACGCCTCATCTTTATTCAGTGGCGTTATGTACATAAACTTGGGTGACGCTATATGTTTTTCCACATATGCAAATCTTCCTCCTATGGCAGCTGGAGGACTCCCTGAAATATCCCACTATATTATATATTGTATAGATATTGTATATTTATATACAGGCTTCCCACTCAAATCTCATTTCCAATTTCCATGACCTTTCCATGACATTTCAATTAAAAATTTAAGGTTTTCAATGACTTGTTTTTCGTTTTGCAACTGACGCAAAAATTGACTTTACTTTCATAACGTAACACGCTTTTTTGCCAGTGCAAATACACATCTCATTGTGTGTGTGAGAACAGCCATGGCAGGTGGCAACAACGGTGGCAGGGGAACAGACATTTTGCGGTAACGTTATCAGAAAAGAAGAAAAATATATATATAACGTTACATGGAATCAGACATTTCCATGACTTTCCATGACATAATAATTTTCAAGGTTTTTCCATGACGTGTGGGAACCCTGTTATTTATATATATATAGACAGTATCCCACATGCCATTAAATTGTCAAAAAAAAGTGTACTCGCTCCTCTACGGCCTACGCTCTTGACAAAATGCAACACAGCAGCAAACAACAGAAAGCGCTCTACTGGAGTATTCCCCTTGCTACTGGAGTGGATAATGATTTGCCCTGACAGTCTTTTTATTCTTTAAAAGGACTGCATCAGACACCAAATATTACATTCTTCCCTTCACACCGCAAAGGAAGAAATACAGCACGCGCATTGAATACTCAGAAGTGTTTTTTTGTAATGATTAAGAGACACATTAAGGGGTTCAGCGATGGGGCTTTGTACTCTTGGCAGTGTATTTTTAGCATGTTCAAGCCCTATTCCCTAAACTACCGGAGACTGATCTCAAAAGACAGTGTAAATGAAAGGAATAACAGGTAAAGACGTTGGAGATTAGCGTTGTACTGAACACTCCCTGTGTTACGGTCCTTCTGGACTGGCAGGTGTGTGTGGGGAACAGTTTGTGTCCAATTTCATCTCAGGCCACGCCATGAATCTTCTTTAAAGAAATGCCAATAGTTTTGATTGCTAAATGCTTGATGCCCCCCCCCCCCTTCCTTCCATAAAGATGCATTTGTAAAGAACCGCACGGACGACTGACATTGACAGAGGGAAGTGCTGACTTGCATCACTGTTTGTCTTTTGATGTGAGAGATCAAATCGATGTGCCGGCTTTCACAGGACAATGTGCCTGGGAGATTAGTATGCGGGAGGTGGGGGGCAGCCCGTTTTGGCGAAGACGCCTGCTGGCCCTAAATCACTAGCTTGCTCAATGTCTTGCTTTTCCAAATAATCTTGATTTACTGGGGGAGGGGGTCAAAATCTGCTGAAAGCGGGGAAGGAATTCACTCTCTTGTCATAAATGAAGCGGCCATTGCGTTTACCCAATTCAGAATTGGACACACATATAGGCTACGTGCACGCTAAAACGTCACTGGAGCACAGGACCGTTGGATTTAAACAAGACAGTGGCAGCTTGACTGTTAGCAGGAGTAAAGTCACTGCAATACGGAAGCTAAAACACTGAGCTAAGGCTCGCCAACTAAATGTATCACGTGACCCCTAGTTTTAGCATTTATCTTACACTTACCTCCTTCAAAAGAATGCACACATCCCCATGTATGATCACATCCCCATGTATGATCACATCTCTATGTATGATCACATCTCTATGTATGACTTGCTTGGAGGCAGTTATAGCAATGCTGAGATGCTTGTTATTAAATGAAATACCTCATCATCTAACAAATGAGCACATTCGTTTTCGAGCACATTGATTAAAATCTATCTCCACCTTCGAAGGGGAGCAACGCGTATTCGTTAAAATCAGTAGCTGAAATTTATTTTATTTGTTTCTGATTTTTTTCCCGTTTTGTTCTCCCAATTTAGTGCCCAGTTATGTCCTCTATTTACTTAGATTTGCCCTCCCCACACAAACTCGCCGCCCATCTCTACGAGGCAAGCCAAATCTCCGAAGCCAGCGAACTCCGCTTCCTTCGAGATGGAATTTGCTCACCCACGTTCTGGAGTCACCGTTACGCGCTTCTCAGCTAGTTCGTGCCAGCTCACCCTCCCCCCTCCCCCTGGCACTCCGGTCAGGTTTCTAACCACCACCGTGATAGGCAGCTCACACTCGTAAATGAGTGCGTTAGACCGCTACCGCTACGCTATTGGAGGTCCCCAGTAGCTGAAATTCTGGAAGGGATGTGTGTGCATGTGTGTATGTGTGTGTGCGTGTGCAAGCGCATGAAGCAGTGAAAATAAGAGTTTATATCAATTGATCTCAGTCACTCAGAACTCAGATCTCAGTTTAACAACTTGGTCATTATCAAACAGGATTTTGTTTTTCCTGTCAAAGAGGCAAACCCTCTGGTCTTCTAAGATTGAATTTGTACCCCTGTACAGTACCTTAGACAACGCTATTTGAAGTCCTGAGTGCAGGTTAAAAAGCAGGGGCCATTCAGTAAAAGGCTAATGCTCATCAGAAGTTAATTTATTACAGGCAAATTATCTCAAGGGCACCGGTTGCTCTCCGAAAGAATAAAAGGCAGGGGAAAAGGGTGTAAAGAGCTGCCAAGAATGATCAACTGACCCTTGCAAGTGCCGTCAACTTTACTATTATCATTATCATTATTAATATTGAGTAACTGCGGTGGAAAAAAACATTTCCCAGGGTGACATGCAGCGCTGTGTACAATGCGAGCAGGGAACGATAAAGAAAACAGAAAAAAAAGAAACGTCAGAAAAAAAAAACCATTTTAAATAGCCACGAGTCCAAAAACAAAACCGCAAAAAAGTCAACAGGCATCAAACCCTAATGCCCCCTACCCACACACACACTCAGTCAGTCTCCTCTCCGGTAATGGACTTCCACAGTCGACTGGCTCGCTGTCATCCTTGGTATGTCATTAACTCTCAGTTACCCATTTTGAGAGGCACTGCCTCGAACCCTTTGTTCTTACACAGCGACTTTTTTTGCCAAGATCTGCTACTGCGTGGGCCTCGCAAACAGTGCAATTTCAGCGACCCCGGGCCTTTGATGCCACACAGATCGGCTTTGTGAAAAAACCTGCACTGCTTTGCAGATTTTCCTCGCTGGATGAAGACAACAATCTTATACAAAAAGAGCAGAGGGTCCGATACGTCTCTGGTACGACTGAGTGTTTTGATGGTACGTTTAATTGATTAATGACAGTCTAAACACGCTCAGAAATGATTTTGGCAGGGAGCGGCGTGGCGCTTTGATGCTGCCATTGCCCGCTGGGTCAGACCCATGTGCAAAATAATAGTGATTTTAAAAAAAGTTAACCTGACACCCACATTAAGATTTTGTGTGTGGATTCATATTCAAATTGTTTCTATTTGGATAAAGATCAGACTGCATTAGTGAACAAATACATACATTTAATCAGAGAATGCGTTTGGTCATAACATATTAATACAAATAATTGCGGATTTTGAAATAGTTACATGAGAACGGGACGTAATAAATCTCTTTGGTTTTACACTTCCATTAAATTATTTGTTCATTCGTTTGTAATGGGAGCCATGATCAGAGAGGCATTTTCCTCTTTGCACTCGGAAAATCACAAAAACGCACTTTATTAGTACTTAGTTTAGTCTCTCTGATATTTCAAGGAAATCCCTGCACCTTAAGGGGCTTCTGCTACACTTGCTGACTGGAAAATACTGAATCAACACAAAACTTCAAATTGCTCCAGATTTTCCTCAACACCTTAGAAGGCATCAGAAGGTTCACAGTTATGGGGTAATAGCCTAGCGATTCAAGTAGATGCAGTGTTTTTTTTCCACCGCATTTGAATTCATAGTGCCTTGCTTGGAACTTCATACTAATGATCAAAGTTGAGCAGGGAAAATTCTCCTGAGTGAGAGTTATGAAGATGAGACGGGGGAAGAGAAAGAGAGAGAGAGAGAGAGAGAGAGAGAGAGAGAGGAGAGAGAGAGAGAGAGAGAAGAAAAAAATGCCTCACCACTCTACTTTGAACACTTACACTTTACACTTTCCAATAAGCTTTTGTTTTTTAATTGGCTGAAATTAATCTTAGGGATGTAGATGCCTGATTTGCATTCATTAAAACTCAGCCAAAGAAGTCATGCTTAATTCCAATCAAATTTGCTTAATTATGCATGGCGAGAGATTCCCAAAAGAGCAGAGGATTTTCTTAGCCCCTTTTTTTTTTTTTCTTTTTCTCTTTTATTTTTTTTAATTTTTTTTGTTTCCTGTAGCAAATAAAGTGTAATGAAGCTGTCTTTTTGTGTTTTAACTGAAATGCTGGGAAAGAACAAGAAGAGCACCTTGAGCCTGAGACTAAGGAACAATGTTATTGCTAAAGTAATTATGAGAATCTGCATTTTTCATTGTTAATTGTGGATGTCAGCGTCATTAATTTTCATTTACGGGCGGGCAATAAAATTAAGAATACTTTGTGCTGATGTTTTAAATCACGCCTGCGAAGGAGATGCATAGCGCAACTCCAAATTTCCAGATCATATTGATTGGAGGGGGGGTGGGGTTTGGTGATGGACACGTCAATTAATTTTAAATAGGCCAACGCTAAAGAAAGTGGTCCAGACACAGACACATCTTTTCACTTGCTATCACAGAACTGAACCAAAAGCTGTGATAGCACACGCATGCAAAATATATCAAGTTTACAGACGCACAAACTATTTGAAACCAAACTGCATTATACGCATAAGGGTCTGATATCATACGAGAACATTACGTATTGCATTGCCACCAATTCAGATGTACTTTTTTTCCCCCTGCACTTCAACTTACCATTTAGTTTTAGCAGTTCAGTAGGGTTGAAAAAAATAAATAATAATAATTTTTTTAAAAATGTTTACCCACAAATCTGTTCTGTTTTTTTTCAGGAATTTTGAACTCCTAATTTATTTATTATTGCCAGACTAAGTCACTGTCTGTCTGTCATGTACTGTCACTGCTATGTGGTCACAGTCTGTTTGTCATGTACTGTCTTCATACATGTCCTGTCTGTATCGTCACCTTTTTACTATGCCTGCCTCAGGAATTGCCCCCCTAGGGGATAAATAACGTTTTTTTAATTGAATTGAATGAATTGGCAGAAAGCATTTTCACCTTCAGAAGTTTGCACAATGCAATCTGACAAAGTGGAGCAAAGATCAACAATGTCTCTGTTTAAGCCCGTCTCCTTCGTACGTGACCGCCCCCCACACATTGATCTGAAGCGGTTTTATTTCGGTGTGCTCAGACACATCCTGCTACACGCAGCAGCTTTAGTGCATTGTAGTCTGAAAACAAAGGAAAGAACAAAATTGATCTTTCTGGAAGAAAAAAAAAAATCAATGAATGGTCATTTCCTGTTTCATGCATGTTTGACCAGCTAACTTGCTCAATCCTTACAACTTGCCTTGTCTGTTAATTTGTTTTAGAATTGAAAGGAACTTTTGAGCTCATTGCTAAATTCCTTCACTCTGCCATTGTCAAACAAGCATAACTGAAGGGCACCTAGCCCCATTCTCTGTGTTTAATCAAACCTAAGGGAAGTAGAAAGATTACCCTTGCAAATCCTGTTCCTTATACGCAGGTATTTTGAAGTACTGTACATGTACATTTGCTAAAAAGGCAAACAGGTTGCGAAAGACTAATTGTCATGTAAGCCAATGTACGGGATTCAAAATGAACTCAGCACATCCAATTATTCATAGAGCACCCCGTTCTTCTTTGAAGTAATAATAAGGTTAAATAATTACACAATTAAAACTCAAAATGCATCACGACTGTATTGTTTTTGTTTTGTAATTTTCAGTCAATGCTAAAAAAAATTCAGTCAATGGTCTTTCCATTCCTACAAGCATATATACGTTGAACGCATATCGAAGCGGTTAACTATAACATCTAACGGATGGCTGTCTCTTTTATTTTGCATCTAGAAAAGAGACAGCTAATAGTGAAACTGTTACAGGTACGGTATGCAGCTGCCAACAATGATGTCTATTGCAGTGTTACTACACCGATCTCTTGCACTAACCATGATTAATCTTGTCATGTTTAAATGCACTTTTTGGAAGTTGCTCTGGATAAGAGCATCTGCTAAGTGCCTAAAATGTAAATGTAAAATGTGAAAAGGCAAAATTCAGACTTTGCTGCGTCTTGTTTTCCATGGGGACATGTCCAAACATCACAGTCCTCTGGCGCAATATTTAAGAGATGGTTTTTGTTGCCATCACAATAGCTGTTTCTATTCGATTGTTCTTTGACGAGTTGGATTCAGGCCCCAAGGTCTTTTATTACAACACAGCTACCGCTGTTCCTATCAGCTCAACTTTCCACTTCCTTTTTTTTTTTCTGTTCACCACCGAAACAAGTTACCCTTAATGTCACAGTGACGGAAAGGAGTGATTTCATTTTGCTTATCAGAAAAGAATGAGCACTTAAGCAGCTGCAGTGGCTTTGATCCAATAAACTTCCTGGAGATCCATTTCCTAATGCGCACAACAACAAAAAAAAACTGGTTTAATTGTGCCGCGGTTAGTTGAGATGCCAAACAAACATTCCCAGTGGTCAGGGTTTAGTTTTTTTTACCTGTCGTCTCTGTGCCTATCACTAGACGTTTTTTTGTCATTTTTTTATCGATCTGTGTACTGCTCCCCACACTTTTACACTGAACGAATGCTTTAAAAAAAAAAATTATTCCCCCTCTAATTACCATTAAAAGGCACCTCGAGGTGGCTCGACGAGAAACTAAATCCCAGAGAGTTTAATCTTGTGTTTTGTTATGCATTCAGCAATAACGATATTAATTTGCCTCATGAAGTCTGCTGACTGTGTGTGCTTGGTATGACACACTGTACGCTTCTTCTGAGGTATAAAATTAAAGCATTTCAAATATGTGTTGACTTCTTTCAGGGAAACATTAATATCAATCTCCACATATACTTGTTCAATTGTAATTGTATGGTAAATAACCGATAATGTCTTAGGTGTACTTTAAATTGCATACACTCAGGATACTGGTAGCCCCAATAGCTATGTTCTAGTGTAAAGGGGCATATTCAACATTGCACATAATGACAGAACATAATGACATGATTAACCTAAAGCACTGGTTATCAACTGTATTAGGTTCCCTCCACCCTTTCAATAGGGTGGGTCATCTTAAAGTTGCTCCAATTCCACCTCCACTTTACAGAAGTCGCATGCCTACTGTGAATAAACACAGGTTTTGTCCCATTGTGTGTTTTCACATGTCCGGCTTTCACATTCCTCCCCCCCCCCCTCACTGAAAGTGTTTTCGGGAATCAAAAATACATTTTTTTAAACATTGGAAAAAATATTTGCATATGCGTTTTTATACTACAGTATTCATTTTCTTAACAAATATGTTTTTCTCTGTTTCCTGCCCAGGGACTACAGATGTAAATGAGCTTTACAGCTAGGAAGCTGTGCACTGTCCCTGTCCAATAAATAAATACAAATAAATATTTGTATATATCCATGCAGATATATACAGATACACACGCATTAAGAACTTGTACAGCCACAGCTACATGGATGTGTTTTCAGCTTTCTGTGCGTATTTCAGTGTAGAACCAGAGATACTGTACATCTCAATGACCATCCCCCACCCAAGGCTCACTGGTTTGGACCTGCTAGACAAACTGGCCAGCACAGCCTCTCACCAACAATGTAGGCTGCCTCACAAGACAAGAGAAGAACTTGTGGAAACAAGTTGAACGAAAAACATCATAAACCACGTCATTTCCTGATCGGTACCAATTTATTTATTTACGGCTTACTTGATAGGGACAGATACAAATGCACATTGACAAATTAAATGCACAATTATTCGATGGGTTGCACCATGATGTTTGTACCTTATGCTAATTTTCAACACCCGCCCCCTGGCGTTGAAAACTGGGGGCCGTGATTGGCTGTCCGCCGCAGGGGGAGGGGGGAGGGTGAGAAGCACGAAGGGTGTCTCTTGAAAGTAGGTGGGCAAGTTCCGTCTCGGAAGAGGCGGATCATCGCCGGCCTCGGGGTATTAGCTTGTCCCGTAGTGGCACGTGGCGGATTCGTGGGGGAAGGTGAATCGAAAGAAATAGAGGGCATAAGTGGCTACCAAATTGGGAGAAAAATTTGGAAAAAAGGGTAACAAACAAATAAACAAATGAAAAAATGTAACAAAAACAACTGCTCCTGCTGTCTGCTTTATAACCCCAGTCCGTAGACTGAGGGAGTCCCACTGACTCAAATATCTTCTCCCAGAAACGCAAAAGCAGACACTCTCTCGCGAAAGAAAAATAAAGATCTATAATAGACTTGATTTAATTTTTTTCCCCCCAAATAGCTGATCAAAGCACTAAAAGCCAAAGCCACTTACATTCTGCAGAATTATATTCAAGTGTCAATGCACAGTCGAGAACATTAAATAAAATGAATAAATGCACGCTCCAATTTTCAAAAATCTTTTGTGCTGAATTGCACCACTGGGTCCTCTGGCTTTTTTTCATTCTGAATTCCTTCTGTCTCCTAACACAACGCATTACTTAAGACAAATACTTAACTCGCTATGTAGTTTGTATTTCAAAGTGGTTTAACCAATATTTCTGTATCCCCCTGGGTGATCTGATCTTTTCCTTTATTCAATTATGCCTGTGTGAATAGTAATAACTCAGGATTTGCTTAACCCATTCTTTGCGTTCTGGGGAGCTTGTCTTCTCTTCATTATTTCCGTAGCAATAACAATAACGTTTTTTTGTTTGTTTGTTTTTTAAAGATTTATTTCAGATTTTCCCCCCATTTTTTCCCCCTCCCAATTTGGTGGCCAATTGTACCCTCTATTTCTTCAATTCACTCTCCCCCACAAGCTCGCCGCCCGTCAGTATGTGACAAGGCACTACCCCGAGGCCAGCAGCGCTCCGAGACGGAACTCGCCCACCTGTCTTGCCCACAGGGACGCCCTTCTCGCTTCTCAGCAAGCTTGTGCCGGCTCTCCAGCTTCCCTCCCCCTGGGGCGGACAGCCGGCCAAAGCCAGGCTGGTGCAGCCAGGGATCAACCTGCACTCCGGGCGAGTGCTTTTACCATTACACCACCCGAGGCCCCCCCAAACATATCAATAATTACTGTATATAAAGAAAATAATAATTCTACCGCCCTATTAAACTTTTGTCGCAATACACCAATTTTGAAAAAACTTTGTAATTTTTTTATTTTTAACACAATTAAAAACGTCTATGTAGTTTAAGCCCTGAATGGAGGAGCGGGTGGCCCTCCACACAGAGTTTAGGCACATGGAGGAGGTTGAACGCGATCTGCGACGATATTGCGTGGCGTAATAACATTCCCGAAGATCAACTCCTGTGACCTCAGGACAACACTGCGGCACCCTCTTTTCTCAGGGGTTTTAGATTCAAGTGGGGATGATTCATTTGTGTGAATCTGCTATGTTGAATTTGATGGATCATTCTTTAAAAAAACGTTGCGGTAATCTCGCCTTTTTGGGGGGGTTATTCACAGATCGGTGAGGTTTTTCCCCCGGCTAATCCCGGTCTTGACGCAATCCTCTTGTCTTGTGGTACGTGGTATTCATCATACCTTGACAAGTAAACGTCCTTCGGGGTCGACAAATAACCTTCGCGCCTGCGGAAAAAGGCAAGCAGGTGGTTTGCGGTTATTTTGGATACACTTCACGGCAGAGCGCGCGAAAAAAACACAGCCGGAGATGTATGGCGTCCTTGTTGGGTAGGGGGACTGGACCCCATTGTCAGTCTCTCAAAAATAATAATTTTGATCCCCAGCCAAGCCTTCGACAACTCAATCAGCCCCGCTCTCCACCTGCAAAGTGGCCGGGTTGATTTAATTGCCATTTTTATTGGATCAGAGTCCAATAAATCAAACCAATGGGGGACGGTTCTATGGATGCGGACACCCGTCATTTGCCGGTAGCCTTGGAGACATTGTTTTCGTGTGGGGGGGGGGCTGTGCATCTGTCAAAAGGGAGGTAAATTGGGGTATTGAAATTTTTCTCCCCCCATACCAGAGGATGCACAGAGTTAAATCATCCTGAAAATTGATGTCACTAAAACCAAACTGGCTCACCTATCTCTCCGTACTGTCCTGCCATTTCCAATGTCTCAATGTCAGCACTTTTTTACTATGCTCAAAAAGAAAAAAGAAAAAAGAAAACGGTATCTATCCATAAAAAGCTTTACGTGGACTTGATTTTCTCTTAAGCTGCTCGGTCCATCTTTCTGCCTGTATTATCTTAAGACAGGTATTGATTATGCAATTCCTTGCAGATTGTATAATCTAATGCATAATGATTTTCTGAATTCATTAAAAATACTGGTTCTCTTTATACGCTGTGGATGCTGGTTTAATTCAAGGAAAGGTCTTTTCTTTGTAACCTGTGCTTTGCCCTTTTAATGTCTAATGGCGAGATTGAATGAGAAGCCAAATGGAAGATATGAGGACATAGCCCCGATTGTTTTTAAAAAACAGCAGGGTATTTTTAAAAGCTCAAACTGGTTTTGTTTTTGTTTAATCTCATTGGTCATACAGTTCACCTATATATTAATGTATTCAAATAAACATGCCCCCCCCACCACCACCTTTCGCCTGTAATAACAACACAGCCTATGTGGAAGTCACTGCCGACCTTCGATACGTTAATTGTCGAGGTGCAGAAAAATACCCTCTGATATGCAAATGACTGCCAAGAAAAACACACACACACACACACACACAACGAACGCCATTGGGAGGCAGAACTTAAAGAGATGGTGCAAAATTGGAATAAAAAGACACTTCACTTCAGAGTTCTCTGATGACTTTTTCTGAATGGGTGCCCAAATCTTTCAACCTCAGCTTTTTTAAAGTTGTTTTTTTTAACCAAAAATTGCACTGTCATTTTTTTTCTTCACAATTCAATTAATGTGCCATTTAAAAGATAAACATTTATTGGTGATTGTACTGTATTGTAAACTGTACCTAAATACAAGACCCCCTCTCTAAGGCAGAGTCCATGGGTCCAGTTCCCAGGTCTACCTCTCAGTTGAACATGTGGCATTCCTGGTGTAGTTAAAAAAAAACACACGGGACAATTGAAAGAGATGTGCCTGATGGAAGTATAGCCCGGTCACTTGTTTATTTTATTTTTTTAATCACGTCTATTTAGTATAGTAGTCCGAGAGAAACAGTATTTTAGATGTCCTTATTCAGAGTAGGCTAGCTCATAAAACAAATGAGTCAATAACATGCCACAAATAGCATACTAATTCATTCATTCGTTCATTCAAACATTGAAAGTACATGTGTAAATTTCACAGTCAGCATTGATATCTTTCGTTAATATGCTTCAATATCAGAAAATTGTTCAGCAGTTCCTTCAGATTATGCCAATTTTGACAGGTGTAATTAATGATGTCCACAGGTATATAGCATGTGGTCAATTCAGTACCCAGTACTGACAGGTAATATTCTCTCTCTGATTGAATTCTTCGCTGTACTGGAGTTTGTTGCTCTTACGCGGTGATAGTGTCATCGAGGAGCAGTTCAAGGATAATAGAGAGTAATAACCTGAGAGGTGAAATTTCCATTCGCGGACAAAAAAAGAGAAAGAAATAACCATTTTCTGTGACAGTATTGTACAATGAAATATTGAGGTCACCTTCTGTATCCGGTGGCCGTTTATTTATTCAATTATTCAATCATTTTTTTATGTGTGGATTGACAGATATTCGTGTTGACTAACGTTGTGACAAAAGACCCCTTCATCTGTTACCCCGATGATGACGGCTATTTTTATATAGCATGTAATAATGGCACCGTGATTCTCGCTCAGTTGGGCCAGATTAACAAATAACAGCTTTGGCTTTTCTTTTTTTAATGTACTTTCCAAAAACTGACTGGCTTGGAATTTTTGGATTGACTTGCCCTTTTGTAGCGTAAATCTATTTTTCTTGTTGCTACAATTAGCATTCTGTCCTTTTTTTTTTTTTTAGATACGCCTCCGTTCACCACAGTGCACACTTTCGGAGTTCAAAGAAGCCCTTTCCACATTATACATTCTTCTGAAATACAAAACATTCGCGTCCGCAGTTAACGACAGACATTCTCTTTAACAATTCTGTCAAGTGTGCACCATCCGACCGTCCAAGCCACATCAAGGCGGAAAAAAACAAGCTGTATACAGTACCTCAACGATACCAGTGAGGTGCGTGTAACCTGCATTAACGAGGGAGAAAACATCAGAACGAGGGGGCGGGGAGGGGGCAGTAATGGAGATTCACGTCCCGGAGAAGGATGCACATGCTGCTCGCTACAACGTAGTCGGCATGGCTACGATGACTAAAATGCAGATTCAGGTTTGCTGTTACTCAATCTGCTGAACTCCACAATTTGGCTGCCTTCCACAGTGCTGTGCTCAGCTGATCGTGGTGCCATCGGCGAGACGCCCGCATTTGACAGAGGAGGAAGCTGACAGCTCGAATCAATACTTGGCCAAGGCAGTTGGCCAAGGTATGAATTTGCATAGTAATATTACCATGCTAGTTTATCTAATTGCCTACGCTGTTGGAATATTGTGTAAAAAATTAAGATACAATCACGCATTCTTAGCACTGTGTGTTTATGGTAAATTAAGTTCCCATACATCCTTTGACCACTATTTTTGGAAATTAGTTGGGAGTAAAAAAAAAAAAGTGCTACCACCATCCATTAAAATGTATGCAGAAAATATAACAGGTCATACTTTGATGGTTCACATATAACAAACTGATAAAGTAATAGTTTCAGGGTATAGAGAAATAATTAAATCAATACATTATTGTTTTTGTTTTTTTTAATATATCACTCATGTTCCAATCTGACACATATACTGTATTTACTCATATTTACAGAAACCTAATTTCCTTCCTAAGTTATGTAAAATCAAAAAATGAAATCTCACCACTTTTTAAAAGTAGCACAAAAGAGCAATATTCACAAATGTAAACATCTTAACATTTGTGTTCATTTCAAATAGCATTCTATACCATAGTGTCGAGCAGTGGTTCTCAGTCTCAGTCCTGGGGACCCATTGTGCATGCTGGTTTGTGTTACAGCCATAATTGCAACCTCTGAATTGTAACTATTTGTTAATTGTTCTTAATTAGACACTTTTCATTTCTATTAAAGCCTGATTTACTCTCTTAAGGCCATATTATGTCAGAAACAGATATGCATGCAATGAAGAATAAATGTCCCATATTCACATCCCAGGACGTTAAATCAGTCAGATCAACTAATGCTGTCATTTTCTGTAACGTGCTATATGACACATGATTCCTTTAGAAAGGGGTTACCTTTTTAAAATTGATTCAATTATAGACTGGCAGTTGAAATCAGTGGGGGCCTAATTGTTGAAAGTGTGGACACCTGGGGCCTGTCTCACAAAGGAAGTTCAACATAGTCAGGGTATCTTTCCGTTAGCTGGCTACACAAAGCCTAACAAAGGCAATTACGGCTAACCTGTCTCACGATGGTGGTTATCAACTCGCTCTGTCAACCCTGGTTTTTCTGATCGAGCTATGAGTGTGTGCACACAAAAGGGGCGGCGTTTGTAACATAGCCAATCGCATGCAACATGGACAGATCCTGAGCACTGTTTCACAAGCAAGATTGGTGAGTTAGCGAGCCAACTTTGGGCTTAACCCTGGGTTTTCGGTCTCACGACTGTGACTCACCCAGGGCTGCGGGTGATGATAATGTGAGTGCAATCTATTGCACCAATCACTCGGGAATCATATGAGAAAATTACACCGCACTTAATATGCAACAGTAAATTCTATTTATTTATTACTGATAACTATATATATATATATATATATATATATATATATAACTATATAAACTGTATGTTTGCTCAGGTTCTCCGGATTACCAACGGAATACGTATATGTACCGGTGGCTAGAAAACATAGGGCAATACATAGTTTGCTGCACAGTGATTGCATGGCTTCGACAAGTGGCATTTGTGACATGCGTCTCTAGAAGCTTGCAAAGATACAGATTCTCCATGGAGGGAATATTGTATCTCTGATCAGATTACGCAAAGTTAGCTTGCTAACCCACTAATCCTGCTTCGTGAGACAGGCCCCTGGTCACTGAAACTAAACCGTTCATGGAAAATTAAGAGTTCAATGACAGAGCATTGGAAGTAGGGTAGTATAATTCCAATATATAAGAAGGGGGGTCGTACTGACCCAGGGAACTATAGGCCTGTCAGTTTAACTTGCATCACATGTAAAATGCTGGAATGTATTATTAGGGATAAGTTGGAATCATTCTTGAAAAATAATAGTATTTTAAGGGAGAGCCAACATGGATTTCTCAAAGGGAGGTCATGCCTAACAAACCTCCTGGCCTTTTTCGAAAAGGCTACAAAGTGTGTTGACCTGAACCAGCCTTATGATATTATATATTTGGACTTTCAGAAAGCATTTGATAAGGTACCACATGAGAGGCTCATTGCTAAAATGAATTCAGTAGGAATTGCACAAGTAGTTTCAGAGTGGGTTCATAATTGGCTGCAAGGGCGAATACAAAGAGTAACAGTAGGTGGGGCCGTATCTGACCTCGGTGCTGTGGGCAGTGGTGTCCCGCAGGGATCAGTGCTGGGACCTCTGCTCTTATTTACATAAATGATCTTGATATGGACGTTAGTAGCAAAATAGTACAATTTGCAGATGATACTAAACTTGGGGGTTTGGCAAACAGATGGGAATCGACTAAAGTAATCCAAGATGACTTAAACAAAATCCAAAAATGGGCAGATACATGGCAGATGACATTCAATATTGCTAAATGTAAAGTTATGCATGTGGGAAATAAAAACATTAGACAGGAGTATTTTATGGGAGGAGAAAAGTTAGTAGGTGTTCAATTTGAAAAGGACTTAGGAATTGTAGTTGATCAAAGCCTATCTGCATCAAAGCAGTGTGCTACAGCAGTAAAAAAGCCAACAGGATGCTGGGATACATAGCAAAAAGTATTGAGTATGAATCAAAGGAGGTTATATTAATGTTATATAATGCCTTTGTCAGACCCCACTTCGAATACTGTGTGCAGTTCTGAGCACCGCACTACAAGAAAGATATAGAAGCTCTTGAAAAAGTCCAAAGAAGGGCAACTAAACTGATACCTGGTATGAAAGGTAAAAGTTATGATGATAGACTTAAGGCACTCAATCTATTTAAACTTAGCAAACGGAGACGTAGGGGGGATTTGATTGAGGTTTTTAAATTCCTAAAAGGGATTAACAAAGTAAAATACCAAAGATTTTTTAAGATAAGTGGGGTCAGCAGAACAAGAGGCCACAGGTGGAAATTAGTTAAAGGCAAATTCCGCACAGATATTAGGAAGTTTTTCTTTACACAGAGAGTTGTCAATGCCTGGAACAGCTTGCCAGGTCGGGTAGTAGAGGGAGAAACGCTTGGGCTATTCAAGCCCAGGCTAGATGTAGTACTAGATACTCTTTAGATTAGGACATGATGAGCCTAGATGGGCCGAACGGCCCATTCTCATTATTATGTATTCTTATGTTCTTATGTAGAGCAATTGGAAATGAGTCAAACCTGCATTGGGTTAAAATACGTTTAAGGAAAAAAACGATGGTAGAACTTGTTTTCTACACATTTTCAATAACTTTAATTAATCGAGAGATTGGCTGTAACGAAAACCAGCATACACAGTGGGGTCCCCAGGACGCACACAGTGTAAATCAGTACACACAGTGGGTCCCCAGCACACACACAGTGTAAACCAGCATACACAGGGGGTCCCCAGGACACACAGTGTAAACCAGCATACACAGGGGGTCCCCAGGACACACAGTGTAAACCAGCATACACAGCAGGTCCCCAGAACCAAGGTTGAGAACCCCTAGTGTAGAGAAAGTAGTACAACACAAGTTTGGCCAGTGCAGTCTTTATCGTGCAGTGGCCCATGCTGGAAGGTTGGGGGTCGAGTATCTGTGAACTTGAAACATGTGAAGTGGGATAGCGTATAGGTCTAAGCATTTGCTTTGCGAATGCAAGCTGCCTATTACAGTCGCGGTTTGAAACTTGACTGTGCCAGACCGGCCCTGGCCGAGAGCTCCAATTGGGGGCGGCGACTGGCTGTCTGCCCCAGGGGGAGGGAGAGTCGGCACGAGCTTGTTGAGAAGCGCGAAGGGTGTCTCCAGAAAGTAGGAAAGTTTGAAAGTTGGAAAGTTCTGTCTCAGAGGCTGATAATCACCGGCCTCGGGGAATTAGCTTGCCCCGTAGTGACGGGCAACGAGTTTGTGGGGGAGGGTTAATCGAAAGAAATATAGGGTATAATTGGCCACTAAATTGGGAGAAAAACTGGAAAAATACATGAATGAATGTATACTTCATAATACATTTTGTCTTCTTTTGCATTATGTGATGCGGGATGTTATACCATTAAAGCAGCTAAGAATGCCTTTTGCTTTTGTTTATTCAACATTATAATTTATAAATTGTGTTCTAATTTGTGATGAATACCCTCATCTGTTATATACAGGTAACTTAATGTTAATTGTCTTAATAATGCTGCAAACCGACTATCCCTCTCTGTGAAGTTCTTGACTGTTCTTGATGAAACTTCCTGCTCACACTAGATAATTTTTGCAGTTAACTGATTCAGAGTTGCTTGTCTGTTTTGCCTTGCATCTCGAACCAATACACGGTCATCACAGTCGAAGAGTATCCACTTTCGACCACAGTTGCCCCTAGTTGATGTCTTTTCCTCAGACGTCCATGCCAACATCACCTTAGCCACTGTTCCTCATCTTCCTCAAGTTGAGCAGTCTTCATCACTGAAGCTCCTACCAAACATGCCCCAACAATCACCCCTCTTTCAAAGTCACTGTGATCTCACCTTCTAGTCATGGTAGCCAAAATAATGGGCAACTGGGCCTGCCCAGCATTTTTATACATGGCCCTAAGCATGATGGGATGTTAATTGCTTCATTAACTAAGGAACGACACCTGTGTGGAAGCATCTGCTTTCCATATACTGTACTTTGTATCCCTCATTCACTCAAGTGTTTCCTTTATTTTGGCAGTTATCTGTATGTATACTTTATAGAGAGTTACAAGAATGATTGCCTGCTCTCTGACACACACAGGTCCATATTATAAAAAGTGGCCATGCAATACATTTTAACAGTACAAGGGCACAGAGTATCTCAAATTCATCATGCCTTCGCAGACATACTTATCTGATCAACTGACATTTTTTTACATTAGTACTGTCAAAAAGACAGAAATATAGATATTCAGTACCTTGAGCATAAATTCTGCCCTTGTGTGATGGATATCAAAAACATTTCTGCTCACACTTTATTACAGGAAAGGGATAGAGAAAAATGATGACATCTAAAAAGACGCCCTGTCTGCATTATTAATACGGAAGACGATGCTAAGTAGTTGACACATTGCTTCGTTGCGGTATAAGATGCATAACAGTACATTCAGGGTACTTTGATTGTGTTCTGCAAGATCAGTGTTTAAGGCCAACAGTCAGACTTCTAAATGTTGTATTAATTACTGGATTAGTAACTCCCTTTGCATTATATTGCAAAACAGCCTGACAGGTTGCTGATATAACAGGAACATTTTATTTCTGACATTTCCTTGTTTTTCTCCCAAATTGGTGGCCAATTGTACTCTCTATTTCTTTCGATTCACCCTCTCCCACGAACTTGCCGCCTGCCTCCACAGGACCAGCTAATACCCAGAGGCCGGCAATGATCCGCCTCCTCCGAGCCCACCCATCTTTCCAGGGTCACCCTTCCACTCCTCGGTGAGCTCTGTGCCGGCTCTCCCTCCCCACTCCCGCTGGGGCAGACAGCCAATCGCTGCCCCCGATTGGGACTCCTGGCCAGAGCCGGGCTGGCGCAGCCAAGTTTCAAACCACGGCTGCAGTGGTCAACTTGCATTGCAGGTGAATGCTTTGACCGTTACACCACCCGAGGACCCACAGGAGCATTTGTACTGTGGAACGTGGCTCCCGTGACAGAGGTCATGGCAATGGTTCTGTCACTGACCTGTGCAGCTACTTAGTCCCGATTTATTCATACAATCAGTGGTGGATGAAGTACACAAACTCTTTACTTGAGTAAAAGTATAGATACCCTGATAAAATATTACTCAAGTAAAAGTAAAAAGTCCTACATTTAACCCCATTTGCCTTTGAAATGTAGGGGAGTGAAAGTAAAAATAAAAGTAAAAATGGAAATACTTAAGTAAGCAGACAACTGTACTTAAGTACAGTAATTAACTTAAGTAAATGTACTTCGCTACTGTCCACCACTGAATAAAACTGCATTAAAAGCTTGTACATTAGAGACAAACTTAAAGTAACACTAGAAAGCCACACAGAGAATCGCTTAAGTAACATGTGACTAATTTGATTTGTAAACAGATGTTGATGTATGCAGAAACGCAGCAGTGAACATGATCATAACAAGCAACAGATTAAAAATATCCTCTCTTTATTTTTCACAGAAGGGCCGTTGATGAAAATCGAAACAATGTGTGTAAACGTGCAATTACAAAAACGACCACCAACGGACGTGAAATGGCTTCAAGCCTCCGAATTAATACGCTGAGAGGTTTTTGGTGTTCATTTGGTTATTTTGACTTTAACTCAACAACAATTTGGTTTGGGAGCACATTTACACATGTGGATTTCAGGACCAGTTTTCACAGGTGTAAGTATACTTCTAAAACAAATAAAATACACACAAAAAGGTACAGAATATACAGTAAAGACTCTTACGTGTCCCTTAAAGAAACATGTCAAACTGGCCCCATTAACGACGCTCGGTGAAAATTAGCATCTCGGATACATACGTCCGAACTAGTAAACTGGTAAACAAGCTTGCACGTTTAGTAGCGAGGATGATTTGAATCAACAAGGGTGAAAAAAGATATGGATACTAGGCGCATTAGTGTTAATAGGAACAGATTATGGAGGGATATTTGTGATGTGACCTTCAGTGCTCTAATTGAAATAGTATTCAGAGTCAGCAGCGGAGTAATCAAGTTAAACACAGAATCATAAATCATCGTGAATGCCGCTGTCACAACGAAGCCATTAGCACCCTGTTTTTTTTCTCGTTTTTTTTTCTTCTGTTCTTTTCCCGGGGCAGCCCCCGTGACAATATCTGCCACGGCGATCTGTAGGTTAATAGGAACAGAAGTGGCATTTAAAGTCTATTTGGATCAAATGCACTGCGAGGTTGAGACTGTTACTTTGTTAATTTGCAGGTAATGTGAATTGATGTAGTTGACGGTGGGAGATGCTGCCTGCCTGCCGCCGACACTACAGCAAAAAACTTTTATGTCCGCAGAATGGGGGGACTTACATTCCAGTCTGCGAAATGGACTGCTTCAAAACGGAATTCCTTTTAAAAAATAAAATAAAATTAAAAAATAACAGGTAGTCATGGAGACTGGAAACAAGGGTCATTTTTTCACAGTACTGAAAAGGGAGGGATAAGTAATTACACCTTTAGTGTTAATTAATCTTGTGTAGGATCTGGAAAATGTTGCTGCATCATAAATTGAGGCGAGCAGCATTTGACAATAGGCCCGTTTCCCGTTTTTAAAGTTGCCTGAGCACCTTACCAGAGATCAGATCTGGCAGTTTTGAAAATTAATATTGAATAATGTCAGATTCAAAGTATGAACATCCACATTTTTTCTAAATAAATGAAAATGCCCCCCAGTGGGAGATTTTCAGATTCAGGTCAAACATTGCTTTTGTTTGTTTACTCGTAGACAATGAAGAAAATGCACAACATTTTATGATTTACAAATATAGTCATAGTTTCATTCAATTTTTCCATCCTTGGATTATATTTGACACATATTTAGGAATGAGTATTGGGTGCTGTTGTTTGCTGCACTACTGGAGAGAGCATTACCAAACTAGCTTGCGAATTGGTGTTGTTGGGAATGTGGAGGTACAGTGTAGTGTATGTTGTTGGCAGACCTGGGTCAAATAGTTTATTTGAAATACTTTAACAACCAAAGGGTTGTGGGTTCGTATTCCCCGACAAGGTTTCTCGGTTGGTATCCCTGTTGTGACAGAGACTGTCAGTCATTTTACCCTAAAACTGCTCTATAGGGGGCCTCAGGTGGCGTATCGGTCTAAGCATTCACCTGGAATGCAAGTTGCCCACTGCAGCCGCGGTTCGAAACCCGGCTGCACCAGTCCGGCTCTGGCCGGGAACCCCGATCGAGGGCGGCCTTTGGCTGTCTACCCCAGGGGGAGGAAGGGAGAGTCAGCACGAGCTCACCGAGGAGCGGTAAGGCAACCTGGTAAACATAGTTGGGCGAGTGCAGTCTCAAAGGAGGCGGATCATTGCCTCGAGGTATTAGCTTGTCCCATGGGGGCAAGCGGCGAGTTCGTGGGGGAGAGTAAATCGAAAGAAATAGAGGGTATAATTGGCCACTAAATTGGGAGAAAAACAGGGAAGAAATTAGAAACAAATTTATTACAATTTTTTAAATTTTAAGAAAACTTCTCGAGGGACACTGCACTGTGACTGACCCTGTGCCTCACTCAAGCCCTCTCATGAAGCAAAAAGTCAAAAACGTTGTCTTTCTCTTCTCTCTAAAAGCAGACAAAGTTTTACCATATTATGTTTACAATATGATTACAAAATTTTACCGTTTACAATATTATGATATGAACTTAGATATCGACCACGCCTAGTTGTCTTACAACTGCAACAACTGTCTTAAAACCCCTTCACCATCGATCCAACTGACAACTGTGAAGAAATTGTTCCACCTCCAGCTTGCTTTCAAGTTGACACCTGAAACTCAAGACTGCATAATGGGGCCAAGGAGGTCTCACACCAGCAAAGGTTGTCTGCTGGATTACCATATTTATTTATTTACGTGTCATTTTATGTGAATGCTGTATATACGTATATAATGCTGCTTTGAAAAATGTCAATAAAGACTGAAAAACTGTGTCCGTGTGTGTGCGCAACAAGATTCAGTATGGCTATGCACCCGTTTTATCTCTTTATATAAATAATTGTGACAGTAAATGGCGATATGCACTGGTCTGGCTTATTCTCCACCCCGCAAACAAGTAAAATATACACCTCAATTAAGATTCCGTTTTTCGGTTCCTCAAAGAAACAAAATAAACGTTAATGTAATGTTAATGTATACAGTAATCAATTTGTAGTAATACTAATAAGGGCTAAAATTCCATATTTTGTAATAAAACTTCTGTTAAACAATAATTTACATGGAATAAAACCAGAATTTGTTTAAGTGATGAGGCTGGGCTCATCGAATGGCGACATACGTCAACATGGCAAGAATATGGGAAGATCGGCACTTGTACGGTGTACATCCGGTGGATTTGAAAAAAAGGACAGAGCTGTATTAAAATGGTAGATTTCAATTATCGTTAAGTAACACCACACATTTGGTGACAGGCTTAGTTTGTTTTGTAGTTACATTTTAAACGTAAAATTTGCCCAAAAACAGTGGCGAGTTTGGGTGTTGGAACATTAGTTGCTACTAGCTAATTATTAATTATTATTAATTAGCATTGGCATACTAGTCTGTTGACCTACAAAACACCATGTAGCTTATCCCCATACTGCATTTGAATAGTTGTCTCCATACCTGATACAATTCAGCACTTCACAGTATTATTAAAAATGTTGACATTGTTTAAAATATTACGACTATCATTACATCTGGTTTATTTGCATTGGCTAGAAAGCGACTGTAGCTAGAAAACCCTATAGCTACCTAGCACTAGCCAGTTAGCTAGGTCACAAAGTATTTCCCATACCATTTACAGTTATACAAACTCATTTAGACAATACAGTTGCGGTTGCTAACACCCTTACTTACAAAATCAATGTGATATTAGACAGATGTATAACTTTTTACATGTGAAAACTACATACAAATAAAAAAGTAGCTTGTTTGTTCTCACCTGTGTAACTGCAACCTTTTGTGAAACTAGTTACACTCCTCTCTCTCCGAAGCCATCTGTTGGAAGGATGGTAGCATTACAACTGACTTAAATACAGAGTAATGGTCAATGCGATTGTTTTATGGGGGTGCCTGTTTTAACCACATGAAGCATACTACAAGCTTTTATGTGCCACACATGCTCAATAAATATATAAAAAATACTGCCTAATAATATATATTTTTTAAAGTATTCAATTATTAAAATGAAATAATATTGCCTAATAATAATGCACATCTGTTGACAGTTGGGTACAGTAAGACCAACTCACATAAATATCCATGAAAACCAATAAAACAGTAATTGCAGTCGATAGAACATAATCATAATTATAACATGTTTTAGGGACATTGGAATATACAGTATCATCTTGTCAAAAACTAAAGTGGATCATTATCATGCAATATATGAATAGAAATTGGTAGTATGACTTATAAGACATCATGATAATGGTTATCTATAAGGTGCTATACCCCTCCGCTTACAATTTCCTGGTGAGCATTTCATATCGGGCATTATAACACCGCTTCATAAGGCATTATGTAGCTTTCTCATAATGCTAGATATAACTATAGCTATAGATGCTTATGAACAGTTATTAGCATCTATGTCAAGCATTATAAGGTGTTATGCATAGCTCATAAGGCATTATAAATATGAATATAATGCATTATGACAAGGGTATCCATAGGAAGTGTTACCAAATAAACAAAAACAAGGGTCAGGCAGCTTCCATGATCTAAGAGATGGGACAGGTTGGACTTACCCGAGCTGTCCATAGGCCCAGGCCAGCCGTCTAAACTTAAAATGGGGTTTCACTCTCAGGCAAGAATGAAAAAACAAAAGGAAACAAACAAATTGCTAATACGAAGCTAGCAAGACTGTAATTTCTGTTTCTCCTTCTACGAACTCCCGATTTCTTCTCCTTAACTCCCTCTCCACACCTTGATCTAGGTGAAGTCATATCTTTATGCCAATTTGGGAGGGAATATAATAATATGATATACGTCATTTAGCAGACACTTTTATCCACTTTCCCACTCCCTTTACCTGGGAGTCCGGTGTGAAGACACTTTTGAAGGCCAATCATTTCCACTAATTCTTCAATTAACTATGTGAGAGGAAGGAAAATCATATATAATATATGCTATTTAGCAGACACTTTTATCGAAAGCGACTTACGGTAGTGAATGCATACATTTTTCAGTATATGTGGTCCCAGTGGAAATTGAACCCACAACCTAAGCGTTGTCAACGCCATGCTCTACCGACTGAGCCACACAGAACCAAGCACCTGTGTCGCTAGACCCTCTAAGTCCGTCACACTTATCACAATAGACCATCGAGGATTTGTTGTCCCTTAATTGAAGTTCTGGATCCAGGGGAAGTACCAAGTACAGGTCCGTGGGGGACGTTGTCCTAGCCCCCTCCACTAGTGGAGTTCATTTCCTTAGGACATTGGCCAGCCACTCAAAGGGCTTGTCTGAAATAATAAAGAGAAGCAATGGCCCAGATTAAATCTAGCCACTGTAGCTCTCTGTAGGCCACTTGACACACAATAAGGAATTGAAGAAAGAAAGAAAAAAAAGAATTCCTCAAAGTTAAGGACAAGCATTATATTGTGCTTAGGTTTAATCTGTAAATGTCTATTTTAGAAGTTTATAATGAGTATATAAATGCAACCTATTTCAAATAAACAGCCAGGAATCTACTTATTGTGCAAAACATTCTCTAGCTCAATTTATTCCTATGTGAATTCTCAAGAACGCTCCTTTGAAACCACCAATTAGAAATACAAGTCAATGTATAATGTTTAAATTTCTTCATAACACAAGTGTGTTGCGAGTGATTTATTTATGATGTTTCGAAACGTATTAACTACTTTGTAAGGAAAAAATGATATTTAGATAAAATCAATAAGCACATTGTTTCCACAGGAATACAAAACTGTTGTTACTTATTGTCATCATGATTTATGCATCAGTTAAGTATTATGATGAACTTATTAGTATTTACATATTACCGGAGCAACAATGGGCTGAAAATTTAATTATTACATCCATGGAAGTACAAAGTTCTAATTTAACAACAAATATTTCATTATCATAATCTGAACACAAGGGAATTAATGCAAATTCTGTCTGTAGGTAGAGGCAATCATAGGCTACATACATTACTTGTAATATAATTGGATTTTTAATTCAATCAATTAATGCACTAAATTAAAGAACAGCTGTATAATAATTGGATATTGGTAAGAATGTATAATTGCAATCATACAATCCACTGGAATTATCTGGAAAATATTAACAAAATTATGAAAATCAAAGAATCACCCTCATTTGATCCATATAAGGAGCACAATGCTCATGTTGTACATGTGAAAGTTCTCACTGGAGAACATGGTGTCTTTCTACTGTGAGGAGAAATGTTGAGGTTTTTGATACTGAAATAATGTGTGATGATGCAAAGAACGAGAATGTTTTTTTAATCAATTATGAGGACGCTCTATGGGCAAAGTTAACCTTTTTCATGTAATGCATTTCCCTCAAGTGGAATGGCATAATGTGGTTTATCATACACTGGCCTGGAATCAATCACAATTCATCCTTAACTTTGATTTGGAATTAAATGCAAGTTTTAGTTTTCATCATCACAGACACAATTTGGCACAAGTTCATAAATCACCAAGATGAACTTGTCAAACTGTGCTTATAAACAAAATAATTAACATATTTACTCTTTACTCAAAGTTAAGGAGAATAGTCCATTGGCTCCAGGCTAATGGCGTGTTATTGTGAGGGCTTGCTCGCGCAAATGTGAAAACACTCAAACGCAGATCCCTGAGAATGTTCAACGACACGTTACTAACCAAAATGTCATATGAAAGAAGATTTTTGTTTAGCCTGAATGTTGGTGAAAATAGATGAAAATAGATGCTAATTTTTAAATTAGCAGCTATTTAGAATCAATGTCAGTTATCGGCAGGAATTTAGTATCAATGTTCTTTAGTGCCCCTTGTGGACATTTGGGAGAACATCTACCTGAGCAGGTGTCATGAACAAACACAAATGTGCCAAGAGCAGGTTTGAGATCCGGTTGAAGTTCCACCTGTAAATAAGTAGCAAGAGGTTAAGGGAACTGGACTTACAAAGCTTGCCAGTTTAAATCTTAGGCTGTGCAAGGCACCCAAATTGCTTCAGTAAATGTCTAACAGCATGAGTTGGTAATATGTAAAGCTGCGTAGGCCCAGATAAGGGGTATTTGCCAGGCAGAAAAATAAAATAATAACGGATGTTGTTTTTCCTAATTAATTAATAAATTTTTAATCTGTTTCCGATTTTTCAATTTTTTCTCCCAAATAGGTAGCCAATTACGACAATTTCTTTCAATTTACCCTCCCCCACGAGCCCGCCGCTAATCCTTGGAGGATTTGCAGCGAGCTCGTCCGGCTCACCCTCCCTCCTCCCTCTGGGGCGGTCAGCCAATCACCACCCCCGATGTGGGCTCTCGTCCAGAGCCAGACTGGCACAGCCGGGTTTCAAAGTTTTTCTCTCATTTTTGAATCATAGGTAATTTGGGAATGATGATGTTGTGTTTTGTGGCTGTCTAATCTTATTAGAATAAGCTGATAACACATGTGAATACATTCTTACTGCATGATACATTTATAATGTTCTGTCCAGCTTTCCAAAGGCCCTCGTGCACTGGTACACCGCATCACTTTATTTACTAAACATACTATTTATTACAACTAAGTATGTGCAAAATAGACATTCTACTGTGCCACTTATAAAACAATTAAACAGGCGTTTCGTTATGTACTATGCGCTGTTGGGTTTTGCGAGACCATTACCTTCTGATATTCCACTGCCTTGAGTAAATTAATGGTATGCTTGTGACATTTATGGTAATCAAACTCTACAGGTTCCCAGTATCTCATCTTATTGAAGACGAGATAAGGACTCCTAAAAGACTTCCATGTGCAGCTTGAAGAGAAACGGCTGTCCTATCAGCAGGATAGGACAGTCAAACCCATCATACTTCTACAAGTCTGACCCTCTTGTTGTCAGGATAGGACTTCCAATGTTTGTGCCAAATAGAAAGCCTACCTGCATCAATATTGGCTTATTTCAAGTAATAATTTTCCGTTAGGCCACAAATTAAAATAATAAAAACTTATTTTTTTTTAAAGAAGCCCAGAGTTTGCTTATACCCAGTGCTGGCAGCCCACACTGGACACACCCCTACCCCCAGGACCAAGATCCGCACCATGGGGGATCGGGCCTTCAGCTCGGCCACACCTTGCCTGTGGAACTCTCTCCCCAACTACCTGAGGGCCCAACAGAATCTGGGCCCAAAAACCATCCTTTTTAACAAGGCCTTTTCTTAACTTGGTGTTTGTTTTTACGCATCTTTGTCATTGTTTTAGTTTTATGTATCTGTAGCACTTTGAGATTAACTTTTAATTAAAGTTAATCAGTCAACCCTCAGCTTGTCTACACAGGACCCACACTTAGGGCTGGACAGGATAAAATGGACTCCGCCCACCAAATCGGACTGAAATAAGGAACCTTGAAAGGACACACAATGATCCTGATCTTGATTGGGCTAGCCGTCAAAGGACCAGTGTGCAAAGGTGTGTAAATGCTGCCTTAATATAATATATATATATATATGCCATTTAGCAGACACTTTTATCCAAATGTACTTACAGTAGTGAATGCATACATTTACATATATACATGGCCCCAATGGGAATCGAACCCACAACCTAAGCGTTGTTAGTGCCATGCTCTCCCTACTGAGTCACACAGAACCACCTTAAAAATCCATCCTTTGCAGACAGCTGCCCTGTCAATTGAGACACAGCTGCAGATAGCCAGTTTACTTGATCATCTCCATTACCAAATAATAACATGAGGATGTTTTTGTGTGGTTTGGGCACGTAGTAAAACGGTAATAACCTAACTTTGTTTGCAAGCTATCTAATATCCTGCTGATTATTTAGTCATCACCTGATAATGACTGGCAGCGGAACACAATTGATCTCGTCCCACTAGGGCAGGGGTCTTCAACTCCAGGCCTCGAGGTCCGCAGTGTCTGCAGGTATTTGCTCCAACCACATACTGCACCACCTGATTTCGAATAATTACTTTACCTCCTTGGTCCAGGAAGCGAGCTAATTAGTGAAATCAGGTGGTGCAGTGCGTGGTTGGAGCAAATACCTGCAGACACTGCGGACCTCGAGGCCTGGAGTTGAAGACCCCTGCACTAGGGGAAGGTGTTGGATGTAAATCGGCCATAATTCCTCAAGTTACTGGTACATTAGTTACATTTGGGCATTTTTTTCCTTTAGTTCCATTAGTTCCTTCCAATGACATGGCAGGTGTCCCCATCAGTGAGGTGGATATACAACTCTCCTTCAGTCAGCGCTAGCTTTCTCCTATAGCACCGTGCGGATGACTGTAGGGGTGTAAAAATGCCTCGGGCTTACTAGGGCCTTGGGTGGCATAATGGTCAAAATACTCGCCCGGAATGCAAATTGCCCACTGCAGCCACGGTTCAAAACCCGACTGCAGCAGACCAGCCCTGGCAGGGAGCCCCGATAGCGGGCGGCATTTGACTGTCTGCCCCAGGGGGAGGGTGAGTCGGCTCGGGTCCGCCGTGAAGCACGTAAGGGAGTCTCCAGAACGTGGGTGGGTGAATTCCGTCTCGAAGGAAGCGGAGTTCGCTGAACTCTGAGAATTAGCTTGCCTCATAGAGACGAGCGTCGGACTCGTGTGGGGAGGGTAACTCGAAATAAATAGAGAGTGTAATAGCCTTCAAAATAAAAATTGTTGTCAAGCGACACGGGTATGAAAGTAATATTTATTTATTGATACTATTATTGGCCCAAGCAGTGAGCTCAAACTGTTTTCCCGTTTTACCGTTTACTGTTTCACCCATTATCAACACAATATATTTTATGTGACCTCACTTAGCTTTTGCTGAAATGACGCCACTGTTTCTGAGTCAAGTACTACCATTATTTAAAGTATTATTATAAAGTATTACTATTAACCGGTATATCATTATACTCCAGTTAAGGCTCCTCTATTGTCCATGCCTACAGTACACATAAACACATTCAGAAATTGCATACGGTACTAATATAGCATTCATAGAAATTTATACGGGACACAATACTATAATTCATCCCCATTCATCCCCTGCAGTGCATTATTGGGTAAAATTAACTCCTGCAGTCCTACAGTTTTTATATTTGAAATATTATTTAAAATCACAGGGGTATTCATTAAATAAAAATTAAAAAAGTATTCTGTTCAAAAAAGTCTGTGTTCAGTATGGCTTTCCTTAGAAGGGCTTTAGCTGAGGGCATATTTTTTCTCCTTTGTAAAAGATCAAATGATGAGTCCTAGTTATTAGTCTCAACGCAGCACTTTATTACTCAGAGCATAATCAGCATATGATACATATATATATATATATATATATATATATATATATGAGAAAAAAAAATTAAATCAACAATTTGCCCCGACATAATTATAGTTCAATTAATATTGTTTCACAACAATGACAAGCTGCACTATTCACATAATTTTATACTGTCAAGGACAATGCTGGGGAATTGGCAATGTATTCATTAAGGGCCGCATTAATACCAGCTCAATGACATCTTGCGTTTCGTAGATGACTGTGAAACCTCTTCAGAGAAATTACACTTTTTCATTAACAAGTCCGTAGCTGGTATTATTAATGCTTAATGGATTTTCATACAACATGCAACATTTTTTTTAATCATATCTCTCAATACCAGGCTTTGGAAGCCGTGCATGCAGATTTTTTTTTGTTTTAGTTTTTTTCTGCCTGAAAAATAACTCTTTTTTTTTTTTCTCAAAGTCTCAAAGCTAATGCATGTATTATTATATAAAGTTCACATGGCAGAATTTTACAAGCATTTAAAGCTGCTTTTAAACCTTGACCACAGAAATGTACAAAAAAATTAGCCAGTCTGTGGTTCTGTCATTTTTGTCACTTGACCAATGTGGTTATTTTCATGTGACCTGTGCTGATTGCTTACATGTCGTGAAAGTAACCCAGGTTATGGTGCCTACCGAATATACCTGTACAACCTAACCTAAAAGTGCTATACTCTCCTTAATAGGCAAGCGATTGAAGTGTGTTTACGTGCCCAGAACGTGATCTAAGGTTACACTCTTGTCAGAAGATGACAACGGAACGTTGTTTGCAGAGACAGTTTCTCTACTCTTTGATGAAATAAAAATGGGTACAATGTAGAAGAGAGACGGATCCGTTTTTTTGTATCGATCCTATTGATGCTAGTATCAATACTCAAAATAAGACTTAGTATTGGTAGTATCAATACTTTTGGTATTGATCCACCCACTCCTAATCTCTACTATCTCTACCGGTCACGTCTCCTGTCGGTTCTGGCTCCACGATGGTGGAATGACCTTCCGGTGGAAGTCAGAACAGCTGAGACCCTGGCCACCTTCAAGCGTCGACTGAAGACTCACCTCTTCAGGGTGCACCTCTCCCCGTAGTCCGGTTTTTGTTAATTTAGGGACATAGTCACTTAGTTTACACGTCTACTTGTTTATGTATTGTATTAGGCTTAGGCATTATTTCCTGCATTGAGTGCTTTACTGCTACCTCTGAATTGTGGCTACAGATTTACCTACAGGGTCCTAGTTTAACTATGTGGTTGCTCCTAGCACACAGGAATTGTACTTCCCACTAGGGTGGCTTTCAGCTAAACTGTTCTTGACTACGGTTAACACTTTGTTGTACGTCGCTCTGGATAAGAGCGTCTGCCAAATGCCTATAATGTAATGTAATGTAATGTACTATCATTTCAAATCGGTAGAGGCTTGATGCCCCTCTTCCAGACGACGGTCATCTGCATGCGATATGCGATTGGCCTGTAGTTTTGTTTAGATTTTACAGTGCGCGCAACGTCACTCTTCAGGGCCTTTCAGCTGTTTTCATGCATGCTTCATCTGAAGTTTACTGCACCCTAACCCTAAGCCTAACCGTAAACCAAACCTAAAATACAGCTGAAAGGCCTTGAAGAGTCGCATCACGCCCACTGTAAAATCTAAACAAACCTACAGGCCAATCGCATCTCGCATCTCGACGCAAGTGCAGATGACTGTCCTCTGGAAGAGGGGCATCTAGCATCTAGCCTCTACCCTGTGCTCTGCTACACTTTTCCTGAGGCCACTGATTCAGCCAAACTCGCCTGCTGGGGAAGACTAATATGGAAAAATTATTATGATCAAGACAAAAGAGGAGATAACTTGACAAAACATATAAGATCGAACCCGTTTTTCCTTCCGAGTAGATTCCTGCTCGAGAACGAATTAATCACAGATGACTTAGATCAACTTTGAAAAGACAAAAAAAAAAAAAAAAAACATAAAATGATTGCAAACGCTCCCAAGAATGACAAGTATTATCAACAAAAATTAATCAGGCGCATCTTTTGGTGAACTCAATTAATAATGTGAGTCTTTTTTTTTCTCCTCGTGATGAAAATTAATTAGTGGAGGGAAGGTCACTCGAAGATGGTGACATCACTCATCAGAAATGCCGTGGCAGTTCCAATTATTTGTCTTCTAGGCTTGGGTGATCAAAAATTATTGCAATACCTGGGCAACATTTAGAAAAAAGCTTTGTTTAAAGCTCTTTTAATTAGACCTGGTGTTTGATTAATGCCGTGTAAGCAATTTGGGAACATTCTCTTGTCAGGGCTGAGACGAGAACGTTTTTTTTGGGGCATTGTAGTGTGAAAGACATTTCATTGATGCCGACCAACTGTTTAGCATCTAATGCCTTCACTTTTGCTGCAATTAAGAAGCTATTTACTGGGAGAACACCTATTGAGGTAAATAAAGATGTTGTCAGCACTGACAAACCAGCCATTATCAATACGAGAGAGTGTGCAGCAACATTCAGGGAAGGGACGGCCCTAAAACTAACATGTCCTTCACAATGAGCCTGGCTTGGCAGCTACTTTGTTAATTTTCTTCATGACTATTGGAAGGAGGTTGAATGATTTCTTGCAGCAAATTAAAAAAATATATATATTTATATATATTGTAGAGCTACATACAGTGCCTCTCACTCATACAGTCTACCTACAGAGGTACTACCCTGTAAGGTCATAAATAGGCTTGGCAGGATTCAAATTATATAGGTTAATACAGTATATTGCTCACTACCTAACTGAAAAAAAAACGTATATTTAAAGAGAAACCAAACCCATTGTGTTTGTATTTAAATGGAATAGTCTGAGTTTTCAGGTTCTTCTTCAGTTTAAATTGTCTCTTGTTGTGTGTTAATTTGGCTCGATTTCAAATACTGAATTATAGCTGTATTTACACAAAGGGGAAATGCTTGTGCAGCAATGGCTCTGAGGCAGTGCCATTCTCGGTAAACCCTTTTTCCCTTAGCAGTTACAGAGACTGCATTTTGCTGGCTTGTGGTATTATCCGAGAGACCTTTACTTACTAATTATGCCAGATGCAGGGGCCTCGGATAGCGTATCAGCCTACTGCACTTGCTTTGACTAGTGCTTTGCGAGTGTGAGCTGCTTACTGAGGTGGTTGTTCGAAACCCGACTGTGCCAGACCAGCACGAGCTTGCCGAGGAGTGTGGAGGACTTCCCTGTGGGCAAAATAATAGGTGAGTTCCGTCTCACCAGATGCATATCCCCAGCCCCACCTGTGCCGTGTGGCCTTTTTGGAGCTGCATTTCACCACCCCCCGAGATGGCCATTTTGCAAGTCAGGGTTCATCACCAGTGTTTGCATAACATGGAGAGTGATAGTGAACTTAAATGTGAAAAACCCCAAGAGGGCTTTACCAATCACGGAGCTCAAAAAAGCTTACCTACTTCCTTAGCAACCAATAGCATCCCTTTATGGGCAATGGCCAATCACAGCGCAGCTATTCCACTTCGGCTTCCACTATTATTGAACAGTTTCTGGTAGCAGTTTTATACACCCTTAAAAGTCTCCATAATGGATTCCACCGGCCGTGCCACTAGGGGGCGGCAATTGGCTGTCCATCCCAAGGAAGGGGGAAGGGAAGCCAACATGAGTCCGCTGCGTATAGGAGTGGCTCTTGAGTACCGGAGTTACGGTCGACAGGCTTATTAGCGAGTGCCGTCTCGGAGGAGTAGAGACGGGCGGCGAGTTTGTGGGGGGAGGGTTAATCGAACATAAATAGAGGGTATAATTAGCTTCCAAATTGGGGAGAAAAATGGGGAAAAATCTGAAACAAAATGCAAAAAATAAAAAGGGGGGAAAGAGCCTTGTCTAACTGATATTGCTATATAACTGATATATGGTCTAACTCAGGGTTTCTCAAACTTTTTTACTCCACGACCCCATTTAATGGGTGGGAAAAAATCGCGACCCCATACATAAATGATAGTGCAATTACAACGCTGAAAAACTTTAGTCCAGAAACATACAGTATATTGGTGGTCTATTTCCAAAATAGTAGCAAATGCATTCACAGGCTATATCTTTAAAGTGAAAACAAACAAAACAGACTTAATAGTAGCAAATACAGTACATTCACAGGCTATATCTTTATGAAAAATAAAAATTACCGGTCTTCGCGATCCAATGTGCGACGACAAATGAAGCCTGTAGCCCCCGTTCCTTTGCTGCTGTTGCAGTTTTAAGCACCTCTGAAAGAAATCTAGCGGCTTTGCTTGTAATGCGCTGTGTCTAGTTTGCAAGTGGCGTTGCATTTTACATGGCTTAAATCCCCTAGACATCGCGGGTTGGGTAGGTCAGCATAAACCTGTTGGGATCCGCTCATCTAGCCCTGAGCCCTCAACTACTCACCCCCCATAAGGGGGGCGACGTCACAGACATTAACAATTACCGCCCAATCTCAAAGCTCTCCTGTTTAGCCAAGATCCTGGAGTCCCTAGTTAATGGTCAAATCCAGTTTTACCTAGCTACCAATGGTATTTTAAATCCAGTTCAGTCTGGTTTTAGATCTGGTCATAGCACCATTTCAGCCTCAGCTTTGGTTATAAATGATATTGTATGTGCACGTGACAAAGGGTTGAGCTGTGCAGCACTCTTTGTTGACCTGTCCAAAGCTTTCGACACAGTTGACCATGCACTTTTAATTTATAGACTAGGCCTGGCTGGCTTTGATCAGAAAGCATGTCAGTGGTTTACAAGCTACCTTACTAATAGATCACAATGCATTGTAGCTGACTCCATTAAATCCCCTTCCTTGGAGGTCACTAGAGGTGTTCCACAGGGTTCAATCCTTGGTCCTCTACTCTTTACTTTATACATCAACAACATTGCCTCATTTACAAATGACTGTAAGGTACATTTTTATGCTGGACGATACAGTAATTTATTCATCTGCTCCTTCATTGGGTGGTGCATTGTCCATTTTACAGTCAGCTTTTAACTCATTTCAGTGCTCACTTCTAGAGCTGAAACTTGTTTTAAATGCGTCGAAAACAAAAGTCATGCATTTTTCAAATCACCACTCCATGAAGGAATCTACTGATAAGATGTACACTTTAGATGGGTCTATAATTGAAAGAGTATCCTTTTATAAATACTTTGGAATTTTTATTGATGAGAAGCTGTCCTTCAAGACACATATAGATGGTCTTTGTAAAAACTAAGGGTGAAACTTGATTTCGCTACAGAAACAAAGCTTGTTTCTCTCGGGAAAATAGAATGTGCTTAATTCGGTCCACATTCTTGTCAGTAATAGATTATGGTGATATTATTTATATGCATGCTTCCTCTACTACCCTCAAACAACTCGATACTGTTTACCACTCTGCACTTCGTTTCATCACAGGTGACCATTTTAGAGCGCATCATTGTGCACTTTATCGGGCAGTGGGATGGTCTTCCCTGGCCACCAGAAGAAAACAGCACCTTCGCATCTATGTTTTTAAGGGGATCTTACAAAAGCTTCCCTTCTACATGAATTCTCTTTTAACATTGCACTCAAGTTTTTATCAGTCAAGATCTCAGGATTGGATTACTCTTGAAGTCCCACGTGTCAGAACTGAGTTAGGTAAAACTGCTTTTAGCTATTATGGGCCTAGAGCTTTTAATGAGCTTCAGGAGACCTTCAAACTGGACTCTGTGGTCTCCATAGGAACTTTTAAAAATATGCTTAAGGATATAGAGTTAGTGGTATGTGAGTGTTTCTACATTTATCGTAACTATTGTAATTACTTCTATTGTAACACTAGTTCCTCTTATTATTGTTATGTTGTATGATGCTTTCATCTATTTTTATTGTCCTTGTCTTATTGTTTGTTTATGTGTAATTTATATAATTGTTTTGTAATCAGGGCACCATTGTAAATGAGACTTGGTCTCAATGGGCTCCCCTGGCTAAATAAAGGTAAAATAAAATAAAATTTAATTTAATAAAAAAAATATTTAAAAAAGTCCATTTTCGTGACCGCTGTATTGGCGCGCTACACATGCAATCAGGTAGTGCAGAAACGTTAAACGCATGCATGTCGGTAGACTAAAAATAATAGGTCAGAAAAGACAGATTTTACTAAAAAACTGGCAATTTGTTTTTCATTAAAAAAAATATAAAGAAATGCTTATGGTTAAAAAAGAATTACATTCATTTTAATTTTTAATTTTTTTGGCGACCCCACCATGACCCTTTGGCTAGTTCTCAAACTATGGGTCGCAACCCCACTTGGGGTCGCCAAAGGGTCATGGTGGGGTCGCCAAAAAAATAAAAAAATTAAATTAATGTAACCGCTGGTCTAACTGCATTGTCTAATAACATAACGCTTTTTGAATATGATATCTTTTTTTTCTTCTAATTTTTAGAATTTAGCTAATTGTGCCTCTCGAATCACTGATACGCCACCTGTGCCCTCCACCCCACCAGCAGGGACACTGCAGGTGAAGCACACGCACGCCACACATGCAGTCCCCCTGCAAACCCAAGGCATTTAAAAAAAATACATTTAGTTTCAGATTTTTTCCAGTTTTTCTCCCAATTGACCCTTCGCTAAACCACGCCCCCCTTAGTTATTGTTGCTATGTACGTCAAGCTTTCGGAGCCAGCATGGCGCTCCCACTGTCACTAACTGCACTCCCTGGAGAAATATTGTCCAATTTTTGGAAAATAGAAAAAGCGATTTCATATAGAAACAGACAGAAGGGTATACAATATGCATTTGAAGGTTATATTCAAGATATCACACTGACTCAGCAACAAAATGACGTAAAAAAAATTAAGATAGAAGCGAAAGCCTACAGATCAGAGTAAAACTGAACCACCGCATCACCGGGCGATTGAGACAGAGGACAACGACATTAAGTTACACTGTTCCTGTAAAGCTGGGTAGGTCTCTATTCACTATTACAATCATTAAAAAGCAAAAGCAGTAGGCCTATATAACGTTACATTCAGTAGTAAGTTAGCTAGCATTAGCTAACTAACGTAACATTAGTCGCCTATAGTGTGCTGTAACGACATCACTCTGGTTAGCTCCACAGGTAGCTCCATACCCTGGACCTCTGTAAAGCAAAAATATCAGCAGTGTGTCAGCCCAATCTTCCACAAGATTTGGGTACTGGGACTGGGCTTCCCATTGACAAAGTGCTGAAATAGTAATGAAAAATAGTATTACATTTTGACATCAAGGTAACGTTACCCACTTGGTTTTCTAGAGCTTGACTGTAACATATTAACGTTAGCAAGCTGTCTGGATCACGAATAACAAAGCTAACATTTAGTCTAACTTTACCAACGTTGCAACCCGGAGCTGTATATCCAGACCGTAGCCACGTTAGCTTAGCTGGCTAACACTTTTCAGGATTTAATTTAGGTTTTATAAAGGGAAACAAACGTATATCTCCTTCAAACCTCTCTGGGTAACGAGTGTCACTGTTACACGTGCCGCAGGCACAACGTTTAACCATAATTTGCTAAAAATCCGCAAAACCAGCTCGAAAATGAAGAAAATTTCTAATTTTTGCGTGAAAGTGAATGGAAGGCAGCCAAACACTGTCGGAGGCTCTGTCGGAGTGTGTAAAACACGGCGCTGTGATTGGCCAGTTTGCGTTTTTGGGCGTGGTTTAGCGAAGGGTCAATTGGTAGCCAATTATACCCTCTATTTCTATCAATTTACCCTCCCCCACGAGCCCACCGCTCGTTTTCGGAGTCAAGACAGTTTTTCCCGTACAGGGACGCCTTTCACGCTTCTCGGCTAGCCCATGCCGGCTCACCTTCCCCCTTCCCTCTGGGGTGGTCAGCCAATCGACGCCCCCAATGGGGCTCTCAGCCAGAGCCGGGCTGTCGCAGCTGGATTTCAAACCGCGGCCGCAGTGGGCAACCTGCACTCCGGATGAATGCCTTTACTGCTACACCACCCGAGAAACCCATTCCATTTATTGTGTAATGAGGCCAGATCGGGGGCAGCCTGCAATATTTGTTTTTTTATTAGATAACATGCTATTTTAATTACGTTTGGGATATCCACGCAAATTAACGGTGGATCTTACGATGGAACTTACGACGCACTTAACGTTGCAATGCTTTCGGGAAACCCACCTATGATCTCCTCAAGTAAACCGTTCCAAAGCTTTGGAGCTTTAACAGAGAATTCTCAGCCTCCTTTTGATTTAGGTTTTGACTCCGAAACAGTCAGGAGGTTTTTTTTAAAGAGGATGTGAGGGACCGCCCTGTAGAATATGTAGTGGGTTCGAAAATATCTACAAATATGACAGGGTTTGAATTCCATAAAGATGAACATACTCATAAATAGTTTTGTTTGTTATTTGTCATGGGTAAATCAAGATCAAATTCGTGTTCCAGGGAGAAACGGAGTGGCCTTCTTGACTGTCAATCATACTTGAACTGAGACTAAACATTTTCCATAGAGTGTTACAGAGGGTTCTCTGGTAGAGTCAAATATCCAATGTTGACAATATTTTCTCCTCCCTATCCTAAACCCTTATCCGTAAGATGACGTTAGATGTTAACAAAAAAAAGGAAGGTATATTTGGAACATTATATTTGAATGAGACGGCAACCGGCATAATAGAGCGCGCGATCGATGTGAAAATGCAAAAATTGCAGACGAATAAGCGCCACTGTGAGGAGTGTGAGAGACGGGAATGTGCCACAATAAGCAGGTTTGCACTGCGAGAGTCTGATCGCGCTTCATAATGTCTATCACTCAAAGTTGAGCTGGAGAGGGATAGAATAAGGTGGAAAATATATGCTTACACAGAAAAATCCTTATAAATCTCTTGGATGCTTTTAAAGCAGTCAGTCTAGTTTAAGACGCAGTAATTTAGAGGGATTCCAGCAGTGTGGCTTTGGGGCCTCTCGGAGTGAGGGGTATTACATGTAAATTAAGTTGGATGGTGAAAGACCGTGCTGCGGTTTAATTTGTTTAAATGGTTTCAGAGGAATTCCTGTTGAGAGATGCATCATCATTTCTCCAGTATCATTAAAGTAGCTTTTTTTTGTTTGTTTTGCATCCAATGGGAATGATTTCAATAATGTATTGCTGCTGCAATTTGTATTAAAAATAATAATTATTTCTATTTGTGGAAAGCTACCAACAGGGCCGCATACTGACGTGCGGATTTCGATCTGTCAATATAACATGTGTGAATACACGTTCTGTTGATTCAAATTTTGTATCCACCTTTAATTCCAAAAAATAACATTTAAGATGAATACGAAAATGGATTAAACACCAGTGAACTGCCCTAACACGCACAAGTGTATGCATCGCTAGGCTATATGATTTTGTGAATCGATTTGGGAATGATTTCAATAATGTACTGCTGCTGCAAGGAACAGCCTTTAAAATGTTTTAAATAGTATTTATATTTGCTAAATACATCAAAGAAAAGGGCTATGCCCAGAAAATGTTTGTCCAATGAACTCAATCCAATGAAGGATTATTATTAGTTAATTATAAGGACTGCAGGATTGTTTTTAAGATTTCATCTCGTATTCCAGACGTTGACGATGAAATGTTGAAATGATTTATTCAGACACGTCTTTCAAGAGTGAAGCCATTCATATTCTAGATCAAAGCCCTAGAAACCACACTGTCCAAATCAAACGTAACCCCCAGGTTATGAGAATATTCTGCTGACTTCACACACCTACCGTCATGAATCCAAAAAAAGGGGCATCCGTTTGATGATATGCAGAACCGTAAGGATCCTTGGGGTCTTTTTAATTTATTCAATTTCAGCACTTTTTCCTTTAAATTCTAGAATTGAAAACTTTTTCAAAATAACATTCTGTCACAGTTTTTTTTAACGAAGCAGTGTGTGTGTGAAGTACTGACATGTAGCCTACGCAGAACTTTGATCACATTGTAAATATGCACATCAGTGTCCACAACAGACGCATTTATACGCCATTAAATATTTTAAATAGGAGTGTACCGATTTCACACTGTCGCACGCAGTCTGCTGAAACGTTTGAATATTCCATCCATCCATTATCTAAGCCGCTTATTCCTGGTCAGGGTCGCGGGGGGGGGCTGGAGCCTATCCCAGCATGCGTTCCGGGCGAGAGGCAGGAATACACCCTGGACAGGTCGCCAATCCATCGCAGGGCACACACACCATTCACTCACACACTCATACCTACGGGCAATTTAGACTCTCCAATTAGCCTAACGTGCATGTCTTTGGACTGTGGGAGGAAACCGGAGTACCCGGAGGAAACCCACGCGGACACGGGGAGAACATGCAAACTCCGCACAGAAAGGCCCCCGGCCTGGATTTGAACCCGAGACCTTCTTGCTGTGAGGCGACAGCGCTATCCACTGCACCACTGCCTGCGTTTGAATATTTTGGCTCTTATTAAATGAAAACTGTTGCGTGTGGATCTGTTATGAATGTAGTTACATATCATTAAATATGAAATATTTGATCAGGGTACAAATTACTTCCTAAGTTCTATGTTCACTGAAGGGCTTTTTTAAACACAGGACCTTTAAAATCAGTAATCAACTATGAACCTTGAAACCCATCCAATCCATAACAGACACAGGAGAGACATGTCATATAATTCCAGACAAAAAACTATGCTTCAGTTGACAGTAATCGGCTGTAATAGCTTTTTCTTAACTGTACAGTGCATTCGGAAAGTATTCAGACCCCTTCACTTTTTCCACATTTAGTTATGTTACAGCCTTATTCTAAAATGGATTAAATAAATGTTTTCCTCATCAATCTACACACAATACCCCATAATGACAAAACAAAAACAGGTTTTTAGAAATGTTTGCAAATTTATTACAAATAAAAAACTGAAATATCACATTTACATAAGTATTCAGACCCTTTGCTATGGCACTTGAAATTGAGCTCAGATGCATTCTGTTACCTTTGATCATCCTTGAGATGTCTCTAGAACTTGATTGTAGTCCACCTGTGGCAAATTCAATTGATTGTACATGCTTTAGAAAGCCACACGCCTGTCTATATAAGGTCCCACAGGTCACAGTGCATGTCAGAGCAAAAACCAAGCCATGAAGTCTTAGGAACTCTCCATAGACCTCCGAGATAGAATTGTGTTGAGGCATAGATCTGGGGAAGGGTATAAAAACATTGTATAGACTATATGTGTCACTTGTATTTGCTCGTCAAATTTATTGTTTCTCCTGGTGAACTATGCTCCTGGTGAACTATGCTCTATCTATACTACTATGTCACTTACAAACAAACATTTGTTGAAAATTTATGTTAATTAACTCGTTTTTTTAATCAATTGGCTAGTTTTGTCACAATGATCTTTTATTTTAGGTTCACACATACAGGTGACCAATGTATTAATCATACTCGGATATATTTCTTCACCGTCCCCCATTTCTCATTCAGAAACTTTCACAAGGACCATTTGTTTATACCAGTTTGTTTCCCTAATCCAATATTACAATAACAATCAGGAAATAAAGGGCCTGAGATCCAGATAAGAAAGGTGCTATACAATTCTGTGCAGTATAAAATATAAAAGTAATATATTTACATTTATACAATTTCAGTTTCATAAAAAATGCACTGGCAGGGGCCTCCGATAGCGTAGTGGTCTAACTCACCCATATTGGATGGTCCTTTACGAGTGTGAGCTGCCTATCACGGTCACGGTTTGAAACCCAACTGTACCAGACCGACCCTGGTGGGGAGCGGCATTTGGCTGTCCGCCCCAGGGGGATGGGGGAGGGTGAGCCGGTATGAACTCACTGAGAAGCACGTAAGGGTGACTCCAGAACGTGGATGGGCGAATTCTGTCTCGAAGGAAGCGGAGTTCCCTGCCCTCAGAGAATTGGTTTGTCCCGTAGAGACGGACAGCGAGTTTGTGTTGGAAGGACAAATTGAAACAAATAGAGGGTATAATTGGCCACTAAATTGGGAGAAAAACGGGAAAAAAATCTGAAACAAACAAAACAAAATAAATAAATAAATAAATAAATATATATATAAATATATTGCATATATTTACATTTATACAATTTTAGTTTAATAAAAAAGGCACTGGTCGCTAACGCCGCACAACGTCCTGCCAGGTTTCCTTTATTACCTTTCAGTCAAACATAGCAAATATGCATGCAAAGAATGTTCTTAATCCCTTAAGTGTGTTTTTTTTGTTTGTCAACTTGTTACTTTGAAACTGGATGACGGATCACAATTCTCGCAGATGGGACATACATTCAGCCCATTTCACATAGTGGTTACAGTTACGGTGTGCAGCTGCCAACAATGATGTCTGTTGCAGTGTTACTACACTGATCTCTTGCACTAACCACGATTAATCTTACAATTTTTAAACTTGTTGTAAGTCGCTCTGGATAAGAGCGTATGCTAAATGCCGTAAATGTAAAATGTAGTGGTGTAGCAAGGGTTGAAGCCAGAGTGTAGCCCATTCTGAAAGAGGGGGGTAAAACTCCTTTAGTTGATTTCTTAATGTTGTAGATTAATTATAAATCAACTCAAGGCAAGTTTCTGACAATTGTTCACAAATTGTGAAAAAAACAAAAGACTTTGGAACTAAAAAAATCTTAGTATGCAATGATTTAACTGATGTTTTGTTTTAATCCAGAACATTCCGAATGAAGTTTTTGGTTCTGCTCCCTGCTTCCTTTCAGTTCCTTGAACCGGTTCCAGCCCGTTTGTAAAAAAAAAAGAAAAAAAGAAAACTTAGTTGTATGCATTATTTTGGGCTGTGTAAAACCAAGAATGCAGCATGTAATTGATTATTATATTGTATGTCCCAATAACTGGTATGTTGTCCAAACAAACAACAAAAATTGAAAAGGCCTAAAGCAACAGTGATGATCCCTGCTTGTGCATAATTCTGAGCTTCTGGCAGTTCATACTTTGCAAAAGTTCAGTACGTTCAATTTCATGATGTGAAACGGTTTGTATGCCACCTCCAGCATGCAGTCACTACAGCTGTTTTAATCACAGTGCTCAAAGAGCTGAATTGTCATGCAGCGTTAATAAGGGACGGATTGATTACCGCTCGTGCCGCTAACAACCGCAAAGCAAAAGGGTTGAATTCCACGCTTAGCTAAATGCCATATTGTCAGAGCATCTGGTTCCCGTGAATAGGCGGTTAATTATTTGGTGTCTTGTTTCCTGGGACCTAATTCAAAGCCGCGACAAGTTCTTCCATCATTGGAAATAAGTACTGTACGCATGCCACCAGCATTTTGCAAGATTGGCTCTGCGTTTGAGCAGAAGCTTGAAATCGTTAAAAGACGTGTATGTCCTGATCCAGGTTTTGGAGTTGGATGCCAATGCGCACCTGTATGGTTACATAGAGTGCATTCGAAGGTTCTGCATAAGCCAAACATCTCTGAGAACATACAGACAGGTTGGTGCTGTAGAGAGTGCATAGAGTACCACAGGGAGGGACTGGGACAAAAAATAGGCCCTGCCATTTGGCTCAGACCGGCCCATCCAGTGGCGCCCCATTTTCTGTCGACGGGGTGCTACGCGAAAAAGCTGAGACCAGTTCGTTTATTTCGCGGACCGGGGGGCGGGGGGTGCTACGCGAAAAATTATTGCGCCTCGGAATACCCGGTCCGTGGTATAATATATATATAGGCTATATAAAATAATTATACCGGCCCTACTGCCCTACTGCCCAAAACTAGACCGGTAGACTACATAGCCAGTCCAGCCCTGAGCATCCACTTCAAGCATAGAGGAATGTCTATACTATCATTATCCAAATACCAATATATAATTTCCACTCTTAACACCTGCGCATGGACAATAATGGACCAGGTTGGGTTTTTTTTAATGTTATTAGCATTATTTTGAAGGTCAATAAAATAAGAAGATTCTTAAAAAGGTAATAACTTAACACAAGATTTACCATTTTAAAATGCACCACCGAAAAAGCCGAAACTCGAAAACAGGAAGGGAATTGGATATGCAAATCATTTATAAATGTGGCTTTTAAGGATGGATTCAGCATGTATATTAAACTAAATGTTCTCTTTAGGCTCTATTTTAAAACAATTGGACTTTTAGCAGAACACACATATATCTTAAAAGACAGTGTTAAGATAAACCGAAAAGGACCTTTCATATATCACCCCTACAGTTGGTGTCCTAAATAGATCAGAATACACAGAGCCACATTATGTATCGACAGTCTTCAATGTTCCCACGGCAAATGCGGGAAAGTTAGTGGCTCACTCAAACGTTTTCTATAGGCACACTTTAGTATAGTATATATACAATTACAGGTATACAATTCCAAAAGTAAGTCCGACATAAATGTTATCTAATTCAATGCTTGCGATTGGCTGGACACGGATGCGTTTGTCATACGGGTTCATGTGCAAAGCCTGTCTCTAAACTTGAATACGCTCTACTTGTGTGATAAGGCCCTACCGCACACCACACACGTCCCCTTCATCATCTCGTCTCATCTCATACCTGTTATGGATAACAATGAAAAGTAAGCCATTGTAATACCGAAACTCCCAAATGAATATAATACGGTGCATAGGCAATATAGCACACAGACAAAACCTCTACCAGTGGCCTGGTTTCACACAACACTATCCATGTACACAGCTTCCTGAGAACAAAGCTACATACACAAAATCTTTTCCCGCTTACTATCATCAGGGACCTTTGACCTTTGAACGCCTTGGACTGATTTTGATTAGTTTGAACACAAACCACTGTATGTGATTGGCTATCAAATCAGCCTCTGTACACTCCCACTGGAACGACTGCGATATTTAAACCAAAACTGCTTGAGCTTATTCCCCAGAAACGTTTTATTGTACTATTTGAGGACGCTGGGTCAACCTGTGGACAGGACCAAACCGTCTTAAGTGACAACTCAGAACTTATGATAACGGCTTTGTAACTGAGATTTGAGCAACACCCATCCTAGGCCTAGGGGCCTCTGGCTAGCCTAAATGTATTTACACCTTTGCTCCATAAGTGTGAAGGATGAGCCTTCACCTATCTTTTAAAGTGCACATCGTTGGCTAGGAATGCCAATGCCAAATGTTTAAATTTGTTAAACCATTTTTAATTGGAATGGATGTTAATTGAATAATTGTAGGTTTGTAAAATGTGCAGGACCTTTTCACTGTGTTCAGTTTGCAAATCAAGTTGATCTACACCGACCATTTCATTTGATTGTATTTGTAATTGAGTGTGATTGTGTGAGTGAATGCCAGAACCAGTGATTGCCTTACGATTCCACCTGAGCCAATTTAGGCTATTTAAGTGCATGATGTGTGGCTACTGAAGGTGAATCAATATGAGTCTTCACACTGTATGTGTAGGGAGACTGTATAGAGTGCTTTTGTGCTGGTTTGGGATTTTTTTTAAATAGTTAGTATTTTTGTAATAAGGCTTCTTCTCTATTTTTATGGGCAGTACATCGGCCAGCATCGTCACAATAAGACTATGGGTGAATTAAGCCTCACGATAAAGGCCCGATGTCATGCAGGCATCTTCTTGTACCTGTAAACAGTACATTGTCATTTATTCTGGCTTGGTTTTACCAGTGATCTCTTTTGTAAAAACAAAAAAAAAAAAAAAAACACTTACCAACCTAGAGTCAAAAATAATACATGGTAATTGAGCATACTTTTAAGTATAATTCATTCATTTATTATCTAACCTGCTTATTCCCGGTCAGGGTCCCACAGGGGCTGGAGCCTATGCCAGCATGCATTGGAGGAAACCAGAGTACCCAGAGGAAACCTACGGACACAGGGAGAACATACAAACTCCACACAGAAAGGCCACGGCCAGGATCGAACCTAGGACCTTGTTACTGTGCGGCAACAATGCTATCCACTGCATGTCCCTTTTAAGCATAATATTTATTAATATTTAAGGCATTATTTTCTAACAAAATAATGAGAGCCAGACTCAATCCAGAAATATGGAGGCAAGTCCTTCTCTTTATTTTGTTACATTTTACATTTACAGCATTTAGTAGACGCTCTTATCCAGAGCGACTTACAAAATGTGCATTTATACATGGTAAGATTAAACATGGTTAGTGCAAGAGATCAGTGTAGTAACATTGTAATTCATCATTGTTTTATGAGGAAATAATGCCTTAATTGGAAATGTTATACTTAAAAGTATACTCAATTACCACTGAATCTGATAGATCTTTACTTTTGATTACTTTCTCTAATTTCATACAACATAATCAGGCTTTACTGATTCCAAGCTTCCAAAGGTTTCAGCTCTTTGCCGAGATAGGTTTAACAAGAATGGTTGACGTTTCATTTCATAGTTGGTGCGATTTCTCATTATCTGAAGCTTAAAGTAATGTAAATAACCCCCCAAAAAAAAAAAAAAGATTTGATAAACAGCAAATGATTAAAAACCGTTTGTACTAGTGAACATACAGTATCCTCCAGTTGGGACTTGCAGTCTTGTTCCTCGAGTGTCACTATCCAGTAAAATATTTTTTTCTCCCAGAATAGGAAAATATTGCGTACTTTGAACCCAAGGACATCTGTGTTAATAGGCAAATAAATGAAGAGTGTTTTTCCAAAACTGAGTTTCGATAAACCATTATTTTTCTGATATGGTTAGATATTTGTAGTTTTACTTTTACATTATTATTCTTGGGGATTTGAGTATTAAACCATGATTTTTAATGCAAAAAAAAAATGTTGACTTTCTCAAAATTGGTCAAAGTGGACTGAGTTTTGGCAAAATACTCTTCAATTAATCCGGTAAAGTAATTAAGGGTTCAAGGGGAACAAACCCCCCCGAATAATCTGTGGTAGCCCGGGACCAGAGTTCATTCAACTTCAGCTTCATTTCAAAGTGATCTGAGACCTGTCTTCCAGCACCACCCACTGGTGAAAAAGGTGCCAATACAACGAATATTTTTCATACGAAACGGACAGCGTCTTGCACGAATGTTGTGTGAACAGTTTGGCACTGTAAACTTGTCCCAGCATTGGATCCTATAGTCTCTGGAATCAGCCCGGAGTACGTTCCCCTTCTCAGGAGGCTTCGTTCAGCACACCGCTCGTTCAATTAAGAAAACTAAAAAGGAGCTCTTAATTGCTATTGCACATTAACTGTACCAACAAAACAACACCTGTAAATGCAATTTTATAAACTGGAGATGAGAGATGCCTCCGAAATTAGATTTCCCATATCGTGTCAAGGCCCAAAAAACAATAGAACGCTCGCATTGTTGGTCCTATCAGTGTGTCCCCCAACCTTGCAAGGGACAAGGTTAAGGCTCTGAACAACATTCCCAAAATAACAGTCGTAAACCGTTTCCCAAAGAAACACAATTAAAAAAATCGCACTTCTGTCCTCATTGTTTAATCTTCTTGTGCCTAATCTGAGATATCTCCATGCGTGGTCTTATCTTTGACCTTCAGCTTGTAGCTTTGTTGCGTGGCTTCCTCTTAGATGCCAGATGACCTTCAGAGAGATATCATTAATCCCTGACCCGTTCTGATGGACCCCTCATGTGGAATGCATATTCCGAATTGCGACAGTTTCGCACAGTAAGGGGTGAAGCGAAGGTACTTACAGGAATACGAGTTGACACGCTTTATCAAATGGGGGGTGGAGGGGGAGAGATGAAGACAAAACAGCTGCTGCTGCTGTCGTAAGCAATCTGGCCGTGATTGAATAAAAGTGTCAGGGAGAAAACGGGGCCCGCTTGATGGTCTTTTTGTTCTCTCCCATCCAGCTTGATGTTAGTTCGAGCTGTCAGGAGGGGGAATCACGGCAGCGTGATTTATCAATACTCAAGAGTGACCTTGCGGCTCCGCGGGAGCTGTGTTATCGCGCTGCGCCCCCGCCCACCCCCATATTAAAACTTTAAACTAAACGCCTGGAAAAAACCTTTCTCGGGGGGGGGGGGTTGGGGTGTTGAGGACATCTCTTATTTTCACTTGTGGTCATATTTATGTCTGAAAGTCAGAGGGGAGGGGGGGGGTGGGGGTGGAGAATTTGACTCGACGGTGATCTCAAGAAAATGCGTTAAAGTAAACTGTGTGGTGAACTGGTTAAGTGTAATCGGAGGGTTGCGGACTCTGATGGGGACCCCTTGTACCCCCAAACAGTGTCAATGGGTGATATGTAAACTGGGTTGGAGAAGGGCGTCTGCTAAACAAACGAGTAAATTACTTATAATAATAATAATCCGCATTGTCATAATCATCATCATGTAAATAATATTCACAATTACATTTACATTTACATTTTTGGCATTTAGCAGACGCTCTTATCCAGAGTGCAAGATGTGCATTATACCTGGTAAGATCAATCATTGCGAGATGGCAAGAGATCAGTGTAGTAATACAGCAATATACATAATTGTTGGGATATTATGAACAACATTATTATCATCATAGTAGTGATAATAACAATGCAAAATAACGCAGGAAAGCAAGTGGAGAGAAAAGGCAGAGGTGAGTTCTGGCAGGAACAGATGAACTGGACGTGGGGACTGCTGGGTAATTAGTTGTGGTGCACGTTATTGACTGAGGTAAAAGACCGTTCGCTTGATAGAAATCTTCAGCAAATCCAAAGGGCACACAGATAGCCTACTGAACACAAGGCCAATGATGTTCTTCTGCACCGTGACGTTTAGGTAACGCCGATACTGTACGTGTAGACTTAATTCGATTGCATTGCTCCATCGCATCATATGTTACATTTTGCAGAATTATGAGTGAGGAATAAAATGTTTTAAAAAAAATCCCAAACAGTACAATTGTCATAGTGTTTTCATTTCTCCTAAATGAATGAAAAACATCAAGTATTGCATAGGAATTTCATTTTAGATGCTCACACATATCTAAAAAAAAAGGTATTATATTGTAGCCTATTTATGAGCATGAGAAAGAAGCAAACTATTTCTAACTAAATTGTAATTGGCTGCACGGGTGTATTCAAACTAGACAAAAGAGCATCTTAGTAAACGGGATTGCTTTTGAAATATGTACACACAGTGTGAACGTCAAATGTGGCAGAGATGTGTGAGCTTTTAACATTTTAAAATATCCATCTGAACCAAGTGGTACAGGGTTTGTAATATTGTATATGGCGAAAGGAAAATGGATGTTCAATTACCTCAGCAACAACGGGGAACCAAAAGCAAGGCATTACAGATTTGAACTTCTTCAAATAGCCACGCTAACCGGCCATTTTCCTTTGACTTCACACAGATATCTTCTTTTCATCTTAGTCAAGATGTTTCTAAGCAACCGGTCTCTCAACGTTGCAATAAACCAGATGTTGCATTACACGATGAAACATTCATTACTCCAATAAACCCATCTGTGGAATTGCTTTTTATGCAAATTTCCGAAGCGTCTGCATAAATGAAGTTATAATTAATACCTCTGAACCAAACCCCCCAGTCTCTTTGATGCCAAAGTGCTCTTAATTATTTAAAAAACAGGTAAAAACTACAGATTGTTCACAATTCAGAAATTATTAGGATATTGTTTTCCAAATTAGCTTTAGTCTTAATTCATTATTCTTTCTTGACATGCATGCATCTTCTTATTTTAACTTGTTAAATTTAGTAATGAACTTCTGGTTAAGTAATACTTTGAAATATAATATACCTGAATGATATATGAAATCGTTCTATATAAACATCACATTGGGCGGAGCAGTGTGTTTTGGTGATTATAGGAGTATTGAAACAACATGGAAATGGATAACTCACACATTACCCACCCAACAGGATAACAACAAATAATTGTATTTTTAAAAAGTTCCACTTTGAACAAATAAGTTCTTATATAGTCGTTTTTCAGTAATTCTGACTGATGAGGGGCAATAGCTCCTTAGATTCGAGTTAAGCAGCCACAGGCACTCTCCGTCTTAAATAAAACGTTTTAAAACTCCATAATATCCACGACTGGAAAAAAAACCCCAGCCTCAGACACAAAGTCTAACGGAGACGGAATCAAGCGATCTGCTTGACTGAGAGCTACCAAGTAATGCACCCCTGGAACAAAACACAATACAGCACTGAAGTAACGTCGTATCCCTGGAAACACACACACCCTTTTAAAAGACTCCTTTGTTGTAGCTGCGACCGACGAAGCCAAATTAATTTCCCCAGATTTTTCTTTCCGCAAAAGAATGTAGAACATGTGACAATGAGATTTCCTCAGAGTGTCCCAGTGATTGATAGGTCTTGCTTTTCAGGGACGCTGATCTCTTTCATGGTGAAGGTGCCCCCCCCCCCCCCCTTTTCTTCACTGACTTTAGAACCAGTGAACAAGCCCCCAAAAAACTGATATTCGCTGAGAGCTTTGGCCTCTCATCAAAAACACGTTTATAGTCTTCGCAAAACATTTATTCAGGTCTTTAAAAAAAAAAAAATACATTATCTACTGCTGCCAAGCAGATTCAACATAACATTTTTACAGTTTACATTTTACATTTACATTTTGGGCTTTTAGCAGACGCTCTTATCCAGAGCGACTTACAAGATGCGCATTTAAACATGATAAGATTAATCATGGCTAGTGCAAGAGATCAGTGTAGTAATACAGTAATAGACATAAATGTTGGCAGCTGCACATCATACTTATAACACAGGGAACGCAGTGCTTTGAAGGTGTACTCGCCAACCAAGCGACTTCCCATTATCATCTCTGATCCCGTTACGCCGGGCATTTAAAGGCACACTAAACCAGTGGTGGACACTAACGAAGTACATTTACTTTACTTTGACTTATTACTGTCCTTAAGTACATTTTAAAGTATCTGTGCTTACTTAAGTATTTCCATTTTTTACTTTAATTTTTTACTTTCACTCCCCTACATTTCAAAGGCAAATGGGGTTAAATGTAGGACTTTTTACTTTTACTGGAGTAATATGTTATCAGGGTATCTGAACTTTTACTCAAGTAAAGGGTTTGTGTACTTCGTCCACCACTGCACTAAACAAACCAAGCAGAAGGTGAAAACCTAAATGACATTTTCAGTATCTATGCTGAAGAGAAAACAACTCCAGAGTCAAAGGTAATGAAAGACGGTGAAGAAATGCAGAGGAGAGGTAGAGAGAGCCGAGATAAAGTCGGCTTTGTGAGACTTGAGCAGCAATCTCCCTTCTGAAAGAATGTGAGGTATGAATTGGGGGTGGGGGTGGGAGGGGGGGCAGAGGGCGGGAGTGGGGCAGAGATTCGGTTATGAGTTTTTCCTGAATTCGGAAATTCAGTTAGAACAATACAATTATCAATATTAACTCCCTGCTGTGTTCAAACCATTATTCTCACTCAGGTGTACTGAATGCCCAAGTTTATTTTGACAATAATATAAAACACAAAATAATCCCCATAGAACAGGGGTGTCCAATCTTATCCGAGAAGGGCCGGTGTGGGTGCAGGCTTTTGTTCTAGCCCAGAACTAAAAAGCCTGATTCAACTAATCCACCCATCGTGGTCTTCAATCGAGACCTTCATTAGTCGAATCAGGTGTGTTAGTTCTGGGCTACAACAAAAGCCTGCACCGACAGTGGCCCTTCTTGGATAAGATTGGACATCCCTGCCATAGAAATTTTTTTTCAATTCATGAATTGAATTTCAATTCATTTCCTGAATTGACATTAAATTGGGCCCAATCCTGTTAAACACACACAGCTGCTTCATTTGTAAAATACTTCCATTATGTTTGAATATCACAATGTTGAAAAGGCTGAATTGACATAAAAATTGCTTTTATTCTATCAAAGTAATGTCTCCCATGTCTGACCCAGAACTACATATGAAGGATAATTATATGTGTGAAATAATCTTGAGATCTTCACCATTGCTGTGTAGCTAGTTATATACAGTAAGTGTAGGTTAGTTTCAAACCATGAGGCAAAAATCATTCTCATTTTTGCAGAAGGGCAGACGTGTAAGAACATGACGAAGTGTTCTGAAATGAATTACATGGAGGTCTCCAAAAATGTTCAGCTGTGCCACTGTTGACCAATTGATAGTAACACATTTGTCACATCTTGATTTAAAAAACAAACAATAATTATTTTGTTTCAGATTTTTTCCCCGTTTTTCTCACAATTTAGTAGCCAATTATATCCTCTATTTATTTTTATTCACCCTCCCCCACAAACGCCGTCTGTCACTAAGGTGCAAGCTAATTCCCAGAGGTCGGCGAAGATCCGTCTCCTCCAAGACGGAACTCGCCCACTTACTTTCTGGAGACACCCTTCGCGCTTCTCAACAAGCTTGTGCCGACTCACCCTGCCCCCTCCCCCTGCGGTGGACAGCCAAACGCAGCCCCCGATCGGGGCTCCCGGCCAGAGCTGGGCTGACACAGTCGAGTTTCGAACCACGACCGCAACAGGTAGCTCACACTCGCAAAGCACCACTCAATAGGAGTGTGTTAGACCGCTACGCTATCCGAGGCCACTCACTTCTTGATTTTAAGTGATGGCCGATTACTTTCCTCCTTGTGCCACAGGTTTGCGCTCAGGTCTCTGGCTTGAATACTGCATTTTTCCCCAACCAGGGTAATTATCATTGGATAACTGGACATGATATTTGCTGATTGCATTAAGACTGTGAAAATTACAGTATGCCCATGGTCCTTATGTGAGAGTCAAACATTGGGTTTTCTGTAGGCCACAGGCCATGGCCAGTATTGCCACCAACAGAAATGTGACAGTAACCATGAATTGAAGATGGTAGGACACGAAAATTTGGAGTGCGCCTCAATAGAATAACTGATGTACTCAGCTGAGGGCAAAAACAAAACAGTGCTATATAATTTCTTTCAGAGGCCACGCCCCATAAGGTCTGCCAGCCCATTGAAAACCATTGTTTGGGCATCCTGTTTTTCTAGCGTGTAACTCTTGACTCATTTTCTAATGTTGCTGAAATTTGGCACACTTTTTGGCCATTGTGTATAGATGTGCATAAGCTTATTTTAGTTGCCGTCAGTTTCGCTTGGTTTGGGAGCCACCTTTTTCCCCAGATTTTTTTCTTTCTCCCAATTTGGTGGCCAACTGTCCTGTCCCCCCACTCGCTAACTGCCAACCATGATTCCGATACAGCCAGAGAGAAGCTTTCTGCAGCGAGCTCATGCCGGCTTCCTTCCCCCCTCCCTTTGGGGCAGACAGCCAATTGCCACCCCCTAGCGGTACTGCCAGCCAATAATAATCGTATTCGTACTCCATCCTATCAACTGTGGCTTCTGCTTCAGTACAAATGAGCATTTCAGTGTAATTCAGGATGGACCGATTACCATCTACAAAGACAGGCCCGACGAGTCCTCCTACTGAGTGTGAGAGAACAACAAAATAAAGACTCTGGAGCTGATCATTAAAACAAGCTAATGGTCGCTTCCTTTTATTTTCGAATAGCTGACAAAGACGCATGTAATTACCGCAAATTCTGAGATGTTCTTTAATCTCTCGCCAAGCATTGAACTTTACTATTTGGTTAATTAACTTTTTTTTTTTTTTTTCGACTTATAAAACAATGGGGTCCCCCCCCGTGAGGTACACCAACTTCTCCTCCATCCTAATGGTTGTAATTTAAAAAAAACCGTACATTCCGTTACTGCCATTTGACAGATTGGCTCTTATTTGGCAGACTCTTACCACATGAACTTGATGGCTTACAACATGAACACAAATGCTTAGATCATCTTTAAAAAAATGTATACCAAACAATCAAGAGACAATCTAAGGACTTTGTGAAGTGAATGCCTCACTACAGTGCTGTGGTGTGTTCTGCTTCTATTGACTTCCCTGAGCTCGAAAAGTCAAGGTAATACACTTTTCCCTTGAATCTCTGATTGGCTCAGGGACTCGCGAATAGTCTTTCCAGTTCTACATACGGAAACTTGGCATAATAATTTCACTATACGCTGAGAAGTCTGCCATCACAAATTGTAGGGCCTTGTTGTATAATAAAGCCCCAATATTCACAATTATTCCGGTAGAAACAAAACGATGTCCCCTGGCACTTTGCCCATAAAGTAAAAGCAAACAAAAAATTCATGCCAGCAACAACGTGTCAAGGTGAAGAGCAAGCAATCACTTTTAAAACACTGTATGCAAATGAACGCACAAACGCCAAACGGAATAGGCCCTTCTGAAGGACTAATACAGTGAGACGTAATAGAATCAGCCTGGGCTGAGCGCCGCCAAAGGGCCAAAGGCCCGGATCTTTCTCTGGACGTATTATGCTGATAGCTGAATCCAAAATCAAGGTCTCCAGCGGGCTCTTCTACTTTGACCGAAAAAAGACAAGACAAAACGTTCAAAAACCCAGATTTGTTTATAATATTAAATTCCGATACTGGCCCTTAAAACTCAAACAGGGGGAAATGTGAGCGACGCTCAACGGCATGTGTGTGTCTTACTGAGGACACCCACAGAAGGTGATATTAACCCACAGGTGAGGAAAGACAGATTTTTTTTGTCCTGAGATGAATACAGATTCTGTTGAATCTTTATTCGGTGATTATTAAAAAAATCTATAAAAAGATCAACAACAAAAAGGTTTTCAGGTATTTCACATTGGGGTGGGGGTAGTTGCACGTTACATACACTACCATTAACCTAAAGAGTATCACCTAATGCTCTTTCGTGAAAATAAGCATGTCACACGCAAAGATACAAATGTACAAATAATAATGGGGGAAAATGTGGGGGGGAAAGCATAAATTGCCTTAGCTATTGAGAAAGTAAATGAATACACTTTAGGGGGTCTGTATCAATGCATGAGGCACCACCGGACAGTCGGGAAAGGCGATTGGACAGGTAATTGGTTGCATAGTGCTTAGAGCTGCAATATGTTCTGAGTCTAGAGATGCGCTGAATGCACAATTTGGGGGTTCGGCCTAATACCGAAACTAGCGCTAAAGATTCCGCCAGATCACGACTGCACCCTGAATCCAATACTTTCCAAAAATGCAATCATTAATCACATTTTTAAAACATGTAAAACGAAGAATTACCCCTACTTGAATTGTATCCTTTTTTTCATTTTTTATCCTCTCTAGAATTTTCCAGCGCAATGTTTCAGAATAGTAACTGTACCCTCTGTGGTGTGAAGGTATTGGGTTGGGCGAGGGGATCCCATTCATGCCCCCAGGGCACACTGCTGCGTCCGCGAGGGAGTTGAAAATGGTTGCAAACAGCGGTTTATGCTCGGGCCAATGTAAACGTACCGCGTGGCTGTGTAGCGTACTCAACATGTCTATACGATCAGATGTAAACGCCTAGGGCAAGCTGTTTTAACATTTAATCCTCGAGTTCCTGATATCAGGAATTAGGCTTAATTAACTCAAATTCCAGATATCAGAAACTCGAGGATTAAATGTTAAAACGGCTTGCCGTAAATGTCAATGCTGTCGGCTTATCAACGTCCTCTTTATGCGTGTCGCTACGGTCTCGTAGCATACTTCGTTTTTTTAAAATCAGGTGGGGACAGCAAATCATTTATTTCCTGAGTGTTTATACAATCATTTGTGTTTAGAAAAAAAACGAATGGAATGTTACGCCAGTCAACTACAGCTGAAGCTCGGGGATATGAATGCGTTTGATCACATTATACTTACACTAACGTACTGGACTGGCAGACTGAATAGTTCGCTTACTAGCTAACTGGCCAGCGCACTTTTTAATCTGGTTACATAGCTAGCTCTACTCTTCCTGCAAGCACGTATTTGTTTCACTTTTGTGATGGGAAGTTCGATTCTTTTTCCGAACTCAGTGGAAAGAACGAATCTTTCGATTCGTCCACTTGATTCAGTAATCACCACTTCCCCAGAGCGCATCGGAACCCCCTTACCGGTTCGAAAATGTTGTGATTCTCGTTCAGAGCCGGGTTAACGGTTCGCGAACGATTCGTTCAGACATGTCTCGTTGGGACCGTATCTATGTTCCCAGGGTCCTATGTTCCCAAGCTCCTATTCCCAGGGTCCTATGTTCCCAAGGTCCTATGTTCCCCAGTTAAATATTCTGTGAACACACATTATACCATTGTTGAATACTTGATTCTGATATTTGTATAAATGTATAAATACATTTGACAGAAGGTGTGGTTTGTGTGTAAATAGTTCAATAAATAATTAGGCTAAATGATTTTATCTGAAACATGATGTGTTGGTGTTTTTTAGTTTTTTTAAAGGTCCAGTCAACTTCACGCAGTATAGGCATAGCGAATGACACAATGTAGCAAATTACACAAGGTAGCAACAAATTGTAATCTTGTCTCTCGTCTTGTCTTGAGCGATGAGCTTGCCGTTGGCGTTCAGGGGAGTGGCGAGAGGTTCCAACACAATGCCAGCTTGGGCGACGAAGTTGGAGTCCAGGAAGTTTTTGTCGGCTCCGGAGTCGACTAAGGCGGACAAGGGCAGGGACTGCTGGTTCCAGGAAAGAACGGCGTTGAGCTGCATAAGAGGGCGCGGTGTCAGTGGGGAAGTAGTACGACTCGCCACGACCCCCAGAATCACTGGCGAGCCCCCTCTTTTGGGCCGAAGGGAGCAGGAAGCCAGGAAATGACCGGACTGACCGCAGTAAATGCAGGATCCCGATTGCACCCTCCGGAGATGCTCAACTGGTGAGAGACGAGCCCGGCCCAGTTGCATGGGAACCTCTTCGGGGACGGCTGAGGTGGAGACGCCAGGACCAGGATGGCAGGCAGCAGAGGGTTCCAAACTTGGTCTCGGGAGGTCAGGAGGTGAGACACGGGAAGGAAAGGAGGAGGGAAAACGGATCTAGGGGTGGGGCGGGGCGACGACAGGTGAGGAGTCCTGGGCGGCGAGTTGTGCTGCCATGCGTTGCGTCTGGGTCCCGATCTCCTTCACGCTGGCGGAGAGGCCACGCAACTCTGCCATCAGTTCCTGGAGAGATTGGCCGTGTTGGCCAACGAGAATGCCCTGTATGGAAAGGGCCTGACGGAGCTGGTCTGTGTCCGCTGGGTCCATGCTGGTCAGATCGTTCTGTTAGGTTCGACAGGAACGAACCCAAACGCAGACACAGACAAGAAGTTTGGAATAAAGAGTGATGATTTAATAATAATAACAGAGGTCGTGGAAACGATGAGCTGGACAATGGAAGGGATGCACAGGAGGAGTGGATGAGATGACTGGGCAGACAGGCTGAGGGAACCGGAGGGCAAGCTAAGGCGTGCAGGCAGGCAGGGCTGGCAGGACGAACAGGCTGGCAAACAGACAGGGAATGAACCTGGACACATAGGGGAGGCAACAGGAACAAGGGTTAACAGTACAAACAACAAACAAAGATTCGCAAAATATAACTTCGGATTTCAAGAGTCAGTTTCTATCGGGGTAGAGAGAACAACGATCTGACGATCAATGACTGGAAAACCGGGGTAGATATACTGCAGGGCTGATGATCTTGATGGGAGGCTGGTGTGCAGGAACGGATGACGGGATTAGCAGCAGGTGAGCATGACGAGGAGCAACGAGGAGTAGATAATTGAATAATAGAAAATAATAAAACAATTAACACAAACAATCACGCGGGAGAAACAAGACAAAGGAAAAGACGAGACAGGAACAAAGGGAATGTGACACTTTATCCCTCGTACAAATGATGTGTGTTTGAGTGTATGTGACATTATCACCTCACTAGGTGTGTATGCGTTGAGAATGACCCCCGTGTGATTCCGATGCATGTTGTACTTCCCCTGTATTACACGCTTTATTTTAGATAAAGTACTACTGAAATGGAAAAGCTAAATCTTTGATTCTGTGGTGTCCACCGCTACATTGTCATGTTTGAAAACATATTGGTAGGAAGCTGGGTTGACCGCTCGGTCAATCGAACGAGTAAAATAAACGACTCACCTGAGAAAACGAATCATTACTCCCGAGTCAGTAAAAAGAGTTGAATCGTTCGCAAACCGCACAACACTATTTCGCTTCACCAACTACAAAATACATACCTGAAAGGATTATAAAGATTTCTCATTTCTACCAACAGACAAAGTCTAGCAATGTTAAACTTAATGCAATCGGTGTATTTGTAAACTAGAAAGCTGGCTGCCTAGCTGCTGGGGTGGGACGTAGGTTTGGCTTGATAGTGGCTGTTTTGAAGGCATACAGACTCACCTTTTAACCGCAGTGTCTCCAGACGTTATCTCGGTAACGCCATGATTTTGTCTGGCCTTGCGAGACTAGGTCAGGCTCCTCTGTGAAAAAAATATTCTGGAGTTCCAATCCTATTGGCTGACTTGGGGGCATTTGTGACATCAGGAAACCAAGCTCATTTTACTACACCAAAAAAATCACCACCCTGTAAGTGCCATCGCTTCATAAATCACCCTCCACAACAGTATGGAGCAGTTATCACAATCTTGCAGATGGCTGCATGGATCACTTTGGCTTGAGTTGCCAGACGTCCACTGCTGTTTTCGGGGAAGTTGTTCAGTATCATGGTTGTTTTGCATTACTTTTCTGTGTCTGAGCCACATCGATCGTAGATTCAGCAACATTTTGACCGCGGCTAATTCGAACTGTGCTTGATTTGTCCCTCACAATATACATTTTATATTCCATAGCATGTTTCAGGTGCAGATTATTTTTAACAATGGCAAGATATTGTTGGCCTACTGCTTAGCATTGTTACCAACACATTCGGTGTCACAAATCGTGCAAATTACTTTACTAGAATTCCTCTCTGACACTCAAAAATATTGCCACACGGGACTCCTGGTTGCAACTTTCATTTATTACCATTAGACTAGAATATTCAACCATCAAAATACAACCAAAAGACAGTCACGTGGACAACAGGAAAAGGGTTTGGGCGGCTGGTGGATAGTGTAGCGGTCTAACGCACCCGTATTTGGTTGGTCCTGTACGAGTATGAACTGCCTATCAGGGATGCGGTTCGAAACCCAACTGTACCAGACTGGCCCCAACTGTTAGCCCCGATCGGGGGCGGCATTTGGCTGTCCGCTCCTGGGGGAGGGTGGTCGGCACGAACTCACTGTGAAGCACGTAAGGGTGTTGGCTTCCAAATTGGGGAGGAAAACGGGGAAAGATCTGAAACAAAATGTATTACAAAAAACTAAAACAAAAAGAGAAGATTAGGCAGAATCAGAAACTAAATCTTAGGTTCAGGGCATCCCTATCTGAGAATTGTGAAAATGGGAAACTAGGGTCCTCAGGTAGCTTAACAGTTAAAGCATTTGCCCGGAATGCAAGTTGCCCACTGCAGCCGTGGTTCAAAACCCGGCTGCACCAGCCTGGCCCTGGCCGAGAGCCCCAATCGTGGGCGGCGTTTGGCTGACTGCCCCAGAGGGGGGAAGTTGAGCCGGCACAGGCTCGCTGAGAAGCGTGAAAGGCATCCCTGTGAAAAACTGGCTTACCTCCGAAGACGAGCGGCGGGTGTAATTGGCTACCAAATTGGGAGAAAAACTGGAAAAAATCTGAAACAAAAATTAAAAAGGAAAAAAATGGGAAAGTGAACAGAGCACAGCAATCTCATTAATGTTCTATAAAAAAAATGAAACATTGAGCTGTACTGTGAATCAACACTGTCAAATTACTGACCAGGAATACAGGGATTTTAAGGAGATTTTTAAATGACCATTTAATTTGACTAAGTTCATTATAACAGTCAAATAGTATTGTTCAATACATAATAATGCAATAGCTCATTCCTCACAACTTTGGTAAATGTGAGTAAGTACAAATATACCATTTCTAAGCTGTAATTTTGAAATGAGCGGCTCAATTCCCAAATATGTTTTGTTTATTTCATATGTTCTGTTCCTATAAATAGAAAATAAAAATCATCAAATTAAACCAGGACATATTCAGGTTAAAACAGACCAGGAATACCAGACAATACAAGCTTCATCCCTGTGGATGTCGTTTATGTAATTGCTTCTTTTTAGACCCAGTTTTTTTGCTACACAGGGGATCTGAGGGGGTCCTCGTTATTGTGTGCATTCCAGGGAAGCTCAGAAAATATAGAGGTAGAGTTTCCACTGTCTGTTTTATTCTGTTCAATTGCCCCCCTCTCGAACAAGGCCTGGATTGTCTGTGGCGGGAGAACACCTGTGTGGTATGGACCACAGAAAAGAAGGCTTCACTGGGCTCTCTAGCTCCAGTCAATAGCCGATTATTTTCCACATAAGACAGGAGGACCGTCTGCCTTCAAACAGCGAACATTCTTCAGGCAGATTAGCCCAAATTACGTTTTATTATTTTGGCTCGCTCTGAGGAATTGAACTCCCCCCCTGGTCTCCTCCAAGACAAGAGTCGATGTTTGAGGTATGTTCCCATAACACTGAGACAGACCCCCTTTTATGAAAGGCCCTGCTGATGTAATTTTTTTTTTTTTTTAAGTTGGACGCTGGCTATCTTTCAGCAATTATAATCCATCTTGTCATTGTGCAAATGCATGTTGGGAGATTAAACTAAATTGTGGGAACACGTGTATTGACATGATATTACTGGACTATCAAACAAACACCGGCAGGGGCGGCACCTGAAAGATCTGGCCAAAGAAAAAACAAAAAGAAAATAAAGGGGGTGAGGAGGGAGGGGGGAACACAGGCCAAAACCTACCCATATAGAACCTGAGTCCTTTTAATTCAAACATCAATAATGGTATTGCAGGGAACAATTTATATTGATGAATGCTTTTTGGAGTTACTGTAATTAAATTATTCCATTTAATTAGTGCATTATATTGAACATCTCTCCGGAGGATTGTTCCAGTCTTCTCATCTGGTGTTTAACAAACAGAGACTCGTTTTTCGACGAGGTAGAAATGATTACAGGCACTTTAGCGCAATGTGTTTCCTTCATCACGGGGTGTCAGATCTCATCTGCAAAAACAAAGACACGCTAACCTTTTTTTTAAGCATCCTTTTGCTGTGCGATGATTATTCACAACAACAAATTAAAATGTGGATTTGAGGCAATTAGAATTTCAAGTTGTTTGTTCTGCACTAGTACAAGGCATTAAAAAAAGCGCTACATGTGACTAGCTACGTAAATCAACTTGGCCATGCCAGTATCGGCTCTGGCCGGGAGTGGCACTAGGGGGCGGCAATTGGCCATCCACCCCAGGGTGGGGGAAGGGAAGCCGATGCGAGTTTGCTGCATATAGGAGTGGCCCTGTGTGAGCATACCGGAGTTACGGTGACTGCTTGGCGGGTTCTGGCTCAGTGGAGGCGGTGCCCAGCCACATGTCACTGCTGGTATCAGGACTATGGCAACTCATAAGATATATGAGGGAGTGAGATAATTGACGTGAAAATTGGTATAATTAGATACTAAAAAGTGGGGAGAAAACCGGGGAGAAAACAGCAAAAAAAGAAAATAAATATTTTTTTACAAAAATTACCTTGTCTGAGAAAGTTTGATATTCATGTGTTTCAGAATCTCTCTGTTCTGTAACAATGCTTGAGAAGAGAAGTCCTGGAATTCAACGCAGTTTGTATAATTGTTTATTGAGCAATAAATAAATAAAAAAAGAAATGAACGTAGGCCTACTGTTAATTAAAGAGACTTTTTCCCACCGCTGAGGTTATGGGGGTGATCGACAAGACCCACAAGACCCCTCGCTAATTATGCCTCCCGCCAGGCGATTTGGGAGTAGGGAAAGCAGACCAGCGTTTTCACATCCTGGCCCTGAGCGCTGCGCAGAGAGCAACAGATAATCTCCAGACTCCCTGATCTTCCACGTGGAGCCATGTGGCTGGCATCCCGGCACACTCACACCAGCACGGCCCGGAGTAGGTTGCGGTTCTCCAGAGGGACCCGGCTACCGGGTCCGTTATCTGCAGATTCGCAGGCGCTTTTGAGCGATCGTGCCTGACATTTCAATGCAACTACAATGAGCAAGACACAAGAAACATGGCCTGAGTGCCACGTCAAGATGACTGCAGAGGTCAGAACAGAGAATCTAAATAAAAATCCGGGCGGTGTGGACGGTGATAGGGGAACCAGGCATTGTAACCAGAATATTGCTGTGTGAAATGATCCACTGGGGTTCCACTGTTATACCCCTGAGGATGGTTACCTATATGCAAGGCCGTAACCATGGAGTCAACATTGGGGGGGACCAAATCAATTTATTTATATTTTTTATATCAGCTAGGCTATATATTGGGGGGGACATTTTGAGCATATCTGAATATTGGGGGGGATGTGTCCCCCCCAATATATATGGTAATTTCGGCCTTGCCTATATGTAACCTGAATCACTTGATTATGTATTGATAATTACGGTATCTCCAAAAATTATTCACATGCTTGATAAAGATGAGCAAACAAGGCTGTATGAAATAAATAATACAGGTAATGACCTATATTCTATGTTCAAAAACTGTGAAAATGGTATTCCTGTATACTAATACAATTGCTCAGAGAAAAAAGGTTTTGTAGTAATCATTATCCCCCCTCCCACCGCCCCAAAGAAAATTGTGTCACAATTACTCACAGCCCTTTTTTAACTACTTTGTTCACCCTCTCCTCTAAAGCTACATTTTGGCTTCATCTGGCCATAGCACCCAGTTCCAACCGGAGTTTGGTATTGGAAGCAGGTGTTATGGCCAGATGAGACCAAAATGTTCCTTTTTGGCCATGCACACCAGCGGTGTGTTTGGTGTTGGAAGAAGGATGCATATGTTGAAAAAGTATGTTGAATATGTATGTTCACCTGTGGTGAAATACGGTGGTGGATCTTTGATGTTATGGGGTTGTTTGCAACTGCTCATCCCAAGGCTCTTGTTAGGGCCAATGGAATTATGAACTCCAGTAAGTACCAAGATATTTTGGCCAAAAACCTGGTTCCCTCTGCCAGGAAGCTGAAACTTTATTGCAAATGGACCGTTCAGCAAGACAATGATCCCAAACATACCTCGAAATCAACAAGAAATGACCACAAAATGACTGTTTTTGCAATGGCCATCTCAGTCCCCAGACCCTGATCTAAAAATGTGGTTTGAATTGAAGAGGGCAGTCCACAAGAGCAGACAGAAGGATCTAAATGGCCCTGAAAGGACCCTGTATGGGGGAAAAGGTCAAAGGTCAAAGATACTCCCCAATATTTACCACAAATCCCATAAAACAGTATATTATTTATTATTATTATTATTATTATTATTATTATTTATTTACTTATTTATATTATATATAGCCTTTTTTAAAAACACATGTGGACGACTCAGTGGTGTCCTCCTTGCAAGGGCAGGGTGCACAAAGTACTGAAAGTGGGTGTGAATAATATTTTTGGGGAAAAATAAATATTACTTGTTAATTTTACACAGCATTTTTTGCTCATCTTTATCAAGGGTGTGATAGATTTTTGGAGTTGACGGTACATTGTAAGGTACGCAAGTCACTGATGTACCAGTGCAGTGGATATTTTATTTATTGCGTAGTGGTGTCAATGTAATTAAGTGGGATCTTTTCAAAGTCATATAACAAAGTGGTAATCACTGAGGAAATGATGTAGTTCTAATTGGAAAAGGAACTATTGCATTTCATAATGTAGTTTATGCTGTCAAATCATGGTGATGAGCTCGATTAGTACAACACAAAGTAAAGCCACTAAGAAAACAATGGTTAGACAGACAGTCATATTTTGATTACGTCCATGAATTTATTTGATTAACGGTGTTTAGCATTTTATTTTTTATCTGTGCAGTAAACAATTGTATCGTTCGTTTCTGTAAATGGAAATGTGGCTTTTGAAAATATAATTATTTTCCATTAAAGTTTACACAATGCTTTAGGAGATTAGAACAGCTTCATCTAAAGTAGTTATATGGTTCAGTGAAATAGGCTTACGAAAGTTACCCAGGCTATAATCACCAATCAGGCAAGCAAAATCACTGGGACCAGACAGATTCAACTCACAGACCTCTACCTCCAAGCCAGGAGCGATTCTAGGATTTGACCTTTAGGGGGGCTCAGCCCCCAATGAGAATGTGAGATGTACACATGCAAAGCACAAGCCTACATTTTAAATTAATTTACTGTTACATTCCCCAATGTTTTCAGGGGGGCTGAGATGAAAGACAGGGGGGCTAAAGTGCCCCTAAATAGGGTCTAAAATCGCCACTGCTCCAAGCAGTCAGACAGAACTCAAACAAAATAATCTTACCACCCACTCCACAGCTCATTTGAACTCTTGCCACTATGTGCACTAAACTGTCTTTTAATTGTGTAATGCAATGCCTTTTAATGGTGTCTTTTATTGTCTGACTTATTGTTATTTATAGTGATGCCTGTTTTACTGTGTTTATGTATTTGATATATGGAGCCAAAGACAAATTTCCATTTTTAACTGAAATGGACAATAAAGCTTTTTGATTCTTGATCCTTGACAAATTAATATACTGTAGCCTAATTCAAACGTAGACACAGATATCGGTCACACAACTTGAAACATCCTTGCATCTTCAACCTCTTTACTTAGAACAGTGAACATTAATAGCTGTGATTAATCAACCTATATCAATGTCTACATTCTCTTTATTGTTGATTAGGACGAAACCCAAGTATTTCTCATGGATTTTTTTGGTTAATATTAAGAAACTCAACAGCTAAATTACGCCACCCTGTGGGCGTATAATGCAACTGCTTGGAGACGTTACATTGTGATGTACCAATAACAGTAGCAATAGCAGCTTCTCGCTCTATTTTTGCATGTAGGCTTTTAGAAAGAAAAAAAAAAGTGCATGGCTTATTTGACACTGACTAAACGCTTTTAGCATCAATGTGATTAATTGATCACCCATGACTAACTGTGGGCATTTAACTGTTGAACAGACACGTCGTTAATCAGAGAGGTGGTTGCACGCAGTGAATGATGTGCTTAAAGATGTTTGATTGTCAAAACTGGGGGCGGGGCGGGGGGGAGTAAAAGGCACCACTTTCCAAAAGAACGATGCTAATGTAATTGGGGTTTTGGAGCACAGCTCCCTGTTGTTCGTCGTGCACAGCCAGCAATTTAACCTGGAAAAACATTACATCTAAACTCAGGTGGTGGACCACGATGTAGGAGACCTGGGGCCTGTCTCACAAAGCAGGATTAGTGGGTTAGCGAACTAACTTTGGGTTTAACCCTGGGTTTTTGGTCACACGACTGTAGCTCACTTTTTATTGGGGTAAATCGCCATGGTAACTTATGCCGTGAACCTAACCTGCTCCGGAGTAGGTTAAATTCAGGTTATCTTATAAAAATCCCGCCCCTTCACCCATCGCCGGAAAATGGCCTCACCATTCCTAGAGAATCCTGTGAATTTAGGTGCACAGATTGTAAGAAGCGCTCTTTGCAGGGCAAGAGTCTTTAGAGACCATCAGAACCCCCTGGCTTTCCCTGATGATTTTTTATACCAGATATACAGATTCTCCACGGAGGGAATATTATATTTTTGCAAGCTTCTAGAGCCGCATGTCGCAAATACCACTCGTCGAATCCATGCGATCACTGTGCAGCAAACTATATTACCCTACGTTTTCTAGCCACCGGTACATCTTTGTATTCTGTTGGTGATGTGGAGAACCTCCGCAAACATACAGTTTACTGCGCTTTTCGCAAGGCGGTTCTCGCGCTCAGAACATTCCTTGATGTTTTTGTAGTGTTTCCTGGCCATTTGCCCACTCTGGCTATAAAAGAGGACTTCGATTAAATAGCAGATAGCCTACATTACTTGACCATAGTTATCAATAATGAATAAAATGTACTGTTGCATATTAAGTGCGGTGTAATTTTCTCATAGGATTCCCGAGAGTGATTGGCGCAATAGATTGCACTCACATTCCCATCACCGCAGCCCTGGGGGAACATGAGGCAGGCTTTGCGAATAGAAAATCTTTTCACAGCCTCAATGTTCAGGTATTGGATAGACTGCTCATATTTTTCTATTGATTTATGACTAATCTAGACATTACATGCAGGGATACTAAAGCTATGCAATGGTGTAGCGGAGCATACACAGTAGCCATAGTTTGGATGCTTAAGTAAAGATTTAGCACTTGGACAGTTTTGACATGGATAATTTGTCATACACAGAGACTTTGGCAGAAACCTTTTTATCCACTCACCTTTCTATCTACTATTAATAAGTACAATGGGTTCCCTTATGTCCCCTTTGCTTAAATGCCAACATGCGTGAAATTGACCTAGTCACGCTTTTTCAGATTACTTGTGACCATCAGTGCATGGTCACAAGATTGGATGCAAGATGGCCTGGGTCTGTGCATGACTTCCGCATCTTTCATGAGCCTGTGCTATGCCAGTGGTTTGAGGAAGGTAGGACAACTATACACAACACTTAGCACTATAAATGGTTTGTGTTGTTGTCGCACTTATCATGCACTTTTCCTTCAGTGACAGGACTCTTTGATGGCATGCTGCACGGTTTTTGATGACCCCCCCCATCCTGACCCAGAGACAAGGCCACAAAGTTGTTTTAATGTGGCCCATAGTAAAACGAGGGTCAAGATAGAGATGACCTTCAGGATCATCAAAGCCCGGTTCAACTGCCTCCGTGGCCTGAGTGTGTCCCCAGAGTGGGCTTCCCGAATAGCGCCTGCATGTGTTGTGCTTCACAACGTTGCCACTATTAGGAAGGAGAGAGCCCTTAACCCTTCACAACCCTTCACCCCCCTGATGATGTGGACCCTATCACTCTTGACCACCCCTCTGGCAGGGCCATGATAGACTCCATTACAACACAATTCTTTACATGAAAAAGAATTACAATGACAATTTCTGAGATCAGACATTTTTATTCATTCTTTCGTTGCTAGGAAAAAAAGAAACAGAAAAAAGGTTATGTATGCATTGCTGAAAAAAAGAAATAAAAAACCCCCATACAAAATACTCCAATAGGTATACCTTTTCATATTCCATTTGCTCCAGTTTGAATCTCAAGCTGTTTGAGCTCACAGTCCAACTCTAAGCTTCTTTTGTAGAGGGCCCTCACAGAGCCCTCACAAAATAATGCACTGGTTAAAATGACATTGTAGCATATCAGTAAGACTTAAAATGAGATCGACTTTGAGTAACACTGGGATGTTTTGTGCAGACCGTGAGACCAAAAAACCCAGGGTTAAACCCAAAGCTAGCCCGCTAACCCATTAATCCTGTTTTGTGAGATGGGCCCCAGGAGTCACAAATCTTCATCAACATTGAATTCCACTGCCAGCAGAAGAGCAGGATCACAGCAACTCTTACCTTAGCTGAGCTGTGATGGGGCAGCTCCAGTCATTTGCAGGCTACCACATATAGAGACCCAGTGCTACCAAAAAGGTCTATGAGCTCACAGACCAGAGGCTCGGGAAGATGTTCTGACTTAGGGGTGCTGAAATCCGAAACGAAAAAATATAACGTTATAATAACGCAACGGGGATTGAATAGGCTGATATTGTTTTTAATAGTACTTGCACTGACCATTGAAACACGGTTGGTTTCTTTGGCATAATGCAACCACTTCCACCTATCAAAACTACCTGCTTTAAAGGAACGTGAAAACGTTTTGGTACAGATGTTACACCATTGAACGGCATCACCAAAAAAATGCTTCTACTTTCGAATGGAATTACTTTTATGAGGAAAGCAGAAAAACAGAAAACCTGTTAAAAGTAACTTACATCACCGTTGGGTATTATAAATTCTAAAAGACAAAAATTGTGCACTGACCTATTTCAACTCCTGCAACGACTCATTGACGAATGGGTCGGAATTGCCATTGAAAGGCCTCAGAAGCCTGTGTGTGGTGCGTTGGGTACCACATATGACCATAAGCCAACAAAGTGCTCCATTTAATGGAGTGACTGTGGTCAAATCGGGTGCTGTGCCTCTGAGGTTGAGGATGGAAGTAGAGGCGAATGAGGACATGATGGTGCTGCCGTCAGTCGGTAGTGTTGTTTTCTGTTGCAGGTTTTTTGAAGGATTAATACGCTAATACGTTTTTGAGACATTTTGAATAAAAATGTAAAAAGACAACAGCTCAAACAATTCATTACACGATATTGTGGAAAATGTGTTACTTCTTCTGAGTCAGTCACAGGTGTAAAGCTTGTATTGCTTACAGTGGTTCTCACACAAGGTACTAGCTTGAAATTCAGCATGTTATCATCTCATAAACTGTGCATCTTCAATATCATCCCTGATTAACACAGTCACATACTGTTTATGCAACAGTGAAAGACACTTGTATGAATGTATTGTAGTCAATCATTAAAGACCAACAAACCAACTTGACTCAAAAACATCTAATGTCCAGAACCCATATACGTTTTCCACAAACGTGCATCAATGATGGCATTTCTGCTGATGTTCAATATTGGGATATTGGCACATTCTACACAAAGCAAAATTAAGTTGAGAGACAACTTTGATAGGCATTGTCCTACAGCGAGGGATGTTCCTGAGCTCCCTGCTAGCCCGTGAGAGCTGTACAACACACTGAAACTCTGGGAAAAGTACAAGAGTATGCAGGAATGTCAAGCATATCACAAGATCAGAGCATGAAAATCTTACGGAAACAGCAAGAGAGAGTTTGGACAAAGCATGCTGCTCCGACCACACTGGTCAAGAATTTCAGGATCTAGTTTGATATGGGATTACGCTTAAACTTAATCCTACATTTTACACACTACTTGAAATTGAAGTGCCAATAGTATACGTTATCACCGATCGTTTAGAGGAAGGTACGTTTTCCAGGAATAACCCAATGGCTTCTAAAATGGGATACAGCATGGAGATGTCGACTACCCCCTGCGTGTGCATTTCCACACAAAATCAGCGTGATACATTTCCTTTAACCTGCATCTGAAGAAAATGTACAAGCAGGCATTTTGAATTTGACATTAACATTAACACGGACATTTGACATGGCCATAAAGGCACAAAATGGTAAAAGAAAATGTAATACATGTGCAAATATGGGCCTTACCTATAACCTATATACATATAACCTGGACTTATAACAGGAGCAGCACAACTAAATGTAGTCAATTTTATACAGAATTTAAAAATACTACATAAGAACATACCAACTTCTGTTCCATTTCATTTTATTTAAATATTCAATGAAAAAAAAGCTACAAAAAACCAACATCCATATTTACTTCTCTCATCAACATAAACACTTAAGAAAAAGACAAACAAAAAAAACAGTGAACTTGGGGTGAAACATCATTGTTATTTAAGGGATTCAGGGTTAAACGGGTTGACATAATTTTAAGCAGATCTATAAGAATAAACTACCTACCATCAAATATAAGTTGTATTTGACTCTAAAAAGTTAATAGTGCCATGGTTTATTCCGATTTCTGTTGAGCACATTTTTTGAGTTTAAAACACAAGTATTCTCCTGAACAGATCTTTCATCACTAGATACATGTCCCACTCTTTTGCTGCTGAATGCCATTTTTAAAGTCTTTGGAAAGACCTTGAATTGTACTGTGGGTTGAAAACAGCAGCCATTTCAGTGAAAACATCAAGCTATTGAGGACATGATCTCTTAGGAAAAATGTCTGGAATATCAGTAATCATTTAAAGTAATTTTCCATCACATATGCAGCATGCAGGTCAAAATTATGAGATGAATTCGCTGTCACAAAAAAACATGATGCACATTACTTTGCCATGTTGTATAAACTCTGAAAAGAGCAACCCATGCGGTATAGTTTTTTTAAGTACTAGAAATGACTATTTAATGCATTTCACACCAGTCTGAAAAATCCTTTTCATCTTTCGGTCTTAGCTTGCGCTGTTTTCTGAGGCCTGGAAAGAAAAAGAAAGCTTTAAAAATCATTTACAAAACAAAAAGTATCTACTAAACACACCCAAGAAAGTATGTTACCATCAATATATTTTGTAAAAAAAAAAAATTGATCTGAGATCTTAGCTTGGGTTTTTACATCTTGTAAGTTGCTCTGGATAAGAGCGTCTGCTAAATGCTTAAAATGTAAAATGTAAAAAATGTTTTGAACACTGCTGACATATTAATTAAATGGGTATAAAATTTAGGTCGGGCAGTGTTACATGGTCGTGAAAGCTCTTATCTTCCTTCACCCAGTGGACCATCAGCACACCATCAGAGCGCAGTCAGCGTTGGTGGCAATATCGCTGGGTGCCATTGTTAAGCACTGAAAACAGCATCCGTTTATAAGCTCGTTTTCCCAGAAAAATCTTGACACAATAACAGGGCCAAATGAGATCACACAAAAAGCCCTTCCCCCCATTGGAGCCAAACAATTAAAGAAATGTACATACAGTATGTATTGGTCTGAAAATATACAGTGTAAGGGTTCCCACTCAAATCAAATTTATATTTTCCATGACAAATTTAAAGTTTTCAATTACACAATTTAAAAATTATGAATTGCGACACAAAAATTGACTTTGCTTTCATAACTTAACACGTTTTGTTGCCAGTGCAAAAACACATCTCGTCTCATCTCATCTCATTGTGTGTGTGTGTGTGTGTGTGTGTGTGTGTGTGTGTGTGTGCAAACAGCTGTGGCAGGTGGCAACAATGGTGGCAGGGGAACAGACATTTTGTGGTAACGTTACCGGAAAATAAAAAATATATAACGTTACATGGAATCAGACATTTCCATGACAGAGCTTTTTCATCAATTTCCATGACATTCCCATGACAGAATAATTTTTCAATGATTTTAAAGCTTTTTCCATGACGCGTGGGAACCCTGGGTGTGTACTGGTGTGAAAAGCATTTCATTGTTGCAATGCATTCCCCTATATTGTATACATTTGACAAATAAACTTGACTTGACTATTGCCATTGTTTACAAGGATCTGTGATAGAATTTCATATGTCCATATTGGCCAGCTCTAACTTCACCTTTAACGTGTCAGATGCTCTGCGAAGCTCCTTTATAACGGAAGAGAGGGCTTCTGGGTTGATTCCTTGCTCGCAGAGACGGACACATATGGAAAGGGACTCCATGTCAAGTCCTGTGTTCAAAAGCCTTGATATCTCCATCAAAACTAAAAAAAACAAATGAAATCACTAATGAGGCAATGGAATGCAAATTATTATCAGTTATCTTGTTTACAACACAATTAGGTAAACTATGACCTAATTATTACTACTAGTAGCATTAGTAGCTTGCAATGAATAGACAATATAGCACTATATTGATGAATAGCCTAACGACTACAATAAAATGAACAAAAACAGAAATGTGGTTTACATTTACATTTTAGGCATTTAGCAGACGCTCTTATCAAGAGCGACGTACAAAAAGTACATTTAAACATGGTAAGATGAATCATGGTTAGTGCAAGAGATCGGTGTAGTAACACTGCAATACACATCATTTATATTAAATGGTTTATATTAAAAACAAGTGTGTGAACAGTAATGTGCTGAGGGACATAGATAGTTATATTTGAACAATCTCTACGTTCAGCTAATGCTGGTTACGTACATTAAGATTACTAGCCAGCTAACTGTTAGCTGGTTTTTGACAATGCAGTCTCGTGAGCTAGCAAGCTAGCCACCTACCCACAGAAAGATTTTCTGTTAGATTATATTTTTAACCTGGCTCTGAAAACGTATGTGCAGACTCCTGACATGCTTCTAGTTGGACAGCAAACATCAGCTAGCTAGGACCAGGAAACGTGTTTTTGACAGGTTGGCCAGAATGAATAGCGGGAAAAGAAGCGCTCATCAAGAATAGCCATCAATGCCACATGTCAAAATAAGGGCTAGCTAGATCGTGATGTTCCTAGGTTGCTAGCTAGTCAGCTAACACAAACAAACAGATGGCTAGCTCGTCAGCTACATTTGCAAGCTAGCTACATTCATCTTACCGTCCATTGTTTCCCGGACAGCGTTCAGATTCGCAGCACTCGCCATGTTCAGTTTGTGCAACAAAGGAAACTACGCCTTTCACTTTGATAACTAAACGTGTTGTTTTATTATGTTGGTAGCCCACCAAAATACCCTTTTTACTTCAACGTTCAAGAAAGGGACACGTTCGAATTTTGTGTTCACTGTTTTGACCACTGTCAATAAAGTTAGCCAATTTCTTAAAAGGAAGTAACGTAACTTAGAACCTTCGAAATCGGGGAGGATCTTCAAATTGATTGGCCACTCAGCACTTCCTGGCGGTTTCAATTGGTTACCAGGCACCGAGGGAAAAATTAAAACCGACGTTTAAACCACACAGGACAGGATTTACGTTTTGGGCAGGGGCAGCAACTGTAAGTAGTAGTTAGCGAAGTTAGTTATCTAACCGGTTTAACGGTTACACAAATACATATTTAGCTTATGTCATTAAGATAGGTAACGTTAGTTACTAGTAAATCACTGAAGTACATTCGTTTTTTTGTTGTTGTTATTTTACGTCTGATTGCTTGGAAGCCAGTAAGCTAGCTCGCCAATCTATTTTCAAATACACATCTAGATTTCGTTGGCTAGCTAGCTAACTCAAATCTCTTCGTGCTATCTAACTTCCTAACACTTATTCGTTTTAGCTAAGACTAGTTTTTCAAATTGTGGTTAAAAATGTCTGTGTTCCTTCTAGATTAAGAGCTGCCGTAGATTACTGGAAGCGGTGAAATGGAAGATGTGCCTGCAATTCAGATAACGCCTGAAGCACCTGAGCGGCCAGAAATTTTCAACCCGTTCGAAAGCCCGAATGATTACCATCGTCTGCACGAATCTGTTGTCGCCAGCCCCTCTGTCTTCAAGTCCTCCAGCGCGTCGTCAGCTGTAAGTTAATATGCGGAGATTCAGTAGGTGCTGTAAACAACACGATCAGTTGATCTAAGGCGACAGACTATCTAAGAAGAAGACCAAACCGCCATAAATACTAATTCCTGCCCATGGCAAATACATTTTTAAACGCTGAGAGGTGAAGTGAGTTGTTGGCCGCATGGGTTTGTGCAATGTCTTCCATTGCCATTACGCCAGTAATGAACCAATCATTGTGTATGAAACAATGTGAATGTGCAGATGTATTGTGTGGATGTATCTATGTAGTACTGTGTGTAGAGAATGTGTAGATATACTGTGTTGTACAGAATCTGTTGTTTAATATTTTTGTTATGTGTAATTGCTGCGAAACAGCAGCTACTGAGAATCCAAGACAAGTTTCCCCACGGGGACAAATAAAGTATATCTTATCGGAAGACGTTTTTCAGTTTGCTAGCAGACTGATCCAATAAAGCAAGGTTGCATTGTGGGGGGTTATTTTAGTTTAACCCACAACCCGTATAAAGCACAGAACTCATTATTATGAATCACAAAAAATGTAAGTTAATACGATTTTACATTGGCAATTGGTTGTAGTCAATTCTATATGTGCGTACTGCTTATCCAAGAGTAGCTTGATTTAAAAATACTTGTTAAAAATGTATATATATTCTGACTAGAATAAATGATGCACAACCTCATGTTACTCTTAATGGTGTACTTTTCCTTTCAGACCCCAGCAAAGTTCAAATGGTCAATTGATGAAATGGCGAGTTTACTCCCAGTTGATATCAACCCTGAGGAAATTCACCGTCAATCCTTGTACCTGAGTCAAACCAGGTGAGCTTCCTCATGTTCAGCTCACACAGGGAATGCTCAGAAACATAAACGAGGACATTAACCCTGGGTTTAACAGCAGTGAAAACCCCCTAAATTATAATTTTGTTCAGCATGAAATTCAATGACTTCTCCTGGAGTGACCCTACCATTGGGAAAAAGTGAAACATTGGCCCTTATCTTTATAAAAGCTGTACCCCATCAGGGTACAAAGATTGTCACATCTATTAAAAAATCTATTATGATATGTGTTTTGTAGTAAAAACGAATGGTGTCCACTGAAGTCTCTGCATTGTGAAGTAGGAAAAACAGTTATTCACCAAGTCATTGATGAGTGATGGGTTGTTTCTTCATGCAAAATAGATTTGGGGTTTAAAATTCAATTAAGAGGCTCTATCATATCACCTTTTTTATTGTATTTATTTAATCTAGGACTGATAAAGATATTGAGGAAAAGCGACAGTATGCGATTGAGCAGGTACGTGTATATCATTTTATTTTGAAAAATGTATTAGAAAATGCTTTTGGTGTGCAACTCTTCTACATTACTCATTTTAGAATGGAATAAATACAGTATAATGTCTGTCCAAATCATGTCTAATTCCTTGATTTGCTTATTCTTTTTTTATCCAGTTTTTCACAAAGGGTGCAATTGTTCCTTCACCTTGGGCTGCATCAACACAAATGCATGTTGTGAAAAGTAAGTCTGAGCAAATTAGAAGGACAAGCTGTTATTACTTAATGTTACCCCCATTTTGTTTAATTTAACCAAAACCACATTTGTATATTAAAACATTTTTTCATTTCTTCTGCATGCGGTCTGTATTTATGTAGTCTGTTTTCAAACACAAACTGTAGTGTGAAATTTTACCTTTGAAGGTTCCATCTCCCCAGGGATTCCAGAAGAGGAAATGCAGACTGGGAAATGCAGTGGTTTGTACTGTCATTTCATTACATAAGTAGATTTGCCATATTCGTTGTCCTATAAATGGCTAGTTAAGAGTTGACTTTGGACACCGTCAACGTTTGTCTGAAAATTTTTGGAAAGGTCTTCAGCAGTTTACCCTTCGGTGGCTAGTTAATGTATACTGTATATTATATTGGAACCTTTTTACGTGCTCTGGAGAAGGCAAATGTGCTTTAAACTAGACTCCAAGGACACAGTTTACTTTGATGTACTACGCGCTAATGTGATATGTTAAGTATATTTCCCTGGGTTTTCCGTTTCTCATATAACTGTCCTTGGTGCATTCTTGCTGTTTGTTTTCCATTGAAGCCCAGTAAAAATTGCGTACTTCCTCTTTGTGTTGCAGCTGCCTGTCAGACGGTACTTTCTTTACCTGCAGATTTGGACCTGGGGAAAGTATTAGGCAAGTATGAACGAACGGCCTGTTTTCTCTTCAGTGTGTCGTTGGCTGCCCATGTAATCGCTTGGGTTTGTCGTCGCTTTGATGCGTCAATAGGAGAGTACTACAAGCTGGACGAAGTTTCGGACCAAGTTCAAGAGAGCCTGAGTTCTTCCTCGCTGCGACGGAAGCTCTTCCTGGACGGGATTGGGAGCGGATCGGAGTCGTCTGCCCCCTCCAGCCCAGACCAAAGTCCTGAAGGGGTGGGGCCCAGGAGTATCAGGGCGCAGGGCTCCGTCAGCGTTTCCCCACTACAGTGCGGAATCACTGCTTTAACACCTACCTCTGTGAGTGCATAGGTCATCATGTCACCTTTTGATGTACAAAGAGAATGAAGAATTGTTCGAATTTCTTTATCCCCCTCAGCTCAATGGAGCTATATTTTTATATGAATTCGTTTTTTTATTATTTTTTTATTTTTTTAATAAATTGTTTCTGATTTTTTTCTTTCTGTTTTTCTCCCAATTTGGTGGTCAATTATACCCTCTATTTCTCTTGATTCGCCCTCCCCCAAGAGCTCACCGCTCGTCACTACGGGGCAAGCTAATTCCCAGAGGCCGGCGATGATCCACCTCCTCGGAGACGGAAGTTGCCCACCTACTTTCTAGGGACGCCCTTACGGTCCTCGGCGAGCTTGTGCCGGTTTCTCCTCCCCCTGGGGCAGACAGCCAATCACCGGCCCCGATCGGGGCTCCTGGCCAGAACCGGGTTTTGAACCGCGGCTGCAGTGGGCAACTTGCATTCCCGGCAAATGCTTTGACCGTTACGCTACCCGGGGCCAAATGTACAAAGAGAATGAAAAATTGTTGGAATCTTTTTTTAAATTATTATAAATAAATAAATAAAAGTATATTCTCCCCCCCAGCTCAATGGAGCTATATTTGTATATGAATGAGTTTCTTTGTAAATAAATTTATTTTCCTTTACTTCTAGGGGCAGTTCTCTTCAAGTCCAATTCAAAGCAGATGTAGAGCCTACAGCTTGGGCAGTGTGAGCAGTCCAAAGTTCTCTGAAAAGATGTCACCAGAGTTTAAGTCGCCTACGCTGTCCCCCATTGTTCTCCAGTATGGGGGAACCCCTGTGTCAGGTATGTCTTTTTTTTTTTACTTTTTTTTTCTCTCCCCACTCCCTGTTGGGGGAGTGCTGGCTAAAGCTTCCAGCAAATTAATATTTTGAGGATGGGGTGAAATGTGTTTGATGTACATGGGCTGAGGGTATTTTCACCCCTTTCCACAGGAGAGCGGAAGAAGCTGAACTTTGTGACCCCCGACGGCGTGACCATGCGCAGCTCCAACGCCGACAACTGTGCCAAGAGCCCGTACGTGGAGGGATGCTCGCCCATCAAGAGCTGTTCCCCCATCCGCCCCCTGGTTCGAGGCTGGGCGCTTCCTTGTTACAGGATGTCCCCTTTGGAGTTGTCCCCTGCGTCTGACCGCCGTCACCCTGCCAGCCCCTTGCCCCCCGTAGCTATGGAGACGTGCTTGCCGCCTTTGGAGTCGTCGTCCGGACGCTGTGGAACCAGCGCGCGTAACGTAGCCGGTCCATGCAAGAGCGGCTCTACTCTGCTGGACTTGGTGCCGATGGAGGAGACCGAGGACAGCAGCGCGGTGAACATGGCAGAGCCGGCGGACAGTCGGGAGGACTATTGCGTCTGGGCCAAAGACGTGGTGGACAGCACGCCTATTCGACTGACCGGCTCGCGGACGGGGAGGATGTCTGACATGGAGAGCACCAACATGTTCGTGTCGCTGCTAGCGGAGGGTAGCACCATGCCGTACGACAACAGCATGCAGGTTTGTGCATTAAAAAACGCAAACTAGAGTCCTTCTCGTAGAGAACTGACCAATGACTGCCATTTTTAATAAACGTTTTAGTTCCGTGGAAGCTCCGAGCCATCGGTGTTATCCCCGGCATCCCGGTTTGCTTGTTCGTTTTTATGAAAATATTACAGTGCAGAAGCAAATCGTCTTATTTTTTAAATTTTTTTTTTTACTGGTTTTAATTTTGAGGCTCTTCTGTATGTTCAGGTGGACAGTGGTTATAACACGTACTCGGCCGGCACAAGCGGCACCATGGACGGGGTCATTTCGGACAGCCAGGCCAAGGAGTCGCTGGATCCACAAACACCTGATGAGGCCTTTTTATACACAAAGACTCGGCACATTAAATCAAAGGTAACCCGCCTATCACGGTCGCGGTTCGAAACCCGACTGTGCCAGACCGGCCCTGATGGGGAGAAAAGATGAGCGGGCACAAACTTGCTGAAAAGCGTGAATGGGTGACTCCAGAATGTGGTTGGGCAAGTTCCGTCTCGAAGGAAGCAGAGTTTGCTGCCCTCTGAGAATTGGCTTGCCTCGTAGAGACGAACGGCGAACCTGTGTGTGGAGGGCAAAACGAGATAAATAGAGGGTATAATTGGCCACTAAATTGGGAGAAAAAATCTGAAATAAATAAAATGTAACCTATAGGGAAATGATAGTCGGTGAGGATGTAGTTATTTATGCACAATTGTGGCACTGGATTGCACAGCATGCAGGCAACTCAGTTTGAAGTCCTAAGTAATGCCTTTGTTTTGTTTTCACAGATGTTTAATCTGCATCATTGATAATGAAGGGGACACATGCATCCCCACCTCCCACCGGGAAGCTTATGGTGAAACAGCCAGGGTTCCAAAATGTTAACGCACTCATGCAAACCATTCGTGGGAAATGTTGAATATTAGTACTTCTTTACTTGCACAAATACCTTGTTGTTATTATTGTTTCTATAGTAATGGTATTCAATATTGCTATGATTGGCATGAATTAGGGACTATCAGAATTGATCGCCTAAAACATTTGCGAAGTGTTTTATGTTAATTAAATTAAGAATTTTTGAGGTTTGATGCATTTATTGTGACTTCAGTGTGGTGCCTGGCATAGCATTATACCCTTTCAGACCCTGTGCGCATTACAATGTACACCACTTGTTTGCCCTTTTAAAAAAATGGTTTGTGATGTTTTTCACCACTTGAGGACATTAGTCCATCTGATTGGATGTTTTTAACAGCCAATTACACAACAGCCTATGTTTTTTTATGCTCGCATGTTTTTTTTATTTTATACACTGCAGTGAAGAGGCATGGCAGCACTATGCGCAAAATGCAAAAGTAAGGGATCTTTTTTTTCGTATTTAATGATATTTCACCCATGAGTTTTTGGTTAATATAATATTGAAATATGTATTGTGAAATAAAAAACCCAATGCGTTTCATTTAAAGTTTTAACATAGGATTTAACATGGATTTTTTTTATGTTGATGTCAATTTCAGTGAACGTTGGGTCTGAATGTATACTATTGGACCTAATTGTCTAGTATTGATGAGAACACTTAACTATTGTAAAAAATAGTGCATCAGACCATTAGAAACACTGGAGATACTTGAGAACATTTAGATAACAGGGTGAAAATGTGTCTAATGCAAAATATAGTGCTTGAGGTCCTGGATCTTATAGACAATGGGAATATCTCAGATTAAAATTTTGGCTAGCGATGATGATGAAGAGGGAGAGGAGATCACTGCTAGATTTCCAAGAATTGGTGAGTCTAGAGAGTCAGAAGAAATGTATCATTTATATACATATTTTAGTGTACGGAGTATTACATGTAGGGAATATGTGGATAGATACCTTTTTGTTAATGATTTCAGGAATGAGGCAGTGCCAGTAATAAAGGAAGGAGAAAACAGGGATGAGGAAGTGCCAATGATAGGAGATGAAGTTGAGGTTGAGGCAGTGGAAGGTCAGGATGAGAATGAACATGAAAATGAGTGTGAGGATTTAGAGATAAACACATTACCCGAAGAAGGACATTGTGGCGCCGTACCAAGGTACCACCACAGAGCTCTCTGAGAGGGATAAGAAAGCCCTAGGGCATGGTGCTGCAGTGGTCAACCACCTGTGTCAAAGTGTACAGAACCCAAATTACCAACTCTTCTTTGACAATCATTTCACAACATACAATGTGCTTGGTCCTTGCGGAGAAGAAACTGTCCTTGTTTGTGCTGGGAAGCCTCAGGAAAAGAGGCAGACCAAGCATTTCATGTCTTGATGAAGCAGTCCAAAGGTTTGCAGCCAAAGAGAGATTGCCCATCGAAGATGTGCGTACAGACATGATGGACCGTATGCCAAACTTTGATGACAAAAAAGAGGCAACCAGGTGCAAATTGCCTCACTGCACGGTCCACTACTGTTTTGTTCCAAAGAGAAACTGCTTCAAGAATGCCCACAGAAAATGAGTCATCAGCTGATTCAAGAAGTCCGTTGTCTCAAGAAGTCTTTTTTTCTGAAATGTAACCCCCCAAATTGTTCATTGTTTTTTTACAAAAAGGGGGAAACACTAGTAGGGTTCATGTTCTAAGATATTTATCCAATAAAAAAAACACAGCGAATCTGGAACGTTTTGAAGAAAGTACTTTATTCACAGGATTTTTTGCGAAATTTAACACTTTAGGTTGTTCATTGTTTTTACCAAAGGGAGGAAATACTTGTACTAAGCAAAACAAGTAAAGTTAATGCTCCAATACATTAATCTATTAAAAAAAACTACAAGTCCATTGAATCTTGTATGTTACATTTTACAACTGCATAGCTGTATTTTCCCATCCCTGGAACATAATTCAGGTCTGAAGGGGTTAATAAAATGTCAGTTAAACGTGTTGGTGGAAGTACTGTATATTGTTTTACATATTTTTTATAATTGCTTAAGTGGGGAAACTCCCATTTGTGAACCACTAAGTTATGCTGCTTCAAAATGAATGCTTTACATTCGCTGTGTGTGTGACGGTTTCTCTGTAAATTGGATATTTTAGCAATGTACTATGTTCTGACATTTAATAAAGCAAGTTAAAATGAGCGAGACAAACCTGGAGGCACACATCCCTGTCGTATAATTTGTGTCCATGTATAGTACATATCTCATGTATATGGGGCATTCTACCGAATTAGTTCAAAGTGCGGTCCCACAACAAGAAACTATTTAACAAAACAATTAAGTATTAAGATATTTACTAAGAATATGTTATGATCTATTTAACCCCAAGGCATTAAATGAGATGGTGATAAGCTAAATAAAAAAATAAAAAACATTTATAGGGTACTTTCTATTGGGAAGTAGCTGTCCCAAACCCTGGCCCCTAAATTTAAATGTATGTAAATAACACTTAAAACATTTATTTGATTTTGTTCAATGGTGTAATTTCAAAGATCTTTATGATTAAGTTTAAACAGAAGTTGAAAGATTTAGATTTATTGTGGGTTTAATTTTTAAATTAAAAAACTATACAAAAAACATCTTGTCCCACGTTTTCATGTCACAACCGAAAGTTTTAGTCCATTGGCTGAGCCTGATTTTTAGCCACACCCCTGCATTTTTGACCAGGCAGTGACACTGCCTCCCTGTCTCATGGCTGCATGGTAAGTAGCTAAATCCCATACTTTTGAAATAAATGTGTTCCAAATTCTGAAAATCGGTGTGTAACTTTAAGAATTGTCACCACTGAACACATTCTCTTCAATAAAGTAAACTTTTTGGGGTTTTATGCAAAATATTATGTTTTCAAAGCTGCTTGCTAGCATTCTTTAGTTATGCTAGCAAAATGGAATGTTCAATCATCTATTTTCAGTATTTCCCTTACCATTGCGTTGGAGGGACCTCCCGTCCATCCTGAAAGACCCCAAAAGCAAAAAATAGCTGACTTTTAGATCGCTAATATTTTTAGCAATTTTAGTAGCATTTGTACTTTAAATGGTTATGGATGAACAATTGTTGTCTTCAAAAATACAATTATTTTTCTGACCACAAAACATTTGTCTTTGTAATATTCCCAACATAAGGCATGTTATGAGTTAAGATTAAGCAATAAGGTTGAGGGAATATGATACAACCTTGCAAACAAAATACTGTAGTCACTACCGAAACAGTGCAGTCACTACCGAAACACTGGGTGTTTTGTAAAAAATAAAGTATATTGAGTTATAAACTAAAATGTTATGATACTGATTGGTTAAATTTATGTTCAATTTCATCAATCATTAACTCTGAAATCAATATGATCAGTGTTATGCATTTACATTTTGATGAATTGTATAAATTGAACTTTGAAATTTGGTAAAAATGTCATTTTTATTGATTTAATTGTGAAAACCTTCAAGAAAAATTTGTAAAAATACTCTTTAGAGAAGGGAAGGAAACACAATCTTAACAGGTTAATATAATACTTTTTTACTGTAGTGTATTACTATGTTTCGGTAGTGACAATTTTTGGGAGAGGAAAAACATTCCAAAAGAGTGAAAATACAATATAAAAATTGACGGTACTTTTACTAGATATGTACTTTAGATATGGTACAATATATATACGGACAAAGTTTTGGGAATAAAACACAAAATTTGAAAATATTTCCAACCTGACTTTACCAATTCGGTAGAATGGCCCATATACATTGTGGTATGCATGATTATATTTATGCAAAAATATTAGTTTCTCCATTTTGCATGGATTGTGCCCCGGGTTGATTACAGAGAGCGGCTGCGAGCCACTGGTTCATGTAAAATGTTGCTAATACATGATAGAGCAGTCGTAATCACAATTTTTTTTATTTTGTTCCATGATGGTGCAGCACTGGATATCGAGCAACAATGACGACAATTTAAAAGCACATAATTGCATCACTAATTCACAGAAGCGAGCAGTGACACTCGGGTATATAAAATACATTTTGGATCATAATGCTGCGGTCTTAGCATTCGCCCACTGCATCTGCGGTTCAAAACCCGGCTGCGCCAGCCCGGCTCTGGCTGGGAGCCCCGATTGGGGGCGCCGTTTGGCTGACCGCCCCAGAGGGAAGCCCGAAAGGTGTCTCTGTACGGGAAAAACTGGCTTGAGGGCGAATCAAAAGAAATGGAGGGTATAATTGACTACCAAATTGGGAGAAAATCTGAAACAAACTAATAAAAAATAAAAAAAATAAAACATTTTTAATCCTGTGAGGACCATTTGCTTAAGGGTTGACTGACTGGGTGACGGGCTCCTTTCAGCGGTCAAGCTTGGCCTTCTTCGCCTCTGGTCCATCCTCAGGTGGGGCAACACTGACCCCAGGAATCTGGAACAAATCAAATCCGGGTTACACTTTACTGCTGTTTAACATAGCAATTGGATCAGCTATAAATTAAAACAACGGTTTGGGTCCCCTGCTTTAGGTGTACACATCAACGGGTATACTGCAGTTATTGATCTGTAGTATTTATTTTTTATTTCAGATTTTGCCCCCCGCTTTTCTCCTAATTATGTAGCCAATTATACCATTTCTTTTCGGTTTCACCCTCCCCTCACGAGCCTGCTGCCTGTCCTCCAGAGCAAGCTAATACCCCAAGGCCGGTAATGATCCGCCTCCTCCGCGATGGAACTTCGCACCCCTGCTCTTTAGGAACGCCCTACTGCTCTTCGGTGAGCTCATGCCGACTTTCCCTTACCCCGCCCTCTGGGGCTCCCAGCCAGAGTCAGACTGACGCAGTCGGCTTTCGAACCGCAACTACAGTAGCAGCTTGTACTCCCGGCGGAGTGCGTTAGACTGCTACGATACCCGGGGCCCCCAGCTATTACGCTAAATGAAAACCGCACCAGAGTTTGAGTCCCCTGCTCTAGGTGTACACATCAATGAGTATATTGCAGTTATCGATCTGTATTGATGCTAATTTTAAGAAATTTCCTTGATCGATCGTCGCCAACGTTAACAAACAATGAATCGAGTAATCCTTAAAAAAAAAAAGGAAATGAAACACCATTCAGTAGGGCTAACCATTAAAACAATATTCCTTTTGAAATGAAAAGGGCTGTCCGACAGCCAGTGCCAGATTAAATGGATGGACTACACTAGGCAAACCATTTTTTGCTGAAAGGACACTGCTAGCATAGCAAGCATGATGTGCACTGAACTGGAAATACTTTTCGCGCACATTGCAAGGTGCTTACGTTATGTAGGACTTTCAAAACAAATACATTGAAATAAAGTTTTAGATCCAAAAATATTTTACAATATATAAAATTAAAATATTTAATCTTTTTTTAATCCCTCTGTCTGGGCCCCCCCTGTGGCAATTAGACACTAGACACTAGGCACATGCCTATGCCTATGCCCAGATCTGGCCCTGCCGACAGCAGAGGCTTGGCTAATTCGAGAGACCATGCTATTGTCAAACTACTGAAACAAAAATGTTTTGTCGTTGTAAGTAGTTTTCGTGAAATATTGCTACATATATTTGATAAAATCAAGAAGGTTTTAACTGTTGTTTCAAAGCAATATTATTACTCACTAGTTTGTGCTATTGGATAACTCCGCTGTGCTGTGATACATAATTGTTAATCTGATATTCTTGATCGATCAAATTCTCAACAGCAATTAATCGATCATCGATTAATCATTAACATCCCTAATTGATACACAATTGTAGAAAAAAGAACATACCACAGGTTCAATAAGAGCCATTCTTATTTTCTGATGTTGGATTTTGGACGCGTCCAAGCTGATGGTCACTTTCACTTTGTCAAACATGTGGAAAGCGTGGTTTTCCACCGTCAGTGTAGGCCCCTACAGGAGAGACATTTTCAAAATGTAAGCATATGACCCATTTTGCCTAAAGTTTGCAATACTGTAAAAATATTTACAGCCACCTCTTCATCGAAGGTCAGCCTTGGATTGGCTTTGTCTTTGCTCTCAAAGAACACAGTGCCCTCAAGTCCAAACTTCGGGATGAGAACGATGATGGCGTTCTTCCTCACAAAGAGGATGAAGCCGTCTTCATTGAGATTGCCTCTGCTCTTGAAAAACAGCTGAATAACAAAATATGAACAAAAAAATATTAAAAGCATGAACACACGCGCTTGATGCAGAACAGTGAACCAGAGCGATCAGAATTTATGGGGAGTTGGGCGGTACGATATTTCACCAAAAACATTACCAAGGTATTTATACAAACAAAAACAAAAACGCAGCAAAACATTTTTTCCAAGTTCCTTTACACAAGACAGAAAACCTTGCTCCCAATTACTGAGGGAATGCATGTTAATCTTATTTGTCAGTTTCTAACAATACTTGCATATACATACTGCCCACCATTGTAATAATAATGATAATATCTTTATTTGTATAGCACTTTTCAAACATGTACGGCAGAAAGTGCTTTACAGATTGTAAAAAAAGAGGGCATTGTAAATAAGAACATAAGAATACAATGATGAGAACGGGCCGTTCGGCCCATCTAGGCTCATCATGTCCTAATCTAAAGAGTATCTAGTACTACATCTAGCCTGGACTTGAATAGCCCAAGCGTTTCTGCCTCTACTACCTGACCTGGCAAGCTGTTCCAGGCATTGACAACTCTCTGTGTAAAGAAAAACTTTCCTAATATCTGTGCGGAATTTGCCTTTAACTAATTTCCACCTGTGGCCTCTTGTTCTGCTGACCCCACTTATCTTAAAAAATCTTTGGTATTAATCTTTGGTTAATCCCTTTTAGGAATTTAAAAACCTCAATCAAATCCCCCCTAAGTCTCCGTTTGCTAAGTTTAAATAAAATTGTAAGCATAAATAAATCAAATATATATAAAAGATACACACAGTAAAAAGGTAAGAACAAAGAAATAAGCATTCACAAAAGCAATCCTATAAAAATGAGTTTTAAGATGTACTTTAAAAGAGGACACTGACAACATTACAGTTTGTACCTGTGTGTGGAAGGCCACAGAGGCCCGCTGGGCATACTGAGCCATCTTGTGCCTGTAGTTCAGGTTGTTACACAGAGTGGACTGCTTGTGTTTGTCCATCAGGTCTGGATAGGTGGTGTCTGCTCCTATAGCCACGGCCAGAAGGCGGTGCACTATGATGTCAGAATACCTGAAGGGTGTAAACAGCAGGAGTAACATTAGGCCCATACTCAAAGTATTTAATGAAGTAATAATAAGTAATATAATTTTTTTTTTTTTAAAGCTCCTTACAATCCCATGGCCCAAGTAGAATCTCTGCCTCCACTAATTCCATTAAAGGCCTTGTTTTAGTGGCCTTAATGATGTCATCATTATGATGACATTAGGGAATTTTCACACAAGTCCACGTGAGGTTATTAAAATCCTGGTGCTCGTTCAAAACGAACTGATTTTGGAATTGAGGTTTGTTTGCCTTCAGGCCAGGAAAATTCAACTCAACTCATTTTGGTTAGTCCACTTTTCTGTGACATACAGACACCAGAATTGTATTGGCTTCACATCGAAATGGTTGCGTTGTGCATGGTTTGTTGTTCACCTACAGCAGAGATTTTATGGAAAACGTACAGGTGTAACGATTCTCTCACACACACACCCTCGCTCACCTGTCTTGCTCACATCCATTTGAGTTTTTATTTTTTTATTTGTATACATTTGTTGTTTCCCCCAATTTGGTAGCCAATTATACCCTCTTTCTTTAAATTCCCCTTCCCCACGAACCCGTCACTACGGGGCAAGCGAATTCCCCGAGGCCGGCGATGATCCGCCTCTTCCGAGATGGAATTTGCTCACCTAATTTCTAGAGACACCCTCCCTGCTTCTCGGCGAGTTCGTGCCAGCTCACCCTCCCCCTCCCCCTGGGACGGACAGCCTATTGCCACCCCAATCACTGCTCCCAGCCAGGTCCAGACTGGCGCAGCCAGGTTTCAAACCTGCAAACCGTTGCAGTAGGCAACTTGCATTCCAGGCAAATGCTTTGACCGTTATGCTACCCGAGGTCCCACTTTTCTTTTTTGGCATGCTGCGCGCATGTCAGTGCACAGCTCGGGTCAGTCACCTCCATCCGGGGGTTAAACGGGGAGCGACGGCTTCCCACAGGGGGAAGTGGATAAAGTTTTGTTGGCTGGTGGCTTTGTTTATTGTTGTGAGCTACAATTGTGGTGGCCCGGTTAAGACACTCCATGTTAGCGTTTCCTTTATTTTGGCAGTTACCTGTAGACCTGATAGAAGGGAGTTTATTGAAGGTATTTTAGGACACGCCTACGAGTCTGTTTGTGCATAATACCTGTCCATTTTTTTACTTTGTGAAACTGAAGCGTTGGGCCAAAGTGCTACTTTTTCTACAACAAACTTCCGACCGGAGATTTTAAAACTATATTTTTTTTTTTTTACCGTCAGCACGTGACATTAACCTGGTCTTGGAGACCGTGGCTAGCTAGCCCGAGAGCTTTACTGTCGCATTTTCATTTCTTTGGTTGTGGAAATGAACAATACTACAGCACAGAGTGTGCACCCTATCTTCATGCATGCCGGCTACGGAGGAAACGCCAGCGACTCGTCTAGTCAAAACACCTGTGGGCAGTCAGGTAAGTCACAGCCCTTTCACACCCACTGTGGTTCTGTGTGGCTCAGTAGGTAGAGCAGGGCGTTTTCAACGCTTGGGTTGTGGGTTTGATTCCCATTGGGACCACATATACTGAAAAATGTATGCATTCGCTTTGGATAATATATATATATGTATATATATTCAGCCTTGGAGGTGGCTGTGCCCAGATCATACCGTATCATTTAAATATTTTTATTTTTTCCCAGCCAGGATCCACACTAATTGCACACTCTACTCCACCCCTCACCCTACGCTATTTATAGAGGGTTGGAAAGGGGGGACATGGTGGCAAAGCCAAGACAAATAAATTGCTTCACAAGACCAACTGCTCTTCACTTCACTTCAAAAAGTAGCAATTGCCCTCCGTGGTCGTAACACCACAGATTCTATAGACCAGGGGTCTCAAACTCATTCCATCGAGGGCTGAGTGTATGCAACGTTTTTGTTGCAACCAGTGCACTACACCAGGTGATTTCTTCAACCAAGGAGGGGAACTAATTGAAATGGCCTGGTACTGTGTATTGGTTGCAACAAAAACGCTTTCAGGAGATGCTGAGAAACGGCACAAACTGCTCCCTCTCCTGGCCCGAGGGGTGGGGGGTAAAGTTTGGGGGGGTTTCCTGGGACTCGCCTCCTGATGGGCGAGGTGAAGTGGGTGTAGATGGGAGAGGCCAGGCCGTAGTGGTGGAAGTCGCTGTCCATCCCGGAGCAGAAGTACACGGCCTGCATCATGCAGCGCGTGGCCAGGATCCGCAGCAGGGTGTTGAAGTAGGTGAAGCCGTCCACCTTGGCCTCGTCCAAGGAGTCCGCTAGGGCCTTTGCCGAATCCGTGTGGATGACGATGTCCTGGGGGGCAAGACGGTTTCTTTTCAAGTCTTGGCTCTATAGTCCTTTCAAACTCAAGTGTCTAAAATCACACGCATGGCAAGTTGAATGAATGAATATATATATATATATATATATATATATATATAATGCAACAAAAGACAAAAAAAGGGCAAAACTGTTCTGTGTAAAGAAAATAATCGTGTGTGTATGTGTATCACTTCGAAAAAGCATATGGATATTAGTGAGGTTACCCAGTGCCATTTTTCTAACTTTCCTATGTCAATCTGTGCTGTGGACCTTTCTTTACATTTGTAAGGGAAATATGAGTCTGACAACCTAATCTTACTGTAAAGTAATGACAGTTGGCTGAGTCCATTGTGAAGTGAAGCGAGTCAGAAACACGTACTTTAGATTTGGCTGCTTTGTTCAGAATGTCATAGTTAGATGGAGGCGGCGCCGGATGTTTCCTCAGAAGCGCACATTCCGAAAACTCGTCATATATCTTCTGCGCTACCGATATATTCGCCAGCAACATGAATTCCTCGACCATGGAGTTGGTTTCCCTGTGAACGATAAAATAAAGGCCAAGGCATTTACAAAAAGTAATCACGTTAAAAAAATATGTTTCGATATTAGCATTTCAAAAACTTAAATGAATTCAAACATAACCAATACAACACACATATCTTTCAAGATATCTCTTAAATCACTCCAAGTTATATAAGAGTGCTGCAGCTTTACTGATTTTAAATCCAAGATGAAATCATGGCTAAAATCAACCCAATCATGTACTCATTACGCATCCAACGCAAACTCAGTAGGGGTGTAACGGTACATGTATTCGTACCAAACCTTTCGGTACAGGACTTTCGGTTCGGCACACGCTGTGAACCAAACTAATGCAACCTTGCTGTAACCACTAACACACGTGCAGAACTTTTTTTGTGCCCGGAGCTTAATTCAAAACTCCAAAGTTCAAAAACTCCCCCCCCCTCGAAGACTTAACTTGCGCAAAGGGCAGGATGTTATTCGTTCAGCCCGCGTACGTCTATGGCACAGATTTTAAAACGCTTTTATATCTATGGTCTACGGCACACCACTGAACCAGAAAGATTAATTTAGCACAGCCCAGCTTCGTAGTCAGTATGGCGAACGCAAATGAGAAGCCAGAGCTTGAAGACCCTCCCGTATCATTCAATCTCCTGTTCATTCCATCCTGTTCATCCAAAGCAATAACAAACACTGTCTGTGTTTTTATAGCAGCGGATCTGCGACCATACTCCGTTGTCGAGAACACAGGCTTTAAGAATATGTTGAAAGTGATTGAGCCCCGCTACAAAGTTCCTTCTCGTCCGCATTTCAGTACCTTGTTAAGTAAATTATGGCCAATTAGCCAGTGTTTACAATACTACAAGTTCATAATAAATTCAAAGCAATTTTATGTTTTGCATCCCCCCACCCCCGGACCGAAAATGTACCGAACCATGACTTCAAAACCGAGGGGTACATAGCGAACTGTGATTTTTGTGTACCATCATTTTTGTGTGATGTTTACACCCCTAAAACTCAGTGTCTTAATGTTGTGAAATCTTGTTGTTGTTGAATATTTAATGTATCATATGTATTGTCTTGGGCGGCATGGTGGTGCAGTGGATAGCACTGTCGCCTCACAGCAAGAAGGTCTCAGGTTCGAATCCAGGCCGGGGGCCTTTCTGTGTGGAGTTTGCATGTTCTCCCCGTGTCCGCGTGGGTTTCCTCCGGGTACTCCGGTTTCTTCCCACAGTCCAAAGACATGCACGTTAGGCTAATTGGAGAGTCTAAATTGCCCGTAGGTATGAGTGTGTGAGTGAATGGTGTATGTAGTGCCCTGCGATGGATTGGCGACCTGTCCAGGGTGTATTCCTGCCTCTCGCCCTAATGCATGCTGGGATAGGCTCCAGCCCCCCCGCGACCCTAACTAGGAATAAGCGGCTGAAGATGAGATGAGATGAGATGAGATGTATTGTCTTGTAATTGTGTTTTTATACTACAGTGTTAATTTTCTTAACGGAGATATTTTTCTCTGTTTCCTGCCCAGGGACTACAGATGTAAATGAGCTAACTCTGGTACAGCTAATAAGCTGTGCAAATGTCCCTGTAAAATAAATAAATAAATAAAACATATTGGAATAATTTGACTTCAATTAAAGGTTAGATTTCTCTTATATTTTGAGTGTAAGTTCAAGCTGATGAACAACAAAGACATTTTTTCATAGCCTTTTTGCTCATCTTGCCAATTGCCAATAATTGTGGAGGCACTGTATTGGTCTCTGAAATGAAACACGGAGCTACTCATGGAGAAGGGCATGCAAACAATGACATAATCATGCATTCAGACGGCTTTGTCACTGGGCCTCCTGGGAGGTGTATCGGCAAGAATGTTCAACACTGCCCATTGTGACCGGGGTTCAATTCCACCAGGTCGCGCCAGTTTGGCTCTGGCCGGGAGTGCCACTGGGGGGGGGGCAATTGGAGGGAAGCCGATATGAGCTTGCTGCGTCTAAGAGTGGCTCTATGGGTACCAGAGTTACAGTTGATGGCTTGGCGAGTTCCGGCTCGGAGGAGATGGTACTGTCGCCTGTGTCATTGCCGGTCTCAGGGCTACGGCAGCGGGGGGGATAATTGACATGAAAAAGAGGGTATAATTGGCAAGTAAAAATAGGGAGAAAAATGGGGAATAAAAGCATAATTAAAAAATAAGTCTGTCACTCACTTGAGCTCTTTGGTCTGCAGATCGATGGGGTCGTGAGTTTCACTGTCAATGTGGAACCGCACCTCTGGAGAGGACAGGGTCAAGGCACTGAAACAACAGCAGCAGCAGCAGCAGCAGCAATTATTATAATTATTATTTAATTATGGAACATACAATAACAAAGTACAACTAAGTAACCATGTTCAGAGGACTATTAGGGAATGAACTAACATTAAAACACCAAGGATGCAGGGGCCTAACACACTCGTTTACGAGTGTCGGCTGCCTATCATGGTCACGGTTTGAAATCTGACCATACCAGACCGGCCCTGGCGTGGAGGCCTCGATCGGGGGCAGCGTTTGGCTGAAAGCGTTAGGCGTGAAATGGTGACTCCAGAATGTGGGTGGGTGAATTCAGTCTCAAAAGAAGCGGAGTTCGCTGCCCCCTGAGAATTCGCTTGCCTTGGAGTGATGGGCGGCCAAGGATACAAAAGATGCAAAAAATGCTCAATCAGAAGTTCACTTAAAAAAAGAAGGGCCTCCTGGGTGGCATAGCGGTAAGACTGCCCGACTAGGATGCATGTTGCCCACTGCGATTGGGGTTCGATTCCACCGGCTGCGCCAGTTCGGCTGTGGTCGGGAGTGCCATTAGGGGGCAGCAATTGGCTGTCCGCCCCATGGAGAGGGGAGGGAAGTCGATATGAGCTCGCTGTGTATAAGAGTGGCTCTATGTGTACCGGACTTACAGTTGATGGCTTGGTGAGTGCCGGCTCGGAGGAGGCGGTACATCGCCTGTGTCACTGCCGGTCTCAGGACTACGGCAGCGAGCTTACAATATGAGGGGGGGAAAGTTGACATGAAACGAGGATATAATTGACTACTAAATTGGGAGAAAATGTGGAAAAATCGGAAACGAGGTCTTTAATAATAAGAAAGAAAAGAAAACGGCTTACTATACAAGCCACACACAGTTTCAAACACAGCTCCGTAGATGGTAAAAGCTCACAGCACTCTGATAGGTTGAGAGTGTCCCTGGCTGTGTTAGGAAACAAAGCACGCATGCTACGGTACGCACCCCCCTTCGATTCTCCTCTTCTTCAGGATCTTGGCGAGTTTGTTCAGGCCACGCAGGCTTTTGGTGATATCATCGTTCATGTGTGCGTCGTCTATCCTCATCTGGGCTTCTGCGTATGTGAGGGAGGCCTGCAACAGTGAGCAATCCTTCAGTTCCAGTCTTTTAAGGAATCGGAAAAAACATACAGAGAAGCGAAAACTGGTGCTCGCTTACCTTGGAGTTAATAACGCTCTTGGTGAAACGGGTGCTGAGAATTTCGGCGTTGTGGTTAATTTCCCATATGCAGGAGAACGCAAACCTGATGATTTAAACCATTTTCAGAGATCATTTTGAAATGACAAAACAGGAAAAAGGGTTTGGGTTAGGGTGGTTCTGTGTCGCTCAGTGGGTAGAGCACACCGCTGACAACGCTTAGGTTGTGGGTTCGATTGCCATCGGGGACCACATATACTGAGAAATATATGCTTTCCCTACAGTAAGTCGCTTTGGATAAAAACGTCTGCTAAATGGCATATATTATTATACTAAAGGGCCTCCGATAGCATAGTGGTTTAACGAACGCATATTAGCTGGTCCTTTACGAGTGTGAGCTGCCTATCACGGTCGCGGTTCGAAACCCGACTGTACCAGACCAGCCCTGGTGGGGAGCCCTGATCGCGGGCGGCATTTGGCTGTCTGCCCCAGTGGGAGGGGGGATGGAGAGCTGCCAAGAGCTCGCCGAGGAGCGGTAGGGTGACTCCATAAACAGGGTTGGGCGAGCTCCGTCTCGGAGGAGGCAAACGTTGCCTCGGGGTATTAGCTCGTCCCGTGGAGGTGGGCGACGAGTTTGTGGGGGAGGGTAAAATTGAAAAGAAATAGAGGGTATAACTGACTACCAAATTGGGAGAAAAATGGGGAAAATATATTATATTTTCAAAAAAACTAGATCCGAAAAAGGTTATCTTACCTTTCTACATTAGACCGCAGAGAACACAGGTTGGAACTCAGCAGCTCAGGAACCATATCGATCCTCTATTGAAACACAGACATTTAAAGGGTTAACACTGAGGGAAGAGAAACGAGAGCTGCTTATATTTCGTTATAATAGAACTTATATTGTACAGTTATATTTAGTTATTTAGTTGATCCACTACAGTTGGTGCTAAAACCTGAAGTGAGACCTGTATGGGAGAGATAGAGACAGAGAGAGACAGAGACAGAGCTGTACAAGCGGATTCAAGTTTTAACAAATTTATGGGTGACAGACGTCGTTACCCTTTCACACAGGTACACGGTTGTGCCTCGGCTTGCAGCCTCTTGATCCAGGGCATTGCCAGGGCGGATGAAGTGGCTAACATCCGCAATGTGGACGCCGACCTGGAAACATGCGACAACGACAGCATTGTGAGAGGTTTCAGAAGACAGTAAACCTTCCATTAAAAAATGCACAAACAGGGGGGCTGGCGGATAGCGTAGCGGTCTAACGCACCCGTATTTGGCTGCTCCTGTACGAGTTTGAGCTGCCTATAAGGGACGCGGTTCGAAACTCGTCTCTGCCAGACCGGCCCTGGTCGTTAGCCCTGATCGGGAGCGACATTTGGCTGTCCGCTCCTGAGGGAGGGGGGGAGCATGGTCGGCACAAACTCGCCGTGAAGTACGCAAGGGTGTCTCCAGAAAGGGGGTCGGTGAGTTCTCGAAGGAGGCAAAGAGTAGCTTGCCCCGTAGAGATGGGTGGCAAGGTTGTGGGGGGAGGGTTATTTAAAATAAATAGAGGGTACAATTGGCTTCGAAATTGGGGAGAAAAACGGGGAAAAATCTGAAACAAATTCCTTAAATGTGCACGAACAACGGCAACCGTACCTCTAGATTCCCGTTGTCCAGGTCCTGGCAGTGAAGCGTGTCGTCAATGTCCGTACACCCTGGTGGGTCCACGCTGCACACACACAGATGTCTCAGATCCTCACGCTTTTTCATGTCCTGGAGGGGTGGGAGAAGAAAAAAAAAAAAAAAAAAACACATTCTCAGCAACAGTAAAGAAAGCTGGGTAAAAATCAGCCACATGATCTTACATGAGGAGGCATTAGGACACAAACTTCCTGAATCCATTTTACAATACATGTCCTGACATTTTTTTTACGACTGACGCAAAAATTGACTTTACTTTCATAACTTAACATGTTTTGTTGCCAGTGTAAATAAACATCTCATTGCGTGTGTGTGTGTGTGAGAACAGCCTTGGTGGGTGGCAACAATGGTGGCACAGGGGAACAAACATTTTGCAGTAACATTATCGGAAAATAAGAAACAAATATATAACGTTACATGGAATCAGACATTTCCATGACAGAATAATTGTAAATGATTTTCAAGGTTTTTCCATGACGCGTGGGAACCCTGGAGCTTGTACTGGCGCACTATGGCTGCCGTCACGTTCACCTAGGTGGGTGCTGCACATTGGTGGTGGTTGAGGTGAATTGCCCCTATCGTTATAAAGCGCTTTGAGTTCCTTGGAGGGAAAAAGCACTATATAAATCCAATATTCATTCATTCACCTCTTCCGTGATGGCCCAGGGCATCTTGGGTAGGAAGCTGAGGACAGCTTGAGAAAAGGCCTGGTGCGGGACGTCGTGCTCCAGCAGCAGCACCTCTGTCTCCGTCTCCTTGTCTCCAGCGCTCCCCAAGTTCCTCACGAAGTGGCCCTGAAAACAAATCGGCGAGACGCAACGCTTGTATGCTGCAGCGGGCAGTAGTTGATGAGTCCAAAATTTTTTCCAAAATTACTGTCCAATTATACCCTCTTTTCCATGTCAATTATCCCCTCCCTCATGAGAACTCGCTGCCGTAGTCCCGAGACCGGTAGTGAGCGCTGCACCGCCGCCTCTGAGCCGGCACCCGCCTAAGCCGAAGCCTGTCACCGACACACAGGACCACTCAAATATGCAGCAAGCTCATTCGGCTTTTATCCCTCCCCCCTCCCTGGGGCGGATGGCCAATTGCCGTCCCCTAGTGGCCAGAGCCGAAACTGACACAACCTGGTGGCATCGAACCCCGGTCGCAGTGGGCAGCGTCGGACATTCTACCGTTTTCATAAACGCATCATACTGTGAGGTACGGGCCTTACGTTGGGGTATCTTGAGTGCTTGGGCCAGCCGTCGATAGCGACCATGATCCTCTGGCCCTCCAGGGCGGCGGCTTGCCGGGTTTCTATGCGAATTCTGGGGATTCTGCGGTCAGCCGGGGTGAATAAGTGTCTTGTGGCCTGTGAGGGGAAAAAGACAATTAAAAAAAATGTGCATGTGGCAAAGACGTGTGGAAATACAAAGTGTTTCATTTGAAGATTGGCAATTTCAAACTAATGCCCCAATTATCACAAACATAATTTTTTGTTCTAACTTACAACTTTTTTTAAAGTATGGCTATACAAGGCAACAAGAAAATGCCCAGAATGTGGTATCATACACTACCAGTCAAAAGTTTTAGAACACCCCCATTTTCCAGTTTTTACAGAAATTTAAGCAGTTGAAGTCCAAAGAATAACCTGAAATGGTACAAAGGTAAGCAATAATGGCAGACCCAATGCCACAACAAAATCAGAAGACAAGTTTCTGAGAGTCAACAGCTTGCGGGATAGGAGGCTCACAGGACAACAGCTTCAAGCACAGCTTAACACTGGTCGAAGTAAGGAAGTATCAGTTTCAACTGTGAAGAGAAGACTTCGAGCTGCAGGTTTGACAGGTCGAAAGTGGCAGTAAGAAAGCCATTGCTAAGATGGCAAAAGAAGAAAAAGAGGCTTGCCTGAAGCGCCGCCAGTGGACTACTGAAGACTGGAAGAAGGTCTTATGGACCGATTAATCAAAATTAGAAATTTTGAAAGGTTTTTGTACGCCGCCGAGTAGGCGAAAGGATGGTTCCTCAGTATGTGACACCAACTGTGAAACATGGAGGAGGAAGCATGATGGTCTGGGGCTCTTTTGCTGGATCGAGAGTCAGCGACAGTGACTGTTAACCCACGTTAACCCATTACTTATTCCCTGAAAAGGGCCTTTTTAATAACTGAAATGTACATTATTTTTCAGTTTTTGGTAACTGGACCTGAACTGCTTAAATTTCAGTAAAAACTGGAAAATGGGGGTGTTCTAAAAACTTTTGACCGGTAGTGTATATATAAACTAAAAATAATCTTTCTGTTCACTTATAATAGTGGTACTTTGTTTGCACCCCAGGCCCCAACGTATGCCCCACATCACCTCTTTAATCTGCGATTTAAACAGCATCCCACAAAATGGCCTCCAGTTACGCTTTATGATGCCCACCACCTTCCCTGTGGGTTTCAGCATGGCTTCGCTGACTTCACACTTCAGCTAAAAAGAAACAACATAGAAATGCAGCTTGACTTATAGCATTTGTAAGTCTCCTACATTGTAGATCTGCCCACATCTACATATCTATACCTACAAAGCCATTTGGTGAACTACAAACACCTCGAACATTAAACCTCAGTAAACATTAAACAAATCAATAAATATGAATGTTAGAACAATTGTATAATTATGACATCTTTAATCATTGAATTATGTTCTTGTAATTTCACTTAGTTATAGCAGCAGTGTAGCATGACAAAGGTATGTTTCACAAAGAATGTCAATCTCAATGTTCACTTTTTGGAGAAATTAAACACAAATGAAATACGTATTTGGGGTTTCCCTTCCTGTTAGCACAGTGCAGATTGTGACTGTGCCATTTTGATTTCTATTGTAAGTGCGTGATTCGGCTCCCCGTAGCTCGCACAATAACCTCAGGAATGGAAATAAGGCAAATAAACCCATGAGAGGCTGGCAGGCTGAACACAACTTGTGTTCCAAGGCTCACACTGATTTAAGAATTGGCCTATAATGTTGATGATAAAAAATTTAAAAAAGGATTTGTTTCTAATTTTTCCATTGATCTCCCAATTTAGTAGCCAATTCAACCCTCTATTTATTTCAATTTGCCTTCCCCTCACGAGCCCGCCGCCCATCCTCCGGGTCAAGCTAATATCCCGAGGCCAGCAAAGATCCGCCTCCTCCGAGACGGAACTTCACCCACCTGCTCTTTAGGAATGCCCTTACTGCTCCTCGGCGAGCTTGTGCCGACTTTCCCTCCCCCCACCCCCTGGGGCCGACAGCCAAATGCCGCCCCCGATCGGGGCTCCCGGCCAGAGTTGGACTGATGCAGTCGGGTTTTGAACCGCGACTGCAATAGGTAGCTCACACTCGCAAATCACCAGTCGATGCGTTAGACCGCTATGCTATCCGAGGCCCCATGCTGATGATTTTTTTTTTGACTGCAATATTGTGCCACATCCTGCTGACCATATTTTCGCTCTCCTCTTCCTTGTCTTCATCCTTGGGACCCTCGTCTTGAAGCACCACGGAGGAGGGCGCCACCCACTGGTTGCGGGGCAACAGCTCCACAGCCACCACATCCTGGTATACGGCCCGATTCAGATTTTGCAGGCCTTGGATCAGAACCTGAGATATGTATCAGTGAAGAGCAGAGCAGAGCACCAGAGAGTGAGGCCTCCATGAAGACAGCATTGAAGCAGATGGTTGAAGAGCTCCACTTCTTACTAACCTTGAACTCTTTGTTATTAATACAAATTTGTACCCCAAGATAATTTGAAAATATATAACCAAGTTAAAAACAAATTCTCCTGACAACCAAATAATAATAAAAAAAAGTGCATTACTGTGCGTTTTACCATTTGCGTCCCTTTTTTAATGTAATTTATTTTAAACATTCGTTTTGGATTTTTTCGCGTTTTTCCTCCCAATTTAGTAGCCAATTATACCCGCTATTTATTTCGATTCGCCCTGCCCCACAAACTCACCGCTCATTCTCCGGGTCAAGCCAATTCCCTAAGGAAAGCCAATTCCCTAAGATCCACCTCCTCCCAGACGGAACTCACCCACCTACTTCTGGAGACACCCTTCGCGCTTCTCGGCGAGTTAGTGCTGGCTCACCCTCCCCCCCTCCCCCTGGGACGGACAGCCAAATGCCGGTGCCGGTGCACGGTTCGAACCCGACCGCAATAGGCAGCTCGCTATCCAAGGCCCCGCCATGTCCCCATTCTTATTTGAGGTGAAAGCGTACACACTGTGTGCACCTGAGTGTGGAGTATTTGCCCTAGCAGCACTCGCCTCTGTGCTTTCATCTCCTTCACCGTGGACAAAGACGGTGGCCTCCAGGTAGTTATCTCGGCTTGCACGGAAAATCCCTTGGAGGAGGGTGCTGCTCTTGATGCCAGCCTGGATCCTAGAGAGGGGCAGATGCTCCGGGAACAGAATCTTACTGCTGGTGATCTCATTCTGAAGTGGGTGACAAAGAACACAGCACACAATAAATATAATGCAATTAATGAAGTGCAAAAAATTTGAATTAAAATGCATTGAGGTTGCGCAACCTCGGATTTTCACCTGCCGAGGTTAACGTGAGGTACGTACTTGGTCATCGGACGTCAAAGCGAGACGGTCCACCAGTTCAGGATTGGCTGTCAAGCTCTTGATGTACTCCTCACCTGCACTCATTAAAAAGACAGCAAGTTAAGGTGAGGAGGTGTGTGCGTGTCTCTAGTGACACTTTTTTCAAAGAAGACGATACCCTACAATTTCCACACGATTCCCGATAGCTCACATTTGTACACAACCAGACCACTCTCATCCGCCTTCTCCTTATTCCCTCGGTCGTTAGTCAGCAAAACTATTTGCAGTTCCTCTGCCTGTGGGGCACGTTTCAGGTGCTCGCTGTACCACTTGGCTGCGACACGGATGGCTCTGTCGTTTCGATCGTTAGCACTTTCTGCCTGCTCCCGCTCTATAAACGTTTCCCTGTAAAAAAAACAATAATTGCAGTGGAAATATTATCAACATGTTTATGTGTGGAAGATTGTGTATCATAAGTCCTGGAATTTATACTCGGTTGCCTGTCAACACTGAAAACTGATTTTTTTTATCTACTCCTTGAAAATTGTCCTGCATCTTGGACAACCCCCCAGTCTGCTTTCGAAGACTTAAATTTCATGTTGCCTTTCTCTGTACTACTTGGAGAGCTTCTGTCTTTTATTGTATAGCGTTGTACACAGAACTGAACACAGTACTCTTATTTAACGTGGTCTGACAAAGGCATTGCATTACATGAATATGACCGCCTTTGAATTACACTTTGATGTTTTCTATCCTAGCATCACGTTTGCCTTTTTACTGTTACTTGGGCACAGAAATGACACAGAATGACACTACTACAGGTGTCCTGTGATATATCCCATTCATTATTAACTTAACAGTGCCAAATGGAAGCATCGAACACAATACACCTTTTTAGCAATATATCCCCAGCATCCTGTAAGTTACATGGGCACAGCGTCTATATCCAGGTTGACTTGAGCCAACAATTGTAAGTTGAGTTGTCAATTTTTTATAATTCGGTTTGCATAGCAACACTGTATTTTCACCGTCACCTGTGATGCTCATTGGTGAAAACATAAAAATGTTTCTCGGCATCGTGGATGATGTCTTTCATTCGTTTATAGACCGGGGCGCTCCTATGTCTGACTTCCTGCAGAACCGTTTGAAGAATGATCACGTTCCTGATCAAGGGATCTTCCAGGATATCGAGCTGGTGTGGAAAAACATACAATTATTAGAAATCTGTGACTGCAGTACATAAGGTGAAATAAATGTGAAGTCTGTTCGAACAAATGAATGGACATTTATCAAATTCTGATCAAATGCTTACAAATAATGGACATTGGTTATTGTGAATAACTTACTGCAGCTAATTAGCTATCCGGTCAACACAATTAGCTTCCTAGATAGCCATGTTGCAAGCAACCAATTTTGAAATATTGAGACTGATGTCATGCTTTGCTTAAACTTTAAATAGATATGTGACATTCTCTAGCAAATGTTAATTCGCAATCCAAATTAACTAGCAGTTTAACGTCAGCAATATTACTTTTGCAGATTGTACTAACGTTAGCAACATATGAACTGATTACTGTACTTAAGGACATGTTTCAAGTATCTGTGCTTACTTCCCATTTTTACTTTCACTTCCCTTCAAAGGCAAATGTGGTTAAATGCAGGACTTTTTACTGGATTAATATTGTATCAAGGTATCTGTACTTTTACTAAAGTATTAGGTATGTTACAAAATTTTGAAATGTTATAAATCGAGCCTGAAACTTATCCCACCAGATAGAGCATGAAAATTCATGAAATTTGATACCTTATTAACTCTCATATGTTAAGTTTGAAGGAAGTTATGGTCATTTTAACACTCGGAAATTTGCATATTGACCCCCATTGCTTTTCAATGGGCTTGAAACAAAAGCTGTGATCCAATAACATAAATGGCCATAACTTTCTTAAAAATAAAGATAATTGCATGACATTTTCAGTCATTACAGATTGAAGCATTCTAAAAAAAGATATGATATATATCTTAATTTGAATGATCTGAAATTACATTACATAATCAATTAATCACATAATTACATGTTGCGCACCCGCCGCGACACAGCAAAAACCACGGCAGGCAGTGAGCATTTGGGCAAAGATATCTCACATTCCGGGTCAAAAATATCGCATTTCGCATCGACAGATTTCAATGAAATTTCACCAGAAACAAGATAAAATGTTAATTTACCGTCCTGGATATCTTTTATTTAGTCCTGAACTTGCGATCTATGACTTTGAAAGCACTAAACACGAGTCTGACTTTGAAGCGTAGCGTATGACCAAACCGAGCAATGTTTAATCAAATTTCGGAAACAAGACGAAGGATCGAGTTTTTAACTACGTTATATCGCAGACTTATGGTGGAAAAAAAACCCGACAGCCAATGAAAAGCCTGCAGTTTTGGGGGACGCGCATAATCTCTCGTAATCGCTCGCGCAGAGACACCGGCACATCTAGAGCGCCGCTGCGCACCCGAATTGTAACATACCTGCAAGTATAGGGTTTGTGTACTTCGTCCACCACTATGAATAATAACATTACCTGATGCAACACCAAATTTGTGTCGGGAATGAGGTAGTGAGTGGATGAACACAAGTTGCTTTCGATGCAGGCATCTTTCTGTAGCACAGGCGACTCCTGCTTGCATTCCACACAAAATTCACTTCCACACCAAATGTCATCTCTCAAGTAATGCTCCCGGACTATCTTCATTACCCCTCCCGAGCGGGTCTTTTTTACGAAGGTTTTGCTCTTTAACATTTTCCAAGTCACCTTTTTTAACCCCGACTTTTAAAAAAAAGTTGATTCAAGCAATTCCCCTGCTTAGTAAATACCTTGCCCACAACCAGACACACTGAACTGGGGTACATGTGCCGGGCAAATGCCCAACAATTACGTTCCCGGAGTTGTATTTTGTTTTGGGTGTGTGTGCTTGTTGCTGCTAATTAGTCTGCAACAATATATTTGTTGAAATTGTTCACGAGCCGTATCTATTGGTACTATTACATGTAGCAAATTATCTTCAAATTATAGAAAACAAAATAATTTGACTGACATTTATTAACGCATACGTTTGACTTATAAAATCTTGGTCTATTGCGTTTCCAAACCCTTCGAAGAACTCTAACAGGCCACCGAATCACTGACCTTTAGCATAGCCAAAGAAAATAAAAAAGAAAGAAAGAGGTTCGTGCATTTGTTATTAGCGCCCCCTGGGGTTTGGGCAGAATCAGCGCACACTTTACTGTGGGTGTTTGCATATTGGCAGTTCACAATACTCACATCTAGTGGATTGACATGTTCGTCATATGTTTTATTTATTTATGTGAGACAAAACGTAGCCTAATTGCAATGACGCCATAAACAACCATTGCGTTGTAAGCCTGCGTCGCATCTGCTAATATCATATGGGGCATTTTAGTCATAGGTCTACCCCACAGAACAAAACGTTTTAAGTATAACTTATCCACTTAACGTACAGCTCTGTGGATCTGCGCAGATTTACGCAGATCAGCCCTACACGAACGGGACTCTTTTTGTAGCGTTATCTCAAACCGTCCGTTGAATTTGTCCACTTGTGTAGCCAGCTGGCGGGGATCGGAGCGGGACTATTGAAAAACAAAGATAAGAAGAAGCCGTGTACCGTTGCTAGTCAGCTAGCTAGGTTGCAAACAACCGGTTCCGAGACAACGCATTTTCCTATTTCAATTGAACGATTTAGCTAAACAAAGGCGTTGATTTATACCTTGAAATTTTGCAGGCTAGTAAGTAGCGAACTTTCACTCACCTTTTTTTTTATAGCCAACGTTAGCTGGCTAGCTGCAAGGGTCCACTTTGGTCTGCTAACATTGTCCTTGGTTGAATGCTGAATTAATTCTTAACGCTAATCTTCGGAAATAAGCACAGATCGGCAGTAACGTTAAACCTGTTACATTTTTCATCTGTAAATATTTTCATGCTAACTTTAGCATCTTACTAATGGTTCGCTAGCGATGTCACAATAGCTAACTTTCACGAGCTAGGTAACTACCTACCTGGAGCCAAGTTGTGGACGCTGGCATGGGGTATTGCTATCTAGATTATTATTTTTAACTCGGAGAATTACATTTTTGGTAACTAGCCTTTAAGTAGGCAAAGTAAATCTTCCTAACAATGGCTCCCAAGAAACGCGATAAAGATGCTAAAGTTAATATTTCCAGCTCTCTGGAGTCTGAAGACTTTAGTTTGGAAACCACAGTTCCCACCGAAGACATTTCATCATCCGACGAGAGAGATGGGGCGCAGAAAATTACAAGACAGTTAATCGAGAGAAAGGAGTTACTCCACAATCTCCAGCTACTAAAAATAGAGCTGTCACAAAAAAATCTAATTATCGACAATCTCAAGCTGGACCATCTGACCAAGGTTAGGAGCTTTGTAGCGACTCACACAGTATGGAATCGTCAGCATGTTATGATTTTTAATAATGAGCTAATTTCACAATGACTAGACCAAGTATACAAATTATAAGGTTTCCAAAAATGTACATACATGATACCATATATTGAATTAATCACAGCAAAACACAGAAAAGTAATTTCCAAAATGGCATTATTTTGCCATTCATCCAACTTCATGAGATTATGTGAATTTAACTTGACATAATAATAATAATAGTGATAATACAACTTTTGATGGCTTTACATGAATATTCAAATTATTGATAAATAATCCATCAATAATTTAAGATAATGACAGGTGCTCCATGTTCCCATTTCGTATGCCACTGAAAGTATGATAATTGACCAAGGATTTATGTCAATGCTATTCACACAATGTCCTTGTTTAATAACGTAGATTGAAGAGTTGGAGGAACGACTCAATGATGCTCTTCATCAGAAACAGCTCCTGGCTTTGCGTCTTGACAGCCAACTGAAACTGCAACAGGATGAGAGCAAGTGAGTGTGCAGTCAGGAGGTCCAGTACAAAAAGCAAGGTCAAACTTTGACCTTCCCTTTAATTTGGCAGCTCTTTACCAATTGTGTTAAATTTACCACTGGTATGTTTTATTTATTTTTTTGTTCTTTTACAAAAACCTGATCTTACTCACTGTTAGGTAAACATTCATAATAATCTTGAACATCAGACAGAGTGATTCTACACCAACCCTTAATTTGATTTGTTTTCTTTATTTGAATAAATATGTTACCATTACTCTTCCCCTTACAGGGGACAAATATACTATTTCAGATTGCATAGGACTGTCAGAATCAATAACAGCTAATAAGTAGTTGGTACTAGGGTTCACAGAGGTGTTGGTTTGAGTTTTTTAAGTTTTGTAGTATGCATTTATTGGCTGGAACAAAGCCATTTCAGGCCGTTATTGTAAATGAGAATTTGTTGTCAATTAACTTGCCTGGTTAAAGATTGGTTAAATAAAAAATAAAAAAAATTGCCTTTGAGAGATTCATGTCTAGGCCCCTCCATAAGACAGAGAGAAGAGTTGGCTGGAGTGCTGAGGCACAGAATGGAGGTAATATGATTCCAAAACAGGTGTGGATGAATTCTGTTCAATTGAATTCATTAACGTATTTCTCTTTGTCAAACAGGAAACAGCAGCAGTTTAGGAAACAGGAAATGGACACTATTTTGTTGCGGCAGAAACAGCTGGAAGAGACCAACAGGCAGCTGTCAGAGAAAGCAGGAGACATAAGGCGTAGTCTTCGAGACCTGGAACTGACGGAAGAGAAGTACTCTGAACTCAAGGACCTTCCGGAAGAAATGCTGTCAATCCCAGAATATGTATCTGTGAGTATTTTCTGTAAAGCTCAGTTCGCATTGTATAGTAAGTAAGGATTGAGCTATCAGTACCTTCAAGTGGTGGATGGGGTTATACTGTAGATTCAAAGTTTGGGGTGTGAGAATCTTCTGCTAAAACTCAACGCCGGGAAATGTGTCTTTAAGTCTACAGGTTTTTTTTGCTTCCTTTTTCCTGCGGTATCCAGGTACGGTTCTATGAGTTGCTGAATCCCTTGAGAGCGCAAGTGAACGAACTTCAAGTGAAAAAGAAAAGCGTGTCGGAAGACCTGGACAGCCACAGAAGCCAGATCAAGTCACTGATGGAGGTATGGATGACCGTTCTTAAGTGAGCAGTGTTGGCTGACGTATTCCTATTGCCACACAATTACTGATACCTGTTGTATGTGTATATATCTGTATATTTTCAACATGGAACACCTCTATAACAGGTTGATGTTGATTTTCATTTTATAAAATCCAAATTAACATGTAACAATTTACATTTTGTGTATAGACGGTAAACCATAACAAAGCTACTGTGCATGTCCGTTCCTAGAACATTTCCAGTGGTGCCATAAACAAAATAAAAAATGACTAGCTCCTGGGCGGTCTAGCGGTTACAACGTTCAACGCTGGCCACTGCGACCGGGGTTCGATTCCACCGGCCGTGCCAGTATCGGCTCTGGTCGGGAGTGCCACTAGCGGGCGGCAATTGGCTGTCTGCCCCAGGGAGGGGGGATGGAAGCCCATATGAGTTTGCTGCATATAGGAGTGGCTCTGTGTGCTGCAGTTGCAGTCAGTGGCTTGGCGAGTGCTGGCTCGGAGGAGGCAGTACATCGCCTTTGTCACTGCCGGTCTCAGGGCTAAGGCAGCAAACTCACAATACGAGGGGGGATTGACATGAAAAGAGTGTGTAATTGGCTACTAAATTGGAGAAAATGGGGAAAAAATTAGAAACAAAATCTTAAATAAAAATTAAATAAATCATAGAGGAGGATTTCATGTGAGACACAATGTCCACGAGACCCTCTGCTGAAATGAGCTCAAAATTACTCATCACGTCAATGCTCTGGCAGGGCACATTGATCACATGTAGAGGAGTAATCTTAGTTCTAATGTTTTCAATCTTCTCCACAAAAAATGACAAGAACTTCTCACATTGATCTGTAGAGGATTCAGATATACAATTTGGAGAAGGATTTACAATATGATCTATAGTTTTAAATAGAAATCTAGAATTTTAACAGTTCTCAGAGATTAGATTGGAAAAATATTTAGCTCTCGCATCTGTAACGGCCTATTGAATTTTGTTAACCGGTCCTTCATCAGCAAATAAAACACTTGTAATTTAGTGCTTTTCCAATTGTGTTCTGCTCTTCTACATTCCCTCTTTATGTTGGGTATATAGTCATTGAGCCATGGGGAGTTTTTGACAGTTGACTTCCTCCTCATTTTAAAAGGGGCATTAACATCAAGAGTAGTTAAACATAAGCTATTAAAACTATTTACTAATTCCTCAGTCTGTAAGAACTGAGGGTAAGTTTGACTAGATCTTGAAAAGGCTAAAGAAAACTTCTCAGCAGTTTGCTAGTTAATGATGCAAGAACTAAAGGAGCAGCTATTTTTAATACATGGGATGGGAAGCTGAACATCAAAAGTAATAATGAGATGATCAGATACACAAATATCCTTCATTTCAAGACTGCTTAGGTTCAAGATCAAGTGTATGACCCATATTATGAGTTGGCCCTGATACATGTTGCACTAGATTAAAGGATTCTGTGAGATTTAAGAACTCAATAGTGAAAGGCTTTGAAGGAATATCAACGTGAATATTAAAATCACCAGCGATAATGATTCTATCATATTTCAATACAAGAGAAGATAACAATTCTGAAAACTTTGAGATAAAACTATTATTCTGCTTTGTAGGGTGATAAACCACTGCATAGAGAACAGGAGAATGAGTATATATAGTGAACATAAGCACTACAAAATAAGAGAATTCACTAAGTGAGGGAGAGATACACTTAAAATATATCTTGTGAAATAAAACCGTCTCCACCACGACCACTTTCTTTGGGTTTGCTTATGAATTTATATTCGGGGGGGCATGCTTCAATAAGTTGAATATGGTCTCCTCTCTTCAGCCAAGATTCAATGAGCATTGAAAAGTCAAGGTTATATGTTATAATGAAATCATTAACAATGAACTTTTTGTTTGACAGTGATCTAACATTTAGTAAATTAAAAATAACATGTTAAACAGCTGCAGGTATAGTTTTACAGTTTATAGAGATAAGATTATGCTGCTTTACTCCAGCAGGAGTAACCTTGCACTATCTATGTAATGAAACAATTGACTCAATCTTCTGGATAGAGGGTGAGATCACATCATAGTGAGTCTCCTGGTGAAAACCTTGTCAGACATATTTGCAGGCCTCCTGGATGTTAGTGGACAGAATTACAGAACCACACTGGGATGAAGACCATCTCTTGCAAAAAGGCCTTACTCAAAAACAGTCCCAGTTGCTCACAAATGCCAGCTCCTGTTCCCTGCACCAGTTTAAGAGCCAGTTTATTAAGGTTGAAAAGCCTGCTGAAAGACTCACAACCTCTTTTAAAGACCGGAAGCAGGCCTGACAGGATAATATTCTTTTTCAGCTCTCGGAGTTTACCACAAATGTCCAAAAAATGCTTTTTCAGAGTTTCAGACTCCCGTAGTTTGATGTCATTTGTACCACAATGTAGAACAACAGTGGACGCATTTCTTCCAGCGAGTGCGTTCTCTATCTGAAGTTCAATGTCCTTCACTCTAGCGCCAGGAAAGCAGTTCACTGTGTGTTGTATATTTTAATATTACGCACAATCGACTCCCCAATAATTAAAATTTCAGGCACTGGCTCAGATACATCAGTCATTGTCAGAATTGTGATTGTCAATACACAGAGCAGTGTACCTGTTTGTAGTTTTGGCTGTTGGAGCAGCGGGGGGAGACCGGAGTTTCATTTTACGCCCTGAGTAATCCACCTGCCAGTGGGGATTGTTTGCTTGAGAGCAGCTAGCAGGACGCACCGGATAATTAAAAGAAACAATTCCAAGGGCAGAGTCGATTTCCTTCTCTGATTCTTTTATATCCTTTAAGGTTAAAATCATCTCCTCAAGCAAGGAGATTTTGCGAGTGAGTTCCTTGATGTAATTACACTTATCACATTCAAAATTGTCCGTAAACTGACTCGCTTCCACAGTGAAAAACAATCCGCAGGAAACACACAGCATGAGTTTTTCGTCCTTCTTCGTATGTTCACGTCCCACAATGGAATCAATTTTTAGAGATAATATAATTGTTACGACCAAAACCAAAGAGGATCACGCAATTAAAAATAAAACTTAAATGTGCATTTAAAATGGCTAAAACCTTTAAAACAAGAAATAAAATGTTACTGTTTGATCTCTATAAGAGCCGTATGATCTGGTATCAAATCCAGACCATGCCAGTACCGACTGTGGCCAGCAGTCCCACTGGGCGATGCATAATTGGCGGTAACGTCGCCCAGGGAGGGAGGGATTCATTCGACCGGGTTGTCTGTGACTCATCGCATGTTAGTGATCCCCGCTTGTCAATCGGGCATCCACAGTCTGCCAGTATAAATTAACTTGTAGACTGTGGCGTGAAAAAACAACGGCGGCTGACATCACGTGCTTTGGAGAAGAGCGCATGCTTTCTACTCTCTCCCGAATTGATAGCGGAGGTTGCTGTGAACGCCGATACGATTAGGCATTCAAAATTGGGAGGAAAAAAGGGGGGGGGTAAATGTATATACTAGAGATGCACCGATCGATCGGCCTCTGACCGGAAATGGCCGATTTTCAGCTGATCGGCCTCAATCGGTGACTTGATCCCGATCACTCCACATAGCCGATTCTGTGCGCCTGTTGGCTCTCGCCCCCTCTTTTCACGTGACGTGCGCGCACCCGTGAGCCAATGCAGACAGATCAGATGAGCTCAGCGCTGAACACTTAAAGCTTTCAGTTTGTCATACATGTCAATCAAAAATAAGCCGCGGAGGAACAACCTCGAAAACTTTCGAACGACCAACCTAATCATTTAGGTTGACCAACTCGTTTTTCTACAGTACCGTAGGTACCGGGGTTAATTAATAATTAACTTCGTTGCGCTTAGTTCGGTTCCTCTGAACCATTTCCATTAATAGAACATGGTGGTAGTGCATACACTTGACGTAATAATGCCCTGCTGAAGCACTGAATTGCACTGAAATCATTATGTTCGCTAATGAGTGACGTTATGAAACAGTGCTATTCACTCATACAAATCGAACTTATTAGACCTAATGATAAATTCATCTAACGATTTCTAGCTAAACCACAGCTGTGCGTTTCCACTATCAAACAAACTCAGAAACAGCAAGCATCGCCTCTTTTCCAATTACTCCTAGTTTGAAATTTTTTATCTAGGCTTTGAAGCTAGTTAAAGTCGTAGTCGTTAGGCTACCTGACTCACGCAAATAACGAAATTCTGCTGAAGAGCGGCTTGTTTCAATGCCTTTGACAAGCTCCGCAACTGAAACATCCGCCCTTATATCGCTACAAGTGTTTTCCATTGCACTATATAGAATTGGGATCTACTCTAATCCACCTCTAGCAAACAAATTAGTCTAGCGCATCATAGGTTCGAACTAACCTGTTTTCCATTAGCATTGTCGCAATAACTTTCTGATGCACATCAAGTTGAAGCCATATAATTATTTAATGGAAAAGGGCTTGTGTCATCTGTCATCAGAATATAACGTTAGTGTTTTAAATAAATATTTCCGGACTAATGGTCTGTCACCATGTCAGTACATTTAAACTACTCTTGTTTCTTTTTATTTATTACTTCAAGGCTACATGCCACTGTTGTTGGATTCTCTTTTATTCATCATTTAATTTAATTTGCACAAAAAAAGAAAAGCTCTGTCCAGTAACCTGGAACACTTTTTTTATTTTGAAATGTGTTTTAGTGAGACCTACCTCATGCTTCTGACCTACCTCAGAATTGTCAATCTTAATTTTCTATTAAAGCAAAGTTACAAAAATGTTTGTGTAAGTTGTCAATTATTGTTTTTAGGAAAAAAAAATCGGAATCGGCCAAAATCGGTATCGGCAAGTCAGACTAATCAAAAATTGGAAATCGGAATCGGCCAAGAAAATCGCAATCGGTGCATCTCTAGTATATACGCATATAGTTATTACAGATAAGTGTATCGTTTTATGAAAGTATTAGCCTGTAATATATACATTTGTTGCTTTTGCCTGCTTTGAAGAGCTATGAAGGGGAACGAAGAATGCGTTCCGAGTTGGAGATCAGGAGCCAGCGTCTAACTCTGGAGCTGGCAGACACAAAACAGCTCATTCAGGAGGGGGACTACAAGCGAGAAAACTATGGCAAAGTTAAACGGTGAGAGAGACCACGTTCAGCATCATATGGTTGTTCTTCTCTTTTTTTTTTTTTTTTTTTTTTTTGTATTATTTTTTTAAATATATATAAATAAATAAAGATTGTTTCAGATTTTTCCCCATTTTTCTCCCAATTTACTAGCCAATTGTTCCCTCTTTTCATGTCAACTATCCCCCCCCTTGTATTGTGAGCTCACTGCCGTAGTCCTGAGACCGCCAGTGACAAAGGTGATGTACCGCCTCCTCCGAGCCGGAACTCGCCAAGCCGTCAACTGTAACTCCGGTACACATAGAGCCACTCTTATACGCAGCGAACTCATATCGGCTTCCCTCCCCCTTCCTTGGACAGACAGCCAATTGCCGCCCCCTAGTGGCAGTCCCGGCCAGAGCCGAACTGGCGCAGCAGGTGGAAGGGCAGTGGGCAACAAGTGGGCAACATGCATCCCAGTCGGACGCTCTTACCGCTGTACCACCCAGGAGGCCCCCCATATGGTTGTTGAACCAAGGAGGATGAAAGCATAGCTGAGTCTGGCAATACAGACACAACAGGAACAGAGTTAACGTGAAAATAGGCTTTCATGTGGTCTAATTTGTACGATTTGGAGTGGGCAAATTCTTTTTAATCAAGTGTTTTGAAACAAGGCGCACATTTGCTCGTGTGGTGCACCTATTTTCCTTTGGGGAAATGATTTGTGAGTCACATGGGGCCCATGGCAGTTGTAATTATCAGTTATCTCCTTGCAGAGAAAGAGATTCCTTTGAGATGGAACTCAGTGATTTGAGAAAGCGGTTGGAGGTGCTCGATGTGGCGCACAACGCTCAGTCCAAGGAGAGGAATGACCTGAGCAAGGAGGTAAAATCTGGAAGCTCTCGCTGTCTCTCTCGCTCTCTCTAATAATTAACATTTCTGGCACTGGCTCAGATACATCAGAGTCATTGTCAGAATTGTGATTGTCAATACACAGAGCAGTGTACCTGTTTGTAGTTTTGGCTGTTGAAGCAGCGGGGGGAGACCGGAGTTTCATTTTACGCCCTGAGTAATCCACCTGCCAGTGGGGATTGTTTGCTTGAGAGCAGCTAGCAGGACGCACCGGACAATTAAAAGAAACAATTCCAAGGGCAGAGTCGATTTCCTTCTCTGATTCTTTTATATCCTTTAAGGTGATTTTGCGAGTGAGTTCCTTGATGTAATTACACTTATCACATTCAAAATTGTCCGTAAACGGACTCCCTTCCACAATTAAAAACAATCCGCAGGAAACACACAGCATGAGTTTTTTGTCCTTCTTCGTATGTTCACGTCCCATTGTTACAACCAAAACCAAAGAGGATCACCATAAAGGATCATCATAAAACTTAAAGGTGCATTTAAAACGGCTAAAACCCTCTCCTCTCTTCATTTTGGCAGTTACAGGTACACTATGGTATACATTTAACAAACAATTAACCACTATATACAGTCGTATGAAAAAGTTTGGGCACCCCTGACAATTTCCATTATTTTCATTTATAAATCATTGGGTGTTTGGATCCGCAACTTCATTTTGATCTATCAAGTAACTGATGGACACAGTAATATTTCAGTAGTGAAATGAGGTTTATTGGATTAACAGAAAATGTGCAATATGCATCAAAACAAAATTAGACAGGTGCATAAATTTGGGCACCCCAACAGAAAAATCACATCAATATTTAGTAGAGCCTCCTATTGCAAAAATAACAGCCTTCTAGTCTAGACGCTTCCTATAGTCTCTAATGAGTGTCTGGATCCTGGATGAAGGTATTTTGGACCATTCCTCCTTACAAAACATCTCCAGTTCAGTTAGATTTGATGGTTGCCGAGCATGGACAGCCCGCTTCAAATCATCCCACAGATTTTCAATGATATTCAAGTCTGGGGACTGGGATGGCCATTCCAGAACATTGTACTTGTTCCTCTGCATGAATGCCTGAATAGATTTTGAGCAGTGTTTTTGGTCGTTGTCTTGTTGAAATATCCAGCCCCGGCGTAACTTCAACTCTGTGACAGATTCTTGAATATTATTCTCAAGAATCCGCTGATATTGAGTGGAATCCATGCGACCCTCAACTTTAACAAGATTCCCAGTACCGGCACTGGCCACACAGCCCCACAGCATGATGGAACCTCCACCAAATTTTACTGTGGGTAGCAAGTATTTTTCTTGGAATGCTGTGTTCTTTCACCGCCATGCATAACGCCCCTTGTTATGACCAAATAACTAAATTTTTGTTTCATCAGTCCACAGCACCTTTGTATGTGCTTTTGCATACCTCAAGCGACTCTGTTTGTGGCGTGTGCGCAGAAAAGGCTTCTTCCGCATCACTCTCCCGTACAGCTTTTCCTTGTGCAAAGTGCGCTGTATTGTTGAACGATGCACAGTGACACTATCTGCAGCAAGATTACCTTGTAGGTCTTTGGAGGTGGTCTGTGGGTTGTATTTGACCATTCTCACCACCCTTCACCTTTGCCTCTCCGATATTCTTCTTGGCCTGCCACTTCTGGCCTTAACAAGAACTGTGCCTGTGGCCTTCCATTTCCTCACTATGTTCCTCACAGTGGAAACTGACAGCTGAAATCTCAGAGATAGCTTTTTGTAGCCTTCCCCTAAACCATAATGCTGAACAATCTTTGTTTTCAGGTCATTTGAGAGTTGTTTTGAGGCCCCCATGTTGCCACTCTTCAGAGGAGAGTCAAAGAGAAGAACAACTTGCAATTGGCCACCTTAAATACCTTTTCTCATGATTGGATGCACCTGTCTATGAAGTTCAAGGCTTAATGAGCTCATCAAACCAATTTTGTGTTCCAATTAATCAGTGTTAAGTAGTTCCAGGTATTCAAATCAACAAAATGACCAGGGTGCCCAAATTTTTGCACAGCCTATTTTTCACGTTTGAGTTAATTTCATACAACTTAATATTGCTACACAAAAAATCTGTGTCTGGAAAACACCCCAGTACTCAGCTTTTATTAGAAAATGAATGGCATGCCACTGTGATCATTTTCTGTGAAGACAGAGTAAATTATTATGCAGCCTCAGAGGGGTGCCTAAACCTTTTCATACGACTGTATATGCCATTTAGCAGACACATTTACACAGTGTACGAGGTTGCACTGAGCCAATAGGTAATCACTGTTCTCCCTCTCCCTCTCATTAGGTGGCCACACTGCAGCAGTCGGTCACTCTGCTACAGAAGGACAAGGAGTACCTGAACCGTCAGAACATGGAGCTGAGCGTGCGCCGCGCCCACGACGAGGACCGGCTGGAAAGGCTGCAGGTCCAGCTGGAGGACACCAAGAAGGCGCGGGAGGAGGCGTACGAGAAATACGTGGCATCGAGGTATATATATATATGTACAGTATATATGTACAGTATATATATACAGTATATGCCATTTAGTAGACGCTTTTATCGAAAGCGACTTACAGTAATGAATGCATACATTCTTCAGTATATGTGGTCCCAACAGGAATCTAACCCGCAACCCAAGCGTTGTCAACGCCATGCTCTACCTACTGAGCCACACAGAACCACAGCCAGGTACCACTGGCAGTAGTGTGGAGTACAGTTGACTCCTGACCAAGGAGGGGCCTGTTGGCTTCAAACCATGGGGCGCTGCTGTTGTACCTCTGAGCAGGGGTTACATTTTCTTTTTTTTTTTTTTTTTTATTTTTTTTTTTTTTTTTTTTTTCCGTTTTTCTCCCAATTTAGTAGCCAATTATACTCTCTATTTTATTTTCAATTCCCCACCCTCACGAGTCCGCCGCCCGTCCTCCGGGAACGAGATTCGTATTCCTGACCTATTTCCCCGCCTTCTTTCGAGACGGAGATCTTCCACGGACTCCATTAACCTTCTCCTCGGCGGACTCGTGCCGCTCTCCCTCCCCCTCCCGGGAGGCGGACAGCCAAATGCCGCCTCCGATCGGGCTGACGACCAGGGCCGGTCTGGTAGAAACGCGGGTTTCGATCCGCGTCTCTGACGGGCAGCGCACACCGCTCCAAAGCGCGGTGCACTAGACCGCTGGGCCATCCGCCAGCCCCGAGCAGGGGTTACATTTAAGCTGCAATTTAACGTTTATCATCACAGGCATTATACGCACTGCTTGTGCGTTTGTGCTACATTTGATACTAAACGGGTTTTTTTGGGGGTCCTCCTCCTCCCTCCCTCCCTCCCTCCTCTGCCTGACCTTCCATATGACACTGTGTGGGTTTGGGTCCCAAAATCAAGTGTCTTAATAGAGCGTTGGGGCACCACGAGCTGAAGGAAGAGCAATGCACATTGGAATACATTCTCCAAGTTGTAATGCCATTCTGCATCAGTGGCTTGCATCGTTTTCATGCTCATCAAACCATTACTTGACCACTCGTGCCCTGTGGATGGAGCCATTGTTCATGATAATATAAAGGTAGTGGCCAAAAACCACGGCTGTGGTATGCTGCTCTGTAGGAGTTCTCGATCGACTGCTCTTGATTCAAACTGCCTGCTCACGCCCAAGATTGAAGTTGCAGTCGATTGATCTAGGTGCACGTCCATTTAGCTTTGCGCCTCTAATGCACGGACGTCACAGGTCTTGTCTTCTAGCCATGCTAGCCTTGATTGTAGGCAACCACACCTTTTTTTACAAGCAGCATTTTTGTACAACACCCTGAGCATTGCTTAATTAACTCGGGAACAACAGCTCTTTGGAAGCACCAGCTTTCAATATTCTTTGTGTCCCTCATTTAGTATTTAGACATTTTTGGCCACTACCTCCATGTACAGTGTGTGTGTATATACATACACCTATAAAAGTACATACATACACACACACACACACACACACACACATATATATATATATATATATATGTGTATATGACCAACTTCCCTTTTCACCAGAGATCATTACAAGACAGAATATGAAAACAAACTCCGTGACGAACTGGAACAAATACGACTGAAGACGAATCACGAAATTGAGAGCCTTCAGAGAACGTCAAAAGAGATGTATGAACGTGAAAACAGGTATGGATATTTGTTAGTTTCTGAATACGAATGCACATTATTTATAATAAAACTCCCTATCCACAGATTGAATTGTTGATCATTGTCTTTGCAGTAGATGACCCACCCACTTCGACCCACCATTTACTCAAAAATCTAAATACTTCACCATTTTAAGTTTAAGAAAAGGGTTTATCCAGCTCCTTTACAAACTATCTTTTAGCTTACTGAAAAAAGGTTTTTATGTCAAAACGATGGGTCAACATTTTATCTAAGGTGATCCAAAATAAGTTTATTCAAATCCAGAAAGGAGTTACAGTAAATGTCCACTAGGGGCACACTTAAGTGAAAGCATACACCTTTTCCTCCTGAGCATGTCTGTCGTGTCAAGCATTACAACAAAGTTTATCCACTTGTTAAACAAATTGTAAAGTTAATGTAAACCTTCATTTAGTTTAGAAACATTTCTTAGCTGTCCTTTGCTGTTCATTTTTGTTGTATTAATTGTTCTTGTGTAATTATTACTATTTAGTTTAGAAATATTTTCCAAGCTGTTCTTTGTTGTTTATTTTTGGTTGTATTAATTGCTCTTGTGTAATTATGGCCTAGAAACCTCAGAGAAGCGAGAGACAATGCGTTTGTGGAAAAGGACAGAGCGGTCACAGCTGAGAGAGAAGCCGTAGCAAAATATGACCAACTCTTGGAACAGTAAGTCTGTTTTGTGTTCCTTATTTTATATTCACAGTTAATTATTTATTAATTCAATATCATCAAAGTAGTGGCGTGGCAGTGGCTCAGTGGTTAGCGACACGGGCTGGCAAGCGGAGGGTTGCTGGTTCGAATCCCAGGAAGGACAAAATTCTTATGGAATATATATGGTGTGTGTGTGTGTGTGTGTGTGTGTGTGTGTGTGTGTGTGTGTGTGTGTGTGTGTGTGTGTGTGTGTGTGTGTGTGTGTGTGTGTGTGTGTGTGTGTGTGTGTGTGTGTGTGTGTGTGTGTGTGTGTGTGTGTGTGTGTGTGTGTGTGTCTAGGGGAGATATGCGAAAAGACAAATGACAATGACCTTGTGTGTAACATGGCAATAAAGAATATTCTATTCTAGTACCTGTTTTAGGCTTTAAACCAAACAGGGTACGAGCTGCAAAGTTCATTACTGTGCACTCTGAAGTTGAACATGTTTCGCAAGGTACTTGGGGGGGGGAGCAGGCTAAAAAATGACGCATTAAAACTATTTCATGTTTAGCAAAGAGAGAGAGAAATTGCAGATGCTTATGTTGGCCTCAAGGTGGCGTTCTTTCAGTGGTGAGATTGAGTTATCTTTGGTTTGGCATCTACTGCTTCTCCAGTGTGAAATGATATCACACTGCACGTCCCCAGTCACACATTCATACACGTATTTATGTTAACATAGCAAAATATACTTTAATATGTATGCATGAACACACAGGCCTGTATATTCCTAAATGGATGTGGTTATGCCTCTTATGTCTTTGTAAGGGTAAGCAATAAAGTTCAAGTTCAAGTTTATTGTCATGTTATTGTGCTCTGACTCTCTCTGCCTTGAACACACAAAAGACACACCATCCCCAAAATATGTTTGAATAACAAGGGTTAAGAATATTGGCCTAAGAAATTGTGAGATTTCAGGGCTGATGTGTAATTTGCATGAGCTGTTTACAAATGTGAAATTTAATTTGACCATAGAAAGAGTGGTCCTTTTATTTGAAAGGGCATGTTACCAGGCTGCCTGGCTTTAACAAAGCTTGGCGACGGTGGCAGAGGTATGGTTACGTAGTTCTCCTCAGTATGTATATGTGGATTTGTTTGTGTATGTAGTATGTAATATATACATGTGCATTTCTGTTAAATATTTGGTTTAAAACACAGCAAAGTATAGTAAACCTTAATAATCACACAATGCTTTGTATTTAATTGTATACAATGAACTTAGTTAAGTTTATATGTTAAGTTTAGTACAGTTAAGTTTATATGTGATTCGTTTTTATTACTCATGATTTTTCGTTTAACTATAAAAAAATGAAACTGAATCCTACAGCATTAAAAGTGCATGTACCAAACATAGCTATGTGTAAGCTAACCAACTTAATAGCACTTTGTTATAAAAAGTGTAGTTCATGCACTTATGGCCGGATTACTGCATAGGCCAACTAGGCTTGGGCCTAGGGCCCAAAATTATGAAAACAATTATTTGAGTTTGAGTTGAAATGCCCACCGTTACACATAAAATAAAAAATATATAGTTCCATCAAACAGAAAATTGCACAAATAAAATAGTGACAGAGATACGAGAAAGTTTAATGGTAATGTAACCTATTTGATAATGGTTTTGTCTGATCTGAAACCCTGAAACTGTCACACAAACTCAGTTTCCCAGAATGCCAGGCTAGGTCCATTTACCATTCTGAGAAATTGTAACCAAATTTCGAATTTGGCTACCTCAGTTAAAGATGCATAGCGAGCTAGCTGTAGTGTTATCAGTAGCAGTGAAACAAAAAATTAAAAGGAGGAGGAACATGACAGGGAAAAGTGGGAGGAATAAAAAAATGTAAAAGTTTAAAGTTTAATTTGTCACTCGCAGTCGAACTAAGTTATACTGACGCAAGGTACATTCTGTGCTGTACCGGTCTACAGCGTCTGTTAGATTATATATTCCTGCTACTGTGTTGCTTTTCAGGATTCCCTGAGTGTAGCCTACTAACACCACCATCATACTTTTAGTGTTTCCATGCTATATCAATGCCACGAAAAGTCCTCTCAAATACTGAGGGATTGTTTAGTACTATACCACATATACCATTCACAATTGATATTTCTGATATGTCAGGTATCACGTTTCTGGGGTGGTACAGGCAGTGCTGGATACCAAGGGAGTTTGTCATGCACACACAATTACCTCGCTCAGTAATTTTACCGATATATATTTTTTTTACATTCTCAGTGCACCAGACTACAAGAAGAACAGGATTCTGTTGAGCAAACTACTTTACAATAACACAAACCCCAATGTGGGGTGCAATTTCACAGCTTGTGTGGGTGTGAAAGAATCTTGTGTGGTTTCATATCGATGGAATTATGCAGTTTGTCATTGTCAGTCAATGTCATAGATCACATTGTGTGAGAATGTACAGCAATGGCATTAAAAGGTGTCCTTTCTTGTGCAGACCGTTTAGGCGTATTAGCCCAATCTCCTAATATCACACATACAGTAAACCTGCTCGTCACTATTGGCACTGTCATAACTACACTGCAGTGATAAAATGACATTTGTTGTAGAACAAGGCTGTGACAATGCGCTGCTTCGTATAATTATTTTCAATTCCCATTCCCAATCGAGTCCGTGTAATTAATTGCAGTGCCTGTAATTGTTTTGAAGTGCCTGTCTTTAAAGGAAAGCTTGACACGCAACTTTGTACGTTCACAGGATTTCCCAGGGTAAGTTTAAATGCTTGGTGCTAACCAACTTGAAATATGACTTTTTAATAGCCGTGTAATTAAGCACTGAGTTAATGCCAGTGACATTTGCTTCCATCCCTTAAGTCATGCCATTTCTCTCCAGAGCTTTTGTATTCTGATGTTGTGCAGCCATGTTTTCAATGGATTTTTCTTTTCTTTTTTTTATGGTGAAACAGCTGTTTAAAATGCATTATATTAAAAACAGTAGTTCTTCACATCCCAGGAGCAGCTCATGTCAGACACGTGTATAATATTTGGTATTAACAACATAAAGCAGAGCAGTCAAATGGGAGGGTTAAGAATCTTACTAAAGTATAGTTTACTTGAATAAAAAATAAAATAAACGCAATTATTTAATTTCCCACAAGTCGGGGATGATTTGGATTGTCCACCCATTCATTTATTCGTGCACACATCCGTAATGTGAATCCATTCAGTTCTAGGCCGGACTGGCACAGTCGGGTTTTGAACGCAAAACGAGGTGATTTGCCTCAAATCCATTCAGGTTTATTGGGGTATTTACTTGTATGGATCCTTTTGACTTCATTCATATGCGGATCTCCAACATAATACTTCTAATATTATATTATGATTATTGATTAGGTTAATGTAAATGTCATTCTTTATTATGCAGCCTAATAACGGCGTAATATATTCGGGCCGGTGTTTTATATTACCTTAGGTCTAACATGCATATTAAGAATCTGTAAGTGAAGCTAACTTCACATGATGAATTAACTGATGCATCGCATTGAGCAGTTGTTGTGTGTGCTGCCACCATTGGATTTGGCAACCGTACAGTGAGAGCCATAAAGGGCCATTCACCGGTCACTGATGCTGCCTCTAACCATTTCCTGTCCGCCCCCTAGCGGTATGGAACCGAAGCCATGATAATTACCATAATTCACAATTCATATTATAAATTGTCATGTACATTTTTCCCCCCCTCAATTACCTTAACAAACGTTTAAGGAGTCGCGCCAGTTCGGCTCTGGCAGGGAGTGCCACTAGGGGGCGGCAATTGGCTGTCTGCCCCAGGGAGGGAAGCCGATATGAGCTCGCTGCATATATGAGTTGTCCTGTGTGTTACAGTGACCGTGGCGAGTGCCGGAGGAGGCAGTACAGCACCCACTACCGGTCTCGGGACTACGGCAACAACCTCTCATACCAGGGTGGGGATAATTGACATGAAAAAGAGAGGGTATAATTGGCAACTAAAAATATAGTGAGAAAAAAGGGGGAATAAAAGCATAAACAGAACATTTTTTTTAAAAACCTTTAAGAGTCTGGGGAAAGTTGTCGTTATGCAACTCCATAATTTTTTATGACTGATTATTATCAGAAATCGCATTCCATTTCAGCTAAATGAAAATCACATTCCAATGTGTCAGGGATGTGCACAATAATTAATAGTTTGTTTTTGTCATCCCGACCTCGCCGTGTTTTGTTTACGTTCGTCTCACTTCCTCGCTGTGGGTTTGAGGCTTTGTGTCTCCTCAAGACAGAAACGTGTGTATCAACTCATTTCGCTTAGAAAATCAGAGCCAAGGTTGGTTTGCTCGTAGAAAAAAAACGTCTTTCCCATAGTCTGTATATTTTATTTAATTTCAACTGATGCACCGAAGCACTAACCATTGTGCCTGCATCCGGCCATCGTGGGCTCTGGGGTTTATCATCTGAATAGCTGTTGGTTGGTTGTACATGGAAGCATGGAAGGTCATGAATAGATTGTTCCGGTTCTAAGCTTTCAGACAAGCTTCACTGGCTTTTCACAGTCACTGTTGGGCTGAGATAGGTCTACGTGTATTTGACCAGTCCAGTTCTGCTGAAAATCACTGAAGCGATGGACACACATTTTAAAACTGGTGGGACACACCACTTCTGGTTCTGGGTGATTTGAACAAATATAAAATTAGTAATCATTTATACTTCATGATGGTAGCAAGTTGCTTTCATTTTAGTGTTTTAGAAGAGGTTTTTGAAGACACGTGTCTTGTTTTCGGAGGGTGAATTCTTGCGGCTCTGGTTGAATAGATTTTTATAGTTCATTTTGGATAGGTTTCTGGATGCTTGGATACACAATTATCTATTGCAGGAACCACAAAAAAAAATTAATCATGTAGTTCATTTTCATCTCTTCTCTGTACAAGAAGTGTATTTTTATAGTAAAAAAAATTAAATAAAAAAAAGTATGGCATGTGATTGGGTAAAACATGTCACCACTTTCGATAGATTTTTGGACACCAAAGGATGCGTGGGTATTGTTTTTAGAAACAACACTGTAGAATTGTATTGCTTGTAGATATTTGCATCCAGTTTTTTGGGGGGAAGTGTACAGCCTATTGGGGGTAGTAGTACATACAACATTTTTTAAATCTAGAATCTGCTATGGCTTTAAAGGGAAAAATCATCATGTTTGTAGGGTGTAAATCATTTTGTCTTTATTTTACATTTTATTAAGGTGTCCAGCAAAGGTATGATTTTAGTGTGTGTTTGCCGAATTTCGCCATGATTCTTACAAACTGGGATGGGGAATAACAGAGCTAAATCGGGGATAAAATTATGTTATGTATTGAGCATTAATGTACATTTGAGCCCACCCCTTTACACGCTTCTCAGCAAACTCGTGCCGGCTCACCCTCCCCCCTCCCCTTGGGGCGGACAGCCAAACGCCCCCGATCAGGGTTCCCCACCATGGCCAGTCTGGTACAGTCAGTTTCGAACCGCAACCGTGATAGGCAGCTCATGGTATTGAGTAATCTGTTTTTGTTGGCACACCTATAAATAAACAATTCAGTTGTCTTATTCAGTTTCTGTGAGAAACATTACAAAAACAAACCTCCACAAATGAGAAGTGAAACACGGCAGTTTTAATTGTGCGCGCATGTGTGTGCTATATTAAAAATACATATTTTGCATACTGATTGTGTTAACTTGCTAGCCAGTTGTTTAGCTGTACTTTACTTACCCCTGTATGTCTTCCCTGAAACCATTTTCTGAAACTCGTTTCAGAAATGACTACTTGTGGAATTGCACTTGAATGCAAATGGCATGTGATTTCATTACCACCCACAACAATTTAACTAGAATTTGTGTACAGCTGGAAAACAAACAAAAAAACTGACATGAGAACTGTAAGCAACTGATTTAGCCAGTGCACAGTATTTTAATTTACTTGATTTATAAGTGGATTACTTTGTACTTAAGTTTATTTACTGTAGTAGATTTTAAACCACCTTCCACGTGAAAAGATCTAAATATAAGTGAGGGGGCAATTGACGAGCACGTCTACAGTATGAAGACATGAAATGGCTTCTGATGTTGTGTTTTGCTCAACATTTTTTTTTGTGTGAGTGTTCTTCAACCATCAAGGTTAATTCATTGAGGCGCTCATTTAATGGAATCTTGCCGGTTCAGTTATCTTTGTAATGTGCGTACAACCCAACCACAGGTGCCTGAGTGTTCGAGGCGTGCATGTAGAGTCAAGAGTTCCTCAACACTAAACAGTGCCAACCATTACAGTAATGCTTTATTTGTTCAGTCTTAACCCTTTCTTTTCTCCGTATCCTATTGTGCGCTTAAGACTTTTTTAGTAAAAAAATAAATAAAAATGCTTGTTTGTCAAGTAAGTTTCAACTGCAATGTAGGCTAGGCTCCACAACCAAAGACCAAAAGTTCCCAAAAGTTAAATAATCAGCAAAATGACATTGTTGAAGCTGAGGTTGGTTTAAAGAATGTTTTATTATTTAATATTTTAAGCCTTCTAATATTGCAGATTGTTTTATATTATTTGTATTTATTCTATAATTTATTCACTATCGTAAGTACTATAATGTTGGCAATTACATAAATATATCTTGACTGCACAGTGTGTATCAATTGAAAGGCGGTTTCTGAGCAAAAGTTGCAGGCAGTTGTACAGTCCCTTGATGAGCTTAAGCACATTTATTGAGCAGTTTTATGGATTAATTTTGGATCTCAGCACCGGATAAGTATACAACATTGAATGATGTTCAATCTAATCACTTATTTGAAAATTTTCTTTTAACTTTTAGTCTTTTGAGTAGCAAATTAAGTGCAATGTTGTTGTTTTTTTTCCTTTCATTAAGCGGCTGGTAAAATGAGGGGAGGAGAAATGAGAAGAAAATGGAGACATTTACTTTATGCAACATGAAATGACAGAATCGACAGGCGGTAATAAAAGTTATCCAGTGTAGCAGCGGTATTAAATTGCTCCATCTCTGCTCCGCGGGCCTTATTTGCCCATGTCAGAGAGAGAAAGAGCGCTGCCGTGTTGCTGTAACCGCATGCCTCACATTCCTTGGGGCAGTTGTTGAGCATGCTCTGAGGTTTTTACGCGGGGGGGGGGGGGGAGATTGTTCGCATTCACATAAGAGCGAGATTGTGAGCCAAAAATGACAGATGCTACCCTTTTGCAGCTGAGGACGTTCAGAGATTTAAGGAATTGCTCGCTCAGCTCTATTTTGGGAAAACAAAAGAAGAGGAAGAAGAGAAAAAAAATACACATTTGATGTTGTCACTTCTAAAACCAAGTCGAGGTCAGGATTGAGGATTTATTTGATCGTAGTTGGTTAAAGTTGTTGAAGGAGTACGCTGCAAATTGATGGAGTGCAACATTTCTAGCTACCACACAGCTGTGGGCGGTCATAAAGATGACCGGGTGATACAAAATAACAATTTAGTATACATTTAGTATATACACTAAGTTTTGTATATATTTAGTATACATTCGAATGCCTCAAAGTACTCAAACACTGCTGGTGGTTCGATATAGTTAAACTTTGCATGTTTGATAGTTATTTTGAAGGTGCAGGCCAGCAATGTTACATTAAAATACAAACCCTAGGTTTTAGTTTTTATTTATTCGAAAAATGCAGTTTGGCGGTACGTGCGTGCGTGTCCCTCCAATTCAACAATACGCCCAGTGCAAATTGAAATTTCACATTCATGTAGTTTAACGTATTCGGGGACATCCTGAAACAGAAACCACATCAGTGCAAGGTGCTGGCGGACAGCGTATCGGTCTAATACACCTGTATTTGGCTGGTCCTGTACAAGTGCAAGCTGCCTATCAGGGAAGCGGTTCAAAACCCGTCTCTGACAGACCGGCCCTGGCCGTTAGCCCAGATCAGGAGTGGCCTTTGGCTGTCCGCTCCTGAGGGAGGGTGGTCAGCGTGAACTCGCTGTGAAGCACGTAAGGGTGTCTCCAGAAAGGGGATCAGTGAGTTCCGTCTTGAAGGAGGCCGATCATCACCTGTCTCAAAGAGTAGCTTGCCACGTAGAGACAGGCGGCGAGTTCGTTGGGAGGGTTAATCGAAATAAATAGAGGGTATAATTGGCTTCCAAAAACTGGGAAAAATCTGAAACAAATGTATGTCAAAATTTTAAAAAGCAGTTGTGGGCGTATACCTGTATATGTGCTTATTTGTTTGAAATTTGACCTTTGGCCACTTTGGGAACGTTACATTTATGTGGACATGGATAGAAGATATTCATGAAATACTTTTTTGAGAATTCGGCTCGTAACAGATGTCTGTAGATTTAAGTGATGTGTTGAATGTCCTTACCCCAATCCACAGTTTGCTTTTATTATGCATGTGTGTATGTACACTACCGGTCAAAAGTTTTAGAACACCCCCATTTTCCAGTTTTTACTGAAATGTAAGCAGTTCAAGGGTGAGGTTATGGTGAACCGTCTCTATAAGATATCTGTAGGGTTGCTGAGCTTGCTGCAGGAGCTGATTGGCCATTTCCAGTGAATAACCTGAAATGGTACAAAGGTAAGCAGTAAACTGCCAGAGGTAAAAAAAGAAAAAAAAAAGAAAGTAGGTTACGAAAACTGAAAAATAATGTAAATTTTTTGGCAGTGAGTAGTTTCCTACACCATCAAAAGGCACTTGGAAACTGGAGGAAACTCTGACAGGAAGAGGTCTGGCAGACCCAAAGCCACAACAAAATCTGAAGTTTCTGAGAGTCAACAGCTTGCATGATAGGCGGCTCACAGGACAACCACTTCAAGCACAGCTTAACACTGGTCGAAGTAAGGAAGTCTCAGTTTCAACTGTGAAGAGAAGACTTTGAGCTGCAGGTTTGACAGGTCGAGTGGCAGTAAGAAAGCCATTGCTAAGATGGCAAAATAAGAAAAAGAGGCTTGCCTGAAGCACCGCCAGTCGATTAGGCGAAAGGCTATCCAACTGTCAAACATGGAGGAGGACGCTTGATGGTCTGGGGCTCTTTTGCTGGTCGGTGACTTGCACAGAGTGACTGTTAACCCAGTGACTGGGCCCTTTTTTTATAACTCTGAAATGTACATTATTTTTCAGTTTTTGGTAACCTCTGGCAGTTTACTGCTTACCTTTGTACCATTTCAGGTTATTCACTGGACTTGAACTCCTTAAATTTCTGTAAAAACTGGAAAATGGGGGTGTTCTAAAACTTTTGACCGGTAGTGTATGTGTGTATATATGTAGTAATATATTTAGTATATATTGTAATGCCTTAAACTACTCAAGAGAATATGCTGGTGGATCGATATAGTTAAACTTAGCATGTTTATTTTGAACGTGCAAGCCAGCAGTATTACAATAAAATATAAAACCCCTAGGTTTTTAAAATATATTCATATTTATATATATATATATATATATATATATATATTTAAGAAATGAATTTGTTCCTATTAGGTCTGATAACACAGAATACATGAGATGATCTTGTATCGGTTTCCACACTCTTCTTTTGGTAGAAAATCATGAAAGAAGGCAACTAAACTCATTTTTTATGGTGGGCTTAGTAGAGTACCCTACGGGGGCTGTCAAGTTGTTGCGAAAGCAGGCTGCTAGCTGTCCTGTCGTTCCAGGTTTAGACGGATTCAGTTTGGGACAGACAGCAGGGTGGCTGAGTTGCTCAATCAAGTGAAACTGAAATCCTTTGAAGTGGAGCGCGCTCAGATGGTGCAAGAGGAAACGGCCAAGAACCTCGGCCAGTGCCAAACAGAGTGTGAGAAACACCAGAGGAAACTGGAGGCAAGTTGTTCATTTTTGAAAAACGATTTCCTGTGAAGTCAAACTTGACTAAATAAAAAAAAAATAATAAAAAAATAAAAAAAATCATAATAATAATTTAAAAAGTTAAATTGATAAACAAAGTCTACAGTAACCCTGATGTCATTCAGTTACTGGTATTGTATTTATTTATTTCACAGGGACAGTGCCACTGCTTCTTAGCTGTACCAGAGTTGGCTATAAAGCTAATTTACATCTGTAGTCCCTGGGCAGGAAACACAGAAAAACATCTCTGTTAAGAAAATGAACACTGTAGTTTAAAAACACAATTACAAGACAATACATATGATGCATTCAATATTTAAAAACAACAAGATTTCACAACATTAAGACACTTGAGTTTGCCTTGGATGCAAAATAACTATTTGTGTGCGTGTGTGTGCGTGTGTCCCCACGGTTCTTGAAAATCCTTGAGAATATTTTCATACTGGTTAGTCATGGAAAAGCAAAGAAAAGCAGTAAATATTCCACTGTCCTTCAAAGGTCAGGGAAAATATCCCGAAAATATCCCAGAAAGCCTCACTCACTGACTTGATGTCACTTGTCACTTGATGTCACTCACTACTCTCAAGTCTCTCTCAAATCGGAAGGCTCACTGTCAATGGTGGACAAAGTACACAAACCCTTTACTTGAGTACAGATACCCTGATAAAATATTACTCGAGTAAAAGTAAAAAAGTCCTGCATTTAACCCCAAAGGCAAATGGGGTTAGTAAGCTTAAGTAAGCACAGATACTTGAAAAATGTACTTAAGTACAGTAATAAGTAAAAGTAAAGTAAATGTACTTCGTTAGTGTCCACCACTGCTCACTGTATTGTACATTTCTCTAAAAGGTCATCGGACACTGGCAACACAAATATTTTAGTCATGTAATAGTAATGTGCTTCAAAATGTTGTTAGCCCTGTCTATTGCAAATTTATTTCATCTTGAAAATCACACAATTGTACAACTTCTCCTTAAATGTCATTGAAAAGTTGTGTATAAATGTGATGAGTGGGAACTACTTTTTACACACAGTCTACTTTTAAGGACATAAATACATAAACCGTTTATGAAAAGAGAGCCACTGTTTGGTTTATGTAAACAAAACCTCACTAATCACAAAATTTCATAAAAGACAGGTAGAACCGACATAGATGTTCTGAAATCCCTTAAACCTGGTATATTTATACAAATCTAAAGGGACGTGGGATGAATTTTGTCCACATGTTTTACTTAAATGTACACATTTGGCTTAAATGTTTGTTATAAATATGGGAGAAAGAACAACCTGTACCGATGTGTCCGTTCTCTTTTCTCTCCTCGTCTGACTGTTTCCATCGACAGGTCTTGACAAAGGAGTTTTACGGTCTGCAGACGTCATCGGAGAAGCGTATTAGTGAGCTGCAGGTGCAGAACTCTGAGCACCGTGCCCGTCTGGAGACCTACGAGAAGCTGGAACAGGAGCTCGATGACGTCACCATGCAGGCGGCCGAAAGTGCGTCGTGAGTTGTAATGGAAGCTCAGTCGGTTGTTTGGTTTAGCTATCATGTTTTTGTTAAAGACCCCAAGGAGGCAGCGCTCTCTGATGGGGGGTGGGGCGATTTGGACCGGTGGTTCTGCTCGCTGGTCACGAGCCTCTTGGTTCTGTGCCCTGCTGTAGGCCATTGGATGCAGCGCGACTTAAATAAAGAAATAAATACAATTTAAATACTGTTTTAATGGTTTCCAAAAAGTTTCCAAAAATACTATAATTACATTGGTTTAGAAAATAAAACCGTAACACAAAATATATAATAATATATTCCATTTAGCAGATGCTTTTATCCATAGCGACTTACAGTAGTGAATGCATACAATTTTTCAGTATATGTGGTCCCGTAAGCGTTGTCAGTGCCATGCTCCACCTACTGAGCCACACAGAACCATAATACACAAATAATAAAACAATAGATAAGTAAAGTACAAAACAAATTAAAATGTTAAAAATTATAATAATTAACAAATGATAAAAATGTAAACACTGTCCAAATAAGCCAAAAGAATAGAATAAAAGTCATAGTAATAATAACAAATTAGAAAACTGCTTCCTTGATATATTATAAAAGTGGGTTCCAAACCTTTAATGAAATGACAAGATTTCCCTCTAGTTCCCGTTTAAGGACCAACACGAGCTGACCCAAATATGCAGAGTTGTGGACTCGAGTCAATTTTGATGACTTTAGACTTGACTTGCAAAAATTAAAAGTACTTCAGACTTGACTTAGACTCGCATGTTTATGAGTTGGGACTAGACTTGGACTTGAGCTGGACGACTCGAGCGGCTTGTTTTGAATGTAACTTGAGGACTTGACACCTGAACTTTTGGACTTGTGACTTGACTTGACTTGAGCTGAACACGGTAACTTCGGACTTTACTTGAGACTTACCCCTCATGACTTGGAACTTACTTGAAACTTGAAGGTTAAGACTTAAAACTTGCATAACAGTGACTTGGTCATAACAGTAACTTGGTCACAACTCTGCAAATACGCTTCCTCCAATGTGTCATTGCCTCTCGCACACTGTTGAGTTTTATTAAACCAAACCTTTAGAACAGCTGTGACTGTTCACTCTTTTGGCCACCATTTATTATTATTTTTTTATTTTTTTTATTTTATTTCAAAAAAAATTTAAAAGTACTTTTTTTCTTTTTACAGTGGAAAATGAAGACGAAGCAGAGAGAGTGCTTTTCTCATATGGTTACGGTGCCAACGTGCCTACTACGGCCAAAAGACGTTTAAAGCAAAGGTAGGCTCTTGTGTGAACATGGGATGTGAATAATAGATACTTTTGGGGGCTGACTAACCGCTTTCAAACCGGTTAGCTATGGCCTTTTTACCTATGGCCATACGTCTTGCTGGCACGTGATACTCGCCTCCAACAAAGCTTTTTGGCAGCATGTCCAGCTCGACCGTCGCATCACACCTCCATGCTGGGGCCAGGCACAAGTTGGGTAAAGGTGGCTTGTGTATCATCCTTGCAGGTGGTGGGCCGGGTTCTTGTTTTTTTGTTTTTGTTTTCAGTTTTTTCCCCAAAAAATTTGGTGGCCAATTGTACCCGCTTTCTTTCGATTCACCCTCCCCCATGAACTCACCGCCCACTAATACCCCGAGACCGGCAATGATCCGCCTCCTCCCGAGACGGCACTAGCCCACCTACTTTCTAGGGACGCCCTTCTCGCCGAGTTTGTGCTGGCTCACCCTCTCCCTGGGGCGGACAGCCAAATGCCGCCCCCGATTGGGGCTCCCCACCAGGGCCAGTCTGGCACAGTCGGGTTTCGAACCACGACCACAATAGGCAGCTCACACTCGCAAAGCACCAGTCAATGCGAGTGTGTTAGACCGCTACGCTATCCAAGGCCCCGGGTTCTTGGTTTTTATAGGTGCAATATCTTGCTGGTGCTGCTGCTGTATTTCAGCACCGTATAGCACAGTTTACAGTGTATCTTGTTGTATTTTTCACGTAATCCTGATCACAAAACAGAGTTTCTCATTCGTTTCATTTAGTTTTTCTACTAGCTAGCTAGTTTGGCTAACACGCTGGAAATTATGGCTAATGGTCGAGATCACTCCTTCGCTCCTTATTGTGCCATTGTGTGTCCACTTCCATTTTTTTAAAACACCCTTGTAAAATCAATAATATTATGTGCAAATTAACCATTAAACCATTATGAGTATCTGACTAATTTAGCCGGTTACCCATGCACAGCCCCTAGTCTCAACCGTGGACCAGTGGAAACAAAAGATGGTGCCATGTTTTACATTACATTCACATTACAGGTATTTATAAAATGGGAATAAACAGCAAAAATAGAAAATAAAAAATAAATGCTTTCGCTGTGATGCCCAAAAACTTCAAATGCCTCAATTCTATGGAAAGAGCTGAGGACGTTGACCCTGTTTGTGTTGTAATGTGTATGTGCCCAGCGTTCACCTCGCGAGGAGATTACTGCTGCTGGAGAAACAGAACACCCTGCTGAGGAGAGACCTGGAGAGACGGACTACAGACGCTGGACAGATCTCTGAAGAGGTATCCTGCACCCCTATCCCCCCCTTGAGAGGATTTTGTATGCCCCAATAGGAGGAGGATAATCCTCAGCAAGTCTGTGCATGTACCTTCTGTGGGTACACCTCACCCTGAGATAAGCTCATAACCAAATAAACCAAACGGAGTCAGGGCCTGTTTTGGAAAAAACACAATATGATCACTACTGTCATTACCCTCACTGTTGTTGATGATGTCATTTGGTGATTATGGTGGGGGCGGGGGGGATGGTTGTTAAGGGAGGTGCAACACATTGCAGGCTTTTCTTCTCTTGGCGTGATTAATCATTACTTTACACACACCGCAAAGTTAAAGCAATGTGGCGGGGGGGGAGAGAAACCATAATTACAACTTTAAAATTAAAAAATACTTAATACATGCTTTAAAATGAAACAGTTGTGTCTTTTCAGTGGAGTACCAAAAAAAAAAAAAAAAACATGACAGTGATGCACAGTGCCACAATACACAGGCATGTTCTCGACATGGCCGGCTTGAATCTCAAATACCTCACACGGCTCACGTGTCGACACACGTGTGTGCCACCACTTAAGCCTTTTTGAAATTACTGGGGGGGTGGGGCTGGGGGAGAGAAGGTAAAACATAAAAGGGAAGGCTTCTCCACCAATTGGAAGTCAATACAAACACTGTTAATGATCCCAACGGTGGTTCACTCCAAAGGCAAACAACTTCACTCACCCCATTGGGGCGAGATTGATGGGCCGTGCTCTCCGCCATAGCGGAAAGAGCTAATGTTTTCTTTTCTGCTGAAATTCCAGCCCCAAAAAAAGGCTTTTTAAGACGGCTGTCACTTTAACCACCAACGTGAGTCTCTCGTACAAACCCGTTGAATTACAGAGCCCCACCCTGGGGCATTGTATTGTAGCGAACACTGCACTCCGGCAGCAATCTCTGGGTTCTTTGTGCAATGCAAAATGTGCATCCAATCCAAAATTTCGGAAAAGCGTCTGCAAATGACACGAAGGAGCCCAGTGTCAGATGCACCTCGACAAGCGTTTATTAGTCCTCTCCGGTATCGGAGGAATCTACACAGGACAGGGGTGGCCTCTGCTTAATAGTTCTATTGCCCAAACTGTCAATGTTTTAAAAGCGGGGGAGGGGTGTTTATTGTTATTTTCTTTCTTTTGTGTGTGTGTGTGTGTGTGTGCGTGTGCGTGTGCGTGTGCGTGTGCGTGTGCGTTTAAAAAAAATATCAAAATAAAAAAAATTGAATGCAAGTTGGCTACTCGACTCTGGCTGAGAGCGGGTTGGAGCCGGCACGAGCTCGCCGAGAGGCGCGAAAGGAAGCTCTTCTGTCAATATCTTGGCTTGATTCCCTGCTTGTCTGTGTCTGCAAAGCATAATCGATAGTTTGACTCGAGGTATAACTACTAGCCTGGCTAACTCTGTTTATAAAAATTAAAAAACTTCGCTAACAAAACAGGGGAAAGGTATAAGCATTTCAATGGATGACTCATATTTTTGTCGAATAGTTTTTTGAGTGAATTTCTGCAGACTGCTCAAGAACGCAAAAACTTGTTTCATATTTCATTAAATAATCGGCTCCAGGGGTGGTGCCGTGACTTGCTACATGGTTTGCGTCATTCTGGGTGTGTTTGTTGGGGAGCGGTCAGTAATTAAAATAATCCGGTCTCCTAACAAATGAAAGGATATTTGACTACTTATTTGACTTAAATCCTTGTCCAGGCCCTAGTACACTCATACGTAAACTATTGCAACTCATTGCTGGTTGGTCTCCCTGCTAGTGCTGTCAAGCCGTTACAACTCGTGCAAAATGGCGTGGTCCGACTCATCCGACAACCTTCCAAAATACTTTCATCTGTCATCCCCTGCTTGCATCTCTCCACTGGCTACCGATAGCCACCCATATCAAATTCATAACTTTGGTATTTGCCTACAGGGCCTGCTTTCTCCCAGCATGTAAGCTGCTATCCAACCTGACATCCCTGACTGACCTCTGGTCACATGGTGGGTCGTCCCCCCACCCACCAATGAGGATGCGCGCTGGTTCTCGGGTTCTTCCCCCGCCACTTGCCATCTTCCGGCATGAACTTTTTTTTAAAATGAACCGCTGGGCCTCGGGTGGTGTCGCGGTAAAGGCATTTGTCCGGAATGCAAGTTGCCCACTCGGCTCTGGCGATTGGCTGACCTCCCCAGAGGGAGGGAGGGGAGGAGGGTGAGCCGGCACAGGCTTGCCGAGAGGCGCGAAAGGCATTGGCTTGACTCCGAGGATGAGTTGTGGGCTCGTGGGGGGAAAGTACATTTACATTTTAAGCATTTAGCAGACGCTCTTATCCAGAGCGACTTACAAGATGTGCATTAATACACGGTAGGAACAATCATAGTTTGCGCATAACGTCAGTGCAGTAATACAGTGATAGACATCATTGTAGGCAGCTGCATACCATACGTATAACACTGGGAAAGAACACTTAGTAAAACTTTTTTTTTTTCTTCTTTTTTCGAGTAAAATTGAAAGAAATAGAGGGTATAATTAGCTACCAAATTCTAAGAAAAACAGGAAAAAAAACATGAAGTTTTCTGTCAATATCTTGGCCGCCTCTTGCCTTGATTCCCTGCTCATCTGTGTCTGCAAAGCGTAACCGATAGTTTGACTCGAGGTATAATTACTAGCCTGGCTAACTCTCTGTTTATTAAAAGAAAGAAGAAAAAAAATCTGTTCTTCTAGCCGTGTTATATGCACTTCCTTGTCGCTCTGGGTAAGAGCATCTACTAAACTGGGCCAAGTCATTACGGTTCCTTGGGTGTTACTGCTGTATTGGCTCCGCCCAACGGTGTGCCAGGTTGTCCACAGGCTACCACACTGTCGTCAGTGAGAGAGCCTCTTCGCTGAACAGTGCCGTCTTTCAGGTGCTATAGTACTATGAACCATGCAGTATTCAAAGTAGTGGGCAATGGGGGGCCTCAGATAGCGTAGTGGTCTAACACACTCGCATTGACTGGTGCTTTGCGAGTGTTAGCTGCCTATTGCGGTCGCGGTTCGGAACCCGACTGTGCCATACCAGACCAGCCCCAATCCGGGGCGTTTGGCTGTCCGCCCCAGGGGGAGGGGGAAGGGGGGAGGGTGAGCCAGCATGAAGTTGCTGAGAAGCGCGTAAGGGTGTCTAAAGAACGTTGGTGGGCGAATTCTGTCTCGAAGGAAGCAGAGTTTGCTGCCCTCTGAGAATTAGCTTGCCTCGTAGAGACGAGCGGCGAATTTGTGTGGGTAAGGCAAATCGAAATAAATGGAAGGTATAATTGGCTACTAATCTAGGAGAAAAACGGGAAAAAATCTGAAACAAATTTATTTTAAAAATAGTGGGCAATGGCTTGTGGGCAAGCACATTGGAGGAGCACGCTTCAGCTGTAGCGCTCCATGCGTCGGTGCCAAGGGCACAGCAATGACTTGAAAGGAGCATTTGGCAAGTCCAAATAAGGGAGTGTGTGTGGAGTGTGTGAAGACTTCAATTAGCTACCTGAGCGAAAGGGAAAATCAGGACCGACTTTGGATCCGTGGGCCAGATTTGAGGAACCCGGAGTAAGGACTCAACAAGCAGAAAATAAACTAGGGGCAGGGTAAAGAGAGTAGACAAACATTTAGACAACGTCATTAACGTCTCCAGTTTAGCAGGGTGCTATCATTGGTTAACATTCTGCTCTATGTCTTAAGCATACATGTCTTAAACAACAGCACGGGGGTTGCAGACATGCCAACCCTCCCGATTTTGCCAGGAGGCTCCCGGACCTTACGGCCATGTGCCATATCCTCCTGTTTTATTTTGTATTATTATTGTAGCGCTGGTGAACGAGTGTAGTTTACTGCATGCAACACATGTACCCGCTAGTCATGCAGCTGATGAACGAGTGTACTTCACTGCATGCAGTACATATATGTACATGTACCCGCTATGGCTCGTGCTGCAGCTGAGGAACGGGCGCAACTTTTCCCTATTCGTTAGTATAGCCGCGAAAGCAGTCTATGTGCGCCACTCGCTGCACTTGACAGATCTTCCCTGATTACAGGATTCCAATGTTGGAATTCTGGGGTTGGCGCACATTCAATACTTTCGGCCCAAATCACGTTGCACATCATGTATACTTAACCTCTTCCAATTAAATAATGATGGGGATTTCTATTAACCGCATTATGCGCCTGAGGGGGATAACTGCATATATGTGTAAAGTTTAATGTTTCATGTCACAGTAGTCTAATACTCTTTTGAGCAACCAGAGGTAAAGGAAGATGAATAGATGACAAAACAATTACCGAAACTGAATTAATAGGTATTTAGTTTACTTAATTAGCAGTTAGCCAATTTAGATAACCATTTGTTATCGGCCATCTCATAAGCATAGTTAGCATTAAATTAGCATGCTATTATTACTAATAAGCTAATTTGGTTAACTGTAAAGCTGCGTTCCGTTAAACGTGATTAGCTATCCGAAAACCCTGGAGAGTCCTTTTTGGACTCTAAACCTCACAAAAATGATGTTTGCACATGGATTAAAACATAAGGTAACCTGAGCTCCCTACATGAATGGAAATAACTTTGCTAGCTAGCTGTGTTATATTATGCACGTTTGCTGGAGCATGACAGGAGCTATGCTACCTAGCTAGCTGCTCTAACATTGGAACATTAGAATTAATTAAATAAGTTGGTTTCAATAAAAATGCAATGGGCCTGGCCCATTGGTGGTGTAGCGGTAAGAAAGTCAGACGTTGCCCACTGCGATGGGGGTTCAATTCCATCTGGTTGCGCAAGCTCGACTCCGGCCGGGAGTGCCACTAGTGGGTGGCAATTGGCTATCCACCCCAGGGAGGGGGGAGGGAAGCCGATATGAGATCGCTGCATATATGAGTGGTCCTGTGTGTTACGGTGACAGCTTAGCGGGTGCTGGCTCGGAGGAGGCGCTCACTACTGGTCTCAGGACTACAGCAGCGAGCTCTCATACGAGGGGGGGATAATTAACACGAAAAAGAGGGCATAATTGGTCGCTAAAAATTTGGGAGAAAAACAGGGAATAAAAAGCAAAAACAGAAGGAAAAAAAATGTATTAATTTAAAAAAATGCAATGGGCCTAGGTAAACAGCTAGCTACTATACGTTTTTTTATTTGATCGCTAGCTAGCAAGTTAACGTTAGCTATGTATGCACACCCACCAGGTAAGCTAACCTCTTGCCCAACACAACACACCGGTTTCCTTCAAAAGTCTTTGTAATTTCTGCAGCTACTGTCGTACAGCTTCGGGTAGCCGGAGACTGCTAAAATAAAATAAGTTTCTCGTCCTCCACATCTAGGCAGCTAACGTTATAATATAATATACACCATTTAGCAGACGCTTTTATCCAAAGCGACTTAACAGTTGTGAATGCATACATTTTTCAGTATATGTGGTCCGTATGGGAAACAAACGTTGCCAAGGCCATGCTCTACCACAGAGCCACAGAGAACGTTGATGTGGAGTATTTGGGAAAGTATTTGATTGCCATCTTTAGTGCACCTTGCCACACCATCTTATTAGTTGACTTTGTGCATCCTGCACTGAAAATAGGTCCGGTTCTACCTCAGTGCAACACAAACTCTTACATTTCAGCAGATGTTTCCATATTCATCAGAACATAATGCAACCCATGAAATATTTGCAGTTTCTCACAATGCAGCCTTTTTGCTTATGCCTATCTTTCAGCCACAACCCTTTTTTTCATATAGAGAAAATACGTCTTGCATGTTAAATTGATAGGAGTGCTCATCATGAGTTTTTGGGGGATAATTTACCTTTTCTTTTTTTAGCTGGAAATGGCCAATCAGCTCCTGCAGCAAGCTCAGCAACCCTACAGCTATCTTATAGAGACGGTTCGCCAGAGGGATAACCAGATCCTCACCTTGAAAAAACACGTCTCCCAGCTTGAGGAGGATGTCAGGTACAGGACCTCTTTAATCATTTCAATTAATTTTAAATTTAACCAATGGAGGCTGGAGGATAGCGTAGTGGTCTAACGCAGCCGTATTTTAGCTGGTCCGATACGAGTGTGAACTGCCAATCACGGACGCGGTTCGAAACCCGTCTGTGCCAGGCTGGCCCTGGCTATTAGCCCTGATCGGTGGCATTTGGCTGAAGCTCTCTTAGAGTGGCCATTGGGTTCTTGGTCACCTCCCTGACCAAGGCCCTTCTTGCCCGGTTACTGAGTTTGGCCGGATGGCCAGCTTTAAAAAGAGTCGTGGTGGTTCCAAACTTCTTCCATTTCACAATGATGGAACACACTGTGCCCCTGGGACTTTCAATGCTTTAGCGATGTTTTTATACCCTTCCCCAGATCTATGCCTCAACAAAGTGAAGGGGTCTCAATACTTTCCGAATGCACTGTACGTCTCGGAGGAGGTGGATCTGCCGGGAAATTGGCTCGGCCTGGAGAACGGGCGACGGGCTCGTCCCTAAATAAATAGAGGGTATAATTGGCAACCAAATTGGGAGAAAAGCAGGAAAAGATTTGAACCAAATAAAATAAATTACAAAATTGAACCAATGGAGAGAAAGCAAGTCTTACACACTGCTAACATATTGTAGCTTCAATGACCCAGGAAAAGGAAAAGGAAAGCGGAAAGTGAAAAAAATACTTTATTTGCGTTGGGTCTTGGAAAGCCTGTATTCTGTGGTCCCAGTACACACTGCTACTACCCACAAACACATGTGGGACAAGCTTCCATAAATAATCGCTCGGCAATCGCGTTCCCATACTTGGGACCCGAGTATGCAAAGTGTCTGCACAAGTTTTTTCTTGCAGCCTTGCTTGCTAAGTCATCCTCAGGGTAGAAACGAGGTTCCCAGAAAAAAAAAAAAAATTTAAATCACCTTTTAAAAACTCTTGGGATAGGGCCACTGGGACAGTTCATGACAGGACAAGAAGTGGGATTTATTCAGAATTGCCCATCGGCACACCTGGAAAGGCTTCAAGAATTACTTGCATCACAGCTGTGTACTTCAAATCAACCACACAATCTTTTATTTTTTTTATTTTTTTTAAAAAGGGTAATTTAGGTGTCTCAATAATAGTGTGTACCACTTGTCTGTAGCAGGTCTTTTTTTGATTCATGCATTTCCTTTGTTTTATTTGTTGCATTTGTAAAGGCCTATTGCCCCACAGCGTGTCGGTCAGATTAACAGGAAGTGACAATTGTGCCACTCTTTTTTTGTTTGTTTGTTTTTGTCAGAACTTTGAAAAGGGAGAACACGGCTCTGCAGCAGGTGAAGAATAACATGGCTTCAGATCTGGAGAGACTACTCAATCACCAGGAGGTAATTCTGGTCATTGCTAGATAGTAACCCTATTTTGTCCAACTCTCACAAGGGTTGACTGAGTGACGAAGGAAAGCGTCCAACCCTCGTTCCAGCTGTCTTACACGGTCATGGCTAGATAGTACCCTAACCCAGATAGCGGCAAATGTCCAAATACGCATGTGCGAGATCTGGGTAAAAATAGGGTTACTATCTAGCCAAAACCCGTAAGTCTCACTCTTCTCAATAATTCCCACCTGGGACTGTTGCTGTGGTCTGTGAACGTACTTTTTCCCTACTTTTAATCGCTTAACATTACTCAGGGTTTACAGGAGAGAACGCCTGATAAATATCCCCTTTTTTTTTGGAAGGTCAATTTCCTGAAAAATGGTAATTTGTTAATTTTATTTATTATTTTTTCATATCATTTATCATGTGTATGTGATTAAGAGTCACATGCATGAAAACATGCATATAAAAAGTCTATGAATGTGAGCCCTAAGGACGGTTTAGTTGGACGAATCTAAAACACACAGCAATTAAGTGGCCCTTCCAGAACAGATTTATGAATGCTCGACACGTCCAGCCAAAAAGCACATTCACGGTTTTATTTGCTCATATAACATCCACATACATCTCTTTTATCCCCTTTCAGACTGCCCAATCAGAAGTTTTAAACACAATAAACCAGTGTTTGATTCAAACGACACATCCCGCTCCACTACACAGAATACATTTAAGCATTAAATATATATATATTTTCTTTGGTGCAAATTCAGTATTTATTTGTTTTGATGTTATGCCTCCAAAGTGGCCCTGCAAGGATAATTCTTCACAGAGAAACTGTTTTCGTTTTTTTTGTGTGTGTGCCTTAAACTCTTCTGTCTGTTTCTGTTGAATGCAACGTTTCTGTAAGGATTCTAGGGATGTAAGTAATGGTAAATTGATCACACCCAGAGAGCAGTGATTGATAGCCCCTTTCCCCGGTGATATAAATTAGTTTGCCAGAGATGAGATTGCTTTTTCTGTATTCTGTCTAAAGTCAATGCGTTTCCCCTTCTGTGATAAGCATAGTAAAAGTACATTTGTAAGGGGGCGGCGAATAGCGTAGCGGTCTAACGCACCGTATTTTGGCTAGTCCGATGCATTGTGCGCTGCCTGTCAGGGACGCGGTTTGAAACTGTCTCTACCAGACCGGCCCTGGCCATCAGCCCCGATCGGGGGTGGTATTTGGCTGTCCACCCCAGGAGGAGGGGGAGGGGGGGAGGGTGAGCCGGCTCGAGTTTGCCATGAAGCACGTAAGGGTGTCTCCAGAACGTGGGTGGGCGAATTCCGTCTCAAAGGAAGCAGAGTTTGCTGCCCTCGGAGGATTAGCTTGCCTCATAGAGGCGAGCAACGGACTTGTGTGGGGAGGGTAAAATCAAAATAAATAGTAATTTATAATTACCATAATTGGCTACCAAATTAGGAGAAAAATAGGGGGGGAAGCAGAAACGAGTATTAACAACAACAAAAAAGAAAAGTAAATTTGTTGTCATAAATGCACATACAGACTTGTATACATCAAGGACATGTCTGATGTTTTATGTGATGAGGTAATATTTTGTGGTTTTTGGAAATGCACATCCTTGCATCACTTACCTAGCAGTCCCCCAATTGCCAGAGACAAACAACACGGCTCACCGATGAGTTGGTCAGAGATTAAATCAAAACGACCACAAAGAGAAGAAAGAGGCAGACTATAATGGTTCTTTAAAAATTATTTTCATTTCATGGCACTGAAGGCCTTTTTTTTTTGAGTGCGAAATATTTTGTGATGTTTAGGATAGTCTGCTGCAAACAGCTTTGTTGCTAAAACACAAATGAGTAAGCTTGCTACCTAGGCCTAGGCTTATGAATGAACAACTACATGTGAATAAATGGGGGCGGGGGGGGAATCAAACCAATTAGCATTGGTCTTCATATTTATGAACAAACAAACATTTTGTCTTCCAATATCTGCAGTGTATCAGCTGGTTGACTAATATCTTGTTAGTAACTCACAAAATAGTTTAGGTTGGTACAGTATGATGGAATCTGTCTGTGGAATAAGTTGTTTTTGTTATTATAACCTGTTGTATGATTTCCCCCTTTTTGGTGCTAAACATGTACAGTTTAAATGATTTAAAATTTGAGTAAACGTCTGCCGTTTCCTCCACGGTGTACTTTTAAGCACCGAAGGCTTAAAATTTGATTGTCATGTCATGGATGTACCCACTACATCGCAATATTCCACAATTCACTCATAACGACAGACTTCAGACCGACTCTTGTGTGCTTTGGATTTCCTTTTTGCGTGACACATCCAATCAAGTCATAAGAAATCATAAAAGCTGTAACAGCCCTTCCATGCATGGCTGCAATGTGGTGGAAAACATCCAGGAAACTGGTGTGTTTTGACTGTGTGAAATTTCCCCATCACTATCCCCATTACCCCCAGATTGTCTTTCCCATAACCGGTTGCTACACAGGTTACTCAAGTTTAAAAATGTAAAACGATCACAAGAAACTTTTTTATAGTTTATAGTTTTGGGCAAAATAAAATCTTCCTTGAAGACCAAACTGTAACATGAACAGACACAGTCGACGTGTCATGTTACAGATCGCTGTACGTTTGTGTACGCAGTGTGCCATGGGTTTGTTTTGGCAGCAGCAATTTCTGACTCTTCCAAAACCGAATCAAATATCAAAAAGCATCATCTTTGATTTTTTTTTTCTTTGTGAGATGCAGCACTGATTTGCTCATTTGTAAGCTTATCTATGATGGGGCCATTCGAGTGCAGTCTATGTCCCTGAGAAGAAATGATATCGTTTTTAGTTTAGTACCCAAAGATCCCCATTGCCCTATTAAGGTGCTTATTCGCAGTGTGCGTTTTCACTGTGAAAATGAGAGAATTTGGGGGGCCTCCGTTAGCATAGCAGTCTAATGCACCCGTATTGGCTGGTCCTTTACGAGTATGAGCTGGGAAACCCGAATATACCAGACCGGCCCTGGTGGGGAGCCCCGATCGGGGGCAGTGTTTGGGTGTCCGCCCCAGCGGGAGGGTGAGCCGGCACGAATTTGCCAAAAGGCGCATAAGGGTGACTCTAGAACGTGCGTGGGTGAATTCCGTCTCGAAAGAAGCGGAGTCCACTGCCCTTGAATAATTAGCTTGCCTCGTAGAGATGAGCAACGAATTCATGTGGGTAGGGCAAATAAATAAATAGAGGTATAATTGGCCACTAAATTGGGAGAAAAAGAGCTAAAAATAAAAAAAAAGTAACTTTTTTTTCAACCCTCCCTCCTTGCCTCCTCAACGCTACCATCATGTAGCATCTCTGTAGCTAACTCCCTCCTCAAATTAATAGACCAGGGAGGAATGGAGAAAAATTATTTTCCTTTTCTCATGTCAAATTAGTTTAGCCATGTTTTAGCCTCTTTTTTTTTTTTTTTTTTCTTTACTTTAACTAATGCTGGAATTTTTTCTAGGAGTCTATGTGTCAACTGTAGAGTGAGAGTACAGTAACTTTGTATGGTGAGATTTGGGTTTTTGACTCAGATGGTGTGGGCTGACAGGTATTTATTTATTTAAATGGTGCAGCATTAGTTGAACAAAAGGCTCTCTCCTAGGTGTGAACCAAGGGAGCACTCAAAAATGCCGTTGGCTGTGGGAGTTGCGATCGATTTCTGCATGGACGTCCTGAAACCTGCTTTCATTTGACAAATTTTGTGACTTGTGCAAAGGGATGTTTCCCAAGACCCGGCCCCGTGTGGAGCTGTGGGCGGTATTGTATTATTCGCTTTGTCCGGACGTCACGTTTCACCTGCTGTGCAAACACATGAGTACACCAGTACCAGCGTTTCCTTGTTTGAACAAGTCATACTGCACAGAATTATGCAAGTTATTAATCCCTCTTTCTGACATGGAATATGAAGGTTTATCATTGGCTTGTGTGTGCCTGCGCATATGTGCGTGTATAAGTATATATATTCATGTATGTATGTGCATATATACACTGCCTGGCCAAAAACAAAGTCACCACCTGGATTTAACTAGGCAAATAGGTAAGAGCCTTCCATTGGATAATTACTGCAGTGATTAATATGTTTTAGTTAGCAACAAGTTATTTAACCCTAACTGATGCAGTGAGTAGCTTCTCATTTCTTAAACAACCATGTCGGAAGACATATCCTGTGGTCGTGGAAAATATGTTAATCTGTTTCAGAAGGGTCAAATTATTGGCCTGCATCAAGCAAAGAAAACAACTAAGGAGATTGCTGAAACTACTAAAATTGGGTTAAGAACTGTCCAACGCATTATTAAAACCTAGAAGGATAGTGGTGAACCATCATCTTCGAGGAAGAAATGTGGTCGGAAAAAAATCTTGAATGATCGTGATCGGCGATCACTTGAACATTTGGTGAAATCATATCGTAAAAAATCAACAGTAGAACTCACGGCTATGTTTAATAGTGAAAGTAAGAGCATTTCCACACGCACAATGCGAAGGGAACTCAAGGGATGGGAATAAACAGCTGTGTAGCCTTAAGAAAACCACTTGTCAGTGAGGCTAATTGGAAAAAAGGCTTCAATTTGGTAGGGAGCATAAAGATTGGACTCTGGAGCAATGGAAGAAGGTCATGTGGTCTGATGAGTCCAGATTTACCCTGTTCCAGAGTGATGGGTGCATCAGGGTAAGAAGACAGGCGGATGAAGTGATGCACCCATCATGCCTAGTGCCTACCATACAAGCCTGTGGGGGCAATGTTAGGATCTGGGGTTGCTGCAGTTGGTCAGGTCTAGGTTCAGCAATGTTATGTGCCCAAAGAATGAGGTCAGCTGACTACCTGAATATACTGAATGACCAGGTTTTTCCATCAATGGATTTTTTCTTCCCTGATGGCACGGGCATATTCCAAGATGACAATGCCACGATTCAGCGGGCTCAAATTGTGAAAGAGTGGTTAAGGGAGCATGAGACATCATTTTCACACATGGATTGGCCACCACAGAGTCCAGACCTTAACCCCATTGAGAATCTTTGGGATGTGCTGGAGAAGACTTTGCACAGCGGTCCGATTCTCCCATCATCAATACAAGGTCTTGGCAAAAAATGTATGCAACTCTGGACGGAAATAAATGTTGTGACATTGCAGAAGCTTATCGAAACGATGCCACGGCGAATGCGTACCGTAATCAAAGTTAAAGGTGGTTCTACGAAATATTAGAGTGTGACTTTTTTTTTTGGACGGGCAGTGTATATACGTGTGTGTGTGTGTGTGTACATGTACATATGTATGTATGTGCACGTGTGTGTGTGTATATATACACACACACACACACACACGTGCACATACATATGTATACATATACATGCGCACGCGCACACACACACACACACACACACACACACGTGCACATACATATATGTATGTGTATGTGTGTGTAAACATACACTACCGGTCAAAAGTTTTTGAACACTCCCATTTTCCAGTTTTTACTGAAATTTAAGCAATTCAAGTCCAGTGAATAACCTGAAATGGTACAAAGGTAAGCGGTAAACTGCCAGAGGTTAAAAAGTTTAGGTTACCAAAAACTGAAAAATAATGTACATTTCAGAGTTATTAAAAAAAGGCCCTTTTCAGGGAACAAGTGATCGGTTAACGTGGGTTAACAGTCACTCTGTGCAAGTTGCCGACTCTGGATCCAGCAAAAGAGCCCCAGACCATCACGCTTCCTCCTCCATGTTTGACAGTTGAACGCTTAAATTTCAGTTAAAACTGGAAAATGGGGGTGTTCTAAAACTTTTGACCGGTAGTGTATATACATCTATGTTTGTGTGTGCATATGTGTGTGTGTGTATACATGTGTGTGTGTATACATGTGTGTGTCTGTGTCTGTGTGTGTTTACATATATGTATGTGTGTACATGTATATATGTGCGTACACACATATATAGGAGAGAGTGAGTGCCACGAGAGAACATGCATCTCTGCTGTTGCTTGATAAATGCACATAAAGACAGGAGTTAATTCAGACTGTTTGCCCAACTAATTAATGCAGTGGTAGGTCCAAACTGAAATCAACTGCACAATGAGACCGTTCCTAATTTTCCATATAAACTCCAAAATAAATCTATTCTTTACAGGAAAAACCGGTTCTTCGGGTGGACCTGTTTCCATGTTTGCTTTGAGGCAGCAGTAATACAAAGGATTAGTACATTTGGTAGGGTTTTTTTTGGTGCTACTAGTAGTTTAGACATTTAGTTCATTATCCAGCTTTACAGTATATCATACAGATTATGCAGTTCATATTTTTATAAACTTAGTGTTCTTGCTTTTGAAAGTGATTCCGGGTATTCTTTAAAGCACGTATGCAGTGCAACTCATTCACACCCTTGATAACGATGAGCAGAAAAGGCTGTATAAAATAAACAATACAGGTCATGAGCTAAATTGTATGCACAAAAATGAGAAAAATAAAATTATACTATTTTATACTAATACAGTTGCTTAGAGAAAAAGATTATAAGTTATATTTATTTCCCCCAAAACAAGGTATTTTTCACTACTTTTTTGCCAAACTATATTCCAATCGTAGTTTGGCATTGGAACTCAAACTGGAACGGGTGTCATGGTCAGATGAGACCAACATTTCTCTTTTTGGCCAAGTGTACCAGGAGTAGGTTTGGCGTTGGAAAAAGGGTGCTTATGTTGAAAAGAACCTACACCTACAGTGAGATATGTTGATGGGTTGTTTTGCATCTACTCGTCCTGGGACTCATGTCATGGTCATTGGAATCATGAACTTCAGCAAGTATCAAGACACTTTGGCCATAAAATCTGTTTCCCTCTGCCAGGAAGCTGAAACCTGGCCGCAAATGGATCTTTCAGGAAGACAACGATCTTCAGCATACGTCAAACTCAACCAATAAATGGTTAACTGACCACAAAATGACTGTTTTGCAATGGCCATATCAGTCTCCAGATTGAACCCGATGTGTGGTTGGAATTGAAGAGGGCAGTCCACAAGCACAGACCAAAGGATCTGAAGGATTCTGCATAGAGGAATGATCAAAAATCCACCCCAATATGTTTATCTCATAAAACGCTGTGGAATACAACTCGGTAGTGTCAGCCTTGCGAGGGGAGGGTGCAGAAAGTACCAAAAATGGGTGTAAATAATTGTCGTCTTATTATATTTTGGGGGGGGAAATATTACTTGTTCTCTGGCCAATTATAATAATATAATATATTTTTTCAAATTTTTTGAGCATACAATATAGGCCATTACCTATATTGTTTATTTTATACAGCCTTTTTTGCTCCTCTATCAAGGGTGTGAATAATTTGGGGAGTTGACTGTATATATATATATATATATATATATATATATTCAGGTTCCTTGTCTATTAGGGAGCAGATGAAAAGATGGAAGATGTGCAGTGACCATAATTTTCAACGTATTAAGTATGCAAAAAAGGGCCTCCGATAGCGTAGCGGTTTAACGAACGCATATTGGCTAGTCCTTTACGAGTGTGTGCTGCCTATCACGGTCGCAGTTCGAAACCCGACTGTACCAGACCACCCCCCCAAAAAAGTTGTCTGAAGTTCACTGATACGGTTGCTTCAAGATGTGCAATGTGTATAAACTCTTTTGTCTATATATCTTGACAAAGGCTTGTGAGCCAAAACATTGACTTCCTGTGTCTGGGACTTTTGCACACAGTATAAATACTGTTTATGCACCGATTAATGTTTCTTTTGTGAATCTTTAACAAAGTATTTTTCGTTGGAAATGGGATGACATAGGGACGAACGATCTGAGCCATCCATGTGACTCCACAGAGCCAATTATCTGCCTTTTGACTAGTTTCCCTCGCTAACTACTAGTTTTGCAATGTAGGGCTATTTGAAGGCACTTACGAACTGCTCATCTGACCATAAAAGCTTAATATAAAATTAGGCTGTACGCCTTCTCACTCAAGCATTCTTTCTCCCCCCCGACCAAATATCTTCGTATTTCATAACAGTTTGTGTGGCTTCAGTTTGCGGAAAAAAAAGCGTTCCAACAATTTAAAAAAAATTAACTGCAGAACTCTTTATATGAATGAACGTAATGTAACTGATAATTCGTTTATAATATTAGTGAGCTATTTTCATCTCAGCATTCTCTCGATGTTTCCCCCCTCTCTGGCATCGTCTTTGCCGACTTCACAACTTCCAGCGGCATGCTGGCCCTAAAGTATGCAATCCGCGCAGACAGCTGCTCTGCAGTTGAGCTTTTTTACGTGCCAGCACATATGGCCGGGGGGTGATAAATAGAAATATTAAATGACCCAGAGGCCCGGGGACTCAAAGCACTGAAGCGCCAACACTGAATTCACACTGAGGATGCTCACATACTGGGATATAACACTTGTACTCATTTGAGAAGTACATTACGAAAAAATGTATAGTAATTTTCTGCGAAGTCTGGTGCATTCCTCAATGCCTTGATCTCTGTGTTTATTATGATCAAACCTATGATTGTGTGCGATGACAAACCGTGTAAGGAAACAGGATATTACACTTGGCATTTCAAGAATGAGTCAACTCGGGGAAAGGGTTGCTGTGAAGGTTAATGTTTAACAGTGTTTTTCAAGTGTTCATGTCATGTACTAAGTGAAGGTTTTCTTACAAGGACTGAATATTATAGTTGTATTTAAAGAAACGTTTCTTATAATTAGAAAAGGAATTTCCTTGGTTTGTGGTTTATGAAGATGTGTTCTGTGCAGTTTTGCGGGCCAGGGTAGAGGGTATTCTGCTTACCAACACAAATACTTGCAGCGCTAATGACAGTTGTTGAACTTTTAAGGGGAGGATGTGTCCACAATTGAACAGCATTGCTCCCATGCTATTTTATTTTTATTTTTTTTAATTAAAGGGCTGGTCTGTCTTTCTGTTAATGTGATATTGCATCAGCAGAATTTTTCCCAAACGGATGAATTTGCAGAGTGAGCTGTTGATTCTCAATGTAGCGTTGGACACTGACAGACGTTGACACGTTGATATGCATGTGGACAACAAGTCCAGTGACACGTGAGCCACGATGTGCGCGCGTTCCATGTGGACAGCTGCCTCTGGCCAAACCACTCTAGAGTGACGCATCACGATCGCATTTGTGCCTAACCTGGTAAAAGACGAGGGCGAGGCACAGTACAGAGATTTCCAGGGAAAAATGACTTTCACACATTTCCAGTTAAACCTGGTGCACCTTAGGGCCTCCCATGTGGTCCAGTGATTACAACGTTCAGCACTGGCTATGGAGACCGGGGTTCGATTCCCCGTCTCGCCAGAGTCGGCTCTGGCCCAGGAGTGCCACCAGGGGCGGCAATTGACTGTCCGCGCCAGGGAGGGGGGAGGGAAGCTGACACACACAGTTCACTGCGCACAGGAGTGGTTCTGGGGTACCGGAATTACAGTCGACGGCACGACGACTGTTGTCTCGGAGGAGGCAGCGCTACGCCCTTGTCACTGCCAGTCACAGGACTACGGCAGCAAACTATAAGGGTAGAGGGATTGAACTAAGCACACGGGTAATTGGCTACCAAATTGGGAGAAAAACGGGGTAAAATCGGAAAAATAAAATTATTTAAAAAAATTAAAAAACCTGGTGCAGCTTGAAGCCAAAATTCAGAGCTTGAGATAAACCATCAGGATTTCTTTATCAGCTCGTGTAAAGTGGGATTTTGGAAAAACGCCTTAAAGTAGCGTTTATGTTAGAGCTCTCACTTTATATTCGAATATATAATCTAATTTGGCATCTGCATTCCAACACTAGTTTGAAAGATGAGTTATAATTATATACAGTGTGGCTCAATTGGTAGAGCATGGTGTTGGCAATGCAACGTTGGCGTTGGTTCAATTTCCACTGGGACCACATATACTGAAAACATGTATGCATTCACATAAAAGCGTCTGCTAAATGGCATATATATATATATATATATAATGACAATAAAAGGGCGTGCGTGCCCATAAGTTAACCAAATGGCGACTCAAATTACCAATAATGCAATAGACATTTTTAACAGTAGCCTACCCTATTCTCTTCTTTTTTTAAATTTATTTTGTCTCAGATTTTTCCCCCAATTTTTCTCCCAATTTGGTAGTCAATTACACCCTCTACCCTCCCCCCACGGGCCCACCTCTCGTCCTCGCAGGCAAGCCAGTTTTTCCCGCACAGGGACGCCTTTTGCGCTTCTCGGCGAGATTGTGCCAGCTCACCCTCCCCCCTCTCTCTGGGGAGGTTAGCCAAACCAAACCAAAGCTAGAGCCGGACTGTGGGCGACTTGCATTCCGGGCGAATGCTTTGACCGTTACGCCACCCGAGGCCCCTACTGTTCTCTTATGTTTGTCTTCATATTTTGCATGTTGCGCTAATAAATGATGGGAAAGATGATCTGCTTTGTAAAAGCATGCGGGTATGCGGGCACCACTTTACGCAATCATGAGGGCTCAGTTAAAACAAACTTGTATTTGGACCAGAGCCAATAAAAGCTTCTTTGAGCGATCTGCATTATTCAAGTTTCTGCAATTAAAGACAGGTGATTTTTCTGGGAAATATTCATAACTAATGAAAGGAATCTACCCCCCCACCCAAGGAAACAATTTCTCCAGAATTGCTACTCGAAACTATTTCCCCAATGTTGGCAGGTCTGTGAAACGCAAATTCAGATACTATTCAAACAAATGTACTCCGAATATCGAACAGGATTTTTTGGTTTGTTTGTTGAAGTGACAAGTTACGAACGTGACTGTAGATGGAGAACAAAAAGATGGTGTCCATTATGCGTTTGTTTCACGAAAACTGCTTGTTCCACAGCAGTTCTATGCTTTTGTCCCTTTTCCTCCCAATTTGGAACGCCCGATCGTACTCTAAGCCGCGCTCGCTGCAGCCTCCACTGTCAGTTCTGGAGAGCGTGGACCAAGCGTGTGCTCTCCTCCGGAACACATGATGCCAGCTGACGCTTATTCTCACACCACAGTCGTAACAAGTTACGCTTCACACAGACATGACACTTCACGTGTGCAGCTTAATCTCGGCAGACCCTGGGCACCCGATTGCCCCGCTGGTCAATGCGACGAGACACGGACAACCCTGCCGACCGAATCCCTCCCTCCCTGGGCGACACTACCTACCAATTAAGCTTCGCCCTATCGTGGCTGCTGGCAAGGTCTGGATTCAACACCAGTCCACACACTAGAACAGCAGCCCTGGTCCATAGTATTTACAACAAAAGAAAATGTAATACATTTTGTTTCTCTCAATTTACCCTACCCCTACGAGTACATCGCTCGTCATCGGAGGCAAGCCAGTTTTTCCTGTACATGGACGCCTTTCGCGCTTCTCGGCGAGCCCGTGTCTGCTCACCCGGGATGGGTTGGCACAGCCGGGTTTCGAAACGCGGCTGCAGTGAGTAACTTGCATTCCAGGTGAATGCTTTGACCATTACGCCACCCGAAACCCCCTGGTCCATAGTACTTTGAGATAAAATTCCCATCATGCAACATTAATATGGATGGCATGGGATGGGAGGCACGAGGGTAGATTAGTAGATCCTGTGATGGGTGTGTTATCAAAGCTGATGTTGTATTTTTAATTTTTTTTAAATCTGTGTTCTCTCTCTCTTCTGTTTTTGTCTTCTGCTTTTGAGGAACTCTCTGTGATGAAACAAGTTCTCATAAGCATGCACTCCAGGCGGCACGGCAATGTCTCTCCTCCGCCGCGCCTCGAAGCTGCGGGTGGAACTGTGCCCGGGGGGAGGGCCAAAGGCCCGGAGGAGGAAGGCCGCGGCCCCGAGCCCAAACCCACCGTGTTTGTGAGTGACATTTTTTATTTATTTTATTTTTTATACATTTTTTACAGGTTTTTTTTCTCCCAATTTGGTAGCCTCTATTTATTTCGATTTGCCCTCCCCACAAACTCGCCGCCCATCTCTACGAGGCAAGCTAATAGTTAAAAAGCTACATTTTAACTTTTTAAAACAGCCCTTACGATTTGATAAACAAAAATCCCTGTGGGGGAAATTCAACTGCTGCTCACTCTAATTAGATATCAAAATACGAGCGGGTGGCTGCGCTCGTTTTTGATAGCAGAAACCGTGGACATCTTTGGACCCAGGCATTCAAGGGGGCTCAAATGTAGAACTCCAGGATGACATTAACAGTAGTGGGAGTAGTCAACAGTTGGTGAAAATTATGTGTATTAAAGTGGTTTGGTAAGTATGGCGCTATACATTGTAATGCCAAATATTTGATACACCCCCCGCCCCTCCCTCCCCCCTTGCATTGTTGTGCCATGAAAAACAAAATCCCCCTTTCTTTTTCAGACGAATAAAGAAGCCCCGGAATGGTATAGAAAACTAAAGCGTCAGACCAAATGAAGGCAAGCAGACTGATTTCAGTGACGGATGTCGTGACTGTTTCATACGATTTGTGTGAAATTTACAATTCTTCTGATTATTGATTGCACCAAAAATGTATTTATTTTATAGAGCAGATGTACAGAAATGTATGACCTACATTCCTCTTTTTAATGCGTTGTGTACGTTATTACCCGGCTTGTGTGTTCAAATTTGCAAAATGTTTTTCCAACAAGTGCATGTTGTATTCAGTTTATGGGGGGCGGGGGGAGATGGAAAAAATAAAACACACATTCTTGGATTTTAAATGTGTTAACGTTCTCTTCCTAATACCTGCTACATACTGTCAAATGTGACTGCTTACGTTGTTATCATTTTTTAGCTGTTTTATGGATGTTGTAGTGCACCCATCTGACATTGCTACGAACAGTCTTATGTTGTGTATCGGGATGCCAACAATAGTGTACTAGGTTCAAAATAGTTGTAAAGTGCTTTACTTCACTTTCGCTAGGTATGCGCGCGATGCATTCACTTTCAAAATAGTAATACATTCCTTTGTATTTTGAGGTTATGACACCTGCCGTCGTATTGATTCTCACTCGAGAGTTGCTAGGATTACACACTCAACTGGGAAACAATTTAGGATCCGAAGATTAATAGTAAAACGCTAATCGACCTTTTACTACGCCCCCAATTAAGCGGTCGTACTTCTGTGGCACCACGTCAATGCGGATCCAAAATGGATCACCTTGTTTTACGTACAGCGTTGTTCGGCCGTGACTAGAGCCGCACATTCAAGGGTTAAAAATCACGGGTGGGACAGTCTGAATTTTAGAACCGGGTGCTTTGCGTAGCCTCGTATATGCTTAAAACGGAATGTGTGTAACAAATTTAATGAGTAAGCCAAAAACATTTTTTTAAATTAAGATTATATAATGTTATTTTCTGTTTCTGATTATTATGCTACTGCAAGTAACAAAAATGATCAATATTGATGTACAGCTCCTCCCACCGAGAATCAGCAAGTCACCCTTGAAGACGGGATTATTGTGACGCCTTTAATCATTGTTGTGAACCCGTTTGGGAATGTAAACCGTTCAAAGGTTCGCAGATATAGGCGTTTCATTTTGTCAATCCAGAAGGGTCGGGCCCCGCCTCTTCTCGAAGCATAGAAAACTGCCCGATGTGTAATATAGCAAGAAAGTTCAACCTTAACACCAGACGGGAGAGAGGGACACGCTTATCAACCGCTTGGAGTGCTTTCATTTCTGCTCCATACGCACGCTCATTAGAAATATATACCTTTTTATTAAGAAAAATAAAACCTTGGGACATTACACTTTCAACGGCGTTTATGGCCACCATGTTAACAATGAGTGCCGGACTATCTCCCGGAGAAGAGGAGCCGTTTTACTCTCATCTCAAACCTGTGCTGACGGGAGCTTTCCACGGAGAGGACTCTGCGCTGTTCGCCCTGGATACGAAGAACACAATCAGTGGACGTATCGTGTCGAACGACTACACCCAGGTAAATTATTCGGTACATTAGCAGAAGTTGTTTTTGTTTTTGAGCGCAACCTGGTTTTTAATCTAATCTTTTTTCATGCATTTTTTTTTTTAACATATGAATAATACCATCGTGTCATATGTGCCTTCTTGCTATCATGCGCGACACTATTATGCGCAGTTGCATGCACGCTTTTGTCGTTTCAATTCATTTCTGCATATTTTTAAATAATAATTAGTAGGTAAATAAAGGGATATGCAAGGGTATAGTATTTCCAACCAGTTATTACTAAAGGTGGGAGACGGGCTGGTTGGGTTGGATGGCTGGCTGGCTGGCTGTAGCAGCTCGCAGTTGGTCACTTGACTACCATTCCGTCAACAACTGACTCCCCCCTCGCCCCTCGCCCACGCACATTACTTGTGGACCGAGTTGAAACTTCCCAGCAACGCCGACCTTAATCAGAAAACTTGTGAAAGAGATACATGTCCAACGAACAGCTGGAAGATCTAAATTCAGAAATGGATTCCCATAGCTTACGCAGGGGCACTTCGAGCTGGCGGCTGCTAGCTTTGTCGAACAGGGGGGCTTTTCTCTCTTCCTTGCGTTCTTGTCCATCGATTACCTGTCGCTTGAAATATTCCCTTTGTTCTTATTATCGTCCCGTTTTATATCATTTCGCAGCATGTGGTGGCCCGCACAAATGGGGAATAACGCACATTTGGAAAAAGAAAAAAAAAAGACGAGCCAATCTGGACATATTTTCCATTTGTCAGCAAGTTCTGTTTTCGGATTGGGAATGAGAGCAGTTTTTACAGTGGAAGGGGGAATGTAGCGTTTGCCCAGTGAAGAGTACTTGATAAATGTTTTGCCGATGACTGTTCTAGCTAGTAACATATCGGCCGTCCTCCGCCCACACACACGCTCCGGCGCGGTAACACAACGATTACAGTTTAGGTATCAAAATTTCGAGTAGAGTGTTACGCTTTTACCGTTTGACATTAAAACTCTGGGCACACGTAGAGACCGGACGTTTTTCGAATTAAACATTTGTTAACAACGGGCACGAGTATTCAGTGTTTTGCTAGCTTAATGTGCAATTTTAAAGGTAGTTTTTTGTGAGGGATGAATTAGGTTTGTTGGGTGTCACGAATACTCCCCAGCGTTAAAGCCAAGGATGCCAACATGGCCGTTTACATCGTTTTTTTTTGGGGGGGTGCTTAATATTGATGTCTCGAAAATCTGATTTCATATTTACACGGCTCTGGGTTCGATTTCTTTCACGATAGGGAATTTGTCGAGCCTGAATAATTGTCATGTTACAAATCCCTCCCTTGCTTTGTTTTGTTTGTATGCCCCTGGGTAATACCACGCTTTGAATATATCGCGTTCAGTTTGACTGTCTGTTGTCCCATCTTGAATAATTTAATATTCATGAAAATATGCTGCACGATTAATGTAACAAGCTGTCTGGACATGGTTTTTTTGGGCACGTATTAAAATTTGAGTGTAAATTATTTCAAGATCAGCCTGTCAGATGTATATTGAATTTACAATTGCATACTGTAGATCTGTTCCATTTTTAGTCTCTTTTACTAGTAATTGAACAAACGTGATTCCGTACACCTATTAATGCTGAATTTAAAATAAAAAATGTAAAAGAATGTTAAAAATGAACAGCCATTGTTTACTTTTTTTGTCCTGTACCGTATCAATTCACTTAATTTTATTTTGAGAGAGAATTGGCAGACGGTTGAAAATGTTGTCAGATGTGCACTGCTTTACTTTTGTTAATATCACCCTTCTGCTTTTTTACTCAGGCGAAGTCAGAGATGGATAAATACCTATCACCCCAGCCCCTGATTATACCCGAAGTCAAGAAGGTGCGCAGGGACAGTTCGTCCGTGGTCGACCAGTTCTTCGGCGAAGAGCAGGGCTCGCCCTACAGCATCAATATGAACGTCTTCCTGCCCGACATCACGTACCTGCGGACTGGCCAGTGCCGGCTGCACAGGCCGGCGGTGACCCACATCAAGGCCGAGCCCATGCAGCCCTTCATGCACGCCAGCTGCCCCGGTGTGGCCCCCACGCTCCCCGAGTTCACCACCATCTTCAGCCCGTCCCCCACGGCGGCAGACATCAACAGCATCTTCGTCAAGCAGGAGATGCCCTCGCTGGACGTCTCCCAGGACGGCCCCTTGTTTCAGCTCCTGAACTCTGAGCTCGACGCCCCCCCCCCTGTCCGGGAGCCAGGCCGCTGTGGACGCCCACCGTGGCGCCCCCGTGTCTTCCCCTGTTCCCGCGTTCAACGACATGCACTTGGCTGCCCAGCAGACCGTCCTCAAGCCCTTCTGTAACGTGCACAACGGCGGCGGCTACCCCCTGCCAGCCCAGTTCGTCCAGCAGCCCCCGCAGAAAGCGGCCTACCTCCCTCCCTCGCCGCCCAACTCAGAGCCCGGCAGTCCGGACAGACACAAAGAGCTCCTGCAGAACATGTCACCTCCGCCGTCCTACGCCGCCAGCATCGCCTCCAAACTGGCGGTGCACAACCCCAGCGGTCTTCCGGCAGCCGTGCCAGCGGCCGCGCCCTCCATGCCCGTCCGCTACAACCGTAGGACTAACCCCGACCTGGAGAAGAGGAGGATACACCACTGTGACTTCCCAGGTGAGGAGTCGCACCTTTTTATTCTTCCCCCTTTTCCATGTGGTGCATGTAGCAGTTACATAATATATAATATTTTATGCCATTTAGCAGATGCTTTTATCCAAAGCACTTACAGTAGTGGATGCATATATTTTTCAGTATATGTGGTCCTCAATGGGAATCGAACCCACAACCTCAGTGTTGTCAGCGCCATGCTCTTACCTACTGAGCCACACAGAACCACGGTTTTAGCCACACAGCCACTGTTTAAGGCACTATTTGTGTTTCAGTATCATAAGGGTTTTTTTTTTTGGTTTTTTTTTGTTAGTTTGTTAGTCACTTCATTCTGTTGAGCAAGTGTGGCATTTTGCCTCGGTTCTGCCCGAACCAAGTGTGGTGCTGAATTATTTAAGGGGTAGCCAAAGCCTTTTACCAGCTCTAAATAAGTGAAAGGAAATGGCTTTGAAATTACTATCGAATCCCCCGTTGCGTCAAAAAGATTAAGCAAATAAAAAAATTAAAAAAGATATGGCACGGACATTAATAGTCCATTTACGCAGAGTAGTTTAAAGGCTGCTGTAATGTGCTCCGCGTTTAAAAGCATGAAAATGGCGCTCTATGGGATATGACTGCATTAATAACATCAAAGTGCTTTCGGGCTTTCCAGACAAAAAAAGAGATGCTTTTTCCTTCTGGCTTGTGACAACTATAAAGCAACAATCTTAAAGTGATTACAATTATTATTTTTTATTTTTTAGATAATATGCAACTGACTTTTTTTGTTTTTGTTTTTTCCCCCCCATCCACAAAAACTAGGATGTAAGAAAGTCTACACCAAGTCCTCGCATTTGAAAGCCCACTTAAGGACTCACACGGGTAAGCATTTTAATTATCAACGTTTTTTTGGGTTTTTTTAAAGGGCTGTTTAAAGAGGGCCAGCCTTATTTTGGTTCCTGCATGTTGTGTTGCTAGGCAGACGTGCGCTTTTGGCATGCGAGAGTGTTCGTTCTGCGCACACTGCCTGAAAACTATCCTGCACAGCTCCCCCCCCCCCAATTTGAGATTCCACTGAAAAAAAAAAAAAAAACAGGTGGAAAGTGACACATAGCTTAAGAGTCTCATTTTCACCACATCCCTCACATTTTATTATCATTCATTATTGCGGACAGTTTATTTATTTTTTTGGAAAGGGAAAAATCGAATCCAAAATGTTCTTTTCTGTGACCCCTGGGGATTTTTTTTGTCATACATTGTACAAATGCAGTTGGAAACGGTAACGACATCTCTTCATGTTTTTTTTCTTGTGTTCATTGAGTTTGTGCTGGATCTTAGGGAGGGTGGTTTTTTCGCTCACGTGGTTATACCTCATACACATTTTTTACAAAATGAATGAAAAACCATTCAAAATTATTTATGCATCTTTCTGAATAGAAATTAAATATCCAAGGCCATGCCATCCCATCAAAAGTTAAAATATGCCCTTAACAGTTTTGTTGTAAGTAAGCAGACTGAATCGCAGCAGGCCGCAACAGCAGGTTACTGAGTGGAATTCCTCAGTATTTCACAAACAGAAATTCATGTAGAGAAAGTGTTCAGTTTTAAGTGTTGAACTCGAAATGGGCAGGGCCGTATGCGTGGAGATGTATTGAGCGTGGCACTTCTTATAATCGAGGACAAAAAGAGCGGGAAGCTAGAAGTCACCAGGGAAAAATTGGAGCAGCACATCAGGGGCCAGTACAGCGATCCAGCAAGGAACAACCTGTTAGGACCACCAGGGCATGTGCCCCGTCCTGCCCCACCAACCTCCCAGTTCAACATCATGCTCCCCAAGTTCTGCGAAGTCAGGGAGGTTGTCAAAAAGGCAAGGTCAGCATCAGCACCAGGACCGAACGGCGTACCATACAAGCTCTACAAGAACTGCACCGGCGTGCTGAAGATCCTGTGGACCCTCATGAGAACTGCCTGGAAAAAACAACGCAGTCCATCAGAGTGGCAAAGAGCCTTAGCGATCTTTATTCCCAAGGAACAGAACTCCAGGGACATCAGCCAGTTCAGAAGTATTGCGCTGCTGAATGTGGAGGGAAAGATCTTCTTCTCTGTTGTGGGCAAAAGGATGACCAGCTACCTCATAAACAAAGGCTATATCGATACCAGCTGTCAGAAGGCAGGAGTGCCAGGCTTCCCTGGGTGTGTTGAGCACTCAGCAATGATATGGTAACAGAACCAAAGAGCCAAGTGAGAGAAAAGCGACCTGCATGTCGTGTGGCTAGATCTCGCAAATGCCTATGGATCAGTCCCGCATCAGCTTATTGATTTTGCCATGGAGTTCTTCATGCCTGAATGCATCGGGGGCCTGGTGTCCAGCTACTTCAAGGATCTACAGATGTGCTTTGCCCTCCAAGACTTCACAATCAGGTGGCAGCAGTTGGAAGTAGGAATCGTCATGGGGTGTTCCATTTCTCCCATACTGTTTGTGGCAGTCTTTGAGATAAAGACAGATGGTAGGAGGAATAAAGCTACAATCAGGGCAGAGGCTACCTACACTGAGGAGCTACATGTATGATGTCACAAGCATATTGCAGACAGCAGCATGCACAACAAGACTGCTGAAAAGACTGGATGAGCTGGTGTCCTGGGCAAGAATGAAGATAAAACCTTCCAAGTCGCGAAGCCTGTTTCTCAGGAAAGGGGTCAGAAACGACAATACCATCTTTGTCGCAGGTGGAGAGCAAATTCCGCTATTGGTCACACAGCCCACCAAAAACCTGGGGAGGCAGTACACCACAGAGCTCTCTGACAAGCAGATGGGGAAAGCCATACAGAAACAACTCTCAGATGGTCTGGCAAGAATTGACCGAAGCATTTTACATTGACATTTACATTTTAAGCATTTAGCAGACGCTCTTATCCAGAGCGACTTACAAGATGTGCATAGATACATGGTAGGAACAATCATAGTTCGCGCAAGAGATCCGTGCAGTAATACAGCGATAGACATCATTGCAGGCAGCTGCGTACCATACCTGTAACACTGGGAAGGAAAAGGTTTGTAAATGTATTTATTTATTTATTTATTTTATTTAGTAAGCAGGGATACATGGTGTTGAGCAAGTAGGCAGTGGTGATGACAATTAGCTAGATGTACAGACTTCAGTGGTAGTGAAGTCTGAAAAGGTGGGTTTTGAGTCTCTTGCGGAAGATCGCGGTCCTGACCGATTGCGGAAGGTCGTTCCACCACCGAGGGGTCAGGACAGAGAAAAGAGGAGACCGCGAGGAGCAGCTGTCAGGCGCCTGGAGGGATGGGACAGTCAGTTTGCCAGAGGAGGTGGAGCGGAGGGGTCTGGCTGGGGTGTAGGGAGTGATGCGTGACTGGAGGTATGGGGGAGCAGTACCTCTAGCCGCTTGAAAAGCAAGCACCAGTGATTTGAATCTGATGCATGCTGCGATGGGGAGCTAGTGCAGAGAGGATAGTAGAGGTGTGATGTGGGTGAACCTTGGTTGGTTGAATACCAGACATGCGGCAGCATTCTGTACTAGTTGCAGTGTCTTGATGGCACAGGCCGGTAGGCCTGCCAGCCAGGAATTTCAATAGTCCAGACGTGAGATCACCAGGGCCTGGACCAGGAGTTGTGTGGCCTCTTGGGTGAGGAACGGTCGGATCCTCCGAATGTTGTGGAGGGAGAGTCTGCAGGTCCGAGTGATCGCTGCAGTGTGGCCCGAGAAGCACAGCTGGTTGTCCACGGTCACTCCAAGACTCCTGGCAGACTGGGACGGAGACACTATGGAGCCTTACACGGTGATTGAAGCATCAATCATCGGGGAGCCCTTCGCTGTGAGGAAGAGCAGCTCTGTCTTCCCCAGGTTCAGCTTCAGATGGTGGGTGGACATCCATGCAGAGATGTCGGCCAGGCATGCAGAGATCCGTGCCGGGTCCTGGGTCTCAGATGGAGAGAAGGAGAGAAAGAGTTGAGTGTCATCTGCATAACAGTGATAGGAAAAACTGTGAACAGAGATAACAGAACCAAGTGACTTGGTGTACAGGGAGAATAGGACGGGGCCTAGCACTGAGCCTTGCGGGACTCTGATAGAGAGGGTGTGGGGAGAGGAGAGGGATCCTCTCCAGGCCACCTGGTAGGACCGATCAGCCAGGTAGGACTTGAAGCCAACTCCCCGGAAAGTACAAGGTTTGGTGCTATCAGTTTACACTGTACCAAAGGGTGATGTGGCCACTGAAGATGTGTGAAATTCCCTCGTCAACAGCAAGTAGGATGGATGGAATAGCCAACTCATGCATTCGAAAATGGCTGGGACTACCACGTTGTCTTTCTGAAACAGGTATCTTCGGGAGGAACATCTTGCAGCTGCCTCTACAATCCATCAGCCTGGGTTACAAGCAGGGAAAGACCAGACTGGTCCAGGAGCTGAGAGAGTCCTCTGACCAGTTGGTGTGGTGTGCAGATGCCCATGTGCGCACAGGACGAAAGTGGAAAGCTCAAGTTGAAGTGGATCAGGCGATCAGCAGGCTGCAACACCTAGAAGTTGTCGGTAGAGTCCAGGCAGGACGGACAGGACTTGGATGGGGAGAAGCACCGCGATTCTGGTCCAAGGCCAACAGGAAAGAGAGGAAAGAGATGGTTGTGTCAGAAGTGCCAAAGATTGAGGAGGAGCAGTACAAGATCAAGGTCGTCAGGGAGGCTGGACTACTTGGGAGGGCATTGTCAGCAGGACGATCAGTTGGTCGGACCTGTGGAAAATTCCTCAAGCCCGACTCAGTTTCCTCATCAGATCAACCTATGACACTTCCTTGTCCCCGCAACCTTAACCAGTGGTTTGGCAATGAGGAGTGCTGCCCACTCTGCAATGCTCCCAATGCAAGCCTCCAACACATCCTGTCAGGATGCAAGACCACGCTGTCCCAAGGGCGCTACAGATTTTTATTTTTATCTATTTATTTTATTTATTTGTCTGGCACAAGCTGAGGTCTGATCAACCACAGCTGGGTCGCCTGGAAGAGGGTGCATGATGCCGAAAGACCCGAAACAACCGATGATTCCAGGATCATCACTGAAGATGTGTCCAGAAGCTCCAGTCAAAGTAGTGGTACAATGGTAGTGGCGTAGCAGGAGAGGCAGAGACGCTCCGGCAGGGCAAACTACAAGGCGCTACTGGAGCCATGTATAGCTTTGCGTTCGGTTTCGACCTAAGGGCACCGTTGAAGGTGCGACAGGCAGCAATGCCTAGCAGGTTTAACACCTACTTGTAAATATTATCAGAGTAAAAAATGCTTCCGTGAAAAATTCCATTATGGAGCATACACAAAATGTAGAGTAAGCAACGTTAAGTGGACCACTAATTGTACAATTAACATAGTGTGTAATCTTTTCTATTCAGACATGTCAAGAGTGTCTGTATTGTGTAAATATCACAGCAGTTTATGTGGGGGTATGCGGTCCAGCTAAGACGCATGTTTGGGCCGTGAGTTTTGAGCATAATCTCATAAAAAACAGTATCAATTGCCTTAATTTCTTCTGACCTATGGATTTTATTTGATTTATTTATACATTTGTTACTGCTGTTATCAGTTAGCAGTGGAAAAATATTTGAATCATTCATTTATTTTTGACACCCCCTCTTACTCTCACTCTTTCTCCCCTCTTTCTCTCTCTCCCCTCCTTACGCTTCCTCTCTCTCTCTCTCTCTCCCCTCCCCCTTATGTCCTCTCAAGGTCTCTCCCTCCCCTCTTATGCTCCCTCTCTCTCTCTCTCACACACCCTCCATCCCTCTCGCTCTCTCCCTCCCTCCCTCCAATGTCAGTATTAGGCTCTGTCTTATATGCCTCATTCCGCCTAATTCATTACAAGCTCACTGGGAGGTCCTGCCTGCCATTCTATCAACAGCCATTATCTGAAATATTTGAAGGGGGGCGGCTTCTCTAAGCTGAAAAAGGTCTTCACAATAGCCTGATAATCACCTGTGATAAAGACAAACCTGTCTGTCTTCTGCATTTTGAAAAGCGCTCCTGGCAAAGTTTCCTCTGCCACCGGCAGTCCAAACACGTTAATGCGTTCATTATTCCTCGTCTTGCCTGCGCTCTCTCCTGGAGTAAGCTCAGGGTACTCCTCCTTTGTCCTTAAAGATGCCAGAGGTCTGCTCATGAGGAGCAGAGCAAAAAAAAGAAAGAAAAAGAGCTGCTTTCTTAATTGCCTTAATTTAGCGAATTCAGCACGTTGCAACTTGAGAATGCTCCCAGATTGCGGTTAATTTTAATTTTCAAGGATCCCAAATAAAAAAAAGATATGCATGTTGTATGCAAAAAAACAACAACACAAGAAGGGAATTTGTGTTTGTGAGACTTAATGTTCTTAATCAGTCGTGAGCAGTATCTTTATCTAAAAATGTTTTTTTTTAAACTCCACAATAACCATTAGCATTCTCACAATTTTAACACATTTTGCATTGATTGGCTTGAAAATTATTTGTGCCGTTTTCATGGAACCTGCAGTCCTAGGTCGAGTGTTTGGCAGAAGATTATTGTACATTTCAATTGTTTTATCGTTTTCTCCTGCAAACCCTGCCCCCGATCAGGGCTGCCCACCAGGACCGGTCTGGTACAGTCGACTTTCGAACCGGGACCGTGATAGCCAGCTCACACTCGTAAAGGACCAGCCAATACGGGTGCTTTAGACCGCTACGCTATCGGCGGCCCCTGGTTTCTATTTTTAAAGGTAGGCCAGTGATTGCTCATTACCCAACCTGCTGCAGGACCAAAACAACAGCAGATTTAGTGTGGGTATGACACAAGTGGGCAGGCCTCCAAGTGTGCTTTCATAGTTTTTGTTTCCTTACATATTGCAGGCTTTAAATCGGTCTCGGTCGCACCTTGGGAGAGCCAAACCGCTTAAGTTTTACCGAGCCACTCCCTGTGGCCACTTCTCACGTTCAAAGTCTTTTTAATAACCAGTATCAACATGTCACTTGCTGAATACTGGCTCAAAAAAAGGGCTGCGTTATTCTCAAAATTGGTAAACACTGACGACGTGTAAGAGGCATGAGAATTGGTGTTTATTGTGAAACCATAGATACGGCCATTTAGGAAAGGGGACATTTGGAGGAAGTCTCCCTGGCTTGCCAAGGCTTTGTCATTTTAAAGGTTAGGGTTGTGGTAAAAGGTAAACATGTAAAAGGTTACTACTATGGAACTTGTTTTGGGCTTCAAATAATTCCCAAGTTCAAACAAGGGTGTTGAAATATGTTTTTTTCCACCACTGAGACATTTCTTGACCATGTCTACTCTTAAATAAAACGCTGATAAGAACCCTGCATGTGCACCGAAGTAACGGGCGTTCTCTACATTACCTGACCTGTACGTAAACATAAACTGAGTACTGGCTGGCAGTGTAGTGTAATAATTGGGGAGCTGGGCTTGTAACTCGGAGGTTGCAGGTTCAATTCCCAGGTGGGGCACTGCTGTTGTACCCTTGAGCAAGGTACTTAACCTGAATTGCTTCAGTAAAATATCCAGCTGTATAAATGGATTGTATGTAAAGAAATGTAAACTGTGTAAGTCGTTCTGGATAAGAGCGTCTGCTAAATGCCTAAAATGTAAATGTAAAATGTACTTGCGTGTGTGTATGAAAACAGGGCGTTTTTTTCCAATCCGCTCTCTACATATCCTGACCTGGGACAATACATAGGATGGTCAATACATCTTTCATCAAGGTTTTTTTCCCCATCCAGTTTGCTTATCCAAAGCTACTTGCCCATCTTCCGTTTATGCATACTGTCAGTGGATACAACCAGACATTTTTCACTGAAGCGATTCGCACTTCACTCGAGGGCACAACAAGCAGAGCCCCGGCTTTGAACACTACTGTTTTTGAATAGTTCACACTACTACACTACCGGTCAAAAGTTTTAGAACACCCCCATTTCAGTTTTTACTGAAATGTAAGCAGTTCAAGTACAGTGAATAACCTGAAATGATACAAAGGTAAGCGCTACACTGCCAGAGGTTTAAAAAAAAAAAAAGTTTAGGTTAACAAAAACTGAAAAATAATGTACATTTTTTGGTAGTGAGTAGTTTCCTACACCATCAAAAGGCACTTGGAAACTGGAGGAAGAGATCTGGCAAACCCAAAGCCACAACAAAATCAGAAGACAAGTTTCTGAGAGTCAACAGCTTGCGTGATAGGCGGCTCACAGGACAACAGCTTCAAGCTTAACACTGGTCGAAGTAAAGAAGTCTCAGTTTCAACTGTGAAGAGAAGACTTAGAGCTACAGGTTTGACAGGTCGAGTGGCAGTAAGAAAGCCATTGCTAAGATGGCAAAATAAGAAAAAGAGGCTTGTCTGGGCCATGAAGCACTGCCAGTGAACTACTGAAGACTGGAAGAAGGTCTTATGGACCGATGAATAAAAATTTGAAATCTTGAAATTTTGAAAGGTTTTTGTAGGCCGTCGAGTAGGCGAAAGGATGGTTCTTCAGTGTGTGACACCAACTGTCAAGCAAGGAGGAGGAAGTGTGGTGATCTGGGGCTCTCGCTGGATCTAGAGCACATTTGAAAAAAAAAAATGTTATACCTCTGGCAGTTTACCACTTACCTTTGTACCATTTCATTTTTACGGGACTTGAACTGCATACATTTCAGTAAAAACTGGAAAATGTGGGTGTTTAGTACCGAATATTTTGCTCAAATGTTCCTACCAAGATGGACTACCATGGGTCCTGTGATAGCATAGCAGTCTAACGCACTCGTATTGGCTGGTCTTTTATGAGTGTGAGCTGCCTATCACAGTCGCGTTTTGAAACCCGACTGTAGCAGACCGGGGGCGGCATTTGGCTGCCCGCCCCAGGAGGAGGGGGGAGGGTGAGCCGGCATGAACTCGCTGAGCAGCACGTAAGGGTGTCTCCAGAATGTGGGTGGGCGAATTCCATCTTGAAGGAAGCGGAGTTCACTGCCCTAAGAGAATCCGCTTGCCTCGTAGAGACGGGTGGGGAGTTTGTGTGGGAAGGGCAAATCGAAACAAATAGAGGGTATAATTGGCCATTAAATTGAGAGAAAAACGTGAAAAAATCTGAAAGGAATAAATTTTGTATTTATTTTTATGTTAATCCCAAGATGGACCAATGCAAAGGTAAAGTGTAAAAAGTGTAGTGGCAGTGTAGTGTAACGGTTAGGGAGCTGGGCTTGTAACTCAGAGGTTTCAGGTTCAATTCCCAGGTGGGGCACTGCTGTTGTACCCTTGAGCAAGGTACTTAACCTGAATTGCTTCAGTAAAGTATCCAACTGTATAAATGGATTATATGTGTAAATGGATTAAGTGTAAACTGTGTAAGTTGCTCTGGATAAGAGCGTCTGCTGAATGCCTAAAATGTAAATGTAAATGTAAAAAAAATCATTGCGTGATTTTCACAATGGCTGCCGTCGTCTTCTTTGTGTTTTCAGGGGAGAAGCCGTACAAGTGCACGTGGGAGGGCTGCGACTGGCGCTTCGCCCGCTCGGACGAGCTGACCCGCCACTTCAGGAAGCACACTGGTGCCAAGCCCTTCCAGTGCGCCGTGTGCAGCCGCAGTTTCTCACGTTCCGACCACCTGGCACTCCACATGAAGAGGCACCAGAACTAGACCACTGCCCCACACACACGCACACACACACACGCACACACACCGCCAAACGTCCCCTCTGTGCTTTTTCCTCCACTATGTGTGTTATTTGTTTTTTTTATTTTATAATCATCTGTGGGGGAACTGGAACTTTTACAAATATATTTTACGATTTTAGTGCAAAAACACGGTGCAATTATTATTTTTTTGTTTTCAAACCGTTTTAGGAATTGGACATTTTGGATTTCTCGGTTTGTGTTTTTAAACACCCCATCCTGAGCGTTTTTTTTTTTTTTTTTAATGACTACTGGCTGCCGTCTTGATCTTTTTTTTTTTCGGTCGCAGGCCGATAGTTGAATGCAAAAAGTCTAAAATCTTCTCGAAAGAAGAATATATTTACATACTTCAAAATCTCAATTTATTTTTTGATTGTTTTGACCAAAGCACCAGTTCATTACAGTGAGCAATGAGAGCATTTCGTTATCATGCAGATAAGGTGACTCCTTTTGGGCTGTAAGGTATCGCAAACCAAAGAACAAAGCTTGGAATTTACTTGAACTTATTATTTTTTCCTTTTCTTTTACAGTTTCACATATTTGACAATAACAGTAATGACATACTGTTATCAGATATTCAATTGCATTACATATATGACTTTAGTAAATATTGAAAATATTTTGGGGTTGAAGCACATACCCTGTTTACCAAAGCCTTGTAGCTTCACAAACACTACATGATTCTGGCTTTAATGTCTGCATTCTCGGGGCCTCGGGTGGCGTAACAGTCAAAGCATTCACCCCGAATGCAAGTTGCCCACTGCAGCCACGGTTCGAAAACCGGCCCTGGCCCAGAGCCCCGCGGGGGGGCAGCGATTGGCAGACCGTCCCAGAGGGAGGGGGGGGTGAGCCGGCACGAACTCACCGAGAAGCACAAAGGGCGTCCCTGTACAGGAAAAACTGGCTTGCCTCCAAGGACAAGCGGTGGGGTTGTGAGGGAAGGTAAATTGAAAGAAATGGAGGGTGTAATTGGCCACCAAATTGGGAGAAAACCAGGAAAAGAAATCAGAAACAAATGTTTAAGAAAAAAAAAAAAGCATTTTCATAAACCAAGTACTATTTCCAACACTATTTTACAGTTCTGCTAGTAAGCTATTCATAATCGTTTTAACACTAATAAAATAACATTGGGGGAATCTTGTGATTTCTTCAGAATCACAAGAAACTTCAGAATGGGTGTCACCATTTGCTGGAACAATTGACCAGATGGAAAAAGGTTATGCACACTTGCTGTACTTTTTGACGCCATTTTTCCTTTGGCTAGTTGGCCTGAAAATGTAATTTGATCATTTTATAGCACTGGAAAGATTTGCTACCGGAAACTGGATTTAAGACGTTTTCCTCAACAGAAAAACAAAATGCTTTTATTTTCAAAAACTGGATGTAAAACGTTGAAGTATTTATAACCTTGAGGGAAAGAAATCTCTTGCTACTGAACTTTAATAACACAATTAATTATTTAAAAAAAACGCGTAGGGATGCAAAAAAAAGGGATTGTAGGAGAGAAGCGGCGATAAGATTACTTTCAACGGATGTATCGTTATGTACAGACCTCTTTTACACATATGCATGCTAATTATGTTTTTCGTTTATGAAGCCAAATGAATGTAGAAAACCACATTGTCTGTGATATGCATCGCGTACACACATTTCATCCTAAGTGCCTTCTGAGGTTTTCTGAAATGCGACTAAAACTGCTAAAAGGTACTTTGGAAGACGGAGCTCGGAGGGAGGAGTTTTCTCGTGGTGTGCTATTAAACGGAATAGGACTGCTGCCTACTCTTAGCTCTTTAAAAACCGTTTGGTTCTTTACCGAAAAAAAGAAAAAAAAGACTTTTGTTTCTTTTATTTATTGTGCCGCTTAGTGAAACAAAATCGGACGAGTAAGAACATTTTTTTTACTAAAAAAAATGCCTTAATGTAAATACTTGGCATCAAAATGTAAATATAGTTTTTTTGTTTTGTTTTGTTTTTTCCAAAAAAGTGTCGGTTGCTCTATCTCTCTAATCATTAAAACAAAAGGGCGAGCGTACCAGCTGCCCCGCTTCCACATCGTGTGACTTTGTCCTTTTAAATGACTGTTTTTATATCATTGTTTTTCGAAAATGTTTGTGTAAACTGTATGATGAGGTCTGCTAAAATGGGTATCCATTGCTGTTAGCAACTGAATAATAATAAAAAAAGCCTAATAAAACACTGTCATTACCTGTCAATGTTACTTGTACTTGTGAACTCTGTTTTTTTAGTTTTTTTTAACATTGATTGAATTGAACATTGGATTTATATAGCGATTTTCAAGGAACCCAAAGAGCTTTACAATGATAGAGGCAATGTGCAGCACCCACCTGGATGAACGCAGGCATAGTGCGCCAGTACAAGCTCACTACACATCAGATATATGCACTACCGGTCAAAAGTTTTAGAACACCACCATTTTCCAGTTTTTACTGAAATTTAAGCAGTTCAAGTTCAGTGAATAACCTGAAATGATACAAAGGTAAGCAGTAAACTGCCAGAGGTAAAAAAAAAATTAAAAAAACTTTAGGTTACCAAAAAAACTGAAAAATAATGTTAATTTTTTGGCAGTGAGTAGTTTCCTACACCATCAAAGGGCACTTGGAAACTGGAGGAAGAGATCTGGCAAACCCAAAGCCACAACAAAGTTTCTGAGTTAACAGCTTGTGTGATAGGAGGCTCACAGGACAACAGCTTCAAGCACAGCTTAACACTGGTGGAAATAAGGAAGTCTCAGTTTCAGCTGTGAAGAGAAGACTTCGAGCTGCAGGTTTGACAGGTCAAGTGGCAGTAAGAAAGCCATTGCTAAGATGGCAAAATAAGAAAAAGGCTTGCCTGGGCCATGCAGCACCACCAGTGGACTACTGAAGACTGGAAGAAGGTCTTATGGACCGATGAATCAAAATTTGAAATCTTCGGTTCATCACGCAGGGTTTTTGTACGCCATCAAGTCGGTGAAAGGATGGTTCCTCAGTGTGTGACACTAACTGTCAAACATGGAGGAGGAAGCGTGATGGTCTGGGGCTCTTTTGCTGGATCCAGAGTCGGCGACTTGCACAGAGTGACTGCTAACCCACATGAACCCATTTCTTGTTCCCTGAAAAGGGCATTTTTTTAATAACTTCTGGCAGTTTACCGCTTACCTTTGTACCATTTCAGGTTATTCACTGGACTTGAACTGATTAAATTTCAGTAAACCTGGAAAAATGGGGGTGTTCTAAAACTTTTGATCGGTAGTGTATATATATATTGTCTTTGTTGGGAATTTGGTTAGGACACCGGGTTAACACCCTACTCTTTTTCAAAAAGCACCATGGGATCTTTTATGACCACAGAGAGTCAGGACCTCAGTTTTTACCGTCCCATCCAAATGACGGACATGTAGTCTTGTGGGATCGAACCCACAGCCTTGGCATTGTTGCCAGTGCCATGCTATACCAACTGAGCTACAGGAGCTACTTGTCAATGTCTTTTTCCCGGTCGCTAAACACTACTCATGAGCCTGTCTAAGTATTGAAATGTTTTTATTTTGAGGAGAAACCATACTAATATGGTGTCAGAATTGCACTCAGCTACCAAACGTGTGGGGTTTTTTATACACGTAAATAGGTTTTTATACATATAAATGGGTAGACCATGTTGTGATAGGGTCCATTGTTTAGAGAAGAACATGTCATTGTTTATAAGCAGTGGAGCAGGAACAAACCCATGGAATTCTAGCAAGTCCAAATTACGAATGGGTGATTTACAGTAATGCAGGTGACAGAATAGTGTGTGACTGGTTTGTACCTCTTTTTTTTTTTTTTTAAGTAGGGCTTTCACACCTGTGTGTACGGTGAGGTCACAACTATAACTCCCTGCTCCAGGCAGAAGTTGGCCCTTACTGCTGGTCTAGGATCACACCTTTCCCTACCGAAATCCTAACCATTAGTGGGGGAGACTGACCCTGGATCAGTGGCTACAGGCACCTTCCTACACCATGAGACCCTGTCTACAGTATATGCAAAGTCATATGAAATGGAAATCAAGTAAATAAGCAATTATAAATGACAAATTATAAAATCTGTCTGAAAGCAAACTGAAAGCCACATAAGTTGTTCTATGTATATATAAACCTTTAATGTAGCCTACAGTTTTATTTGTTGTTTTATTACACTATTACGAGCTACCAAACTGTGTATGTGTATGAAAGGTGCTGTATAAATACAGTTTATTATTATTACCACAATGGGACATCATCAATCAGTTGAAATGCAATGTTATGTATTCTCCTTATGATATTATGTTGTTGGCACAGTGTGTCGTCGCCTCATATTCGTCCTACCTGTACACATAGATATAAAAACATAGATGCCTCATTCACCCTGTTCAGATGCATCTACGCATCAAACATACAACAGCAGCCAATGCAGTATCTATGCCTGTACATGCATGCATCCACCGTGTGACTTCCTGGAATTAGTGCGGACTGCATCACCGTTCATGTGCAACCGATCTGAGACCAATTGTACAGACTGCACTTTTTTTTAATGTGCTCCCGCGTTCTGAAAAAGCTTTCACGTTTAGCAAATTAACGATTTGACTGGAAACCGGTGCTCGGATTTGGAATTCACCCTCAGTGTGAAAACCCACCATGTGACCATCATCATGTGGCCTCGTGGAATTGATTGCACTTAATGCCTACAGTAGATTGCAGTGAGCCTCTTGTACTTTAAAGCTTTATAAACTAATCTCAAAGGTGTTGAGATTACCGCAGAGTGCTGTGGACACGAAAAGGCTTTCCCGGAGACTTCACTCGTCCTAATCACAGTCTTTATCAAACTTGATTTCCAAAATTGCATTAACTCCATTCGGATCGACCTCAGTAAGCATATGCTGTTCAGTTTTTTTTGTTAGCATTAAAAACATGTTTAATCAGCAGACAACGTTATCCCAGGGAACTTTCGTGTGAGTGAATGTATTAGTGTGTGCAGGTTCAATGAGCAACTGCTATACACAGTACATGGTGTTTAGTCAAAATGTGTGGCTGGCGGATAGCGTAGCGGTCTAACGCACCCGTATTTGGCTGGTCCTCTACGAGTGTGAGCTGGCTATCACGGACGCGGTTCGAAACCCGTCTCTGCCAGGCCGGCCCTGGCTGTTAGCCTGGCAGAGACTGGGGACAGAATTTGGCTGTTCACCCCTGGGGAAGGGGGGAGGTCAGCACAAACTCGCTGTGAAACACGTAAGGGTGTTTCAAGAAAGGGGGTCAGTGAGTTCCGTCTCAAAGGAGGCGGATCATCGCCGGCCTCGGAGAATAGCTTGCCCCGTAGAGACGGGCGGCGAGTTTGTGGGGAGAGAGTTAATCTAAATAAATAGTAGTATTATTGGCTTCCAAATTGGGGAGGAAAACCGGGGGAAGATCTGAAACAAAATTATAAAATAAATAAAAAAGTGTGGAGTGTGCAATAAACACAAAACCTAAACTCTTGGTGTGGTTGTGTGTGACAGAGAGGAAATTATCATTCAAACAAAGAAAGCCTTCACAAGTTTTATTGTGCCCTTTAACAACTGTTCGATTCATATAATTTTTAAAGCATATTTAAATACCCAACGTGAAATTCTTACATATTTGTTGTCTATACATGTGCATGTATGTTTCTTATCTTATTGGCTGTCAAGCAGCTGAATGTTTTGTATGCATGTTTTTCAAATCAAGCCTGTAAGATCGTTAACGCCCCAACTGCTCATTTCTGTGAGTGATGAAACATTGAGTGTGCTCGGAGCTGGCCGCCGGAGAGCAAACTGCCCATGTTATCAAACGCAGGGTGATTAATGAACACACATAATAGCAGGTGGTTGAAAGGCTTCCAGGTCTGGGGTAAAAACTACACTAAATTTTTATTGGCACATGACAAACAATAAAAGGAAATACTGGCGATAAAGCTATCAATGCAATGTATTTTTTTATGCTTAAGTTTACTCGGGGCGAATATAGCATAATATTTGAGTTTCTAAATGCAGTGCTGGTCTGATTGATGTTCTCTGGAAGAATGCATTTTTTTCTGCGCAGTGTAGAGCTTGCAGAAAATTGAATACTATTCATTAATGGTGAACAATACGCATATGAATTAAATGCTTTTCCAGGGCAACTTTAGCATATTATTCTCACCTGTTAGTGGGACAATGTACATAAAATGCTCAATAGCAGAGCTCCAACCAATTATATTTTAATTAATTATTGCCATGTTACACACAAGGTAATTGGAATTCGTTTTTCCAAATACCTCTCCTAAGAGAGGTCTGAGCACAGGGTCAGCCATAGTACAGCATCCCTGCAGCAGTTTAGGGGTTCAGTGCCTTGCTCAAGGGCACTTTGGGTGTCCCAGGAAGTGAATGAGCATCCCTACAGTTTTTAGTTCATTGTTTTGTTGTTGACCTTTTGGGGATTTGAACCAGCAACCCTCTGCTTACCAGCCCATGTTGCTAACCACTGAGCCACTGCAGCCCCTACTGCAGGAGTGATACCACACGATCACTTATGGTACCTATGATACCACAACTTTGTTAGCCAGCTCCTTGAAACGAAGCATTTGCTGGTGTGGAGAAAATGCCAGACACATGTTGCCCGAAGAGGTTCAGCTTCATCTTTTAAAGAAAGGTATTTAATAATTATAGTTTAAAAAGGAGACAACCAGGGGCCTCTGATAGCGTACCGGTCTAACGCATCCATATTGGCTGGTCCTGAGTGTGAGCTGCCCATCACGGTCGCGGTTCAAAACCTGACTGTACCAGTCCGGCCCTGTTGGGGAGCCCCAATCGGGGGCGGTGTTTGGCTGGCTGCCTGGCTGCCCGGCTGCCCGCCCCAGGGGAAGGGTGAGCCGGCATGAATTAGCCGAGAAGCATGCAAGGGTGACTCCAGAACATGGGTGGGCAAATTCCATCTCGAAGGAAGCAGAGTTTCATGCCCTCGGAGAATTAGCTTGCCTCATAGAGACGAACGGCGAATTTATGTGGGGAGGGCAAATCTAAATAAATAGAGGGTATAATTGGTCACTAAATTGTGAGCAAAACTGGAAATAAATCTGAAATAAATGTGTTTTAAAAAGGAGACAACCTAGGTTTAATATGCATTGTTCTCGCGAGGTATGTAAGTGTAGCCTTTGGGAAAAAAAGATCAAAAACCTGTTGACTGTGTTACAAATAAATATAGTACAATCTTTAAATAGGTCACAGAATTTCAGTGGTGAGTTCTAAAAAAAACTGTATAGGAATGCATTTATCAATGTCCTCACACGTTTGCCCAATGCATGCATGTATAACTTCAGTCTCATCATGTGATGTGGGGTTTTTTCCCATCTAGTAGTGTATGCTTCTATTCAGTATTTCAATGTGTTTTTTCATGATTTTACACTGAGTCCTGAATAATGTTTAGGTTTTTTCACCCTCAGTGCCATCAAAAGGATTTCTAACATTCTTACATTTTTATACACCACTTTTGTGAATAACCCAAGTGTCTTGTTTTCTCACTTCAGGCCAAAGGCTATGATGGTTTTTAAAAAATCCCAATACTATCATATTAGACATAGTATCCACCACCTTAAGTAGTTGCATCTAGATAGGAACTAAGGACAGCAATTAAGGACTCAGTAACGACAATATACAGTGCATACGGAAAGTATTCAGACCCCTTCACTTTTTCCACATATGTTACAGCCTTATTCTAAAATTGATTAAATATGTTTTTTCTTCATCAATCTACACGCAATACCCCACAATGACAAAGGTTTTCAGACATTTTTGCTAATTTATTCAAAATAAAAAACGGAAATATCACATTTACATAAGTATTCAGACCTTTTGCTATGACACTCGAAATTGAGCTCAGATGCATCCTGTTCCCTTTGATCATCCTTGAGATGTCCCTAGAACTTGATTGTAGTCCACCTATGGTAAATTCAATTGATTGTACATGCTTTAGAAAGGCACACACCTGTCTATATAAGGTCTCACAGTGCACATCAGAGTAAAAACCATGCCATGAAGTCCTAGGAACTCTCCATAGACCTCCAAGATAGAATTGTGTTGAGGCATAGATCTGGGGAAGGGTATAAAAACACTGCTAAAGCATTGAAAGCACCCAGGAGAACAGTGGGCTCCATCATTGTGAAATGGAAGAAGTTTGGAACCACCACAATTCTTCTTAGAGCTGGCCGTCCAGCCAAACTCAGTAACCGGGCAAGAAGGGCCTTGGTCAGGGAGGTGACCAAGAACCCAATGGCCACTCTAAGAGAGTTTCAGAGTTCCTTTGCAGTGATGGGAGAACCTGGCAGAAGGACAACCATCTCTGCACCACTCCATCAATTAGGCCTTTTTGGTACGGAAGATGGAAGCCACTCCTTCCTGAAAGGCATATGACAGCCCACCTGGAGTTCGCCAAATGGCACTTAAAGGACTCTAAGAGCATCAGGAAAGAAATTCTCTGGTTTGATGAGACACAAATTGAACGTTTTGGCCTGAATGCCAAGCGCTACCATATGTGATATTTCAGTTTTTTTTTATTTATAAATTTGCAACAATTTCTAAAAACCTTTTTTGCTTTGTCATTATGGGGTATTGTGTGTAGATTGATGAGGGAAAAAATGAATTTAATCAATTTTAGAATAATGCTGTGACATTTCAAAATGTGGGAAAAGTGAAGGGGTCTGAATACTTTCCGTATGCACTGTATGTCCTATGTAGGCATTTTATGGCAACCATTAAAGTGCTACTTAAGACTACATTAACAATTAGCCATTAGTTAATATTCATAAGACTGTTTAACAAGTCAGTCATTCATAAGCATTCATTGCAGCTTATTGTAACTGACAACTGAAAATCATGATGCATCATTATGGTGCACTACGTGTCCTACAGCCTTTGATTTCTTAATTAATAAATGTATTTAAGTGATTATGAATGTCATTATGTACCCTTACAAATGTTAATAAATTGCTATTTTGCTATTCTTTATAAGAAATGCGTACGTAGTTATTCCAACAATGTTGGTGTGTGGATTGACTCAGAACTCTTGTGAACATCTTGTAAATGTTCTGGGCTTGCTAAACTTGACAGACTGACAGAATACCAAGAGAATCAGAGAAAATAACCATTTTCATAAAAATATATCATAACCATTGAATGGTTTACAAATGCAACTTATTGGACAATGCCAGGGATAGTGTTTTAGTTTTGGTTAAACGATTCAAGCCTGGAGTTGTATTACCTCACGCACCCACACTTTCAGATCTGACACTAATTATTTACATTCCAAAACGGGCTTCTAATGTAATTTCATTACAACTTCCCTGAAGCACTGTAATTGTAAAAAACAAAAAAAACAATGGCGCTCTCATATCAGATCCGGAAACATGCAAATAGAAAATAAACACTTTTTATGATTCAAATCAGGGGCTTTCCATCTTTTGCACATGTTCCTAGTTGATTCGGTGGAGTAACCTCGGACCTGAACATAATGCGCTTCAGATGTCAAACACACAAAACCAAACAATCTAGTGTCTCTGCGGATCCAGTCCAACAGAAATCTCATATCCCCCCCCCGTGGGATCTCCTCCTACAGGCCTTTCTTCTCTGTCCACCCCCTCGCCTTACATCAGTGCCCCCCCGGTGTGAATGGGGACGGTTCGAATGCACAGGGACTTCTCCTCTTGGGCGAGGGTGGAGGTGGACGGCTCCCTTGCGCAAAAGACAAACATGTGTGAAGCTGAAGCCTCACCGTGTGCTTGAAACAAGTGTAGCACAAAGTAACATAACGCTCAACTGGCCTAGATCTACCCCTTATTCTTTGATGCGCCTTCCTTTAATAAGCTATACGAATTAGAAGGAAGCTGGTAACTCGCAGTGATTTAAGTGTTCCAGCACGACACTGCACGTCATCCCCATTGCAAGTAGATTTTTGCAACGGAAGCAAGTTTGTTTTACTTGGAAATCATAAAAATGTAGACATGAGCCATGTCTCACAATCGTAATTGGATTTAACAATCGTAAGAATATTTGACAATGATGATCATTTTCAATAATGACAGTAGTTCCCCTGAGTACAAGTTCCACAATTCTAACAATCAGAATTGGGAGAATATGTAGTCGTAAAGTAATTTAATCCAAAGTAATCGTTCTGGCCACAAATGGCATGTTTATAATCCCTTAATAATTGTCTGATGCAGTGGATTCTCTTGCAATAAGGTGGGAGAAAAGAATGACTATAGTACCCTGCAGAAGATAAACATCACGGTTGAATGCTCTTAAATCGCACCTAACAATCTCTGAAAATTGAGTGTCTTAACCATATCTAGCAATATTTGAAACATTTGACATTTCATATTTGTTGTGAATCACTTTGGGTATTTGGTAGTTTCTCACTTATCAGAAGTGACATAAACTGTCTTGGAGCCTGACAAGACTGCAAATGTTTTTTGAGTGATAAAGATAAGCCTGCTGTCAGGTACAAAACTCTTATGAATATTAACAAGCAGTTTTAAGAGCAGAGTTATGTAGCCTTGTGTAGTGTTCGATAAAGCCTTATGCATGTATGTGTGACACACACACACACACGTACAAGTGTATCAGGGAGGTTGTAGTTTTTGAATAGGACTTGAAATAACAGATTTTTTTACAGAAAGGACTACTGCATATGTTTTAAATTTGTAATAGTTACATCTGGTATCTGGCGCTAAGCCTCGAACATGCTGTTTTTACTGTTATTTCCCAGTTTAAATTCACAGACCACCCAGGCTCTAGCAAAAGCAGGTGAGGGAGTGGGAGTGGGTCTCAATGCGCATATAAGGGGGGATTTTTCTTTTGCCAACAAATATGAAAGGCCTGGGATCCTGTCCTTTCAAATCATTACCAATTTGTACATACCGAATTAAAAACGGGTGGCTGTGGATAGCGTAGCGTATTTTGGCTGGTCTGATACGGTGCCATGCACTGCCATTCAGGGAGAAGGTTCGAAACCCTGGTTGTCAGCCTCGATCGGGGGCGGCATTTTGCTGTCCGCCCCAGGGGAAGGGGGGAGGGTGAGTCGGCTCGGGTCCGCCGTGAAGCATGTAAGGGAGTCTCCAGAATGTGGGTGAGCGAATTCTGTCTCAAAGGATGCGGAGTTCACTGCCCTCTGAGAACTAGCTTGCCTTGTAGAGACGAGCGGCGGACTCTTGTGGGGAGGGTAAATCGAAATAAAGAAAGGGTGCAATTGGCTACCAAATTGGGAGAAGAACGGGAGGGCTGTTCTTTCCCCCCGCACTACCACAGCTATTCTGACCCAGTCTGCTGACCTCGAATGAGAGTGTTTTCGGTGGCGAGTTATGCGTTCAAAAGGCCGCATCAAAAGCACCAAGGAATTTCGCAACGCTGGCACGTGTGACACAGTGAGTGACGGATTCATGCTGCGAACTCACACGCGGTACAAATCGTACCTGAATTTGGCCCTCGCGAGCTTGTCGCGGCTCTGCGAAAACCAGACTGCCAAATGGCGAACGATGAACACAGGAGAGATTTCCTGTGACTGTAGCACTGCTAAAACGAAAAGGAAACTGCTGCTTTGGGGGCTGGTTGGGGTGGGGGTAAATGCAGGAACATATAATGATATAATTACAGTAGAAACTTAAGAGGGTGATGTCAAAATATACAAGTTTCAAGAATTTGTTCCTAAATAGGAATTCTAGCCTAAATAGGCTCCTCTCACTTTGTAGCTAGGTTAATAATCAAAAAATAAAACCAGCAGTAATCGGTGTCCCATTAGAACATTTAGTTTAGTTATTTTTCCACACCAGATTTCCGAACGTTACATCTTTTTTCAGTGACCAACTAGACTTGGCCTCTTTTCCGAACCGTTGGATTTGGTTGTGACCCTTCTTTATACACTGCCCATCCACAAAAAAAGTCACACACTCTAATATTTCGTTGGACCGCCTTTAGCTTTGATTACGGCACGCATTCGCCGTGGCATCGTTTCGATAAGCTTCTGCAATGTCACAACATTTATTTCCATCCAGAGTTGCATTAATTTTTCGCCAAGATCTTGTATTGATGATGGGAGAGTCGGACCGCTGTGCAAAGTCTTCTCCAGCACATCCCAAAGATTCTCAATGGGGTTAAGGTCTGGACTCTATGGTGGCCAATCCATGTGTGAAAATGATGTCTCATGCTCCCTGAACCACTCTTTCCAATCGTTATGCTCCCTAGCAAATTGAAGCCTTTTTTTCAGATTAGCCTCACTGGCAAGTGGTGTTCTTAAGGCTACACAGCTGTTTAGTCCCAATCCCTTGAGTTCCCTTCGCATTGTGCGTGTGGAAATACTCCGTGAGTTCTACTGTTGATTTTTTACGATATGATTTCACCAAACGTTTAAGTGATCGCCGATCACGATCATTCAAGATTTTTTTCCGACCACATTTCTTCCTCGAAGATGATGGTTCACCACTATCCTTCCAGGTTTTAATAATGCGTTGGACAGTTCTTAACCCAATTTTAGTAGTTTCAGCAATCTCCTTAGTTGTTTTCTTTGCTTGATGCAGGCCAATAATTTGACCCTTCTGAAACAGATTAAAATCTTTTCCATGACCACAGGATATGTCTTCCGACATGGTTGTTTAAGAAATGAGAAGCTACTCACTGCATCAGTTAGGGTTCAATAACTTGTTGCCAGCTAAAACATATTAATCACTGCAGTAATTATCCAATGGAAGGCTCTTACCTGTTTGCTTAGTTAAATCCAGGTGGTGACTTTTTTTTGGGGCCAGGCAGTGTATGAATCACTTTAGTTTCCCACATTGTGTTGTTTAGCAGTAGCCTAGTGCTAAAGACAAGCCCCTTGTCTAATATTGATAGTAGGCTATATATTTTGCAGTGGAAAGTGTTACTTGTTTCCGTTTAATGCTCTCCCTTTTGCCTCAGTGATGATGAGGAGTTTGATGAGGTCTAATTGCGTATACTACTTCCGGGTTCATACCCATTTGATTGACTCTCTGTAATTCTGAGGTTAGTATCTCTGAGGTTCTCTGTACAGGTTCTATACAGATATAAAGATATAATGTTCAAATTGAGTGTCAACAATATCTAGCAATATTTTAAACATTTGAAGCAATTTCATACTTGTGCAAATCACTTTGGGTATTTGGTAGTTTCTCACTTATCAGAACTGACATAAGCTGTCTTGGAGCCTGTCGCCAGCAGTGACAAGAGACTGTGAATGTTTTTTGAGTGATAAAGATAAGCCTGTCGTCAGGTAAAAAACTGTTATGAATGTTAACAAGCAGTTTTAAGAGCAGAGTTGTGTAGCCTTGTGTAGTGTTTGATAAGGCCTTATGTAGGCCTATGTGTGCATAAGATCTGTACATGTAAAGTGTGAGCTTTACATGTACAGAGAAGGCTCGATGAACGTTGAGGTCTAATTGCATATACAGTGGGTTCGGAAAGTATTCAGACCCCCTTAAATTTTTCACTCTTTGTCATATTGCAGCCATTTGCTAAAATCAATTAATTTCATTTTTTTCCTCGTTCATGCACACACAGCACCCAATATTGTCAGAAAAACACAGACTTGTAGAAATTTTTGCAGATTTATTACAAAATAAACACTGAAATATCACATGGCCATAAGTATTCAGACCCTTTGCTGTGACACTTGTATATTTAACTCAGGTGCTGTCCAATTCTTCTGATCATCCTTGAGATGGGCCTACACCTTCATTGGAGTCCAGCTGTGCTTAATTATATTGATTGAACTTGATTTGGAAAGGCACACACCTGTCTATGTAAGGTCCCACAGTTGACAGTGCATGTCAGAGTAAAAACCAAGCCATGAGGTCCTAGGAACTCTCCATAGACCTCCGAGATAGAATTGTGTTGAGACATAGATCTGGGGAAGAGTATAAAAACATTTTTAAAGCATTGAAAGCACCCAGGAGAACAGTGGGCTCCATCATTGTGAAATGGAATAAGTTTGAAACCACCACAACTCTTCTTAGAGCTGGCCGTCTGGTCATACTAAGTAACCGGGCAAGAAGGGACATAGTCAGGGAGGTGACCAAGAACCCAATGGCCACTCTAAGAGAGCTTCAGAGTTCCTCTGCAGCGATGGGAGAACCTGGTAGAAGGACAAACATCTCTGCAGCACTCCCATCAATCAGACCTTTATGGTAGCACTTGGCATTCAGGCCAAAAATTTCAATTTGTGTCTCATCAGACCGGATAATCTTTTTCCTGATGCTCTTAGAGTCCTTTAAGTACCATTTGGCAAACTCCAGGTGGGCTGTCATATGCCTTTCACTCAGAAGTAGCTTCCGTCTAGCCACTACCATAAAGGTCTGATTGATGGAAGTGCTGCAGAGATGTTTGTCCTTCTACCAGGTTCTCCCATCGCTGCAGAGGAACTCTGAAGCTCTCTTAGAGTGGCCATTGGGTTCTTGGTCACCTCCTGACCATGTCCCTTCTTGCCCGGTTACTTAGTTTGGCCAGACGGCCAGCTCTAAGAAGAGTTGTGGTGGTTTCAAACTTATTCCATTTCCCACTGTTCTCCTGTGTGCTTTCAATGCTTTAGCAATGTTTTTATACCCTTCCCCAGATCTATGTCTCAACACAATTCTATCTCGGAGGTCTATGGAGAGTTCCTAGGACTTCATGGCTTGGTTTTTACTCTGACATGCACTGTCAACTGTGGGACCTTACATAGACAGGTGTGTGCCTTTCCAAATCAAGTCCAATCAATATAATTAAGCACAGCTGGACTCCAATGAAGGTGTAGGCCCATCTCAAGGATGATCAGAAGAATTGGACAGCACCTGAGTTAAATATACAAGTGTCACAGCAAAGGGTCTGAATACTTATGGCCATGTGATATTTCAGTGTTTATTTTGTAATAAATCTGCAAAAATTTCTACAAGTCTGTGTTTTCTGACAATATTGGGTGCTGTGTGTGCATGAACGAGGAAAAAATGAAATTAATTGATTTTAGCAAATGGCTGCAATATGACAAAGAGTGAAAAATTTAAGGGGGTCTGAATACTTTCCGAACCCACTGTACTACTTCCAGGTTCATACCCATTTGATTGTGGGGTCAGTCCATAACTCTGAGGTCAGCATCTCTGAGGTTCTATTGTACAAATTATATATATATATATATACTGTACATGTTCATGAAAAAGTTCACTAAAATGGACTACTGTACCATGTACAGTATTTGTGCAAATGCACGCCCCTAAATTACGTATCACCAGGTTACCTACTCCGTGAGATCAAGTTCAAGAAGAAACAATAATGAATATAGCAACTTCAGGGTCAACTGTCATTGTTTTGTTCTTATGCTGCTCAAAAAATACCAACTGAGTACACATATTGAGTGTATGCCTTGCGCCAGTTTGTTGCACCATTAAAACTATACCCTTTTAAGATGGAGTTCTACTGTTAACATGAAAGCAGCACTTTTCTGAGAAACTATCATTAGTGTGATGCACAGTTATATATTAACTCTTATGAGCATTTGAAAAATAATTAGACGTTTTTTTATGACAAAAAATCCATACATACTTGAAAGTGGACCCCAGGGAGCCAGTTACAAAGAACATTACCACACTGTATCAATGGTTAACTAGTGTGATTTATCAATACTTTGTCTGTCCGAAACACATATTCCCTGGGTTATTTTTTACAGAATACCACCCTAGGTCCCTTTTAAGCTTGTTATATTGCCAAACTCGCTATACTGGTCCTGCCAGGCATTGCAGAACGTTAACTGTAATATCCTCAATTGTGGCTTTCAACTATATCAAGAAAAAATTCATAAAAATGATTTCTTTCATTTCCACGGCTGTGGACTGGCCTGAGCCACAACGAACCAGAAGTAATTCTGTTTCTTTCTTTATTTTGGCAGTTACCTGTAGCTAATCAGCGGAGAAAACCCAGCTTGCTATCCAGATTCTCCCCATACCAGCAGATTTCTAAAATCCACATTTTCTCAAAACAACTTCAATAAAAAAAATTTTTATAACCAATTTCAACAACACATTAGCTTATGATTTTCAGGCTAAAATATTTTTTTATATTCCGTCTTTATTGCTTACCGTCTTCAGGATTTTCTCGGATGACTTTTGAGTGAACGTTTCCATTTTATTGGCGCTTTCACTTTGGATAAAATTATATGAACTCAATATCAGGTCTTGTTGGCTTCATACTGTACATTCTCTTACACAATTTAATGCTACAAGAGGCTGCATTTCAAACTGTAGAAGAACATCCTTGCCAAACTAATTAGCTCAAATGCTAATTTGAAAATGAAAGTGCGGGAAAGGAAATTCATACCTTTGTTGTGTGGGCAACACAGTTTTTACATGTTTATTTCCCTGTTTGAGTGTGAAATATTTCTGCCAAAATTAAAATGCAATAGGCTAGTCAATTTGACTATTGTCAATTTGAGGAAGGAAAAGGTTGATAAAAGCCGGCTACATGACAGTAACAATAGACAAATTAGGTGACAAGGAAGTTTATTATAGTTAGTTATGTATAGTGTGCAGTTGGTATTTAAACAACTGCATGCACACTGTACATCACATATGTAATCACTAAACCTCCTTTCCAGCTAATTTGCCTGTTGTTAACTCTAGCCAGCTTTCACCAGGCTTTTCGTTCCGCACAATCTGGTGAGTCAGTCGCTGGGTTTCCAAAACTAGGGTTAAATGTAAATTTCTCAATTAATTGTCCTCATGACAGATGAAGGGACAAACAATAGGAGACACGCGAGTATGTTGTGTGAGAAGTGTAAAAATGATTTATTTCATTTCCACGGCTGTGGACTGGCCTGAGCCACAACGAACCAGAAGTAATGTCGCACTCTTGAATTAAACGCCGTAAACGTAAGGCATTTCACAAGCGAGCGTTAAAACCATTTTGGTTGCTTTATCTGATGGGCAAGGCCCAAACATTACACAAATGTCATTAAAGTGAGCGGTGCAACAGTAAGAAAACATCTTTTCACTTTTTCTTTTTTTCTAAGATCATTAGTGCAACAGTTATACATTGCCTGTCCATTCATGGCATAAGATATTGTACACACACTGAATTCACAGAAAACGAAACAGAGTAGAAAGCTAATAAGTTACTGTGGTATCAGTTAATGTTTATCCAAATACCAAGCCACCATTCAAGTTCTCCTTTCAGCATATACAGTTCTCTTTTATTGCCTCTCGCTCCTTCGTACTTTTCTACCTGTGACTGAAACGCGAGCAGTTGTGCAAAAAAAAAGGCTCTTTTTTTATCACCGTTTGTCATCCTGAACAAGGCCAATACAAACATTCTCCGTAGCGATTTACCCAATCTCTGCTGCATTATGCCCGAGATAATCAACCCACCCCTTTGGTAAACAGCGATTTAATTTTTCAGCCTATTCGAGAGGCAGATTTATGGCAGCCATTTAGATATCACATTCCAAAGTCAGTCAGTTTAAGGTGAAAGGGTACTTTTTGTTCAACGCCAGTCCGTAAACCAACGCTGAAAAAAATCCATAAATATTTGCGAGCATTCCCTATCAAGACGAGTTTTCACAAACCAAAAGAATTAATCAAAAAGTGGTTCTGGAGTTAACGCTAACATGTTGACCTCTGTTCGTACTGATGCAGGATGCTTTAATATAACAGGGCTGTCTCTGTTTTCTACTTTGGGGCATTTATTAGCTTTTCAATAATATAGTTTTCTTTTTTTAGATTCAACCTGCAAATTATTAAAAGTAATTCGATTCAAAGTCTACCAGCTAGTGTCCAAATTTGGCAATAAACTGTATTCACACACGTCAGACTTTCAAACCAAAACAAGGCTTGAAATACCTGGCAGCTGGGAAACTGAAACCAATGGCAAGGTTTCATTGCTGTGTATCCAAGTCCACAACACTTCCTGTTGGAAATGGCACAATGTATTATACTGTATATGATTAAGTAACTATTTGGCTATGTTGGATAAACACATACAGGTTGAAATGTTTGGAGCAATGTTACTGGCTATTGCCATGTGTAAAATTGGATGTACAGGTAACTGCCAAAATAAAGGAAATGCCAACATAAAGTGTCTTAATAGGGCATTGGGTCACCACCAGCCGCCAGAACAGCTTCGATGCGTCTTGGTATAGACTCTACAAGTGTCTGGAGCTCTACCGGAGGGATGCAGCACCATTCTTCCATGAGAAATTCCATAATTTGCCATTTTGTTGATGGTGGTGGAAAACATGTTGATCTACAATCTCCTTTAAGTGTTAAATTGGGTTGAGATCTGGTGAATACATTTACATTACATTTTAGGCATTTAGCAGACGCTCTTATCCAGAGCGACTTACAGTTTACATTTCTTAACATACAATCCATTTATACAGCTGGATATTTTACTGAAGCAATTCAGGTTAAGTACCTTGCTCAAGGGTACAACGGCAGATGTGTCCCACCTGGGGATTGAACCTGCAACCTCTGAGTTACAAGTCCAGTTCCCTAACCATTATACTACATGCCGCCCTGAATGAGACGGCCATGGCATATGGTTTACATTATTTTCATGCTCATCAAACCCTTCAGTGATCACCTGTGCCCTGTGTATGGGGGCATTGTCATCCTGCAGGAGACCACTCCTATCAGGATAGAAATGCTTCACCATAGGATGATGGTGATCGCTCAGAATGGCTTTGTATTTATTGGCGTTTACCTTGCCCTCCATGCCAGGAAAATGCACCCCACCCCATAACAGAGCTGACAGAACCCTTCATTTACTTAAGTGTTTCCTAATCAGCAGGGAAAACCCAGCTTGCTATCCAGATTCTCCCCATACCGGCAGATTTCTCAAATCCACGTTGGATCCGACCTAAAACCTGGGTAAGACAGAGCTGCTCTTCCTCTCAGTGAAGAGTTCCCCGATGATTGATCCTTCAATCACCGTGGAAGGCTTCATAGTGTGTCCATCCCTGTCTACCAGGAGCCTTGGAGTGACCCTGGACAACCAGCTGTGCTTCTCAGGCCACATTGCAGTGATCACCCGGATCTGCCCATTCTCCCTCCACAACATCCAGATAATTTTCCTGTTCCTTACCCAAGAGGCCACACAACTCCTGGTCCAGGCCCTGGTGATCTCACGTCTGGACTACTGCAATTCCCTGCTGGCAGGCTTACTGGCCTGTGCCATCAAGCCACTGCAACTAGTGCAGAATTCCACCACACATCTAGTTTTCAACCAACCCAAATTCACACATCACCCCACTACTCACCTCGTCTTCTCTGTCCTGACCCCCCGGGATCTTCCACACTCAATCAGGACCGCGGAATCACTGACCATCTTCCCTAACAGACTAAAAACCCACCTCTTCAGACCCCACTACCACTGATTCTGTATCTACTAATTGTCATCACCACTGTCTACATGGTTAATACTGTAGTTCGTATTTTGTATTTGTTTAATATTTAAAAAAAATGAGCTACAGGTATGGTATGCAGCTGCCAACAATGATGTATATTGCTGTATTACTACACTGATCTCTTGCGCAAGCAATGATTGATCATACCATGTATAAATGCACATCTTGTAAGTCGCTCTGGGTAAGAGCGTCTGGTAAATGCTTAAAATGTCAAATGTAATGTAAAATGTAAGGAATGTAGTTTACAGAGAGTGAAATATGGAGTTGTTTTTAAGCCACAGTTGGGTGTGGCCAGGTATGACAAAAGTTACAACAAGTGTGTGCAGACATAGATGCCATGCCTGATAAGTGTTCCAAACGTGAGATGAATAAGCTAATGCAATGTGTCACTACCTACGGAGTTAACAAAAACATTTTCTGTGACCCCACCCCTACTTAAAATGTATCCAAACATATGTTCATATATGGACTTCAATGTTTTTTTAAACTGCATGCACAGTGGGTATACAAAGTAGGTAATCAAGTATTGTCTGTTTTTTATTGCTAGTGGCCTAAACTGGTATTCTTTACCCTGATCATGCACACCACTATTTATACATTACTGTAACATCTATCTGTAGTTGCATGGTTAAATGAGTGTCCATTTCTTTCCTAGACACACACAGTTACGAATCAGTCAAAGAAATGAAGTAACTGTTGTACTGTAAGCAAGGATCAAAGAATATGGGTAACACTCAAATTCAGAACTTCCTTACATTGTTATTCTTATTGCTCGCCGAATGTGATCTGAGAGTATTTACAGTGTTTACAAAATGTAAATATTATTACGTAGGAGTAAACTCATAGATATTATAATATAAGCCATTTAGCAGACGCTTTTATCCAAAGCAACTTGCAGTAGTGAATGCATACATTTTTCAGTATATGCGGTCCCAGTGGGAATTGAACCCACAACCTAAGCGTTTTCAACGCCATGCTGTAGCTACTGAGCCACACAGAACTGCTACTGCTGCTGTACTGCTGCTACTACTAAATATTGTGTAGTGGCATTACCTGGGATTTTATCTTATTTTGTATCTGGTAATACGTGAATATATAGTAATGGGTAACAGTGGGTACCCTGTTACTCAGCCAATCTCAAAACTATACATATACATACCTTGTTCTCTCCCTGCTCGATGCTATGTAAGATCTAGGCCTGTGGTTATCAACCTTGGTCCTGGGGACCCACTGTGTATGCTAGTTTACATGGTGTCCTGGCGACCCACTGTGTATGCTGCTTTACAATGTGTGTCCTGGGGGCCCACTGTGTATGCTGGCTTACACTGTGTGCTGGGGACCCCACTGTATATGCTGGTTTACACTGTGTGTCCTGGGGACCCACTGTGTGTCCTGGTTTACACTGTGTATGCTGGGGCCCACTGTGTATGCTGGCTTACACTGTGTGTGCTGTGCTGGGGACCCCACTGTGTATGCTGGTTTACACTGCGTGTGCTGGGGACCCCACTGTGTGTCCTGGTTTACACTGCGTGTCCTGGGGACCCACTGTGTATGCTGGTTTTCATTCCAACCATAATTGCAACCTCTGAATTGTAACTATTTGTTTATTGTTCTTAATTAGACACTTTTAATTTCTATTGAAGCATGTCATACTCACATAAGCCCATATTATGTCAGAAATAGCTATGCATGCCATGGACAATAAATGTCCCATATTCACATCCCAAGACCTAAAATCAAGTCAGATCAACTAATGCTTTAATTGTCTGTAATGTGCGATATGACACATGATTCCTTTAGAAAGAGGTTACCTTTTTAAAACTGATTCAATTATAGACTGGCAGGTGAAATCAGTGGGGGCCTAATTGTTTAAAGTCTGGACACCTGGGGCCATATGTACTAAGATTAGTAGAATCTTTGTACATACGGCCCCTGGTCACTGAAACTAAACAATTTGTCAGAAAATGAAGAGTTCAATGACAGAGCAATTGGCAACGAGCCAACCCTGCATTGTGTTAAAATAAATATGGAAAAACAATAGTAGAACTTGCACACTTTAATTGATCAAGAGATTGGCTGTAAGTGGGTCCCCAGGACCAAGGTTCAGAACCACTGCTGTAGGCTTTTCTCTTTTCTCTCATAAAAACCTTTTTTAGACCTCTTGAGTCATTGTGGCAGGGCACCTCAGCCTATTCATTGACTTGTGGTTACTACTGCAACGTCCAGCTATGGCGCAACAGAGGAAATATTAGGAAATTATGTAAATCAAAGCCACCGTTCACCGAATATAGTCCTGCTCGTTAATATCTAAGGTTACCAACACGTTCCCTGCATTAGTCTCCCACAGCTGGAGTTACATCACGGTGAACCTACACTGTAATTATGGCCATCTTGGTTAGATGCACAATGAATTAAATGAAATGGCAGCCTGCCTTAAGCGCCAGAATGACGGAACACCTGTCGCTCGTTCCGCAGTCATGGGCCAGCTCGGCTTCGGCATCCTCGTGGACGATAAAAAGTTGTAAAAGTTTGGTTATTTTACAAAAGTCCTGTGACGATTTTGTTATGGTGTGGGGCATGCTTCTGTGTGTTCTGACACGTGTCGTTTTGCTTTTTAACAACTTGGTGGACAACAAAGGCAAATGTCAACAAAAAGTGGAAACTTGAGGTGCCAATTTTGTGTTTCCATGCAAAGGTAAATTAAGTCCTATTAAGTTTCCCTGATTAATCGCATCTGTTTTGTCATACAGCTATAATGACACGAATAACAATGGATATGTAAGGAGTCGTCGGGATTAATCCTGAGTTGTTTTGTGGGGAAACCTCCGTGAGGAGCTGTAATCACAACTGGCTCGGGGCCTAAACCATGTCGAACAAGCCCATTATTACTGGTGGGAACACAACCTTAAGACTTGTGCGGCGCCTGAATAGAAATGACTTTTTTCTGCGTCAGCATTCCATTCATAGTGAATGCAAAAAGACAAAAGGGCCGCTTGCATTCTCAAAAGTCCTCTCCGACAAAACAAACTCTAGGAAGGAACGTTTTGCACATCCTGTCAAACGTGTTTTATTTTTTGGGGTTTAAAAAAAACACAAAAAAACGGTCTGTGCGGCTCACACAGTCGTTGAGAAAGGTAAAAAGTCAGATCTCTGAAAAACTTGTTTGGTGTTAAGAAGAATTGTATATAGCTTTTTAAAATAGCAGAGCTTTATCTTAGTTTGACAAATGGAAATGTGTTTTCTTTTCTTCCTTTCTTTTGGTGGGGGGGGGTAACAGAACAGAGGTGTAAGCCTAAACCGGCTGGGTTAAAGGTGGGACTCTTGCATTCACTTTATCTGCCGGAGCGCGGAGAAGAAAACGTTTCGAGAAGTCAAAGAACACAAAAAAGCCTATTCCGCACACAAAAAGGGAACCTATTGAGTTTCCGTCTTCCTGAAGAGCTTATTTCCCATCTTAATAAAAGTGCAAGTGCATATGTGACGCGTGTCTCAGGACTACAGATGGTATGTTGTGGGGGCGGATCCACAAAGTGCTGTTCCTCTAAATTGTTAGGTTTTTGTCCCCCAGCCCAGTAGGCCCTAACATGATTTTTCTCTATGCAGAATTTCCCGTGCTTCTCTGAGGGGGTTTGTTCACCGAGGTGGTCCTTGCGATTAATCTCCATCTCCCACTCCACCGCAGCTGCAGGTGTCATCCGCAGAAAATCGCTCTGATTATACATTTGAGATATTATTTCATAATAACATAAAACATAGCCGGTATTATTTCGCTTTCCCCCCCTCTCTCTTGCACACAATGGACAGCGAGGGGTGGAGTCCATCCCCCTCACCCCTGTTTATAGGAGAACCGTTACAGATGTTGTTGATTGCTCTGTGAAGATGTGGAGACATTATATTCACATTGATCCGGGGAGAGGGGAGTGAGGGGGGAGGAGGGGGGGGGGGGAGGTGGGAGGTGAGGAGAAGGGGGGTTTTGAACATGCTGTGCGAAGCTATCTCTTCGGTCCTGGGAGAGAGGAGAACACCGGTCTGTTGCGGGTCTTGTATCGGGCTGGGTGAGGCTCGCTGCTTTCCGCACGGAGGAGGAGACGGAAAGCCTGATTCCCACACTGTTTTTTTTTTAGCGTGTTGGAAAAACTAACAGCTACAAGTGAGCGCTGTGTGGTGAGTCATCGCAGATGGAAGGAGTTACGTCCAGGAAGGTGGCAGCGGGGTGCAAAAGACCCATTCACTGAGCACTGGGGGCGGGGGTGGAGGTGTTGGGGCATGTTCAGCCGAAACTACCGGCTTCTTTTCATTCAGCGCCCGGGCCGGGGCCGGTTCGGCCGCGTTAACACCACCGAGTCAGTGTCACCCACCCGTAACTCCTTTAATCCCTAATCCTAAAAAAGAGGGGTTAATTATTGTTATGAAAACACCCTCCACGATACAAACGTGTCTTGGGCTCTTCCACAATGATGTGATTTTATGTGCTTCGAAAACGCCTCCTGAACGCCAAAACACACAGGGGGGTACTCCCTGACATTGATTTCTTTGGTCCTTTTCGATGGGTGTTTGCCATTCTGTGGGGGTTAAGATATGAAGTTGAACAGCGTCTAACAGTTGGCTGTCAAAGGTTTCGCAACTGTACAAAAAAAGCACTGAGACGTAACAGGTTTTTAAATGTATGCGCACTAAACCTTAGCCTTAAAAAAAACACATTTGTTACGGCACTGCATTATGGCCTGTGTCCAGCTTACTGGTGCTGTACTTTAATGCAAGGGGTTGTGAGATTCTAGACCGCTATGTCATTTCACATGACATGGGCCTCAAATATGTGAATTGCCCTTGACAAAAAAGGACAGCGAAACAGCGATATAAACACCTCTGATTAGAATCGAATCCCCTCTCTTATGTGAAATTAACCAAACCCATGAGAAGGCGCAATGGCAGTTCTTTCAACACCCCTCATCAAAATGCCTCGTAACCTGAAAACACATCCCTTTCGCAAGCCGCCCTCTTCCAAACAACATCGAGTCAATAAAAGGCCGAATATTACCAACAGATAATGTCATCCGCAACGTCGAGAAGTTGATTCACTCAGGCTATTTCAGTGGGCACATGATTCACACGCGCTTATAAAACAGTACTCTCGGAAAAAAATCAATGAACGCTTTTGATCCGGCATAATATAATTAGCGGCGTATTGTTGCATCGTAATCGTAACATGTACTTTCACTAATTCGAGTGAGAGACATTTCGGAGTCAGTTGTTAAAATATGCATAAAGTCGAACAGACGCACTGCTATCTAATCCATTTCCAGTTTTAAAAGCAAAAAGGCTTTTTACAAGCTTCTTCCCTCTGTATTGTACCAATTCAATTAGAGGGGCATTGCATTAAATTGTGGTAATGACTTTGTCTGTTCAATCATGCAACATCATTCAGGACACCAGGTCATCTTCTACGGCACGTGGAAAATGTATATTTTACACGTATTTGGTATTTGTTAATTTGCCTGACACACTTATCCGGGATATCTGACAGATTATAAAAACATAGCATTTTGTTTTATGCTTATTATGTTTTATGCTGCATACCCTCATACCCCCAAACCTCACGAGTCTCAGTATAAGAAATAAATAAATAGTAATTTAAGTCAGTTTTGAGCTACTGCTCAGTTCGCAGTCTTAAACTACAAACGTGTTACAGTCGCACAGTCGACCTATGGAAAGGTGTTTATATAGAGAAAGATCAAGAATTCAGTTCAAACACTGAGAGAGAAGAGAGAGAGGGAGAGGAGAGGGAGGGAGAGAGAGAAAGAGAACAGAGAGGGGAAGAGAGGGAGATAGGAGAGAGGGGGAGAGAGGAAGACAAAAACCTATGGAAAGGTGTTTATATAGAGAAAGATCCAGGATTCAGTTCAAACACCGAGAGAGAGAGAGAGAGAGAGAGAGAGAGAGAGAGAGAGAGAGAGAGAGAGAGAGAGAGAGAGAGAGAGAGAGAGAGAGAGAGAGAGAGGAAGAGAGATAATAGAGAGAGGGGGGGAGAGGGAGAGAGAGGAATAGAGAGGGAGAGAGAAAGAAGGAAAGAGAGAAGTGGGATTACTGCCAAATGAAATATTAACAAGTACTCTCTCGCTTGGGAATGTCTTGTCAACATACTTTTACCTCGTAACGCACCCAGGGGTCTTGTCTTGAGAGTAATTATTTTGTTTGGATAAACCCATAGTGGTGATATGAATAACAGTCTTTATTATTTCACTCAAAGGAATTTTCTATTATCCTTCACTGTTTTCCCATCCCCTTTTTTCCACCCACTGATACCGGAGGCTTACAAAGACCTGAAACCTTCCACCGGGTTACTGTGATGAACACTTTCAATCTGCTCCGCCGTGGTTCTTTTCCCAGAACACCCGAAGAGAACTCGCTGGATCTAAATGTATCTAAACAAACAGCCCACTCAGTAGTTGAAGACGGCAGTGATTTACCGTGAGGCGGAGCTGTGGCTGCAGCAAAAAGCTTTTAGGAACGATTCTGTATGTATGATTATTGTATGATTGTATGATCATTACAATATGATTATTTTAATGATTTAGCATTGCCGAATTATCTAAAAAGGCACCAATAATTGTATTTGTGAAAATAAAACCAAGGTTTTATTTAATCATCCTTGGAGGGCGTGTGTGTGTGTGTGTGTGTGCGCGCGTGTGCTTAAGGTTAGTATTCCAATTCACAACACTCAAATGACAATATGATAAATGCCAATAGTGAGATAAGCTACTTTTTATTTTGTATTAACTATTCCAAGGTGCTGTTTAGATTAGGACATGATGAGCCTAGATGCCCGTTCTTATCATTATGTATTCTTATGTTCTTATGTTCTTAACTATGGCCACACTGAATTAAAAAAAAACATGATTGTGAGATATTCACACGCATCACACACACACTTGTCTTGTCGGAGGACAAGGTGTCTTGTTTGTGTGAAGTGGAGTTTCCTATAACATTTTTACATTGACATTTTAAGCATTTAGCAGACGCTCTTATCCAGAGCGACTTACAAAAAGCATTTAAACATGGTAAGATTAATCATGGTTAGTGCAAGAGATCAGTGTAGTAACACTGTAACAGACATCATTGCTGGCAGCTGCACACCGTACCTGTAACACAAGGGGAGAAAAGGTTAGTAGGTTTATAAAAATAAAAAATAAAAAAATGATAAGGTCGTTGCATGACAAAAAAAAAAAACTACCACAGCTGTTAATAAGGTGTGTTTTTGATGGACTGCTTCCAAACTTCTGCCTTGTCTGTTTTTTTTTTTTTTTTACTTCAGATAATACTGAAGTGTTGGTTCTGTCCGAGTGTAGGCCTGCCCCAATCAGAAGTCAGGGTCCTGACTTAATCACCACCCCACGCCCTTTTCCCCCCATGAAAGCCCAGGTTTGCCGAAAAGACCTTTCCCGCAAGTACAGATCCTTCCCCCAACAGTTTTTTGTGCTGTTTTTGTCTATTATTTTAAGTGAAACTTTTCATAAGGCGAAATTCTAAACTATAAAAGACATGTTTTTTTTACACTTCAAGCGCAGTGTTTATGCAATTTTGCACCTGGGGTGGTTTGCTGCTTGGGACTTATAACAGGATAAATAAATATCTTCAACTGTAAAGGCAACATTTTTTAAAAAGACAGGTACTGTGGTACTGTGGTTATTTCGACTTGGAACAGCTCATGGGAGCTATAGAACACAGTGAAATGCTGCCCTCCACAGGACGAAACTGAAAGTGCATCTCATTCTTGTAATTGTTTCACTTGAGCGGTGATATGGGCATTTCCACGAACAATGCAATATGAAGACAACTACTAAAATCTATAGCCTATTAAAAAAATGTATAAAGTATAAATAAAAGTGAATCATTTTTTTCCACCATTACTATAAATATTTTAATCAAATCTGTATGGAGGTACATATTAAAATCTTATTAACGCATTAGAAAATATTCTTATATAAGCCCTATATATTGAATATGATGTGAAATATTGTGTTTAACAAGAAGGCACTTTACGTAGATATATAGCATTGCTCCTGAGATGCGCCATATGGTTATTGCCTAAAGCAGGATGTGTCCACGTTCGGTAACCTTACTTGTGTTAAAACAAGCCCTTTGTATCTGACAGAAGTCAGTTTACTACTTTTACAGTTTACCACTGCAATGGCGGTTCGAAACCGGCCAAGAGCCCAGTCGAGGGTGGCGATTGGCTGACCAACCAAGGGGGAGGGGGGTGAGCCGGCACCAGCGCCCCGAGAAGCGCGAAAGGGATTGCATGGGAAAACTGGCTTATCTCCGAAGCTTATCTCCGGGCTCGTGGGGGAGGATAAATTGAAAGAAATAGAGGGTATCAGAGGCTACAAATTGGGAGAAAAACGGGAAAAAATCAGAAACAAAATTAAGATAGAAGTTAAAGTTAGAGTCCTTTTGAGCTACTCAAACTGTCTTTAAGCCAGCCCCTACCAGCTCTATACAGCTTTCGGTGCCACCCTCTGAAAGAGTTCTCCGAATCCCCGCCAGCTTTTAGTTCCCACCCAGACATCCGGGGGGGGGACAAAAAACGGGTTAATCTATCAATCAATATAAATATTCCCCCCATAATTCCGGGCCCCATTCGACGTCTGGGACCTAGGCCCAGGCCTTGTCGGCCGATGCAGAGATCTGACCCTGAACCCACCTTCACATCCACATACGGTTTTTGCTTGTTACATTACAAAATTCAACTTTATTTACCTTCATGCCTCCATTCAAATTATTATACATGTAATATGTTTCAACTCAAATTTCAATTCACAGCCAAATCCATAAAAGGGGGGGAAAAAATATACAGGGAGAAAAAAGAAAAAAGAAAAGAAAAGCGAAGCACAGATAGAATGTTTAGACTCCATTGGTAAAAAGAAGAAGAAAAGATTTGTTCTTTTCAGTCTCTCAAAAAAAAAAAAAAAAGAGATGGGTAACTTGCAATCCTCTGACGTAAATTTAACAAACAGAGACTCCCTTTAAAATCATCGCAAGGTGAAATCACACATTTTACAGTAAGCCATAAAAGCTCTGAATATATTTACAATACATACACTATACATAAATACAAGAACGACACTTACATAATAATCATTAAAAATTGTAACGTAGGCATCGGCTAATCTACTTCGTTTACAATGCAAAGAACATAAATCAGAACTGGTTTAAATGAAAGAAGTATTGTACAAACACATTAATGAAAGCAGGACTTTATTCACAGAAAAGAAAGAAAAACAAAACAAAAAACGAAAAAACGTTTCCAGAGGTTGGTGTCCCAGCCTTAGCACATTCAAAAAGGTTTTCCTGCGAATCGCAGCGAAACATTGAGTGAATCAAGACTGTTCAATTGCAAATCGCGACTCCAGACTTCCTGGCTTTGTAATAATATGGGGTACATGACATTAATCAAGGCAATAACATCTATAAGATATGTGATTTGGAAAGGTTAAAATAGAACCTTAATAATAATAACAACAACAACAATAATAATAATAATAATAATAATAATAATAATAACATATCTGTTCAGTACTTTATGTGTGGTTATACATCCGTACAAATCATATGTAACTTCCATAGGAGACACATACAATATATTTAAAATGCGATCGTTGACTGGTTTCCGAAGGTGGCGACTACAAATATTTCATAAGGCTCAGTGCATTCAAGAGAGAAATCATGTAAAATGCCAGGGCGTTGGTTTAAAGTGAGTGTGTTGCTTTAAGGGCTTAAATATATTTCACTTAATCACGCGTACACGTACGCAACGCGAATGTCATTGTACACATACTCCACTGCGTACTTTTTGTCTGTCTGGATGTTTAAAAGCTATATCCACTAGGGGGCAGGTCAGAGCCGAAACAAAATTGTGTCTGGCCGGCATACGTTGACAACAACTTCCGATTCTGCACAACAAGGTTGTTTTGATGTATATCTTGAAAAGATCGCAGAAACAGTAGCAGCGGCGCCAAACAGGTACACCGAGATGTAACCATGTATTGTCTTTTTTTAAAGTTATGTCAAATAAACTAAACTGAACTAAACTAAACAACGGAGATGGTATATTAGACCATCGTCTATATCGTACGCGTAACATTAATTTATTGAGGACGTGCACAAAGGATGCTCCCAACGACTGCAGGATACGCATGGCAGCCATCTTGCGTACGCGTATTTAAAGTTAAGCATATTTAAGCCTTTAAGGGTGTCTGTGCTTTTAAAAAAGTATATACATTTTTTTAATCTGGTATTTATTCAGTATGGCCTGTTTTGTGTTGTGGTGACCATATTCGCCAGTAACATAGTTTTTTTATGCATTTTGTACAATGTTTTATGTTCTTAGGAGGCACTAGTCGATATTGCATAACTTTGACCCTGCTTACCGTTACAAAATTATGCTACTGAAAATGTAATATTCTTCCCCATACAGAAGAACATGCCTAAGCAAAAAAAAGCACTTTATCCACGTACAGCTGCTTAGTTGATAGATTCATCATATTTATGGATGAAGGGGGACACACAAATGTTAATTTATGCATTTTCCATGACAATAATTTGAACTAAAGAAATAGATGTGCTTTTATTGATTATAATATGATGACAAACAGCCTTGTTTTAACATAATACAATGACTGTATGTAATGCCCCAGTTATTACAAATGAAGGGACGCTTTTAACTTGTAAAAAAACAAAACAATTCTGCAAGGTTTTGTTGAATAAAATCAATTTGCACCAAAAAAAACCCTTCACCTTGAAGAAATGAAACCCGGATGCGCTCTAAAAATGTGGACAAATTGTGAGCTTGAATTCAGCATGTGGTTTTAAATCATTTCTTTGGACACAGGTGCTATACCTTACAAAACAAATCCATGTTTGGGCGTTGTGGGGACACTTCATGGTAAATCTGTTTTCCAAAATATTCCTTTTCACCCGAACCACAAAGTCAGATTTATATGGATTTTTAACTCATAGTTTTTTTAATGCATGTACTCAAAGAGGAAAATACCAAATTCTACAATTTATCATCTGTACAAATGTATTAAAGGTACTTCTACATTTTTTTTCACTTTTTTTAAAATGACAAGTTCCTTCACTGAACAGTATGTACAGTCTATGCAAAACCGAGTCTCAAAATACTTTCCCCCACTATCACATATAAATTACGTTTTAAAATACAGAAAATAGCCCTATAACGAAGTGCCCCTCATTTTCAGAAAAGTATAAAAAGTTTCACGGTATGAAAATATGTTGATGAATATTACTAGGTATAATTGTACATTTCTGAGTAAAGTCGCCTTTCTTATGCTTCATGACGAACAAGGTGCTGATGACGTGCCTGAGGCCTAGGAGGCCATCAAGCTTATTACTTGACAGTAAAACAATAAAATGATCTATTCATGTGTACACAAATAACATACATTAAAAAAACATAATACTCAAGCAAAATAAAAAAGAAATATTGGTCTTATTTTATGTAGAATATATATATATATATATATATATATATATATATATATATATTATATATATATTATATATATATAATTTCTCCTGTTTTATAATAACTCAAGGTTAACATATGAATCTTATTATATTACTGTGTTACTTCAATAAAGGAATACTGCCATTTTCAACTTTGGGGTTGATTAAAATCTTCTGCGTTGTGGTTTGTCCTGAAATATGATTATGACTGTAAGAAAGTGTTGCAGTTTTCAGTTTCTAACAAACTTTAAAATATATATATTTTTAATTGATTTCAGTGACAGCCAAGCTATTCACATTTAAAAGTAACACTTGCTTAAATTCAGCCTGTTCCTTTAAACTTTAGAGTTTATCGGCCTCAAAACACTGCAGTTAGACTGGACAGACATTTTTGGTTCAGTTACCAAACTCACATTGATTTTTGATACTGTCTCCAATTATCTATTTTTGTTCAAAAATGAACATGGTGGTGACTTCTACCAGAGCATCAACTCTGTGAAAATCACAGGTGTCTGAACAAAGACCCGATTTAAACTGGTACTGCCATGCACTGAACTGCCATGCACATTATCCCAAACTCTACACAAAACAAAAAATACAACACTTTTCCCCCAATGCTTTTACACACCACAAGTTTCCTTTGCTTTAAGTTTCTTACTTCAGCTTCTTACTTAAGGTCATTAACCTTAAGTAAGTGGCTCAGTGGTTAGCGACATGGGCAGGCAAGCAGAGGTTTGAATCCCAGGAAGGCCAAACGAAAAAAGAATGAACTGGAATCCGGAGGTATGCTAGTTCACTTTCTGGGGCACTGCCGAAGTTCCCTTGAGCAAGGCACTGAACCCCTAAAACTGCTCCAGGGGCGCCGTACTATGGCTGACCCTGCGCTCGGACCTCTCTTAGGAGAAATATGTGGAAAAATGAATTCTAATTACCTTGTGTAACATGGCAATAAAGAATATGAAATTAAATTTAAATTAAGTGTATTGAGGTTCAGTTGAATCTGGCCCAAACAGAGCTACTCGACACTGGTCAATTGTTGTGGGGGATTTCCCCCCACCCCCACCTGATACACCAGGCGGGTCACGTGACCTGTAACTGGCCTGATCAAAAGTGTGTATAGAATAGCACAGAAGACAATATTCATATTTGCTCATAACCCATAAGTTGTTCTATATATTAATATCTGTGGAGCTCTCCTCACCCCTTTTACCACCTGCGTTTAAAACCTGCACCCCTTTCTACGTGAAGGTACCGATTGTGTCTAATGTGCATTTGCAGTGTGTTGCAGGCTGCTGTTCCTCTGTTGAATTTGATGAAGGGAACACATTTCTCAGTTAAAAAACAACCAAACTTCTTTATCACAAACAAAAAAGCGAGGTGGCTTCTACAAAAATGCAAATATATTGCTTCCTTGTGTTAGTGTGAAAAGGATTTTGATAGGAGAGTACACAGTCTTTGATGTTAAAACGAAGAAACATCTCAGCAGAAACATTGGCTGGCATATCGTTATGATGAACGGGGGTGGGTGACTTGCCAAAGGACAAGAACACATCGGGTTTATTGTTCACTTGCTTATGCTTGTGGTTGATGCTTTGAATTCATGTCAAATCCTCACAAAATCTTTATTCAAAACATTGATATTATTTTATCATAACATTTGTTTGTTTTCATCAGTCATCAAAAACGAACGCAACATTTTTATCCAGGAGAACAATTTGACCTCTAACTACTTCACTAAGCTCTGCTGACATAATTACAAACAGCTGGAAAAACTTTTGCAAAGGAAGTGTCCTTTTTCAAGATTAAAGCACCTGCAGTAGCAACGAGAACACATAGGGACCTATTTTCGTGCCGGCGCTAAGGGGCGTTATGCCCTAGCACAGGCGAATTGCCAGTTTCGTCTGTCGCAAACTGAATATTTCCCGTCTCTGCCGAGTTTGGCAATTTCGTGGTGCGCAATGAAGGCGTTTGTGCGACTATGGGTTGGGCAGCGCAATAGGGGGTGTGACAATGAAAACAGTCGGGCGCTATGCAAGTTTGGTGTCAAATAATGAGTTTGCGTTAACGTCCAACTAGACCACCTCTTAGCGCAAACGCTGGCGCTCTGTGCAATTTGGTGACTTTATTGAAGCGGACATATGAACATAAGGTTATCTGAAATCACATGAGAATGTTTTGTGAATATTGTGAATTTCCCCCCATGTTAAGGCAAATCGTCCAATCCATGGGTAACTTGCAAGCGTAATCAATTAAGCTAAAAACAATTTCACCACAGCTTGTGGTTATTCAATGCACGGACATGAAAGACTGAAGCCAGCAGGCCATCCATCGCTACCGTTCAGTAAGATACAGCTGTTAAATAAATATGTTTGTATGCACATTGTTTTTCTTATGTGAAATGGTTTTATTCTTTCCATTTAACAATTACATTAAGTTAGAAGAAAACTGGCCGGAAGTGCCACCAGGGGTGGCAATTGGCTGTCCGCCCCAGGGAGGGGGGAGGGAAGCCGACATGACGTTCGCTGCGCATAAGAGTGGCCCTGTAGTACCGGGTTATGGTCGACGGCTTGGCGAGTGCCGTCTCGGAAGAGCCGGTTCTTCGCCTTCGTCACTACCGGTTGCAGGACTACGGGTCTAATTGGCTACCAAATTGGGAGAAAATGGGATAAAATCAGAAACAAAAAAAAAACAAACAAAAAAAAAAAAAGTTAGAAGAAAAGAAACATTGTTTTTTCAGTTGGAAAGCCTACAAATAAGGAAAAAAAAGAGATGGTAAAATAAAACACTTTCTTTTAACAGTGTAGGTCTCAAAATATAAACTCAAATCATGAAAATAACAAATTAATGTGTGCCTTGTTTTCCCCCTCTGATTCGCGCACTAACTTTTCCGCACCTCTCGCACAAGCAAATCGCTCTCCTGTTTTGAGAAGCGCTCCTGGCGCAGCCTCGCAAAACTCTCATCATGTCAGGAAATTGCAAATTTGCTATAGCGTTATCGCACTGGCATTTAAAGGGATAGAAAATAGGTGTTCTGATTGGCCATTATGAAACCAAACCCCCACCACACCCCCATGTATTTTTTAAAAGTTAATCCAACCTCTTTTACAACTACGCCAGAGGTGCGCTATCGTCCTAAGTCACAAAATTACCGAAATTGCGTTAGACACGCCCTAAAGCGCCACTGTCTTCGCTTTGCGTTTGCGTTACCGACACCGTCCTAATTCACCAAAATAGGGCCCATAGAGGACCATATTAATTACATCAATAATTAATCAATTGTACAACTCACACTGTGTATTAGGAGTGTCCATGTATTCAAACTTAAATGAAAAAAAAGGTGCCACAACATTTTGAGGAAATGAAAGGCAATGGTGTGCAAACAAAATATTTATAGATATTTTCAATTTCATACCATTTGTATCAGTGTTTTATGACATTCCTGAATAACAAATACCACATGAGTAAAAATTGTGTGTTAGTTTTCGATGAATGATGAAAACAAACAGATCTTGGTAGTGGACTCAGACCTTTAGACCCGACTGTATATAAGGTTGACACAATGTTAGGGGTTCTTAAATAATGTTACAATGAATATAGAACACATTACATGTTTAGTTTATTAATGTTTGTTGTATTGTACCTAACATAAAAAACTGAAAAAGAATATAAGGCATTCTAAAAATGAATTCAAATTTAAACCGCAGCCAACTCAAACGGCTATAAGAACAAAAGGCATTTTGATGTGTTTTCATTAAATACATTTTTTTTTTAAAATGGGTCGGTAGGTAAGCAGATCGATGTTTCCCCCAAAACAAATATTTTGTGAAATCTTTGATTATGTATGTATGGTGAAATATTTTTGTGCAAAAATTAGATACATATTCAGATACATAGAGAGAATCTAGCATAACATCGGCCTGAGGGGAAAAATACTAACTGAAACTGCATACAAATCATTTTTAACTCAATCAGAAGTTGTTAAAATGTACAGCAACTCTTGTGGCTTGGGATTTGTGTGTCATAGTAAGAATGCTAGCCTATAGGGGAATCGTTGAGACGCAGCCGTTACTAGCAGTTTGTTAGTCATAGCAGTTCCTGTAGTAGGGGGATGAGTGGACAAGGACAAAGAGATGATTTCTTAGTCGTAGGAGGAGGCCAAGATGAAATCTGCCTCTGGTCCGCATTGTCCTTTTAATTTCCCGTATTTCAGACTTTACTAATTAAAAACACTACATAGTACGGTGTAAAATCGTCTTAACATTACAAATATTTATTCATGGTGTATTGGTAGAACGTCCGACGCTGCCCACTGTGACCATGGTTCGATTCCACCAGGTCGCGCCAGTTTCAGCTCTGTCTGAGAGTGCCAGTAGGGGGCGGCATTTGGCTGTCCGCCCCAGGGAGGTGGGGCGAAGCCGATACGAGGTCGCTGCATATAGGAGTGGCCCTGTGCGCATACCGGAGTTACGGTGACGGCTTGGCAGATTCTGGCTCCGAGAAGGCGGTGCTCCGCCGCATGCCACTGCTGGTTTCAGGACTACGGCAGCAAACTCTCAATATGAGGGAGGGGATAATTGACATGAAAAAGAGGGTATAATTGGGGGGAAAAAGCAGGAAGAGAAAATAGAAAAAAGAAAAAGAAATTAATGACGAAGACATCAGTTTGGAGTAGCTATGCTTTTACATGCTAAGAAACACGTTATTCAGGAAGCTGTATCACAACAAATCACATTAACTTCTTGATCATTTTTATTTCTTCAGTGTCAATCTATTGTTATATTTTCTATTGTATTTCACTGCATTGGTCATGCGTTTGGTGCAGTGAGGCAGTTCCGTGATTAGTTAATACTATAGTGTACATATCTGCTAAAAAAATTAATAATTGTATTTATTTTTAAATACTTATGGGCCTATTGTTATACGTTTAACCTCTGATAGACAAGGACGAACAAGAACAACTTGATTCACAAGTTTCCTTGATTTGATCGTCGGTGATCATCAATGGACCTGTTGGGGTTCTGTCATGTTTGTCCGAAAACATTTCTCCCACCACTGTGTGCGCCCCAGCTTTTCAACTTTCAAACATGGCTGCAGTGTGAGCATCACTTGCCTCCGACAGGTAGGCAGTAGCTGGAAGGTAAGTGTGTGTGCCTGTAATGGGGGTAGGTCTGCTTGCTGGAGTTTCGAACCAAGGGCCCAGCTGGGCCATTCCGCACAAACACAACAAGAGACACGATTAGCCCGCTGAGCTAAAGACCGAGGTCTCCAGCCAAGGGAACAAATCATACTCTTATTGCTTCTCAAGGGGTGACGTCACATTCTGTAGCGGATGCTCACGTGCTAATGTAACAGAGTTGCTTCTGCCTGCAGCGAGTTTTGAACTGAGGATCCCAATGCAACAAGAGATACAATTATCCCGCTGAGCTAAAGACCCGAGTCCCCAGCTTCAGGAACTAATCATAGTCTTATTGACGTCACTTTATGCAGCAGATGCTCACGTGCTTTACTCACATCTCGGAGCTCCACTACATGCCCATAAGGTAAGGGTAGAGTTAGGGGAGTAGGGTAGAGCATCAGGTTCAATACTTATTTTCTATAGAAAAGGGGGCTTATATATATATATATATATATAGGGCTGTTCAACTCCAGGCCTTGAGGGCTGCAGTGTCTGCAGGTATTTGGTCCAACCACGCATTACACTACCACCGTCAAGTGTCTTTTTATCAGATCGGCAAAATGTCAACCCATGTTGCCTTGTTTATGGAAGTTATAATGCTAACCTGTATTTTATGGGGGAAAACTTTTGAAAAAATTGGGTACAGATATAAAAGAATCTGTAGTTTAGGGAAACGAAAGTTGTACTGAAAATACAATGCATTTGTCTTTGATTGGGTAGCTGTATTAACTATGTCACTCACCCAATCACTCCGCAGAAAGTGTATTTCTCTCCTGTTTTCCCAAAGAAACTCCAATCCTTTTCATCACTGACACAAAGATGACAAACCTATCTCGGGATATGATGTACTGCAATTGTCACGTTTCAGTGAAGAGTTTAAATCTACACATACTGGTAATTACATTTTTTGCCCGTTTTCCAAAATACTACTGTTTTTTTAGTATGGGTTGTTTCCAAAAGCAGGCTAGATCAAAAAAAATGTTTCCCACGTTTAAAAAAATGACCTCGTGGTAAAATTATCTTGTGAAATTGCACTTGACTGATTGCTAATCACAACACAGAATGCACCAGTAACGCTTTTCTAGACAAAAACAAACACAACTGTAAAGTAAATAGACTCTCAGTAAAGCATACGATTGAGGACAGTTACAGATTACTGGCAAAAGTGTGTTGTGGCGCCTCCAGATACATTGTTAGGTGTGTGCATTTTTTAAGATCGTGCGCTCAACAAATTCACTTTAAGAAAAGAAACACTCAGCTACATCATATGTAGACGTGTACACATATGCAGTATGTGTGCACGATATACTGTATGTTTAATAAAACAAATCATAAGAGCTCCTTGATTACCTTGCCTTTATAATCTCATCAACTGGTGTGCTGGACTTGGACGAATGAACACGGCACTCTTGTTTTTTTAGTCTCTGGCCCATGCGGATGTCCATGCTTTTGGAAAACTGTCCTATGGAGTGAGTCCATGGAGCGAGCCAATGGGGCGAGCTGATAGCCGTGGGTGAGGTGCTGGAGCACGGTACAGGCTAGATACCCCTCTTCCAGAGGACGGCCATCTGCGCTTGCGTCAAGATGCGAAATACGCGTGATGTTAGGGTTAGGGTGCAGTAAGCTTCAGATGAAGCAATGGTTTTGCCTAGATAGTAAGTCTATTTTTTCCAAGATCTCGCGCATGCGCATTTGGGCATTTGCCGTTGGTTTGGGGTTAGGGTTAGGGTTAGGGTACTATCTAGCCATGACTGTGTAAGACAGCTGGAATGAGGGTTGGACACTTTCCTTCATTACTATGGGGACTCAGTAAAACCTTGCGAGAGTTGGGCAAAATAGGGCAAAATAAGGTTACTGTCTAGCAATGACCTGAAGCGATGTGTGAAAACACAGCTGAAAGGCCCTGAAGAGTCACGTCACGTGCACTGTAAAATCTAAACAAACCTACAGGCCAATCGCATCTTGACGCAAGCACAGATGACCGTCCTCTGGAAGAGGGGTATCTAGCTGTTTTTTTTGTCTCTGGCCCATGCGGACGTCCATACTTTTGGAAAGCGAGCCGATGGAGTGAGCCAATGGGGCGAGCTGATAGCCGTCGGTGAGGTGCTGGAGCACGGGGCAGGCGAGAGCTGTGGGAAACTGTGCAACAATGCTGTTCTCAGAAGGTAGGGGGCGCTGTTCTATTCCAGGGGCCCGTTCCCGGCCTGGGGAAGGGGCCCCTTGGCCCGACATGAACTATTCCGCAGTGCAGTGTTCTTTCACATTATAGGTGAAGGAAAGCAGCCGTTTGACCGAAGATGAAGAAAAATCCCCTCCAAAAAACAAACAAAATGCAAAAAATAATGCAAACCGAAACAGAGGAGTAAAAAAAACCTTTTTCTGGGGGATGACAACGACGTAAATACCTGTTTGTCTGGATGAGGAGTGAAATGCTATCTGGAAAAAAACAAAAAAAACAACAAGAGAAACCTTTTTTTTTTTTTTTTTTTAACAGTGCTGGAACGAGAGGTTCCTGTGCCTCCGAACGAGGGCGAGTCCGGCGGCTTTCAGGCCGCCCCCTGCTGGTTCGGAGGACCCAGACCCTGTTATCTCTCCGGACGTCCTCCTCCCGCCATTTCTCATGCAGGGGGGGCGGGGAAAAGAGGAATGCGTTCAGCCCAGCTGAACCTGCCCCGGAAGAGGCCCAGCTCTCCCATGTGTCCGCGCGTTCCCCTTGTCCGGTCCGTCCGTCCGTCCCTCACACGAGCATGTGTCGGCGCCGATGCAGCGCAAGGTGGTCGGAGCGCGAGAAGCTGCGGTCGCAGTCGGCGCACTTAAACGGCTTGACGCCCGTGTGCTTTCGGTAGTGCCTCGTCAGCTCGTCGGAGCGGGCAAACTTCCACGTGCAGCCGTCCCAGGTGCACTTGTACGGCTTCTCACCTGGATGGTCGGGAAGGAAAGGAACGCAAAGTGAGCCGAGCACCACACTGCTATTCCACGCTCACCACTGTCAGTGGCCCCATGTTCATAACGCAAGCCATTCATTGTTTCTTTTAAAATAAAAATACAGGGCAGCTTTAATAACACCCCTGGGTGGCTAGGGGACAAGATGAGCTGAAGAAAGTTGAGGAATTGCTTGAAAGATGTTCTGAGAATTTTTAAAAACAGTCCACTATACAGACTGTTCTGAAATCCTCAGCTAGCAAGCACACAAGCACACACAAGCACACACACATACCCACTGACACTCACAGATGCACACACACATCCGCACTAACACACACACACACACAGACACTCACAGACGAGCACACACGCTGAATGGCACGGTACCTGCAATTATGCAATACCTTGCTGGGCCAGATCAGCCTGTACTTGGGTGTGCGGGTCATAGATTTTCACAATCATAATGCACTGAGATCCCATTCACTTTATAATTATGAGAAGGGAGCTGACACAATGCTAGTCTAATACAGTCTAATACAGTACTTAAGTCTCATCAATCTCATCAATTAGAGTTACAATTTTAAGCAAGCGGAACCTTTTTTTGTAATTATATGAACAAAACGATGCATTTAGCCGTTGTCATGACAGTTTGGGTAAATAATACAAAAGCTGCTTAATCTGGTCACAAAGCAGGCTGATGGACTAAACCCCTGTCTCGGGGGGGGGCACGATATTAAACCAAACTGTAAAGGGTAGATGCCCATGCAGAGGACAAGATGCGATTCAAGATGTGATTGGCCTGTTGTTTTTTCTCTCGATTTGACAGTGCACGTGAGCGAACCCTAACCCTAAACCTAACCCAAACCCCTAAACCTAACCCGTTAACCGAACCGTCAGTTACGATGGTCAATTTTGCGCAATTGACGTCACGCGTACTTCACATCTCTGTCCTCTGCATGGAGGGGGCATAACCTAACATACGCCATTTAGCAGACGTTTTTATGCAAAGTGACTTACAGTAGTGAATGCATACATGGTCCCAATGGAAATTGAACCCACATCGCAGGAGTGAAGCGGTATATTACAGCCCGTCATATTATAATTACTGGACCACAAGTAGCGCAGGGCCCTGGGGTGATGAAAGCAACAACCCTAACCCTAATTGGCTAGCATAAGGACACTGTGGGAGGGGACACATTTTACATTTACATTTTAGGCATTTAGCAGACGCTCTTATCCAGAGTGACTTAAAAAAGTACATTTAAACATGGCAAGATTAATCATGGTTAGCGCAAGAGATCAGTGTGGTAATACAGCAGTAGACATCATTGTTGGCAGCTGCACACCGTACCTGTAACACAGGGAGAGACACGGGAGGGCGTGGGTAGGCCAGCTGCGTAGAGCGTTCGTGAGTGTACTGGATTAGTCAAATACACTCATTGGGAATGTGCAGCAGTAAAGCTGGTTTGTTGGTTCAGTAGCGTGCAGTATACCAGTATTAGACCGCCCACTGTTAATGCTGTGATCGTCCCCGCCTATTTCTAGGGAGGATTAAGGGAGGAGGTCACAGCTATTGTGAAACATACCATAATGTGGCTAATTATGACGGAACAGCCAATTCAGAGATTCCTAATAAAATAACATTCTGCATATTGTTGTTGCTAATCCAACTTCACTCTTTGTTTTGTGGTGCTAGTAAGGTACAATTCAGAGTATAACTGATGCCATAAAAGCTAAATAAATGTGTTATGTGATTTTGGCCTTTCTTTTATGTACCCTTTAACCCTCTATCTTCTTCTTTCTCTTCTGTTTTTTTAATGGTTTATTTCGGGGGTATTCAAATCCAGGCCTCGAGGTCCGCAGTGTCTGCAGGTATTTGCTCCAACCACGCACTACACCACCTGATTTCTAATAATTAGTTTACCTCCTTGGTCCAGGAAACAAGCTAATTAGTGAAATCAGGTGGTGTACAAATGCACATTGACAAATTGAAAACACAATTGTCAGATGTGTTGCCACCACAGTGTTGGTAGCTTACGCTTATGTTCAGCACCCGTCCTTAAACACTTCACCCCTAAACAAAACAATGGCACACGGTATAGGGCTTGGCTTGTCACATGGCATGACTCAAATATCACATGACACAGAGGTTTCAAAATGGTTCTGGCGGTATGCCAGACCGGCCCTGGCCGGGAGCCCCGATTGGGGGCGGCATTTGGCTGTCCGCCCCAGGGGAAGGGGGGAGGGGAGGCCACGAACTTGCCGAGAAGCGGGAAGGGTGTCTTCAGAAAGTAGGTGGGCAAGTTCCGTCTCGGAGGAGGCGGATCATCACCAGCCTCTGGGAATTAGCTTGCCTTGTAGAGATGGGCGGTGAGGGGAAAGCGAATCAAAATAAATAGAGGGTATAATAGTGGTTCTCTGTGGCTCAGTTGGTAGAGCACAGCATTGGCAACGCTTAGGTTGTGGGTTCAATCCCCACTGGGGCCACATATACTGAAAATGTATGCATTCACTACTGTAAGTCGCTTTGGATAAAAGCGTCTGCTAAATGGCGTATATTAGTATAATTGGCCACTAAATTGGGAGAAAAACTGCCCTGCTGGGAGTAGGGTCATTTAAAAGGGTCTCACCGGTGTGTGTCCTCCGATGTGCTTTCAGATGGGAGCTCTTGGTGTACACCTTATTGCAGCCCTCGAAGTCGCACCGGTGAATGCGTCTCTTCTTGGAATCGGGGGATTCGGGTCTCCGTGGGCGACGCAGGCTCTCAATACTGAACGGAGACATGGAGCTACAAGACAACACAACACCAGGAAGAGAGTTACTCATAACGCACAAACCCAGGCAAATTCCAAACAAAACGCTTAAATACACTTCATACAAAAAGACCCAAATGTTTGTACGTAAAGTGTAAAAAAATTCCAGTCAGGGATATTGTCAACTTTTTCCACAAAATTTTATTTTGTCTGCTGGAGATTGCCTTTACTCCAGTGTGATTATCCAGGATTACAGCGCCACCTACAGGATTTCAGTGGGCACTGCCGAGCTGAAAACATTTCAGATCGACATGCAACAGCACATTTGGCATTCTCAAATCTCAAAAGCCTTTTTTTATTATTTCTTTATTTATTTTTTGTTTATGCTTTTATTCCCCATTTTTCTCCCTATTTTTGGTAGCCAATTATACCCTCTCTTTTTCATGTCAATTACCCCCACCCTCGTATGTTAGCTCGCTGCCATGGTCCTGAGTCCATGAGGTAGTGGGCGCTGCACTGCCACCCCCGAGCCAGCACCCGCCATGGTCACCATAACACACAGGACCACTCATATATGCAGCATCATATCGGCTTCCCTCCCCCCTTCCTGGGGCAGACAGCCAATTGCCGCCCCCTAGTGGCACTCCCGGCCAGAGCTGAACTGGCGTGACCTAGGTGGAATCGAACCCAATCGCAGTGGGCAGCGTCAAACGTTCTTACCGCTACACCACCAGGGAGGCCATCTCAAAATCATTTTAAAACGGCCACTCAGCGGCTTGGTTACATTTGAATACCTTTATCCACCCACCACAGGCTGCAGTGAAGTGGCTATTTAACACACCCGTATATAGAAGCATGTCTAAACCACACTGTCACTGCTGTCATGGATATACAAGTCATGTAGCTATCAAATTCAATAGCAATATTTTAAAGTTAAGTATAATGGTGACAATCTTACCAAGGGTGTAAACAGACAATGTTTGTTTAATCTGAAAGTCTAAAATATGGAATGTATGTAATATGGAAATATAAACTAAATATTATTAAAAGGGAAATTTTGACCGGGGCCTCGGATAGCGTAGGGGTCTAACGCACTCTCATTGACTGGTGCTTAGCTGCCTATTCGAAACCTGACTGTGCCAGACCGGCCCTGGCAGGGAGATTGGCTGTCCGCCCCAGGGGGAGGCGGATCATTGCCGGCCTCGGGGTATTAGCTTGTCCTGTAGTGATGGGTGGCGGGTTCGTGGGGGAGGGCGAATTGAAAGAAAGAGGGTACAAACTGGAAAAAATCTGAAACAAATAAAATAAAATAAAATAAAATAAAAACCCACCTATGATATGCCGATACAGTGCCTCGGTGCACGGAAGGGACCAGCCTCGTTTCTCTGATTTATTTACCGCAGTGTCTGCAGGTATTTGCTCCAACCACGCACTACACCACCTGATTTCACTAAATAGCTCGCTTCCTGGACCAAGGAGGTAAACTAATTATTCAAAATCAGGTGGTGTAGTGCGTGGTTGGAGCAAATACCTGCAGACACTGCGGACCTCGAGGCCTGGATTTGAATACCCCCGCGCTAGAGGGAGCCATTTTACCGCATTATTGGTGGAGACATGGGAGCGTAACTGTAAATAAAGCGTCACCAGGGGAACCATTTTATCACATTATTGATGGGGACGTGGGAGCGTAACTCTAAATGAAGTGCCACTAGGGGGAGCCATTTTATCACATTATTGATGGAGACGTGGAATCGTAACTGTAAATGAAGGCCCAGTAGGGGGAGCCATTTTATCACAGTATTGATGGAAATGCAGAGGAACAGCTTAACGGCGGTATTAAGAGTTCCTTGCTTTTATGTTGCTGGACAGGCCAAAGTTAGCACTGACATGAGTGTGTGCGTTCAGTTCTGGAGTATTGAGCAGTGTCAGGGAATATCTGGCTCTCAGTATGGGCCACTGAAATAACAGCAAGCTGTTCTGCGGTTCACTGGGAACACGTGGTCAGTGGTAGAGAGAAGCCACGTCAGCCCATCACCCCCCAACACACTCACACTCACACACACACACATACACACACACACACATACACACACACACACGTACGCACACATGCACGCACATGCCCCCCCGCCCCCAAACACACACACGCACGCACACACACATAATATTGCACTGAAACTGTGAGGACACCCGCCCCCCTCCAACCAACATTCAAATATACTCAGCTACAATATCAGCAAGAATTGTTCACATTATGGGTAATTTCCAATAACTCCACATAACAGAGCCCGGTACCTAGTTACTCCCACATGACTAACAACATTCACCCCCCCTGTCTTCCCCCTGTACCCCAGAAAGAGCACAATTCCCCCCTCCACTCCACCTTGTGGAGTGGGGGTGTTTTGAGGAGGGGCGGGACTAGACAGCCCCTCTGGTGAACTGTCTCCACCAGCACGCAGCCCACTTCCTGCCTCTCCCTGGCTACAGGGATCACCTGTTGCTCTTGGCCGCCTGCCACGCTGGGGCCCAGCGGAAATGACCGAATCTGTCAGAAATGAAGCTGAACTCCCGCTCCCCCCTCTCCCACAGCGTGGAGGAAGAGCAGCAGCACAGAGTCCGCTCACAAAACAGCGCACAAACACAATCCGCTCAGAAAACCGCACAGAGGAAGCTCACGAAACACAGGGTTCCACACACACAGAAAATGAGGACACTTATAAACAGGTCACACACAAAAAACAGCGCTGTGGAAAAAACCCCAACAACAACAGTGCACAGGAAACTCACAAAACTAGAGCATCCAAGAAAAGCTGTGCAGCGGAGACCCAGAAACACAGAGTCTGAGATAAAAACAGCCCAGTTGAAACTGGCAAACACAGAGTCTGAGATAAAACAGCACAGTGTGGAAACTCAAAGACAGAGTCCAGCACAGAGCTGAACATTCTCATGAGTTTGAGTTGTGTGCTGTGGCAGGAGAGCTGCATGACTGACAGAACCAGAAGGTGGTCCCTGGGATCCAACGTGCACCAAATACCAGCATTCTCATTTAGCATCCATGGAGAATTGTTCATTTTTAATATACGCTTTATATAGATTAAAACATGAGGTAATCACAGGCCAAATGTGGCTGTGGTTTTTAAAAAAACATTAACCTCCACAAATTAATTAATGTTATTGGTGGACTGCTGTTTTTGCTGGGTTTCGACTCCACTACCATATTTTCTACATTAATTAACAGTCATCACCACTGTTTACATGTTTAATAATGTAATTTTAAAAACCCCACTAACTTATCTTTCCCTGTGCTACAGGTACGGTGTGCAGCTGCCAACAATGTCTGTTGCAGTGTTACTACACTGATCTCTTGCACTAACCATGATTAATCTTGTCATGTTTAAATGCACTTTTTGTAAGTCGCTCTGGATAAGAGCGTCTGCTAAATTCTGTAAATGTAAAATGTAAATGTAATGTTTCCTGTCAGTGTTCCTTCTCTGTGTGATTGGTTCTCTGTTTTGGTAGTGGCAATGTGATAACTTATCAGTGACATAAATGTAATAAAAATAAATAAACTAATAAAACAAATGGCATGGCATAACACACAATGCAACTGTGTGGCTCAGTAGGTAGAGCATGGCATTGACATTAGGTTGTGGGTTCGACTCCCATTGGAATCACATATACTGAAAAATGTATGCATTCAGTACTATAAGTCACTTTGGATAAAAAGCGTCTGCTAAATGGCATATATTATATATTATTAAAACAACCAGGTTTAACCAACGTGATCGAGAGACAGGTTTATTTTGAGGAAGGGGGCCCCCCCAAGAAACCAAAAAGGGTTTTTGAAAATCACTACGCTGAACTGCAGTGTAACCCGCTGGCATCCAAGCTCACAGAATTCCCCCGTTCGCTGCCGTCTGAGAGAGGAGGAAGGGTAGTTGAGGTTACTCGCAAACAGGATTTTCTTTTTTCCTTCTTCCTTTGTTCACATCCCCCCCCCTCCTGCAACACCTGCCAAGGGCTTTCTATTGGGAGCGTTCAGGTGGAGGCAGGGCCGGATCACCGCATAGGCCGACAAGACCTGGGCCTAGGGCCCAAACGTCGCATGGAGCCCAGAATTATGGAGAAAATATTAATATTGATATTATTTTTTAATATACATTATTATTTTTGGGGCATCTTTTCCCCCATAATTCATATTTACACTAACACCTAATCAATATATGTTCATCACACAGGATCCTTATTATTAGTAGTAGTAGTGAAAGTCATACAAAATTAATAATGCAAATCTCCAATCTAACGTTAAATCTAAGAACTCCATCTCCCAGAATGCCATGCCAGAGGGGGGTTTGGGGAGCCCAAAACGGAGGCGGGGCCTAGGGCGCATGAACGTCAAGATCCAGCCCTGGTGGGGGGGGCTTTAACACAGTATTCAAATGTGCATCCATTTGGGCTCAGAGTATGGATACCGGGGCTCGTGTGAAACCTCAACCAATCGGAGATGGACCTGAAACCTAATTCTAGAGCAAAGTCGCATTTGGGGTGAAGAGCATTCCAGCGGCCCTTGATTTCGCCATTAACTCCTCAATACCGACGCATTGCTGGGCTAATTTACAGATAATTAATTGATTCTGAATTCCGAGGAATGTAATCTGCATGTCGGGAACTTTACACTATTTGCGGAATGTATTGTTGAGCCTGATGTAAACCTGACTTTTTTTTCGTTAGTTAGAATGGCAACTTTTAAAATAAATTGTTTTAGAAAAACCAAAATAGGCCTCCCGTGTGGTGGTTTCAACGTCTGATGCTTGCCACGGCTACCAGGGTTTGATTCCCCATCGTGCCAGAGTCGGCTCTGGCCGGCAGTGCCACCGGGGCGGCAATTGGCTGTCTGTCCCAGGGATGGGGGAGGGAAGCCGACACAGTTCGCTGTGCACAGGAGTGGTTCTGGGGTGCCGGAATTACAGTCGACAGCACGACAAGTGCTGTTTCGGAGGAGGCGGTGCTTCGCCATTGTCACTGGGCTACGGCAGCGAGGGAGGGGATTGAACTAAGCACATCGGGAGTAATTGGCTACCAAATTGGGAGAAAAACGGGGAAAATCGGAAAAAGAAATTTAAGGAAAAAGAAAAACCAAAATAAAGATAATTAACATCGTGAAAGGCAGATCCAAAAACATTTATTATACTACTATTATACTACAATATCCACACTATATGGGCAAATATGAACTATTATCCTTCCCCCCGCCACCCCCCAACAACACAAACATTACTTTTCAGAACTGTGACACTCATATTGTATTGTAAGAGTGGGGAAAGCTAGGGGCAGTGGAACCGCAGAAGTGTGGTTCACCGAGCAGTCGCTAAGGAAGTGAGGTCACACTTTACAGGCCCACAGCCCCACTGCTGTTTCTTCTCTGGCAGATTTATGGGAAGGTTGCAAATGTAACATTGGCAACTACTGTAAGGAATGTTGAGTGCAGTACTTCCTGCCCAGATTGTGCTTACTGCTCAACTTCACATGCCGGCCCTCTCTCTGGGAGAGGGATGACAACTGAGTGGGAAACCCTGTGATATCTATATCCAATTCCAGAACCCCGTACAAAAACACACACACACACACAGGCACAGACATACTCACACAGACACACACAGACACACACATGCACACGCATACACACCTGCCAGCTATGCCCTCAACTGTACCTCTGAGCCCGTATCACACATACGCACACACACATACACACACAGACACATACTACACACACACGCACACACACACCTGCCAGCTATGCTCTCACCTGTACCACTGAGCTTTGTTCCTTAAGGAGTTTACCTTGGACTGCACATAACAGACAGACGCTTATTCTCACCCCCCCTCATCGGACAGAGGTGTGTTATAAAATACAGATCGTGTGTGTTGTGTTGTGTGTGGTTGGTTCACACTGTACTTGTTTGTATGATAGCCCTTAGTACAAAATCACCTTGGGGGATTATGCAAAAATTAAATGTAGCATAAAGATTCCAATTTAAGGCATGATATTTTTGAGAAAAAAGAAAAGTCTTTCTCTCAACAATACTCAAAAAGACTGTGAACTGCATCTAGCAGAACTGTGTAAAATAGCCTCTGTGGCCAACCTTATGAATGAAGTTTTATCCATTTTTTTCCTTAATTTTACATGCTTAAATCAGGTGCTTCAAGTGCATCGAGTCTCTCTTTAAAAGATGATATTGTTTCCCTTGTTAATTTACTTTGGAATCGGGGTGATTAACGGCCACGCATACTGGCAGGGCAGCTAGGGCAGACAGCTGTGCAGAATTAAGTAATCACACCGGTGTGCTTAAAAGCGGCTCTGTTTTTTTAGTAGGTGGCTGGAACAAGGAAGCTGAATGCCGGCCGAGAGAGAACTGAGAATCAAACAACGCTCTGAAAGTTAGCGAAAGTCTCTCTGTGGGTATTTCATTTATAGTGTTTGTTTTTAGCCGAAGTCTTTTTTTTCTCCATTTTTGTACGGTACCGGTTCTCTCTCTCTCTCTCTCTCTCTCTCTTAATATAAATCCTGCCCCACAGACCGAACAACCCATTCCCTGTGTCTAGCTGTTCTGTTCCACTCTGGGGTGAAAAGCTTATTTTCATTTGAATGTGAATTTTGAAAAAGAGGGATGTTTCTCCAAGACTTCGAGAGCAGGGTGTCCTCCTTTAATCTTTAAAAACAAATAAAAAAATGAATCCAATTAAATTAGTTGATTTTGCAAAAGGAATCACATTTCCAATAAGTCAATATACCCTGCCATTATTGATGACAGACAGATCAATGAATGGACTGATATGGATATGACAGGAAGTGTGTATAATGCAGTGCTCAAGTCAAAATGTGTCCCCGGTCCCCTATGAGCCTGACTCAAGGGTTATTTTCACCTTGGAGAGCGGGGTCCTGGCCAGCTCCGCTGCCCATGGGAACACCAGCGCTCACGTGGGCTGGTCACAGGCACCCCTATAACCTTTAGAAACCTGGTAGAACCCCCCCATCCCCCTCGACAGCTCCTTTTACACTGACTTCTGAGCACTACTCAGAAACTCATACCACACTCAGAAACTCATATTCACACTCAGAAACTCATACCCACACTCAGAAACTCATATTCACACTCAGAAAGTCATACCACACACACTGAGAAACTCATATTCACACTCAGAAACTCATATTCACACTCAGAAACTCATATTCACACTCAGAAACTCATACCCACACTCAGAAACTCATATTCACACTCAGAAAGTCATACCACACACACTGAGAAACTCATATTCACACTCAGAAACTCATATTCACACTCAGAAACTCATATTCACACTCAGAAAATCATACCCACACTCATAAACTCATATTCACACTCAGAAACTCATACCCACACTCACAAACTCATATTCACACTCAGAAAGTCATACCACACACTCAGAAACGTATATTCATACTCAGAAAGTCATACCACACACTGAGAAACTCATACCCACACTCAGAAACTCATATTCACACTCAGAAACTCATACCCACACTCACAAACTCATATTCACACTCACAAACTCATACCACACACTCAGAAACTTATATTCATACTCAGAAAGTCACACCCCACACTCAGAAAATCATATTCACACTCAGAAAGTCATACCACACACTGAGAAACTCATATTCACACTCAGAAACTCATATTCACACTCAGAAACTCATTCACACTCAGAAAATCATACCCACACTCATAAACTCATACCACACACTCAGAAACTCATACCACACACTCAGAAACTCATATTCATACTCAGAAACTCATAACCACACTCAGAAACTCATATTCACACTCAGAAACTCATAACCACACTCAGAAACTCATATTCACACTCAGAAACTCATTCACACTCAGAAACTCACTCACACTCAGAAACTAATACCACACACTCCAAAATTCATACCACACACTCAGAAAGTAATATTCACACTCAGAAAGTCATACCACATATTCATACTCACACTGAAAACCTCATATTCAACTCAGAAACTCATAATCACACTCAGAAACTCATTCACACTCAGAAAATCATACCCACACTCATAAATTCATACCACACACTCAGAAACTCATACCCACACTCACAAACTCATATTCACACTCAGAAACTCATACCGTGCACTCAGAAACTCATACTACACACTCAGAAACTCATATTCATACTCAGAAACTTATATTCACACTCAGAGACTCATACCACACACTCAGAAACTCATATTCACACTCATACCCACACAATCAGAAACTCACGAATCATTCACTGTACAAGATAAAACACATACACTCTCTCACACACACACACTCGCACACACACTCGCACACACACACGCACATGCACACACACACACTATTGTTATTCATGAACAATACAGTGCCATGTAAGAGTTCATCACATCGCAGCTAGGGCTTTACGAGACACTGCTCTGGCCAGTTCATCGTAGATGGAGGAAAACAGCCCCTGCTTCCGATCCCATCGCTAGGCCCACTGAGGTGGAAACTTCTGACTCATCTGATTAAAGACAGATGGGATTTGGGCAGGGGAACGGAACGGCAGCACGACGGCTATTGTTGTCTGCAGACAGTGACAAGACCATTAAACAAGGATACCACGCAGCAGGGGGTGAGGTCCAAATCACGGCACTGCTAATAAAAGACTCCATAACTCGTCATAACATCGTTTCTGACCTTGTCACAAGTGGTAGTCAGAAAGGCACATGCCAAAGGTGTGGGCAAGTTAAGTTATCTGACACAAAAGGGAAAGAAAACAATCTAATAATAAAAATGGATCCGGCTTCATAAGAACATAACATGGGCCCGTTCAGCCCATCTAGGCTCATCATGTCCTAATCTAAAGAGTATCTAGTACTGCATCTAGCCTGGACTTGAATAGCCCAAGTGTTTCTGCCTCTACTACCTGACCTGGTAAGCTGTTCCTGGTATTCACAACTCTGTGTAAAAAAAAATATATAATATCCTAAATTCATCTTAAAGGCCTGTTCATGCTTTTAGAAAACAATTCTTAAATTAGTTAATATATGTATTACTTATTTTTGGCGGTCGGCAACAGGAAATCTCAATGTTTAAAATATATATTTTTTCCAAAACTGAACACGTGAAAATTGCATTTCATAAAATTGCAATCTCAATCAAGTCTCAATCAATGCACGATTTCTCAATAAACCTGACACTTAATTATCGACCCATTTTTGTTACGTTTGAAAAGAAAGTCGCACGTGACTCAAACGTTGCCGTGACATTTGTTGCCTGGTTCCTTACGGTAAATCGTGGCTGAAAGACGTAAAGAGGCGGGGGGTACTCACTCCTGCACTGCTCTGGCTATAGAAAGGGCGGTGGATCCCGTCTCGTTAACACTGTCCAAGGTCACGTTTGGCAGGTCGTCATCGTCACTGTCACTCTTGATCTGCCTGGGCGACAGGCCATTAGGGTCCATTTTCACTGCAACAGAAGAGAAACGCAACAAAAAGGGGGAAATTAGTCTTGCAATGTTTTATTATTATAATTTTTTCTGTTTATGCTTTTATTCCGCATTTTTCTCCCTACTTTTAGTAGCCAATTATACCCTCTCTTTTTCATGTCAATTATCCCTCCCCCTCGTATGAGATGTCGATGCCGTAGTCCCGAGACTGGTAATGGGCACTGCACCGCCTCCTCCGAACCGGCACCTGCCACGGTCACCGTAACACACAGGACCATTTATATATGCAGCGAGCTTTTATCGGCTTCCCTCCCCCCTCCCTGGGGCGGACAGCCAATTGCCGCCCCCTAGTGGCACTCCCAGCCAGAGCCAAACTGGCATGACCTAGGTGTAATCGAACCCCAGTCGCAGTGGGCAGCGTCGAACGTTCTTACCACTATACCACCCGGGAGGCCCCATCCTGCAATGTTAAAGGACGAAACTGAGGAGAAGACTACTCTGTATGACATTTCTAATACACACGCTGGTTAGGGGCCTCTTAAAGGTGGTTTGTCTTCATTTAGCTTCTTTAGAAGTGATTTCTGAAGCTGAACCTGGGGAAGACTGAGCTGCTCTTCCTCCCAGCAAAGGGCTCCCCAATGATTGATGCTTCAATCACCGTGGAAGGCTCCATAGTGTCTCCATCCCAGTCTGCCAGAAGTCTTGGAGTGACCCTGGACGACCAGCTGTGCTTCTCGGGCCAGTGATCACCTGAATCTGCCAATTCTCCCTCCATAACATCCGGAGGATCCGACCATTCCTCACCCACTCATCACACTCTACACCCCAGCCAGACCCCTCCGCTCCGCCTCCTCTGGCAAACTGACTGTCCCATCTCTCCGGGCGCCCGGCAGCCGTTCCTCACAGTCTCGCCTCTTCTCTGTCCTGACCACTTGGTGGTGGAATGACCTTCCGCAATCAGTCAGGACCGTGGCATCACATTCGATCTTCCCACCTTCCACTACCACTGAATTCTGTATATCTAGCCAATTGTCATCACCACTGCCTACTTGTTCAATACATTTTGTATATGTATCCTTGCTTACTCCTCATAAAAATAAAAATAAATGTACTAACCTACAAGGGTAGGGTAAATTGAAAGAAATAGAGGGTACAATTGGCTACCAAATTGGGAGAAAAAATCTGAAACAAAATGTAAGAAAAAGAAAGAAAATAAAGTGATTTTCTCATTTCTTTTATATTTCAGACACTTGCTTATATTGATACAGTGTGTGCCTTGACGACGACTCACAGTCAATCCCATTGAACGGGAAACGTCAGCAGTTGATTATTTTAGCGAAAAACTAGGATGCGTTTTTTTCCACCGTGCAAATGACTGACATTGAATATAGGGGAGTTTTCTCCTTGGATGCTAAATGAGGGGAAACGTGAGAAAGCAACACCAATCCACCCAAGGGAATACAGAAAGCACTTTAAAAACCTGGGGTTGTGTGACAACGTAACAGGAAGTAAAACACATCCTTACAGTGAAAACCATCACATTGTCAGCACTTATAGCCATTCAGAAATGCCTGAATGGCATGTATTGAATGAAAGGGTGTACGAAATATACTTTTTTATGTGGCCTTACAACTGCCACTGTTTCTCTGGTGCCAAGTTGAAGCCGACACTTTTGTGAATGTTGACATCACCGCAGGGGCCTCCTCTCCAGTGATCCACGACCCGTGTCACCTCAACACTGTTTTCCCTCAATCTTCCTCTCTACCTCAAAGGTCATCCACAGCTTTGTTCCTAATGCTTTTCCAAGCTGCTGCCACTCCTGAAAGCTATTCTCCTCCCTGATACCTTGTCCTGGGTGTCACCCACCTTGAAACCCCCCTGCCCAGTTCCCTAAAATGTAAAATGTTTCAGTTTTTCAGAGAGCTAACTGAACTCTCTGAAGTTGGAGAGTTTATTTAACATCATAAGGTCCTTTGGACAGCACGCAGTCTCGTGACTCTCAGAGAAATGTCCCACAGGCCGAATATGAAATGAATCCCAGAATGGGAATCCCAGTCCATCGCAAACACCGCTAACGTTCACCATAATTTGCTGTTAATGCCTAGTTTGCATACTATGGTTCTTTAAAACGTTAAGTGGGTGGTACAGTTAACAGCTAATTGCTATTCTCGGTAAGCCGACAATGAAATGGACCTGCAGTTATGCTGTGGCAATAAGCTCATTGACCACGGCCTAGACACAATAGTCAAGTGTAAGAAACAAACACTCCTCATTTTATATGTACAGTGAGCACCATAATCCATTAGACAGTGACACATTTTTTGTTATTTTGGTTCTGTACTCTAGCACATTGACTTTGAAGTGCAGACTGTCAGCTTTAATTTGAGGGTATTTTCATCCATATCGGATGAACCGTTTAGAAATTATAGAACCTTTTGTACATAGTCCCCCCCATTTTCAGGCACCATAATTCATTGGACAGTTTAACATAATGTAGAATAAAGTAATCATTTTTAATATTTGGTTGCATATCCTTTGCATGCAATGACTGCTTGAAGTCAGCGACGCATAGACATCACCAGACGCTGGGTATCTACCCTGGTGATGCTCTGCCAGGCCTGTACTGCAGCCATCTTCAGTTCCTGCTTGTTTCGGGGACTTTTTGCCTTCAGTCTCCTCTGCAGCATGTAAAATGCATGTTCAATTGGATTCAGATCCGGTGATTGACTCGGCCAGTCAAGGATACCACCCCCTCCACGATGTTTCACGGATGAGGTGGTATGCTTTGGATCATGGGCATTTCCTTTTTTTCTCTCCACACTTTCCTCTTTCCATTACTCTGGTACATGTTAATCTTTGTCTCATCTGTCCACAAGACTTTGTTCCAGAACTCTTGGGGCTCTTTTAGGTGCTTTTTAGCAAACTGTAATCTCGCTTTTCTGTTCTTCAGGCTTATCAGTGGTTTGCATCTTGTAGTGTACCCTCTGTAGTCCTGCTGGTGTAGTCTTCTACGTATGAGAGACTTTGACACATCGACACCTGCATCCAGGAGAGTGTTTTTGATCTGTTGGGCCGCTGTCAGGGGGGTTTTCTTCACAATAGAGAGTATTCTCCGGTCATCCACTACAGTGGTCTTCCTTGGTGTACTGGGTCTTTTGACATAATTGAGTTCACCAGTTGTTTTTTTGCCCAGGGTTTTTGCAATGTTCCTGATTGATTGATTTTCATTTAATTTCATTTAATTTCTTAATTTGCATTGACACTGCTGTCTTCCTCATGTTGTCACACCCCAACTGTGAGGTACGGGATAAGGACCCAGACGCAGACCAGGATAAGGCAACAAGGAACGTTTAATTCAGGCAGGGGTCAAAACCAGTAGACAGAGTAGCGAAGACACAACATTGAAATCCAAGAGCGTAGTCAAAAAACTATCCAAAAAGTCAAAACCAAGAAATCAGAAAAGGCAAACAAAACAGAATCGGCAGGCAAACTCGAAGTGAAAACAGAAGGGGTGTCTCGGGAAAATGCAGACTCTGGCTTACTGACAATCGGCACAGGGAATGATGATCAACGTTCTGACAAGGAGTGAACATAAACACGGAACTTAAATACAAGCAGGGAAGGGAAACACAATAGGAATCAGGTGTGACTGGGAGGAGAGAAGGGCAGGAACACAGGTGAAAACGATGGGATTCGCTAATACAATAACGAGGGGAAACGAAAGACACGGACTGGGAATCACACAGACACATAGACAATATACGACCTGGAAGAGCAGGCAGACACGTGCACCGTTCGAAGGGGAGGAACGCATAGAGAGAAACTGCGTGCAAATGAAGCGAAACGTGAGAAGCGTACAGGGATAGGACAACAAGAGAGAGAATGATAGCGATAGATAGAAGCGTGAGATAATTAGTAATTAGAAATGTTAGTAACTTAATCTAAGCGATGGAGAAACAAGCAGGTGGCTGGCTCGGGAATTACAGAAGACTTCTTTGTGGTCCAGGTACTCGGAGGGAATGGAAGACAGGTCAGGGGGTTTCTCGGGAGAAAGGGAACTCAGAACAGAAGAGTGGGCTTGATGCAGGCAGTGAGACAAACAGGGTGGGCTCCAACCCACAATCCTGTGACTGTTCCACTCCAAGGAGGGGTTATGTCAAACTAGCCAGGGATGGCCAAGAACAATGGGAGCGTGATGTGCAACTTTATTCTTTCCTGATGGTTGCCGGAGATGCGCAAAGTCAGAGGGGAACTGGTATGGGTAATGTGGGCAAGTCTTTGACCATTGAGCGAGTTGGCCACTAGAGGGTGTGAAAGACTGGAAACAGGAATGCCCCACTTGGTAACCACACCAGCATCAATGAAACTCTCTTCAGCGCCCGAGTCTATGAGAGCGGTGGTCTCTCGTCTCTGACCCTCCCACTCGATGGTAACAGGCAGGCAGGTGCATTGTCTAGAGGAGCATTCAACCGGAATTATGCCCACTAGTGCTCCTCTACACACTAGTGGGTCGTTGGCTTTTAACGGACAGTTCAAAACAAAGTGACTTGGTTGACCGCAGTAGAGGCAGGACTTGGTAGCCATCCTCCGATCACGTTCTTCATGGGTAAGACGAGCACGGACCACCTGCATGGGTTCCGGTTCCAACGTGGGTGCAGAGGAAGCTTTAGGGCGAGTGACGAGGGTGGCAGGAATCTTGAACCTCTTGGACTCTGGCCTTCGGAAAACCCCTGGATCTCAGAAGCGTTGGCGCTCTTGCAGCCGTGAGTCGACACGAAGGGCCAGACTAATGAGATCGTCAAAGGACTCGGGTAGGTCGCGGATCAGGAGCTCATTTTTAAGCAGTTCAGAACAACCATTGATGAAGGAGTCGTAGAGAGCCCCCTTATCCCATCCGCTGGAGTTAGCCAGCGTCTGGAAGTCGATGGCGTAGTCCGAGACAGATCTTCTCCCCTGTCGCATGTGAAGCATCTCCCTCGCTGCTTCGTGGCCATGCTTGGAGCGGTCGAAGAGCTTCTTCATCTCCTCGGAAAACAAGTTGAAGCTCTTGCAGTAGGGAAATGACTCCTCCCATGCAGTGGTTCCCCAGGTCTTGGCTCGGCTGGTCAGCTGGGTGATGACGTAAGCCACCTTGGAAAGTTCACTGGGGAATGTCAATGGCTGTAGCTGGAAAATCAGTTGACACTGCGTTAGGAATGCGCGACATCCGCCAGGTTCACCGGCGTACTTCTCCGGGGGAGGCAGACGGGGTTCGCGCACCGGCGCCGAAGGAAAACCAGGATGGAATGGTTCAGCGGGTTGCTGGGGAGCGGGAACTCGCAGCGTCATAGTGAGTTCCGCCAAACTGGAGGTCAGGGTCTGAAGGTGGTAGGTGACCGTCTCCAGGTGGGTCTGATGACGTCCGAGCATGGCCCCCTGCTGCTCGAGAGCGAAGCGCAGATGGTCAGGGTCTGTTGGGTCCATCGGGGTCAGAATGTACTGTGAGGTACGGGATAAGGACCCAGATGCAGACCAGGATAAGGCAACAAGGAACGTTTAATTCAGGCAGGGATCAAAACCAGTAGACAGAGTAGCGAAGACACAAAATTGAAATCCAAGAGCGTAGTCAAAAAACAATCCAAAAAGTCAAAACCAAGAAATCAGAAAAGGCAAACAAAACAGAATGGGCAGGCAAACTCGAAGTGAAAACAGAAGGGGTGTCTCGGGAAAATGCAACAGACTCTGGCTTACTGACAATCGGCACAGGGAATGATGATCAACGTTCTGACAAGGAGTGAACATAAACACGGAACTTAAATACAAGCAGGGAAGGGAAACACAATAGGAATCAGGTGTGACTGGGAGGAGAGAAGGGCAGGAACACAGGTGAAAACGATGGGATTCGCTAATACAATAACGAGGGGAAACGAAAGACACGGACTGGGAATCACACAGACACATAGACAATATACGACCTGGAAGAGCAGGCAGATATGTGCACAGTTCGAAGGGGAGAAACGCATAGAGAGAAACTGCGTGCAAATGAAGCGAAACGTGAGAAGCGTACAGGGATAGGACAACGAGAGAGAGAATGATAGCGATAGATAGAAGCGTGAGATAATTAGTAATTAGTAATGTTAGTAACTTCTAAATCCCTAATGCTAGTAGATTAGTAGGTTAGTACTATATACATCTAACTAATAGAAAGAAAGAAGGAAGTAAAATGAGATAAGAAACTAAGACAGAAAAAACAAAACGTAGAATTTCCCAAAGTGCATGACAAAGACAAGGAGTGGATCTCGAACAAACAGGAACAATGACAGACGGGGAACAGAACGTGAATGAAAACGAGAATGATGAATGATGAATAAACAAAGTAAAAAAACTAACCGAACAGATGATGCAAAACATAACACCAACAACAATCTCCAAAGGCAATTGCAAAGTCTAGAATCAAGACTAGACATCAACAGCTCTCTTCTGCTGTCAGCTTTAGTGTGAGGGTATTTTCATCCATATCGGATGAACCGTTTAGAAATGACAGCACCTTTTGTACATGGTTCCTTCATCGTAAGGTACTACAAGTATTTGTTGAATTGGCTTCACAGATGTGTTTCATTAGGCAGGTGTATTCATTTGTGTCGTTAGTGAATGCCTGCACTTCAACCTCATTGTCATTGTATCCTTTCAATACAAGTACAAGTGCTAGAGTACAGAATCAAAATAACAAAAAATGTGTCACTGTCCAATGAATTATGGTGCTCACTGTATATATACAGTAGACTCAGTTTTTATTCATACCCTTGATAAAGGGTACAAAATAATTTGAACAAAATAAATTGTATAAAATAAACTATATAGGGGCCTCCCGCGTGGTCCAGTGGTTACAACGTCCGACGCTGGCCACGGAGACTGGGGTTCAATTCCCCGTCTCGCCAAGTGTCGGCTCTGGCCGGGAGTGCCACCAGGGGGCGGCGATTGGCTGTCCGCCCCAGGGAGGGGGAGGGAAGCCGACGTGACGTTCGCTGATAAGAGTGGCCCTGTAGTACCGGGTTACAGTCGACGGCCCGGCGAGTGACGTCTCGGAAGAGGCGTCACTTCGCATTCGTCACTACCGGTCGCAGGACTACAGCAGCGAACTCACATTACGAGGGGGGGATTGACGTAAAATAGCGGGTCTAATTGGCTACCAAATTGGGAGAAAATGGGAGAAAATCTGAAAAAAAACTTTCAAAAAACGATATAAGTAATGGGTAAATTAAAACGTTTTTAATAAAAAGAATGCCAAAAAAATAATGTTAATGCATTTTGCCAGCCTCAACCTCAAACTGATTCTATCCCTAACAAAACAAAAAAACTGAGATTGTCCAAATATGTATAAGACAACTTGTATCATCATTCTTCAACACATTTAGCACAAATACAAATCAAATCAAGACAATCATCATAATCATAATTCTAGCGGCAATGCATACAATGCATAGCAAGAACCCGAAAGGCTACAACAATATCAAATATTACATACTGTTATACTGACTGGGCCTACTCAAGGGGAATGAGATATACAAATAGTATGTTTAATTTTGCTGGTGAATGGGGCCTCCAATAGCGTAGGTCTAACGCACCCGTATTGGCTGGTCCTTTACGAGTGTGAGCTGCCTATCACGGTTGCGGTTCGAAACCCGACTGTACCAGACTGGCATAAGGGTGACTCCAGAACGTGGGTGGGGGAATTCCGTCTCGAAGGACGGCAAATTGTGGGGAGGGCAAATTGAAATATATAGAGGGTATAATTGGCCACTAAATTGGAAGACAAACAGGAAAAAATCTGAAACAAATACATTTTTCTGGTTAGAGGAAGCATTATGTCACGATACAACAGCATGTGTCCTCAGCTGACCACCTGCGTTTGGGCTGATGACAGTACAGTGCGTGATCCTAAGTGTTCTCTGTTTGACGAGCTAATCTCCCTGTGGCAAAGACAGTGTCAATGCTGCCGCTTGCTCGATCACCGAGCCCCTTCAGCGTTTGACAGCTGCGGTGTTTCGCAGTCAAAATTTACTTTCTAAAAAATGGGTTAATGATAAGTGTTTATGATGTCTTGACAGATACCTTTCAATGAAAGACCATCAATCCATCAAGGGGGATCAAGCCGTGTGGAATTTAAATGGTGAAACCAGTCTCCCTTGGTGCTGTTTGTAAAACGCGTAAATTAGAATCATTAAGCACAAATCTTGACTGTCTAAAACGTGTTGCGTGTTTTCAACAGAGAACGGGAATGGGAAATAGGTATTTAAAAAAGAGTGAGCGATGTAGTGAACGATTTAGTTTTCCTGTTGTTTCGAGCCTCAGCTTGTTTCCATGGAAACCTCGCGGGAGCCAGAGCCAGAGAGAACAGGATGGGCAGTGTGTGTGTGTGAGTGTGTGTGTCTGTGTGTGTGTGTGTGTGTGTGTGTGTGTCTGTGTGTGTGTGTGTGTGTCTGTTTGTGTGTGAGTGTGTGTGTGTCTGTGTGTGTGTGTGGTGTGTGCGTGTGTGCATTTGGTGTGTGTGTGTGTGTCTGTGTATGTGTGTGTGTGTGTGTGTCTGTGTGTGTGTATGTATGTATGTGTGTGCGTGTGTGTATGTGTGTGTGTGGTGTGTGTGTGAGCGTGTGTGTGTGTGTGGTATGTGTGCATGTGTGTGTGTGTGTTAGTGTGTGGTGTGTGTGTATGTGTGTGTGTGTGTGCATGCATGCGTGTGGTGTGTGTGTGTGTATGTGTGTGTGTGCAGACTGTTCAGGAAATCTAACAAGCCCTGGGGGTAGACAGAGCCTTCTTTAACCGATTGAGTAAGTGCCCTTGCCTCATGGTGACATAGCAAAAATGAAAGCATTGTGGGACAGTCCCTAAAAATGCAAACAGGCCCCAGTAAAAGCTATTCCAAACCTCATCCGATCTCACTAGATTTGCAAACAACAATTTGAAGAATATACACTTTTTTTTCTTCTCTCCCCAGTGAAACGCTTCTTTTTTTACAGTGAAATGCGTTGTGTGCACTCACCACCCCACCTCCAACCACTCCCAAACTGACCCCGTTTCTCCCCGCAATGTCCTCAGGGCGCCCTGGGTTCCTGCGTACCCACAGCGGGTGTGTGCGGTGCCACCTTCCTTCAACATTAGCTCCACCCAATTACGTGAAACCTTGTTTTTCTCCCCCTCCTTTTTCAGCGACGGACGAGCAGCCTCTAAACTCCCGTCTCCCAGGAATTGCGGCCCCACGCGGGACCGGGAGAGGCAGGAATCCCGGAATAAACAACGACCTCACGAACAGACGGCTCCCTTGTGCCCCTGGGGTTTAGGGCCGTTTTTTTATTTTACAGGCGGTTTTTTCGAGGCGCGGCAGGGCAGTGAAAACCACACCCTCCGGGAAATCAAGTTCCAAAAACACTGGGTTCCGCAATACAAGCCAGCCAGCGAGGTTCTGGGGGGGGAGGAATTACAGAGTGACACACAGCGCGGAACGAGTGGTTCTGATTAAAAATAACAGCGCTTGGCCCCAAACGGACTACGCTCCCTGAGACCCCGGGGGGGAAAGCAGAGAGAAATACCTCACTTCAGAAGGGCTACTTTTTCATCTCCCGCACATCTGCTCTCTGCAATGACCAGGAAAGGCACGACTGCCTCAAGACGTTTTCCTGAGCACACATTTTGTGTAGGAGAATCATTTCAATGTATGGCCTTGGCTTTCTGCCCCTGTTTCTCTTTTTTCGCGTTCAACCTTAAAAGTGAGGGCGAACAACACCTGAAGCTTGTCACATACAGATGCCCTCACAAGAAGCACACGAGCAATGTCTGTTTCATTGAAATTCTGAATTAAAAACATGCTTATGAATTGGTTGTATGATGATGACACAGGTTACCAGGAAGCTGTGCAACCAATCGTGTGTGAACAGAGGGAACACTTCTTATAGATCTTGTTTCAGATTTTTCCCCATTTTCTCCCAATTTAGTAGCTGATTACACCCTCTTTTCATGTAAACTATTCCCCCTCGTATTGTGAACTCACTGCCGTAGTGCTGACACCGGTAGTGACAAAGGCGGTGTGCCGCCTCCGCCGAGCCGGAACTCGCCTTCAACTGTAACTCCAGTACACATAGAGCCACTCTCACACGCAGTGAGCTCATATCGGCTTCCCTCCCCCCTCCCTGGGGCGGACAGCCAATTGCCGCCCCCTACTAGCAATCCCGGACAGAGCCGGCCGTTGAAATCGAACCCCGGTCACAGTGGGCAGCATGCATTCTGGTCGGACGCTTTTACCGTTACGCCATCCGGGAGGCCCCAGAGGGAGCAATTCTAGTTCACTGCCTCCATGCTACTAATTTACCCTCCATCAACCTTCCACATCAACACACCCAGCTCCATAGTGGCTCTACAGACGTGCTCCAGTAAGGCTTTAAAATATGGAGCTATGACTTCAGACAGACAGAATTGAGACAGACTGTAATGATTAAATGCATGGTGCTGTCTGGTGAGAGAGAAGGACCGCAGTGTTTCAATACTTGATCCCAGCCAGTGAGGGAGAAGGAACATGGTGTTGTAATGCATGGTGCCGGCAGATGGGAGAGAAGGACCACAATGTTTTCAATGCGCAGTAAGAAAGAAGGACTCCAGTGTTTTAGGGCATGGTGCCGACAAATGGGACAGAAGGACCGGAGTGTTTTAAAACACAGTGCCTACCGGTGAGAGAAGGACCGCAGTGTTTCAATACTTGATCCCAGCCAGTGAGATAGAAGGAACATGGTGTTGTAATGCATGGTGCCAGCAGATGGGAGAGAAGGACCGCAATGTTTTCAATGTGCAGCGAGAGAGGAGGACCGGAGTGTTTTAAAACGCGGTCCATAATGATGAGAGAAGGACCCGCAGTGTTTCCTTGTACAGTGCCGGCCAGTGAGAGAGAAGGACTCTAGTGTTTTAGAGCACGATGCCGGCCAGTGAGAGAGGAGGGGAGAGGAGAGGCTTACCGTTGCTGTGACTCCGGCCCTCCTCCAGCAGAGGTAGCATGATGGTGGAGTTGACGTTCCCCGGGGCGCGCACGGCGGTGTACATCATGGGAACGGACTGCACCACCACGGGGATCCGGTGTACGTGGCCCGGCAGCTTGCCCGTCTGGAGGTTCACGGGGCTGGACGGCGGAGGGACGGGATGGATGATGTGCAAAAAGCGCTGGCCCCTGACCCCCCCGGGGTGGCCCACCAGGGGCCCCGGCGTTAACACTGTGGGTGCCCCCGCGGAGGGGGCAGAGGTGATGACGGAGGGGGAGGGGGAAGAGGAGGGCGAGGACGAGGAGGACGAGGAGGAGGGGGAGAGGGCAGACGCCACTGGTGATGATTGGGGGGATGAGAAGGGGGCGGAGGGAGGCGAGGTCCGGGGTTTGTTTATGGACAGGTCCACGGGCTCGGTCTGGGCGTGGAACTGATCCGGGGACAGCGGGGCTTCCGGCGGCTCGGGTTTGACTTTGCCCAGGAGGGGGATTGCCTCCATGTCCGGGTAGCTGTGTGATTTGGGGGACTGGGGAGAGAAACAGACACAAAACGTACACGTACGGTCGTTAAATTTCACACAGCGCACGCTAGGTTACACTATGCACAACCAAGTACAACCAAGGACATTTGGAGCATCAAATAGGATTTTTCAAGCTTCCCCATCCAACAAAATGGAATTCAGTGAACATATTCATACTCACGTTTTTTAAATTATTATTTTTTACAAATCCGATTTTCTTTCCTGGGTTTCTCACAATTTGGTGGCCAATTGTATCCTTTATTATTTCAACTATCCCCCCCCACAAGCCCCCTGCTGGCCTATTTCTGATACCGGTAGTGGCATGGGTGCCGAACTGCCTCCTCCGAGATGGAACTCGCCAGTTGCCAACCGTGATTCCGATACAGCTCTCTGCAGCAAGCTCATGCCAGCTTCCCTCCCCCTCCCTGGGGCGGACAGCCAATTGCCGCCCCCTAGCGGGAGTCTTGGCCAGAGCCGGACTAGTGCAGCCGAGGAATCGAACCCCAGCCGCAGTGGATAACTTGCATTTACCATTACCACACTCACATGTTTTTAATAACGTTCATATATTTCATTCAATATACACACTACTTGCTAGCAACTTTACCCAACATTTTTTATCAAAATTACATATACTTGATTAGAGTAGTTATTACTGATACAAAACATAGTTGTACCTACTGACAGACTTATTAGTGGCTGTAAATACTTCATGAGAGTCAGAAATTCACAGCTATAAATTCTAGTTAGCTATATAATATTGCCTTTCATTGTAAAAACCTTATTAGCTCAATGCTCAATGCTAATTCTTCTATATTTAAATGGCATGGCATGTCACAATAAGTTTTCATGTACAAAGACTACAAACTGAACAAACCAGACACACGTTAAATCAGGCACACAAGGAAAACAGGGACAAGTTAGGCAATTAACAAAAACACTAAATTATTTCTGATTTACACATTAAAACAGTGAACAATAGACCACGAAGATACTGTTTAATGGTTATGCCTTTTTTGATTGTTTAGCCTTAGCAACACCATTGTAGCATGACAGACAGGCTTTTGTTCTATGCCAGGACGTGATAGGGAGAGAGAGAGAAGAGACAGACGCTGGTCGTCTCTCCCTCCTGGTTTTCATCACGCTCACAGGAGCCCTCCTGACTCCACTAATATCTTCAGCCGATCTCGTTTTCTGATCTCGTCGGAAAAACATCATGTGGGCCCAATTTCCTGACCCCCTCCCGTCTTGCCCGTCACGTGCCCCCGCAGTTCCAACGAAGGCCACTTCACTCAATCCCCGAAGTACCCCCATTTTTAACCCTAACCCTAACCCTAATACTTGTTTTTTTATTTTCTTCCTGAAAAGGATAGTTGCTTAAAATAGTTTTTGAGAAAAGCCATCCACAAGCAATGTCTCCACTCACATGCAACTGTCTGCATGACGCAAAACATCATTTTGCTAGAATGATATCAAGGTTTGTGTTTATTAATATTCACACTTGCTTTCTTTATAAATAATAAAACAATATGCTTTACAGAGCCTCATTCTAGGTATTTGATCACACAAAAGTAAAGATCAAGCAAAAGTAAAGATGTAATTTTTTTTTTTTTCATAATCAGGTTTTAAGGGGGGGTTGAAGACACATTTACCTTTGAGACCAGAACTCTGTAGAAAATGATAATCTACGTGTTGTAACAGTACTTTGTAATAACCTATATTTAATATAATATGTATGCCATTTAGCAGACGCTTTTTATACAAAGTGACTTACTGTTGCAAATTTTTCAGTATATGTGGATACCCGCAAACCCACAACCTAAGCATTGTCAGCGCCATGCTCTGTCTACTGAGAAAAAAACCAAAAGTCTTTTCTTTCCCTGTGTTACAGGTATGATGATGTCTGTTGCAGTGTTACTACACTGATCTCTTGCACTAACCATGATTAATCTTACCATGTTTAAATGCACGTTTTGTAAGTCGCTCTGGATAAGAGCATCTGCTAAATGCTGTAAATGTAAATGTAAATGAGCCACACAGAACCACAGTTTTAGCCACACAGCCTCTATTTAAGGCACGGTAAATCTATCAGGAATGAAGACTCCAAGGCACCTTCCCTTGTTTTTGGGGGACGGCTCATTAAGTTGAAGTAAGAGCTCTCCTATTACAACAACACATGTGAAAAATGTCCTGGCCATGCATTTCAACATTACCTTGTTTGAAGACCAACATTTCCTCATGTGCTTGTAATGCTGGCTTAGTCCCAAGATTTTAGTGAAAATCTGCAGTTTTTTAATGCCTCGATTTTTAATCCTGACTCACATTTTCAAGCTACAGGAAATGTCAAAATTTTACAAAGCAGCAACTCATCTAACAAGTGCACAAGACTGTGTTTTTTTCCATGTAAAAAAATAAAATAAATGCAGAACCCTCTGACGCAATGTTTGTTGTGCCACTGAAAATATGCTGAATGATACATTTATCACCGAAAGTTTTCAACGAACAAGCTAACTATGCAGTTGTACAAGAAAAAAAAAGGAAAAAGCTTAGACAGGTAGAAATCAGGGCAGTTTTTCCACTACCATCCAAAGCTAACAAGGTAGGGTAGATACTGCCACAACACAGACTATGATATAGACAGCTTTCTAAAAGTAGGCTAATGAAAGGGCAGAGAAAAACCGGGCTCAACATCTGACCTGCCAACAGGCTGTATGGCAGGCTAACCAAACTTCATCATTTATTTTCAAAGTAAAGAGTTTTAGAGTGTAAAAATCCAAGTTAATATTGCTAAACAGAAGCTTTGCACAAAGTGTGTAGTTCCTTCAGCCAATGCTGTGTAGAAAAGTCAGAACCAGACTGGGCCTCCGATAGCGTAGCGGTCTAACGCACCCGTATTGGCTGGTCCTTTAGGAGTGTGAGCTGCCTATCACGGTCGTGGTCCAAAACCCGACTGTACCAGACGGCCTGATGGCGTTTGGCTGTCTGCCCCAGGGGGAGGGGGAGAGGGTAAGCCGGCACGAGAAGTGCGTCTGGGTGACTCCAGAACGTGGATGGGCGAGTTCCATCTCGAAGGAAGCGGAGTTCGCTGCGCTTGGAGAATTAGCTTGCCTAGTAGAGACGAGCGGTGAACTTGTGTGGGGTGGGCAAATTGAAATAAATAGAGGGTATAATTGGCCACTAAATTGGGAGAAAAATGAGAAACAATCCAAAAAAAAATAAAAAATAGAAAAAAAACCAACTGACTGATTTAAAGTCCTGGGATGTGAATATGGGACATTTAGTGTCCATGGCATGCATAGCTATTTCTGACATAATATGGCCTTAAAAGAGTAAGCCATGCTTTAATAGAAACAAAACATGTAGAATTAAGAACAATTGACAGCTAGTTACAATTCAGAGGTTGCAATTACGGTTGGAATGAAAACCAGCATACACAGTGGGTCCCCAGGACTGAGGTTGAGAACCCCTACTCTATCACGAAATGCTTAGTATGTAAAGTACATGCAAATGAGATTCTGCGGGCAAAATATGAACTGTGTCGTTATTCTTGCTTGTTATTTAATCAATCGACTGTTCGGGGGGGGGGATGTCATTTGAGGCAGGCAAGCCTCTCTCATTGTCACTGAAGTTTCACCCGACACTACGCAGCTGCTGCATTCAAGAACATCAAAGCTTAACGAGCAATCCACAATCTGCATAGCTGACAATTAGCAACCATTTAATGAGCTTCTTTGTCGGGTGGGAGAGGCCTTTTTTTTTCTTTGTAGTCACTGAATTTTGTTGTCCTTCTCCCCTGCGTGAAAGATACTCCCTGTGTCTGTTTGCATAACATCCCATGGTTGGAATGTCCCGACACCAAATGGGCCATGGTTGCATTTCCTCAAAAGTGTGAGCGACTGGCCTCCTGGGTGGTGTAGTTGTCATGGTTTGAGTGCCTGTTTAGCCCCGTGTGGGCGTACTCTTTTTCTAGCCTTGTGAGTACGTTCCTGCTGATCTCCATAGCTAATTAGCGGATTGTTTTCAGGTGTTCTCTGCCTACTTAAGCTCGCTGCTTTCACTACTCTGTGCTTCAGTGTCTAATTCATTTGGCGTTGAAGCCGGTACGGTATCAGTCTTTAGAAAAACTTACTTAGAAAAACTTACTTAGAAAAACTTACTTAGAATATCTTACTTAGAAAATCTTACTTAGAAAATCTTACTTAGATATTTCTTACTTAGAATATCTATCGAGGAATACTTATTTAGGAGAATCGTTATTCTCTCTAACGTTCTCGCCACTTCTACGGAAGTCTAGTTTTTCTCCTTATTTTGTTTGGTCTCTGTTTCGGGGTTACTTACCGACAGACCCAGGGCACTTATTTTCGTTGTTTCGTTTCCTAAGCTGCGTCTTAGGCGTCTGGGTTTTATTCCAGCTTTTTTTTTCTTTTCCTGGGAGTGCGACTAGTTATTTCATTTCCTTTGTTTCCTCCGCGTGTGGTGTTGGGCTACACGTCAGAAATTTCAGTTTTTTACTATCGTTCGGTTCCGTTCGCGGACCGCTTTTATTTCGCCCCTTTATTAATTGGGGTAGTTATTATTTCGTTGCACGCTGGGAGTTTGACTTTATTTTCTGTAACTAATTCTCGTGGGTTAACGCCCGCTCCCCCTACTGGGTTTTAGTGTCATTCTTATTATTCACTATTGGTCGCGCTTGGGCCTCACCCCTACCAGCCCTCACAGTACACTGAAGCCATTATGCAGGCACCAGCGACCACCCAGGTTTTAGACCAGGTATTGGCTACACAGCAGGCAGCCTTAACATCTCATGCGGAAGGCATTCACATCCTCCAGATTCAACAACAGGCTGTTTTAGAACAACAGGGGGAGATGGTTGCTCAGTTGCGTAGCCAGGGTGAGGGTCTGCGTGAATTAGCAGACAATCTCCGTCGTATGACGTTAAGTGCACAATCACCAGCCCTTATTAATCCTCCTCCTCAACTTGATCCTCTCACCATTAAAGAGCCAAAGCTCCAATTGCCCCTCAGGTATGATGGGGAGTCTGGAAAATGTAGGGGGTTCCTCTCCCAGTGTTTAATTTTTTTTAAGGCACAGCCCTCACGCTTTTCCACACATGATTCCCGGGTGGCATTTATTCTCTCTCTGCTAACTGGGACTGCTCTCGCTTGGGCCGACCCTCTGATTAGGTCTAAATCCGCCATGATGAATAATGCGGATCAACTTATGAAAGAGATGGCATTGGTGTTTGACCATGATATCTCCGGTCAGGAGGCAGCCATGAGGCTAACCCGTCTTCGCCAGGGTACTGATACAGTGGCCGGGTTCTCTATAACATTTCGATCACTGGCAGGGGAGACAGGGTGGCCAGAGGGTCCTTTGTCCACACTGTTCCTCAATGCACTGTCTGACCCGGTTAAAGACGCCCTGTCTGTGCTCGAACCTCCTACCTCTTTTGATGCTCTGGTTTCCACTGCTATCCGTATAGATAACCGTATCAGAGAGAGGGAGAGAGAGCGAGGTCAGAGGAAGGACCGCTCAGAGCGCTTTACGTTCCGACCCCCTCCACCCCGCTCGTTCTCTCATAGAGAGGAACCCATGCAGGTGGACAGCTCGACACTGCGTGAGTCTCCACGGGGCACGACCCGTGGCGACGAAAGCTGTCGCTACTGTAAGCGCTGGGGGCACAGTAGGGACAACTGCCCAAGGTTGTCGGGAAACCACGCCTCGCTAGCTGGACGGAGGCCACTAGCGAGACCCACCACCACAGGCTTCCGAACCCTCTTACCCGTCCGTTTATTATGGGGCCAGCACTCCATTACAGTGGACGCATTCCTTGACTCCGGAGCTGTTGAGTGTTTCGCGGACGCTCAGTGGGCTAGGAGAATGAGTTTACCCATTCACTCATTATCCAGTTCCCGTTTTATTACGGGCCTCGATGGTCGTCCATTAGGTACAGGGGTGGTTAAAGAGACCACTGGTCAAATTGATATGCAGGTGTCTCACCAGGGGCACTGGGAACGCATTAGGTTCTTTTTAGTAGACTCCCCTGCCTTCCCTCTCGTTTTAGGCCATTCATGGTTAGTCCGACACACGCCGCAGGTTAATTGGGGTAATGGTCATAACACCATTCTGCGGTGGGGTCCTCAGTGTTCGCCTCATTGTATAGTGACATCACCTCCCTTTTCAAGTAGTAGGGGTGTATCACAGAGACCGAATCTGACAGCGATGAGGGTGAGGAGGAATATCCTACGGATTTAGGAGGATCATGGAGAGGACAGGAGAGTTTATCCTGGGACTCTGTGGCAGATGGGGACAACCTCTGGGATGAGACCTCCATAGAGGGGTTTTCAGAGCCAGAGGACTTTGGTGACGAGTTCTCTATAAATGCAGCTGCGGGTTTAGTAGGGTCACTCGATTTCCCCTTACCCACTAACGTGCCGGCCAAATACGCTGACTTAGCCGAAGTTTTCAGCAAGCAGCGGGCCATTACCTTGCCGCCCCATCGTTCCTATGATTGTGCGATCGACCTGTACCCGGCACTATCCCACCTAGGGGTTCACTCTACTCCCTATCGGCCCCGAGAGCACCGCCATGAAGGAGTATATTGAGGAGGCATTGGCTAACGGGCTCATTAGGCCCTCGACTTCTCCGGCTGGTGCGGGTTTTTTCTTTGTCCAAAAGAAGGATGGGGGATTAAGGCCCTGCATTGATTATAGAGGTCTTAACACCATCACTGTTAAAAACCGCTACCCTCTACCTCTTATGAACTCTGCATTCGAACGTCTCCAGGGAGCTAAGGTGTTTTCCAAACTCGACCTTCGTAACGCCTATAATTTAGTGCGTATGCGTAAGGGAGATGAATGGAAAACAGCCTTTAATACTCATAGTGGGCACTATGAGTACTTAGTGATGCCATTTGGGCTCACTAATGCCCCTCGGTGTTTCAGGCGTTCGTCAATGACGTGCTCAGAGAGATGTTAGAGAAATTTGTCTTTGTCTACCTAGATGATATTCTGATTTTTCTAACAGCTTGACTGAGCACGTTACACACGTTCGGCAGGTTTTAAAGGCTCTGCTCAGGGCACAATTATTCGTCAAGGCAGAGAAGTGCGTTTTTCATGCCCCCGTAGTGTCATTTTTAGGGTTCATTGTGGCTGAGGGGAAGGTCCAAATGGACCCAGAAAAGGTCTCGGCGGTTATGCACTGGCCCACCCCGCGGTCCATTAAGGACATTCAGCGGTTTTTAGGGTTTGCTAACTTTTATCGCCGATTTATTCGCAATTTTAGTACGCCGCTGCCCCCATCACTGCTTTGACCAAAAAGACTGCATCCTCGCGGTTTCCAGTGGAATCCACGAGCGGAGGCCGCTTTTTGCGGAACTTAAGAGACGGTTTAGCTCTGAGCCCATCTTGGTTACTCCCAACCCGTCCCTCCCATTTGTGGTAGAGGTTGATGCTTCTGAGGTGGGGGTAGGAGCTATTTTGTCTCAACACGCACCCCAGGATCAGAAGCTCCATCCGTGTGCCTATTTCTCTCGGGCCCTGACACCGGCAGAGAGGAATTATGATATAGGAGACCGGGAACTCCTAGCAGTTAAATTAGCGTTAGAGGAATGGCGTCATTGGTTGGAGGGGGCCGAACACCCTTTCACCATCTGGACGGATCACAAGAACCTCCAGTACGTCCAGACGGCTAAAAGGCGCAATTCGCGGCAGGCCCGTTGGGCTCTGTTCTTCACCCGTTTTAATTTTTTATTGACATACCGTCCTGGGTCGAAGAACGTTAAGCCTGATGCTCTCTCTCGGATTTTCGACCGTTCCGACGACGATCGCCCACCGGAACCCATCATTCCTGCAGGTCAGATTATGGCCCCTGTCATGTGGCAGATCGAGGGTGTTGTGCGTAAGGCCCAACGATTGGAGCCAGATCCAGGGGTGGTTCTCCTGGTCGTCTTTTTTGTTCCGGCTAGAGTCAGATCTCAGGTCCTCCAGTGGGGACATGCTTCGCGTCCTCACGGGTCATCCAGGGGTCCACAGGACTAAAGACTTTGTGGCGAGGCGTTTTTGGTGGCCTGGGATAGAGAGCGATGTTCGGGAGTTTGTTGCCGCTTGTCCAGTTTGTGCTCGGAGTAAGGGTTCCCACCTTCCACCTTCGGGACTCTTACGTCCTCTCCCCATTCCCAGTCGGCCATGGAGTCACATTGCCTTAGACTTCATCACCGGGCTGCCACCTTCAGAAGGCAATACGGCCATTTTAGTGGTCGTTGACCGCTTTTCTAAGGCAGGCCATTTTATCCCCCTGCCTAAACTGCCCTCGGCGCCGGAGACTGCACGGCTTATCATAAACCACGTTTTCCGACTGCATGGTTTACCCATGGACGTGGTATCGGATCGAGGTCCTCAGTTTATCGCCCGCTTCTGGAGATCATTTTGTTCCCAGCTTGGTGCCTCTGTCAGTCTCTCCTCGGGCTTCCACCCGGAAACTAACGGACAGACAGAGCGCACTAACCAGACGCTGGAGAATACTCTCCGCTGCCTGGCCAGTGCTAACCCCACTTCATGGAGTCAGTACCTCCCCTGGGCCGAGTATGCCCATAACACCTTGCGCAACGCCTCCACAGGCCTTTCGCCATTTGAGGCCCAAGTAGGGTATCAGCCTCCACTCTTCCCTGACCTAGAGGAGAATATTGGTGTCCCTTCTGCGGGCCGGTTTGTTCAGCGGTGTCGGTCCACTTGGAAGCGAGTCCGGTCAGCATTACTGCGGGCGTCCTCGACCCAGAAGAGACTGGCTGACAGGCACCGTCGGGCCACGCCGTCCTACCGGGTAGGACAGCGGGTATGGCTGTCCACTCGGGATCTGCCTTTGCGAGTCGAATCTCGTAAACTGGCACCCCGCTACGTCGGCCCGTTTAAGATCACCCGCAAAATTAACCCCGTCACGGTGCGGTTGCAATTGCCGCCAGCTATGAAAATTCACCCTACCTTCCACATCTCCCGTATCAAGCCACTTCTCATTAGCGCTTTGGCTCCCGCTGATGCCCCCGCCACCCCCTCGGTTCGTCGGTGGGGACCGGTGTATACAGTTCGCCAGATTCTGGCTGAAAGACGGGTGGGTAGGGGTAGACAATTTCTCATCGATTGGGAGGGCTATGGGCCTGAGGAGCGCTCATGGGTCCCTGCTAGGAACATTTGCGATCCTGAATTAATCCGGGACTTTCACAGGCGTAAGGCTGAAAGACCGTCTGGGGCCGCTCCTTAGTGGGGGGGTCCTGTCATGGTTTGAGTGCCTGTTTAGCCCCGTGTGGGCGTACTCTTTTTCTAGCCTTGTGAGTACGTTCCTGCTGATCTCCATAGCTAATTAGCGGATTGTTTTCAGGTGTTCTCTGCCTACTTAAGCTCGCTGCTTTCACTACTCTGTGCTTCAGTGTCTAATTCATTTGGCGTTGAAGCCGGTATCAGTATCAGTCTTTAGAAAAACTTACTTAGAAAAACTTACTTAGAAAAACTTACTTAGAATATCTTACTTAGAAAATCTTACTTAGAAAATCTTACTTAGATATTTCTTACTTAGAATATCTATCGAGGAATACTTATTTAGGAGAATCGTTATTCTCTCTAACGTTCTCGCCACTTCTACGGAAGTCTAGTTTTTCTCCTTATTTTGTTTGGTCTCTGTTTCGGGGTTACTTACCGACAGACCCAGGGCACTTATTTTCGTTGTTTCGTTTCCTAAGCTGCGTCTTAGGCGTCTGGGTTTTATTCCAGCTTTTTTTTCTTTTCCCTGGGAGTGCGACTAGTTATTTCATTTCCTTTGTTTCCTCCGCGTGTGGTGTTGGGCTACACGTCAGAAATTTCAGTTTTTACTATCGTTCGGTTCCGTCATGACCGCTTTTATTTCGCCCCCTTTATTAATTGGGGTAGTTATTATTTCGTTGCACGCTGGGAGTTTGACTTTATTTTCTGTAACTAATTCTCGTGGGTTAACGCCCGTCGCTCCCTACTGGGTTTTAGTGTCATTCTTATTATTCACTATTGGTCGCGCTTGGGCCTCACCCCTACCAGCCCTCACAGTAGTGGTAAGACCATTTGACGCTGCCCACTGCGACCGAGGTTCGATTCCACCTAGGTCACGCCATCTCGGCTCTGGCCGGGAGTGGGCGGAAATTGGCTGTCTGCCCCAGGGTGGGGGGGAGAGAAGCCGAAATGAGGTCACTGCATATGAGTGGTCCTGTGTGTTACGGTGACCGTGGCAGGTGCTGGCTCAGAGGAGGCAGTGCAGCGCCCACTACTGGTCTCAGGACTACGGCAGCAACCTCTCATACGAGGGAGGGGATAATTTACATGAAAAAGAGAGGGTACAATTGGCAACAAAAAATAAGGAGAAAAATGGGGAATAAAAAGTATAAATAGAAAATAATATATATATTTTTAAAAGTGTGAGTGAGTGACCACTGCTTCTGACTCTGTCAGAGAACCCGTCTTAGGTGATATGCACCTAGTGCGTTACAAACTATGTGGTGCCCTTTGCAGAGCCGGAGCTTGATGTTCATGGGCCCTAGGCCCCACCTCCATTTTGGACCCCCCCAACCCCCCTCCGGCATGGCATTCTGGGAGATGGAGTTCTTAGATTTAACGTTAGATTGGAGATATGATTTCATTTGCGTTATTTATTTTTTATGAGCACTACTAATAATAATGATCCTGTGTGATGAACATATATTTATTAGGCATGTAAATGTAATATGAATTATGTCAAAAAAAGTTTACAAAAATTAAATATATATATATATAAAAAAATTATATCAATATTAATATTTTTCCCATAATTCCTGGCCCATTTGCAGTGTATGCTTTTTGAGGATATAGAAAAGTGGCTCCCAAACCCTCTCCTCGCGATCCCCCAGCAGGTCCATTTATTTGTTAAATGCCACCACCAGCGTACCTGATTAAATTAGTTTAACTACTTAACAAGCGTTGATTAGTTCAATCAGGTGCGCTGGTGGTTGAATTGAACAAATACAGGCTGGGGGCTGGCGAGGAGAGGGTTGGGAACCACTGATATAGAATGTCAATATCAACATCAATGACTGTAGCTGTCTTTTAGTGTAATTCTGATGAGTTTATATTTACTTTGCTGCAAAGTGTATGGCTCAGTAATGTTTCATGGGCTGCACTTGTGACCAGAACGTTGAATACATAATTACGAGAATGGGCTGTTCAGCCCATCCAGTCGGTCATGTCCTAATCTAGAGTATCCAGTACTGCATCTAGACTGGACTTGAATACCCCTTTTTAGTTTTTTTAGTTGAATTTGCCTTTAACTAATTTCCACCTGTGGCCTCTTGTTCTGCTAACCAAACTGCACTGATCTTGTACGCTAACTTTGATTGTTCTCACCTTGTATTAATGCACATCTTGTAAGTCGCTCTGGATAAGAGCGTCTGCTAAATGCTTAAAATGTAAATGTAAAATGCAAACTCATCTTTAAAAGTCTTTGGAAGTTCACTTTGTTAATCCCTTTGTTAAAAACCTCAATCAAATCTCCCTAAATCGCCCTTTGCTAATCTTGAGTAGATTGAGGGCCTTAAGTCAATCCTCATAACTTTTACCTTTCATACTAGGTACCAATTTAGGTGCCATTCTTTGAACTTTTTCAAGAGCTTCTATATCTTTCTTGTAGTGTGGTGCCCAGGACGTGAGGTCTGACAAAAGGCCTTATATAACATGAATATATATGCTCAATTGAAATACATGCCAAGTAAATATAAATGGACGAATGGATGAATTGCAGTGTTCTTAAATCGTTCTGTATGAAGGTATCCCCTAAGACAACAAAATATGTGTTGGAACGGGGCTGGTGGATAGCATAGCGGTCTAATGCACCCGTATTTGGCTGGTCCTGTATGAGTGTGAGCTGCCTATCAGGGATGCGGTTCGAAACCCGCTTGCTCCGCAGAAACAAAAATCATGAAAAAAAATAAAAAATGTTTTGGAGCATACGAAATGAAGGACATTTTTTGCTTTTTGCTTGTTCGCACAGCAGCTCATTTCAGTACAAACTGCCTGGACCCCGGGTGGTTACTATGGAGCTGTAAGGATATTATAGATTTCCGCTGGAGTGATTCTCAGGGCACGAGGATCACTCCCTCTCTCGGCACCTGATCGCACCCCCTCCCCCCCCCCCTTGCCCCTGCCCCCGGCCCCTTATGTTCACAATGTGCGATTCGCCACGTTTATAATTCTCCTCATTTTTCATCTCGTATCACGCTCTGCATCTGTCTCAGATGGATTAATTTCGGTACTTCCGACCAACGCGCCTGTGTGACAAATTCAGATCAGATCTCAGATGAGGGAACGGTTGTCTCTCCTGATCTGAGAGAGGCCGGTGCGCGGGGCTCGTTCTGCGTGGCAGTGGTGTGTGCAGTTTCCTTACCTCATTCTCACTGCTTTTCAACTTGGTCTCTGCTGTCCTCTCATGACCCCTCTACCTTTACAGTGTAAAGATGCTAATGCGTAATTGCTTAAGTACTGACTCACACTGCCCTTACACATCCATTACACACCCATTACACACCTGTTGCACATCCATTACACATCCATTACACACCCATCACATATACATTACATACCTGTTACACATCCATTACACATCCATTACACACCTGTTTCACATCCATTACACATCCATTACACACTTGTTACACATTTATTACACATCCATTACACACCTGTTACACATTTATTACACATACATTACACACCTGTTACACATCCATTACACAGCCACTACACACCTGTTACACATCCATTACACACCTGTTACACATTTATTACACATACATTACACACCAGTTACATATCCATTACACACCCATTACACAGCTGTTACACATCCATTACAAATAGATCACACATCCATTACACACCTGTTACACATTCATTACACACCCATTACACATCCATTACCCATCCATTACACATCCATCACATACCTATTACATGCCCATTACACATCCATCAGACACCTCTCTTCCATGCACCATTCTATCTTCCTTATTCTACAACAGCAACCCTAAATACAATATTGAGAGGTGAGCCCAGGGCTCGTACCAGTGGATTGTAGTGATTGAGAGAGCAATAAAAAGTAACTTAGGACTAAATGTAGCCTTACACAGCTATGAACTACCAGCCAATCCAGGGTTTTACGCACACCTTAAAGACCATAAAAACAGAGATTACATTTAAATTACATTCTACTCATTTTAAACAACGCGTCAAACCATTGAGTTGTCAGCTTCCTCAAAGCGTTGTGATTGCACTACATGTATGTTGTAAATGATCCCAGTGCAGATATGCCTGGCAGTGTAGTGTAATGGTTAGGGAGCTGGGCTTGTAACTCACAGGTTGCAGGTTCAATTCCCAGGTGGGGCACTGCTGTTGTACCCTTGAGCAAGGTACTGAATTGCTTCAGTAAAATATCCAGCAGTATAAATGGATTGTATGTAAAGAAATGTAAACTGTGCAAGTCGCTCTGGATAAGAGTGTCTGCTAAATGCCTAAAATGTAAATGTAATGCCATCTGCATTCTCTGCATTCTCCTCCCTCTTCTTGCGTTACCTGTTCGGCCTCCTCCCTCTCCACTCTCACCGGTGATGAATCTGACTCCCTATTTTCCTCCAAGGTCCTTCTCCTCCATGATATTCATAATTCATTATTTTTGTACCCCGCCATTTACAACATTCTCCCCACTCTCTGACATGGACAAGATCCATTTACAGCGGGGTCCAAAAGTCTGAGACCACTATCAAGATCTGTTTGTTTTCATCATTCATCAAAAACGAACACAAAATATTTACTCAGGAGAACAATTTGACCTCTAACTACTTCACTAAGCTCTGCTGACATAATTACAAACAGCTGCAAAAACCTTTGCGAAGGAAGTGTCAGTTTTCAAGATTAAAGCAACTCACACTGTGTATTAGGAGTGTCCATGTATTAAGACTTAAATGAACAATAAGGTGTCACAAAATGTTGAGGTAATCAAAGGCAGTGCTGTGCACACAAAATATTTATAGATATTTCAATTTCATACCATCCTTTCTCAAACAAACTTTGTATTATTTGTGTATTATGTGTATTATGAGTGTTTTATGACATTCTTGAATAACAAATACCACATGAGTAAAACTTTTGTGTTAGTTTTCAATGAACGATGAAAACAAACAGATCTTGATAGTGGAATCAAACTTTTGGACCCCAATCTACCCCCACACTGCTCCCACCCCGACCCTCTCTCTTTCAGAAAAAAATCTGAAGTAAATAATAAAAAAATAAAAAATGTCTATCCCAGAGATGGCTCAATCGGATACTCCCATAATGCACTTGGGTGGTGATGAGGCGCTGTGTTCTGGCCACGGTCGGGAGCTGAATCCGTGTCGTAATGGCAGATGTGATACTGTCAACCAGCGCTCACTGAAGCGCCTGGTGAACCTTGGTATTGCCCCCCTCCCCTCGCCCTGTGGAATATTCCCTCGGCCCAGCTAATTAGCTCCTGTTTTCCCAGGCATTTTTCACTTATGATCACAGATGTGGGAAGCACCTGAAAATTGCCAGGGCAACATCCACATTTGCGCCATCAGCACAACATTGCGAACCATCATACCGTGTAAAAACGCACATGACTGAGATTGCATTCTGCAAAGTCGTCGCATTCACAGTTCATCTTTAGGGAATGAATTACTAATTACTAATCATTTTTAAACATTACGCTTCTGGGGAAAAAAAATTCAACCAAAAATGTTGTATTGCCTTTTCAATGCCTCTCAGTAGATGGGAAAATAGAAAATGCTGATGTTTATCTGATACCAGTACAATCCTTCTCATTGAATTGTTAAAAAATACACAACACCTTGAATGCATATCAGGAAACGAATGCAAATATTTCACTCATCCGTTCATGGATTAGTAAGGGCCTTGTGAACATCAGTGTACGCTTTTGTGTGCATGCTTGGGCTCTGAGTGAAAGAAATTCCACCGTTTGCATAATCTGCAGCACTAATCACGTCAAGAGAGAGAGACAGAGAGAGAGAGAGAGAGGGAGAGAGAGTAAGAGAGATTATTTATGTGTATTGTGTATAATATATAATACACACATATTGTAATATATGTGTATTGTTTCAGGCCTTTACTTGCCTCCAAAGCTGTAGACTTTTTCGTTTCGACTGCTAGACTCCCGTACAAAAGGTTTTTTTTCCGAGCCTGCACCCCTTGCTACCTAAAAACAAAATGGAGCATCCACACCTACTGCCACACAATTAATTCCACAGGAGTTAATGATCCATTGGGATAATTAAAAGGGAAGCACTACAAGCACTACCCATACAAGCTAGAGGAGGAATACAGAATTTCCCGGTCATATTCATATATATAAATTATATATATATTATATATATACAGTAGGCTCAGTTTTTATTCATACCCTTGATAAAGAGGAACAAAAGAGATTGTATAAAATCAACTATTTAAGTAATGAGGTATATTTTATGCTAAAAGAATTCAGATAATTCCAAACCTACATTACTAATACAATTGTTCAGAAAAACATATTTTGTTTTATTAATATTTTTCCAGAAAACATCTGGATCACAATTATTCATACCCCTAACTATTATTTTAAATGTAATCCAACAAAAACAAATCTTCATAAATATACAACTTATTTGGAACTTATTACTCATTAGAAGTAATACTACTTGGAACTTGGAACTTGGAACTATACAGTGGCCTAAAATGGTTTCCTGTTTCCCTAGGGTATAAAAAGGAGGGAACACACATTTGAAATACTGTGGTCAGCCATCATCATGGTGAAACGCAAAGAACTCCCTGAAAGCATCAGACAAAAACTTGTTGACCTCTGCAGATCAGGAGATGGCTACCTCGTACGACACTACAGAAGGTGACTACTTGCTGTTACAATGGCCAAGGGAGGAACCACAAAATACTGATAACAGGGGTGTGAATATTTGTGATTCTTGATTTTTCGGTGAAAGAAAGTATAATTTCTGAACCGGTTGATTGTGCTTCGTGCATTATCATTAAAGAATATAATTTTTGGAGCATAAAATATACCTCATTACTTATATAGTTTATTTTATATGATCTCTTTTGTTCATCTTTATCAAGGGTATGAATAAAAATGGAGCCTACTGTATATATACAGTCAGGTCCATTAATATTTGGGCATTGACAAAGTTATTGTTATTTTAACTATCTACCACAGCATATTGAGTTGAAATTAAATGAATATGAGCTCAAAGTGCAGCTTTAATTTGAGGGTATTTACATCCAAATCAGGTGAACGGTGTAGGAATTACAGCACTTTTTATATGTGGTCCCCCTCTTTTTAAGGGACCAAAAGTAATTGGACAATTAGCTGCTCAGCTGTTCCATGGCCAGGTGTGTGTTATTCCCTCATTATTTCATTTACAAGTAAGCAGATAAAAGGTCTAGAGTTGATTAGAGTTGATTTCAAGTGTGGCATTTGCATTTGGAATCTGTTGCTGTTAACTCTCAATATGAAGTCCAAAGAGCTGTCACTGCCAGTGAAGCAAGCCATCATTAGGTTGAAAAATCTAAACAAACCCATCAGAGAGATAGCAAAAACATTAGGTGTGGCCAAATGAACTATTTGGTACATTCTTAAAAAGAAAGAATGCACTGGTGAGCTCATGAACACCAAAAGGCCCGGAAGACCACAGAAAACAACTGTGGTGGATGACAGAATAATTATTTCCCTGGTGAAGAAAAACCCCTTCACAACAGTTGGCCAGATCAAGAACACCCTCCAGGAGGTAGCCGTATCTGTGTCAAAGTCCACAATCAAGAGAAGACTTCACCAGAGTAAATACAGAGGGTTTACCACAAGACGCAAACCATTGGTAAACCTGAAAAACAGGAAAACCGATTAGAGTTTGCCAAAAAAAATCCCCAAAAAGCCTGTACAGTTCTGGAACAACATCATATGGACAGATGAGACAAAGATCAACTTGGAATGGGAAGAGAAGAGTATGGAGAAGGGAAGGAACTGCTCATGATCGGAAGCATACCACCTCATCTGTGACTGGCCGAGTCAATCACCGGATCTGAATCCAATTGAACATGCATTTTACATGCTGCAGAGGAGACTGAAGGCAAAAAGTCCCCGAAACAAGCAGGAACTGAAGATGGCTGCAGTACAGGCCTGGCAGAGCATCACCAGGGAAGAAACCCAGCGTCTGGTGATGTCTATGGGTTCCAGACTTCAGGCAGTCATTGACTGCAAAGGATTTTGCAACCAAGTATTAAAAATGACTATTTAATTTATGATTATGTTAGTTATGTCCAATTACTTTTGAGCACCTAAAATTGGGGGGGCTATGTATAAAAATGGTTGTAATTCCTACAAGGTTCATACAATATCTTTGACAAAACCTTTAAATTAAAGTTGAAAGTCTACCCTTGAAGCACATCTTGATTGTTTCATTTCAAATCCATTGTGCTGGCGTACAGAGCCAAATTATGAAAATTGTGTCACTGTCCAAATACTTATGGATCTGACTGTATATATGGATTGTATAAGTTATATAAATTCTGTCGTGAGATAGAATACGTTCTTCTCCAGCTAAACAGGAATGGATGAACTTTACTGAGGTGACTCAGTACTGAGTTGAGAGCTGTGACTAGACCCTGCAGATTTCCATGGTGATCAAAGCACTGGGGGGGAGGGAGGGGGGAGGGGCAGGTGAGAGAGGAGGTAAACTGTGTCCATTTGGAGGGGCCTGTGGCTCTAAGACGAGCTGATATTGCTCCCCTGCTGGATATGATTCACCGGCAATGGCCACCCTCAGTGAAGACGCGAAGTCCTCGTATCGACAGTTTTCATTAGAGCGCAGACCAGGACTGGATCTCCAAGGCCTGGGCCTAGGGCCCAAATGTTGCATGGGGCCCGGAATTATGGGGAAAATATTCATATTGATATTATTTTTTTAATATATAGTTTTTTATTTGTATTTTTATTAACGTAATTCATATTACACTTACACGCCTAATAAATGTATGTTCATCACACAGGATCCTTCATTATTATTATTAGTAGTCATAAAAAATAAATTACGCAAATGAAATCATATCTCCAATCTAATGTTAAATCTAAGAACTCCATCTCCCAGAATGCCATGCCGGAGGGGGGTTGGGGGGCCCAAAACGGAGGGCGCATGAACGTCAAGATGCAGCCCTGGCACAGACACAGGGCTACATTGAGAACGAAGCCCTTTAAATCAAGTCCAAAGGCAAGAGCCAACAGATAACAGGTAACGTGGGCAGGAAAGCAGAGTCCCCCCCTGAAAGCAGTGTCAATTGACTAATATTGTTATGTTCTGAGTGTCTGTTCGGTTTGTTTTTGTACTTTGTTTATCATTCTTCGAGTCATGTTTCTTTCACGTTCTGTTCCTCGTCTGTTATTGTTCCTGTTCCAGATCCACTCCTTGTCTTTGTCTTTTGCACTTCGGGAAATGTTTGGGTTTTTTCCTTCTTCGCTTATTATCTCGTTTTCTTCCTTCTTACTTTCTAGATTGCACTTTGTATATATTAGTTAGATGTATATAGTACTAACCAACTAATCTACTAACATTAGGGATTTAGATTAAGTTACTAACACTACTAATCACTAATTATCTCACGCTTCTGACTATCGCTGTCTTTCTCGCTTATTATCGTATCCCTGTTAGCTTTTCACTTTCCCTTTCATTCGCATGCAGATTCTCTCTATGCATTCCTCCCCTTCTAACTATGCACTTGTCTGCCTGTTCTTCCAGGTCGTTTATTGTCTATGTGTCTGTCATTCCCAGTCCGTGTCTTTCGTTTCCCCTCGTTATTCTATTAGCGAATTCCCTCGTTATTAGATTAACGATTCCCATTGTTTTCACCTGTGTTCCTCCCCTCTCTCCTCCCAGTCACACCTGAGTCCTATTGTGTTTTCCTTCCCTGCCTGTATATTAGTTCAGTGTTTATGTTCGTTCCTTGTATATCTGTTCTGTGTTCTTGTTCTTTCCCGGGTCAGTACTGATTCTTATTCCCTGAGCCTACTTTTCCGAAGCCAGTGTTTATAGATTTTTCCGAGACTACCCTTCTGTTGACTACCCCGAGCCTGCCTTGCGATTCTGTTTGTTTGCCTTTCTGCCTGCCCGTTTTGACCTTATTACTGTTTTCCGGACCTCCCTTTTGCGTTGTGATTTTGTACCTTTGCCATTATCGGATTCCTGGTTTTGACCCCTGCTTTCCAATAAACTCCTCTTTTGCCAAATTCCTGATCTGCGTCTGGGTCCTTATCACGGTCGTCACAAATATGTGGTTTGTTTTCGCATCAATCCACAGTGTGGTAATAACGAATTCTTTCAGACTTAATTTAGATTTTGTTAATTTAATTCACTTCAATGGGGTGCTTTGTTTTTTTTGCTGACTAACCATTTTGATGCAATTGTGCATTTTAAACATGATGTGTACTGATTGTGCTGCTCAATCAGAGGTCTTTTTTTTTTTTTTCAAATGACAGAAATTCTGAGGTAATTTCTTGTTTAGACTATGTTAAGATACCTGCAGGAAAGCCAATTGAAACGAACAATTAAAGAGATCTGTATTGTTAACCACAGTAGTCGTGTCGCCTTGATGACAGAGCCGCCTATTGGGTTTTTGACCTCCAAAAGTCTTATATTTTCTCCACTGCAGAACACTTAACACATTTCACAGCCACCTGAAGTTATAGAATAGTAGGCACACAAAAAAATAACAGAGAAAATATAAACTTTTTGTTGTTTTTGCATGCTAATGGGTTTCCTTTAATGAGTCATTCAGCAGAAATGGAAAATGTTTAGAACCCTCAACTTCCCCGCTTTCACTTTCACGATCGCACATTCCTCACCCCCCCCACCCCCAAAGGCCACACGCCTCAGTCAGTCCCAATGACATTCTTTTATTTGGAGGCTACCGGTTAGACACAGCAAAAAAAAAAAATTCCAAAACAGTTTTTTCGAGTCAAATACTTAAACAGGGGCAGGCTGTTTCCAGCAAGACTCTGGCAATGGGCCACCCTAAAATGAGGACCATGTTTCCACAGCAGTCTCTTTCGCCTCCTTCGCCGTTGTTTTATTTTTTTTAAAGGCACGCAGATTAGCCCCGACATACTTCAAAGGCAGGGCTGCGTAGGCCGCACACATCCTGCCGCACGGTGACGGAACTGTAGCACACATGGGGGATGAACGATGTCAGTCAAAAGCATTTAGGAGGCAGAAAAAGCCACTGGCTACACATAACACACTTCTGTGGGGGGGCAGCGCACACGTACACGCCCTCTTATCAACACTCACTGTGCTGTTGACCCTAATCAATGTGGTCAAAACTGACATTGCAATGCTTGTTCTTTTGATCACCAGTGTTAGCCAGAAATCAGTAGCTCTTGTGCACTCCACGCTGATGTGCAGTAAAACCAGACAGATCATGAAGGATCCTAGCCACCCCCTTCATGGCTGTCTGTGCAGATACAGCAGGAGAGGGAGCGGGTGTCCACTTCAGCACAAGATTAGAACCAAACGTTTTAGCAGCTCATTTATTCCAGCTGCTATTAGAATGTATTATGAGTTCTTGTGATTTTTTTTTTTGTGTGTTTATGTTTTATGTCCAGAGCTGGCCCGTGGCATATAAGCGAATGCTAGGGGCGCTGTTCATCCATAGGGGGCGCGCCAAATGAGGGAGAGGGAAAAATGTAAAGGGGAAAAAGAGAAGAAAAAACATGCAGTGTCGCTCTTCTTTAAACAAAATGTTCTAACATTACGAAAAAGCCCACAACAACATATTTACATAGCCTATTAAATAGGCCCTATGTTCTGTGTTGCCCTCCCGTATATATATATATATATACACTGATCAGCCACAACATTAAAACCACCTGCCTAATATTGTGTAGGTCCCCTTCGTGCCACCAAAACAGCTCTGACCCGTCGAGGCATGGACTCTGAAGGTGTCCTGTGCTATCTGGCAACAAGACGTTAGCAGCAGATCCTTTAAGTCCTGTAAGTTGCGAGGTGATGCCTCCATGGATCTGACTTGTTGGTCCAGCACATCCCACAGATGCTCGATCGGATTGAGATCTGGGGAATTTGGAGGCCAAGTCAACACCTTGAACTCTTTGTCATGTTCCTCAAACCATTCCTGAACAATTTTTGCAGTGTGGCAGGGCGCATTATCCTGCTGAAAGAGGCCACTGCCATCAGGGAATACCGTTGCCATGAAAGGGTGTACTTGGTCTGCAACAATGTTTAGGTAAGTGGTACGTGTCAAAGTAACATCCACATGAATGCCAGGACCCAAGGTTTCCCAGCAAAACATTGCCCAGAGCATCACACTGCCTCCGCCGGCTTGCCTTCTTCCCATAGTGCATCCTGGTGCCATCTCTTCCCCAGGTAAACGACGCACACGCACCCGGCCATCCACATGATGTAAAAGAAAACGTGATCCATCAGACCAGCCCATTGTAGGCGCTTTCGGCGGTGGACAGGGGTCAGCATGGGCACTCTGCGATGCACTGTGTGTTCTGACACCTTTCTATCATAGCCAGCATTAACTTTTTCAGCAATTTGTGCTACAGTAGCTCTTCTGTGGGATTGGACCAGAAGGGCTAGCCTTCACTCCCCATGCACATCAATGAGCCTTGGGCGCCCATGACGCTGTCGCCGGTTCACTGGTTGTCCTTCCTTGGACCACTTTTGGTAGGTACTAACCACTGTATACTGGGAACACCCCACAAGACCTGCCGTTTTGGAGATGCTCTGACCCAGTCGTGTAGCCATCACAATTTGGCCCTTATCAAAGTCGCTCAGATCCTTACGCTTGCCCATTTTTCCTGCTTCCAACACATCAACTTCAAGAACTGACTGTTCACTTGCTGCCTAATATATCCCACCCCTTGACAGGTGCCACTGTAACGAGATGATCAATGTTATTCACTTCACCTGTCAGTGGTTTTAATGTTGTGGCTGATCGGTGTATACAGTATATACACTACCAGTCAAAAGTTTTAGAACACCCCCATTTTCCAGGTTTTACAGAAATTTAAGCAGTTCAAGTCCAGTGAATAACCTGAAATGGTACAAAGGTAAGCAGTAAACTGCCAGAGTCAAAAAACAAGTTTAGGTTACCAAAAACTGAAAAATAATGTAAATTTCTGAAATTTTCTGAATTTCAAGGCCCTTTTCAGGGAACAAGTAATGGGTTAACGTGGGTTAACAGTCACTCAGTGCAAGTCGCCGACTTTGATTAATCGGTCAATAAGACCTTCATCCAGTCTTCAGTAGTCCACTGGCGGTGCTTCATTCTCCAGGCAAGCCTCTTTTTCTTCTTTTGCCATCTTAGCAATGGCTTTCTTACTGCCACTCGACCTGTCAAACCTGCAGCTCCAAGTCTTCTCTTCACAGTTTAAACTGAGACCAGTTCCTTACTTCGACCAGTGTTAAGCTGTGCTTGAAGCTGTTGTCCTGTGAGCCGGCTATCACGCAAGCTGTTGACTCTCAGAAACCTGTCTTCTGATTTTGTTGTGGCTTTGGGTCTGCTAGACCTCTTCCTGTCAGAGTTTCTTCCAGTCTCCAAGTGCCTTTTGATGGTGTAGGAAACCACTCACTGCCAAAACCATTTCAGGTTATTCACTGCTTAAATTTCAGTAAAAACTGGAAAATGGGGGTGTTCTAAAACATTTGACCAGTAGTGTGTATATAACATTATATACTGTAAATCATTCCACACAATGTCCCTACATTTTTTGATAACTTTTTGATAGAATTTTGTACAATTTTATTTTATATATTTTATATTAACATTGAATAGTGTTTGCTGCCAGGTTTGTGAGACCACACGAATACACCCATTCAGTAACCTATGCATGAATATGCCCATTCTGAGACCTGGTGTTTTGCTTGCATAAGGTTCTCCCGAACAAGCCCTTGTGACTTTGAACCTGAACTGAGAGGTGAGGATGGGTTAAGCATTGTGGCAATTTTCACCACAACCATCTAAGTTGTTATTAATGTAGGCTACTATGTGAGCATACAGTATAGTTCGTTTGATAGCGTTAATGTTAAATAATGTTAGCATCGTTACAGGGCAAAGACGTACTAGCTAACGTTAATGTTAGCAATCATATTGAACAGTTAGCCAGCTTTAAGTTCATAACAGCTTCCTGCAAACAATCATGTTGGCTAGTTAGCAAGCTAACGTTACTACGAATATACATGTATGTGTGGCCACATACTAACGTTAGCTAGCTAGCTAAGCAGGCAGCTTATTCTTCGAACTGTATTAAGGCAGACTATTTCTGGTTTAGTGTGTGATTCTTCAATCATATCTCAGCAGGGAAAATATAACATTAGCCTAGCTAGCAGCTACATTGCAGTCACTGAGGTATGAATAATAAGCTGACAACATTGCACAATGAAATTGTTTTGGCTTGGGAAAATCATAGAGCCCGTATCAATTCACCTCTTTTCGGAATCTACCCATAATATAACGTTAACGACGTTATGTTGCATTCTCTACTGAGACCGATTGGACGGCTCTGTCAGGCTACAGATTAACATTTAGGCTAACGTTAATCAATTTGCATTAGATTATGCAGAACATTAACGTTCATGAACATGAATGTATCAGTGTATTTGTAAAAAAAGAGCAATGAATGCCAATGCCTAATTGATTTATTCCATGAAACAGTCAGAAAATAGTTAGCTATCAGTCTAAAAGCCTAACAAGTACTTATACCATGTTTAGCATTTGTCTCTTTCAAAGTAAAATTCCAGATATCATTCCAGTTGATCATTTGAGTTACAGGCTACGAACGAGATCCATTCTTAAGTCTGTCTTTAAGTCAAATTTGTATGTAAGTCGGAATAGGTACAGTTCTTATTAATCGTCACTTAGTCAAATGTTTGTCTTAGTATAGTATTTACTTTACCTTTCTGTGCATATAAAACACTTAAGAAAAACTTCCAAATACAATAAAACATCTTAAACATAACATTCAGTACATAATAATACTGTAATAATAATAACAATACTGTAATATTAATAATAATACAGTAATAATAAAAGTAACTATGTACATACAGTACTGTACTGTAAAAAAACATTAAAGAAACAGTTCTTAAAACAGTTTAGATAGAAAAAAAGAAAAAGGATCATGATTAAAGGTTGACACTCATTTGTGAGGTAACATTATGATAACATTAATAACTGGATGATGCAGAAGATGATGGACTTGGAGATGAACTTTCGCAGCACTTACATCTGCACTCGCTGCTTCACCTTGAACTTTAATATTATGTCAATTTTCTCTCAATTTAAAGCGATTGAACCAACCCCTACTCGCAACAAATTCTTAGTCGCAATCACCTTCACTTGCTGCACGAGCAGCTTTTAAGTCATTGAAAAGGCTTCGAGCCTTTTCTTGCACTAAAGAAAGGCTAATAGGCATATTACGCTGATTTTGGTCTTCTATCCAAATTATCAATAGCCTTTCCATCTCAATAATTAAACCACTGCGTTGCTTGGTAATAATCGTGGAATTCATCGGGGCATGGCTTTTCACATGCTCCATTATTCTCCCTTTATCTTTTAAAATTGTTCCAATCGTTGACCGGCTGTAGATGCTTTCCCAATGGCTGATGGCGTTTCACCTCTCTCCGATCTCTTTATTATTTCAACGTTACTTTCCATGGTGATTGTTTTCCTTTTCTTTGATGCATCACCAGCACTTGCATCGGATTTACGCTTTGGAGGCATCGTTGTAAGGGTAAGAGAAAGAGAAAAACGGGACCGTGATCTGACATAAAATAACGGACGGTGATCTCTGTTCCTTGAGCCGACGAACCGCTGAAACCGCGCAATGTTTTAATTAGCATCACAAAGTAGTGCGTGCGTTCGTTATTACGAACCATTGTATTTAACTAAATTTTTTAAATACAATAGGCCTTATGGCAGTCCGTTCGTAAGTACGAGTTGTCCATAAGCCGGACGTTTGTAACCCGGGGACTGCCTGTATATTGTTGGCATTTCCTTATTTTTTAAATTATGTTACATTGAGGGCGGCACGGTGGTGCAGTGGATAGCACTGTCGCCTCACAGCAAGAAGGTCTCGGGTTCGAATCCAAGCCGGGGGCCTTTCTGTGTGGAGTTTGCATGTTCTCCCCGTGTCTGCGTGGGTTTCCTCCGGGTACTCCGGTTTCTTCCCACAGTCCAAAGACATGCACGTTAGGCTAATTGGACAGTCTAAATTGCCCGTAGGTATGAGTGTGTGAGTGAATGGTGTATGTAGTGCCCTGAGATGGATTGGCGACCTGTCCAGGGTGTATTCCTGCCTCTCGCCCCAATGCATGCTGGGATAGGCTCCAGCCCCCCCGCGACCCTAACTAGGAATAAGCGGCTGAAGATGAGATGAGATGAGATGAGAGATGTTACATTGATCATGGACTCCTATGTGTTTATGACTTAGAACTAGAGCAGGGGTCGGGAACCTATGGCTCGCGAGCCAAATATGGCTCTTTCGATGACTGCATATGGCTCGCAGACAAATTTGAGCTGACATTTTTTAACACGATAAGTAATAAATAATTCTACTGTGTCATTTTAAAGTAAAACATTTTACAGAAATTACAGTTTTGAAAAAAAAATTCAAAATATAAAATATTCTGATCTATTTTAATCTGTCGACACCAAAACTCAGTTTTCATTGGATAATGCGCCACGACATGGGTCGTTGTATGGTCAAGAAATAAACTTCCCTCTTTTTCGTCAGATAGCCAGCTAGTTTATCTGCAACGAACCCTTATGACGGAAAAGATGTAGAAAAGAAAAAATATGAGGATTACTGTACGTTCCAGGCCGAGTGGACAGAGGAATTTGCCTTTGTGGAGAGAGCAGATTCTGCGGTATGTCTAATATGCAATGATAAAATTGCATCAATTAAACGGTCAAATGTAAAGCGGCACTTCGATATGCGCCATGCTTCATTTGCATCGAAATATCCAGCTGGGGACAGCAGGAAAAAGGCATGCCAAGAGCTACAGCAGAGAGTGCAAGCCAGTCAGCAGCAACTCCGTGTATGGACCAAGCAAGGTGACGGGAATTCGGCTAGCTTTGCTGGTGCTTTGGCAATAGTAAGGAATTGAAAGCCATTCACAGATGGCGAGTATGCCAAAACATTCATGCTTGATGTGGCCAATGAACTGTTTGATGACTTCTCAAATAAAGACAGGATAATCAAACAAATAAAAGACATGCCTCTGTCAGCAAAAACTGTTCACGATCATACCATCATGATGGCAAATCAAGTCGAGGAAACACAAATTAAAGACATAAACGCAGGGACATATGCCATTTATCTCAGTTTAGTATAATTGCGAGGTATGATGCAGGTGACACACTGCGTGAGGAAAGTTTTGCTGTTTTGCCAATGAAAGGGTCAACAAGAGGGGAGGATTTATTCAAGTCTTTCATGGAGTTCGCTAAAGAAAAGAATCTAGCGATGGATAAACTTATTTCTGTGTGTACTGATGGTGCTCCCTGTATGTTGGGGAAAAACAAAGGATTTGTAGCGCTTCTTCATGAACATGAAAATAGACCCATCCTATTCTGCACCAGGAGGCGCTCTGTGCTCAAACGTGTGGCAAGCAGCTTGGTGAGGTGATGTCGCTGGTCATTCGAGTGGTCAACTTTATTGTTGCCCGAGCTTTAAATGATCGTCAGTTTAAAGCACTGTTAGACGAAGTTGGGAATAATTATCCCGGTCTGCTTTTACACAGCAATGTGCGTTGGTTGTCAAGGGGGAAGGTGCTCAGCCGTTTTGCGGCTTGCCTGGGCGAAATCCGGACTTTTCTCGAAATGAAAGGCGTCGAGCTTCCTGACTAGCTAACACTGAGTGGCTCCTGCAGTTTCACTATCTCGTGGACATAACTGGACATCTGAACCAGCTCAATGTGAAAATGCAAGGCATTGGAAATACAGTCTTATCCCTTCAACAGGCAGTGTTTGCATTTGAAAGCAAGCCGGAACTCTTTATCAGGGACATTGAAACAGGTTGTCTTCTGCACTTTGAAAGACTACGAGAATTTAGAGATGCATGCTTAGCAAGTGACCCTACTCAACATTTTGATCTCCAGCAGCTAGCTGGCTTTACATCCAATTTCCTGCAGTCATTCAAAGTGCGTTTCAGAGAATTTCTTAATTCATCACTCATCCACACAAGTGTGCAGTGGATGAAGCCGACCTGACATGCATCCCTGGGGTCTCCATCAGAGACTTTGAGGTGGAAGTTGCTGACCTGAAGGCGTCAGACATGTGGGTGAGTAAGTTCAAGTCACTGAATGGAGAGTTGGAAAGACTTGCGCGACAGCGAGCAGAGCTGGCGAGTGAACACAAGTGGACAGAAATGAAAAAACCTTCAACCTGAAGACCAGTTGATTCTCAAAACTTGGAACGAGCTTCCTGTCACATACCACACAATGCAGCGTGTGAGTATTGCCGTATTGACCATATTTGGCTCTACATATGCATGTGAGCAGTCTTTCTCGCATCTGAAAAACATAAAGACCTACCTACGCTCACGTTTAACTGATGGAAGCCTCAACGCCTACATGAAGCTTAACCTCACCACGTATGAACCAGACTACAAGGCCATCAGCAAAACCATGCAGCACCAGAAGTCGCATTAATGCGATACAGTACTAAATAGGTACAGAGTAGAGTATAGGCTATAGCCTACTATGTTAGTGTGAAGTTTCATTTTTAATAAAATTATTATTATTTTTAGATATATCCAAATTCAGAAATGAGGGACTGATGCAGCCACACTTACAGGTATTCCTTAAAACATTTCAGGGGGGTGCAAAGAGAAGTTTCCACAGTGAGTGGTATAAGGCCACCCATGGCTAGAGTATTTGCAGTGCAAAGACGCAGCATACTGCTTCCCTTTGCTCTTTCTTCTAAATGCCCCTCTTCCAAATGCCCCTGTAATTCTGTGATTTTTTGGTTTCTAAAATAAAAATAAAGTCTCAAAAACATAAAGCTATGCAGTAGTTTCTGTGTGAGTGTATGAACACAATGATTGGTGGTGGAATTGACTGTGATGCGAGAGGCACCAGCTAAAATCTTGCCTAGGGCACCAAATTGGTGAGGGTCAGCTCTCTTTATGTACAGTATAGATGTGTACCTATGTATGGCAACATGTCCTTCACTATGTATTTTTAAATTATGTGTTTTAATTTTAAGTATGTACACTTGGATGGATGCTGCTGCTACCTGAACTTCCCTTTTGGGATAATGAACTTGAACTTGAACTTGAACTTGAACTTTTATTGATTCTTTAATTGAGAGCATGTTGCTGTGTCTTTTCATACACATGTGAGCTGATTACCTTCAGTTCAGTGGGGATATAAAGTATTATAGAGCACAGAGTACAGTATAAATAATCTGAAGACCATTAAGTCAGTCACACAGGAACCCCCAAAGGATAAGCATAACTGTAAAACTTAATACAATAACATTCTGTATTTTTACAATAGCTGTTGTAATTTGAGATTACAGTACATTGCTTACAGTAATTTCTTTTTGTATTACAGTCCTTCACCGCAACTTAATTGCCAGTAATTTACTGTAAATCTTATAGACGAACCTCTGTCTTCCCAGAATGGCATAATGGCATAATGACAACCGTTCTGCATATAAAGTATCCCAGGTGGTCTCGGGCAGCAGTGATTGGTCGGGTTGAAATAAAGGGGGCAGAACCCCATACCTTTAAACCAATGATTACTCTCAACCAGTTTCCGTTTACATTCCTTGATTATCAATCAAGCAAGCAATTAAGCTGAATAATCAGCCTATTCTTAAATTTTTACTCCATTAAACCCATTGTCATTTACATTCTCTAATGTAACACAAAGAAAGAGAATGCTACACCATGAGACACAATTAAGAAGAACCGCTGTGATTACTCGCCAACGGATTAATCTATTAATTGGCACGCTTGTCAATTAAGAAAAATAAATTAAAACACGTTTAAAGGTAAGATTTCAGCCTCTTCTCAGCCCAGCTCACCAGCCACCACTCTCGTCTCGAGATGAGTGCGTCTTTGCCCAGACTATAACTCAAGGTTACTCAAATCTGGCCCACGAATCCAAATCTGGTCCTGGTTTGTGATTCTGTGCGGCTCAGTAGGTAGACCATGGCGCTGACAACAATTGGGTTGTAGGTTAAATTCCCATTGGGACCACATATACTGAAAAATGTATGCATTCACTACCGTAAGTCGCTTTGGATAAAAGTGTCTGCTAAATAGCATATATTATATATGATTTTCCTTCCTCTCACATAGTTAATTGAAGAATTAGTGGAAATGATTGGCCTTCGAAAGTGTCTTCACACCTGACTCCCAGGTAAAGGGAGTGTGGGAAAACAGCAGTGCTCGGCCGTTATTCAAACCGTGATTTGAATAACCCTGCGCTGATTTGTTCAGCCCACATTGCAAGCGGGCATGTCCCCATGGAAGGGAGTCAGCTTGGATGCTAATCTCACTGCATCATCTTTGACTGTATGTCAGGCAAGATCATTACAAACATACGTACATAACACAAATAGTCCATGATCATGTACTTCTGCCAAGAGACCAGATGTTTCTACCAACGTCAGCATCGCTGTGATACGGATAGCAGGTGTCCTCAAAACAAACCGTCACAGAACATCAGATCATTTGTAATGAATGCATCAAAATCACCACAAAATGAAAATATACAAAATAGCTATAATAACTACATTCTACATCTGTTTCATTCAGACATGGCTTGCGCTACCTAGCAACGTTATCAGTGACGCTTCATTATTATTATTATTTTTTTAAGTGCCTAAAATTCACAGCGGGGGAACATCCTTAAGGATAGCAATTTAAAGCTGGAAATAAATCCCTATTCAAAAATCATAATTCGCTGTAAATGCCATGCCAAGGTTTAATAGTAGCTACGTATATTGGGAAAACCTTTCGACTAAGGTCGAACCAAGAACTCAAATAAGGTGCATAGGTTTCAGTAGTTTACAAGCAAATAAGTGTTTAGTGTGTGTGTGTGATCCTACACATATGAAATGTGTTATTGTAAGACTGGATACCATTAGGGGGACCAGTTAGATGCAAGACAGATATTGGCTGAGTTTTTTTTCTCTGAGGAAATTGCCTTGATTTGTCCAGAGGTTATGCATTATCTGAAATATGTCTATCCGTATGAATTTGCCCACTATTTTGCCCATGTATTTCTCTGTCTTCTGTATATTGTGTGGCTTTAAGTCGTTGTCCCATAGTATTGCTATTAAATATTTTTGTCACTTTTATTCTGTGTTTATTATTCAGCTTTCTTGCAAGTGCTACGTTTTCAACAATTGCGTGCACACATAGAATAGAATGGCCCAAAAAAGGATGTTCGGGAGTCTTTTGATTGTAACCGTGATATCTTTATAATATATATATACAGTATATGCCTTCACCCCTTGAAAACACTTTTAGGCGAGGACAGATGACTTGCGAGTCTCAATCACCTGACAGGAAGTGAAGTGTGCGGGTGGGGAAGTCAGTTTTCCCCCATGCCGGTGCTGCGTGAGAGCCGCTGGTGGGGGGGTGGGTTTGGTCCCGCGAGCATTCCCCGGGTCCAGCTGCGGCTCTCCACAGCGCTCTGTAACAAACCGGCATGAACCCCTCGTTGGACGAGGCCTGGGAGTCATTAGAAGGGTGTCGCAAGGAGGAGAGGAAGGGGCCGGGGCGGGGGCGGGGGCGGGGGGGGGAACTCGCTTACCCCTCGTTCAGATTCCAGAGGCTCTGCTTTGACTCTGACTGGAGGCATCATCCCGTCCAGCATTAACATCCTGTTATTAACGGCGTCTGTGAGGGGGAGAAACAAGAAGAACAGCGTAAGAAAGATGATTAAAATGTACACTGCAGCATCATCACATCTCCATCGCCAGGCTTCTTCTATCATTTCAGCCAAGCTTCATGGCTTCTAGTTTGTTTTTTGTTTTCTGTTTATTTTTTGCTTTTATTCCCCATTTTTCTAAATTTTTCTAGGTGGAATTGAACCTGGTCGCAACGTGCAGCATTGAACGTTCTAACCGCTACACCAACCGGGAGGCCTCATGGCTTCTAGCAATTACATTTAAAAAAACAAAACAAATAAATACGCCATCATCGTGCAATTTAGCGGGATTACAAGAAGGATTATTGAGGTTCCGCAAGTGTTTATGAACTTTAAGGCAAACCGGTTACCCTGGAAACCCGGAGGGTAACACACACGCAGACGGTAACAGGACACACTAATGGCACCACTTTGTGTTCTTTGCCTATATATGCCATTTAGCAGACGCTTTTATCCAAAGCTTACTGAAGTGAATGCGTACATTTTTCAGTATATTTGGTCCCGGTGGGAATTGAACCCACAACCTAGGTGTTGTCAAGCGCCATGCTCTACCTACTGAGTCACACAGAACAAACACACTGAATTAATTGTTCCGAATGCAGCAGGAGTGGGATTGCACTGCTCTTGAGTTGTTGACCTGCCACTCTGGAGTCTGGACAGCGTGCAGCATTGTACAGTAACCACTATTTTCACATTTAAAATGGGGGCAGCGGTGGCTCAGAGGTTACTGGAGAGTTACTGGTTCGAATCCCAGGAAGGCCAATGAAAAAACTATGAACTGGAAACTGGAGGGATGCTAGTTCACTTCCTGGGGCACAGCTTTACTAATGAAGTATATTCATATGCCTATTCCCATTTAAGCTGAGTAGATATCATAACACTGCTATTTCTATGTCCTTTTTTTTCACAGACCACACATTACTGTTGTAATGGTGCGTATGCTGTACAAAATATTGTGCAATGTGAGCGAAAAACAGAAAAAACGAAATGGCAATAGAATCAATTGTCCCAGTTGTAAAATGTCTCCCTTTTTTATATCATACATCCTATTTATTTAGCTAACACATTGAAAACACATGCCATGTCCATCCTCCAGCAAAACTTAGGCTAATGTATCATCCTGACCTCTGACCTCTATGTGAAGTTTTGAGGGGAACTGAACAGAATCATGGGATTAGTATTTCTTCTCCTTTTACTCAATACAACCTTTCACTGTACGCAGTGATTTAGCTGGCAATGACTGGCTTCATGCCTTTGGGCACAGATTCTGAGATGGTATTGTTATGGAACATACCCTGTCAAAAGAAACACTCATTTCATAAAATGCTGACATATTACTTTCAAACCCACTCTGAAGATTTGAACAAAACCACACATTTAAGAGTGGCTAAAAAACTGACAGTTCAATACAAAGAGGGCTACAGTACAGTCTCACTCTGGGTTAATAAATCTAATAACACACACACGCACACTCGCACGCACGCACACACACACGCATGCACACACCCACCCACCCACACACGCACACACACATACCTACACACACAAGCACGCACGCGCGCACACACACAACACACACGCACACACGCACATACACACAAAAAACATTTGATATTTGTGTAAATTTAGAAATGCACGTTCACAAATGCAGGTCAATTACAGTTTTTTACAATCACTTTGTGAAACTTTACAAGTTTGTGCTCTATTTTCTAAATCTTAGGCACAACACTCAAAACAGTCAGCACTTGTAACACAGCCTGTCCAATGTTCAAAACCTTGCATTGTGGATTCATATCTTTGAAGAAATCTTGCACTTCAGAAATCATTGCTTCAAATAACTCATTTATCATGAAATACTATAGGAACATTACTTTAGATCACCCACACACAAGATACCGATAGCTTCACTGTTTAGTTGTTTTTACAATCCTTTAATATTGCAGCAAAAAATACTTGATACATTTTTCGATATGGTTCTTTTTGTGGTTCTAAATAAAGGGAATAGTAGAGACAGAGACAGTGGAATCATTCAACAAAATCTGAATTTTTCAGAGATGCTCTTCTGCATACCACTGTTGTAACGCGTGGTTATTTGAGTTGCTGTCGCCTTCCTATCAGCTTGAACCAGTCTGGCCATTCTCCTCTGACCCCTCTCATTAACAAGGCCTTTTCGCCCAACTGCCGCTCACTGGATGTTTTTTGTTTTTCGCACCATTCTCTGTAAACTGCAGAGACTGTTGTGCGTGAAAATCAGCAGTTTCTGAGATACTCACACCACCCCGTCTGGCACCAACAATCAATCCATGGTCAAAGTCACTTAGATCACATTTCTTCTCCATTCTGGTCTGAACAACAACTGAACCTCTTGACCATATCTGCATGCTTTTATGAATTGAGTTGCTGCCACATGATTGGCTGATTAGATAATTGCATTAATGAGCAGGTTGTAGCAGGAACAGGGGGTGTGGGGTTTCCACGCGAACCAAGTTAAATAACAAAACACACAAAAGAGGTAAAATGAAACAAACAGGGAATTATTTGAGAAACTCTCAATAACTGAGGAGGGGCAAAAAAGGCAAAAAATCTAAATCTGTAATCCGATCTCATAATCTATGTCCATTTTCCAGGGTCCAATGCCAATCAAGGTTCTCAGAAAAAACTGTTCGGCACACAAGATGGTATTCAGGCAGTCCAGGTCACAACGATAAATCCAACAATAATAACTCTGTTTTAACTCTCCAACTCCACCAGCGTTTCCCTCATGGTACTTTGCAAACAGGCAGCGTTCCCAACTCTGAGCCCTCTTTTAAGCCTGAGCCCTGAGTGGCTAAGGATTCCCAGATTTGCCTTGTTGCCTCAGGAAGTCCATATATGGCTCGGGGGTGGAGCCAGCGTGCTGTGAGGTACTTCCCTTCTATTATTGCTCCCCTCACCTCTCCCAGCCGTCTGCCACAAACCCCATTCCTCAGCTCCGACCGGGAGGGCGGGCGGCTCACACCATAGCGCGTCCCTCCTGGAGAGGGCATCGGCAGTCCCATGGGCAGTACCGGACCTGTGTATGACAGAGAAAGCAAATGGTTGCAATGATAAGAACCACTGAGTGACCCAGGAATTTCTGTCTTTGTTCCTTGCCATCCAGACCAGCGGTGTATGGTCCATCACCAGGGTGAAGTGTCATCCCAATAGGTAATAATTTAAGGTTTCCAAGGCCCTCTTGATTGCCAGACATTCTTTCTCTGTTGAATATTGTTGTTCCCTAGGCAAGTTTTTGGCTTATGTAGACAATTGGGTGTTCCTCACCTCCTTGTAGCTGGGATAGGACGGCACCCACCCCTGTTTCTGATGCATCCATTTGCACCAGTAGGGTTTTAGAAAAGTCCGGGGTCACCAGCACAGATCCCAAACAAAGTGCTCTCTTTAGGTCCTGGAACACTTTCTTTGCCATTTCAGTCCACTCCACTCGGTCTAGCAGATGACTCTTAGTTAGATCTGTAAGGGGGCCGGCTAGGGATGCAAAGTTAGGAATAAACCTCCGATAATAGCTGGTCAACCCCACAAATGTGCGCACTTGCTTTTTGGTGAGGGGACAGGGCCAGTCCCTAATAGCCTCCACCTTCTTCGCCTGAGGTTTAACACACCCTCTATCGAGGGTATAGCCGACACTGTTTTGGGTTATCTGTAAGCCCCGCCCCCTGTAATGCATGTAACACTGCACTCACCTATTCTAGATGCGACTTCCACTCGTTCCCATGAATTATGATGTCATCAAGGTAGGGTGCCGCGTACTCCTTATGGGGACGGAGGATCCGGTCCATTAACCTCTGGAATGTGGCTGGGGTCCCATGCAGTCCAAAAGGCAGTTTCCGGTATTGGAACAACCCGTCGGGGGTGGCAAAAATGTTCTCCCGGGCCTCGGGAGCTAGGGCACCTGCTAGTACCCCTTTGTCAAGTCCAACGTACTGATGTATCCCGCTGTTCCTAGTCGATCAATCAACTCATCCACTCTGGGCATGAGATATGCATCAAATTTGGAGATTTCATTTAACTTTCGGAAATTGTTACAAAACCTAATGGCACCAACACTATAAGGCTGCACTATTCACTATGGGATTCTTTGATTATTCCGGCGTCCAACATCATTTGTACCTCGGCCCTGATGGCTTCTCTCCTCGCTTCAGGCATGCAAGGGCCGCAACTTCACCTTTTCCCCGGGTGCGGTGATGATGCTGTTAGTGTGTCCCGGTTCACTGGAGAACAGGTCCTGATTATGACTAACTAATATCTTCATGTCTTGCCTCTGGACCTGGCTCAGCTGTTCTCCCAGTGGCACCTCTGTAGGTGTCTTCTCTGTAACAGACACTTCAGGGGAAATTGCATACAGTACCTCCCGTGTATTCCATTTTTTTAATAGATTTATGTGGTAGAGCTGGGTCAGACTCCTGCATCCCAGCTGTCGGACACGGAATTCACCTCCCCCACCTTCTCAATTACATCGTATAGCCTGTGCCATCTGGCCAAAAACCTACATTCAGAAGTAGGGATTAAAACCAATACCTTGTCTCCTGGCTGGAATTCTCTTCGCTGTGCACCTGTTATATAACCGAGCCTGGGCATTCTGCGCTTCCTGCATGTGTTCACGCACGAGGGGCCATTAGGTTGCCATCCTGTCTCTCATCTCTTCCACATGCTCCACCAGGGTGTGATGGGGCAAAGGCTGCTGTTCCCACGCCTCATTAGCCACGTCCAGCGGTCCTTTGGGTTGTCTCTCATACAGCAGTTCAAACGGAGAGAACCCGGTTGAGGTCTGGGGCTGTCTAGGGAAACAGCTGGTCCCAATTACTTTCCATCCGCCTCCATCACCTTTTTCAGCATCTGCTTCGATGTCCTATTGAACCTCTCCACCAGTCCATCAGTCTGTGGGTGATACACTGATGTACGCAACTGTGTTATTTTCATTAGTATGCAAATGGCAGAATGGCTTCTGGGTACCTTATGGCATAATCCAACTGGTGTCCTCGGTTGCTCTTGGGTAGAGGGCCTACTAGATCCATCGCAATCCTGCTGAAAGGAATTGAAATTATAGGTGGGGTATTAATGGGCTGCGATAATGTGGTCTGGGCGCCACCTGCTAGCACTCTGGACAACTGTGGCAGAAATCCTCCACTGCTCTCTTTATCCTGGGCCAGTAGAACCAGATCCTTATCCTCTCCAATGTCTTTTCGACCCCCAGATGCGCCCCAGGAAGATGAGAATGCCCCACTGCAGAACAGACTGTACGAATGGTCTGGGCAACAACAGTAACTCTATGCACTAATTATTTCTCTTTATCACTTGATATAATAATTGTTTTTTGATAACAAAGTGGGGATATGTTATTTGCCCCCTATGTGGGCTTTCCGTCTACTACAGTTACCTGTTGGAGAGCACTGGCTAGGTTGGGGTTTTCTAATTGTGCTATACCGTACCGGCCCGCTAGGGAGGTGTGCTCAGGCTCCCCCTTGTGATACATCGGGAGTAGATCCTCCAAACCCATTTCAGCGCCCCCCAGATGTTCTTTGATCAGGTCGGCCTCAGCGAGGGGTTCAGTAGAGGCATTGGTGTCGACCTCCTGATACCCACACAATTTTGTTTCCCCTCCACTGGTGGCACTCACATCACATCTTCGGGCTCCTCTTCCCTTTGGATTGCCTAATTTCTCTGCTCCTCCTGACATACTGGACCACAGTCGGACAAACATCGGGGGAGTCCCTCCCAATAAGAACTGGAACAGGCAGGTTGGGCACAACGCTAGCTCGTCCCATGTGTTGTCCTTTTGTGGTTTGCAGGTTTAGGAGAGTTGTCTTGGTCTCGCCATGGATGCAGGTGATGGCCACGGTGTCGGTCATGTTCTGGGATTGGGCAAATTCAGGTCGAACCGGCGTTATCATACTGCTCGAGTCCAAAAGAGCTGTGGTGTCTTTCCTATTGGCTTTCACTGGGGTGACTGGGAAGGGGCTACTCTCGTGAGCCCAGGATAACGTTAGTAACCCACAGGGACGTCCGGTAGCCACTTCATTGGTCGAGGCCAAAGGCATGGGGACATCGCGATTAGGTCTGCCACACTCAAAGCACTTCCGGTTGTCCTTGTTCTGAAACAGCCTTCGTCTCGGGGAACTGGGGTGCAGGCTCCCTCCATCCTTGGCAGTGTTCCAGATAGTGTCATCTGTCTTTTTATTTTCTTTTAGGCGAGTGGCAGTTTCCGTTTTCAGCAGTCGTCTGCAGCATAAGACCTCCACAGCAGCCTGGTGTCCCTCGACCAGTTCAAGGAGCTGAACCGCACTTTGGGGATTTCCGCCATCAGGGCGGTTTGCTGATAATGATGCATAACCTGTGCGCTATATTTGTCTCCACGAGTTGCTTCCATTATTTTTCTTGTCTGTTTTGTTATTTAACTTGGGTTTTTACACGCAATGCGAGTGCCCGCATACCCCACAGGAACAGGGGGTGTGGGGTTTCCATGTGACCAAGTTAAATAACAAAACACACACAAGAAGTCAAATGAAACAAACAGGGATTTATTGGGGAAAATCTTAATAACTGGGGAAGGCCAAAAAAGGCAAACAATCCAAATCCGTAATCCGATCTCGTAATCTATGTCCGTTTTCCAGGGTCCAATGCCAATCCAGGTTCTCAGAAAAAAACTGTTCGGTACACAAGATGGTATTCAGGCAGTCCAGGTCACAACGATAAATCCAATAATAACTCTCCAACTCCACCAGCATTTCCCTCACGGTACTTTACAAACAGGCAGTGTTCCCGACTCCTTTTTTACAGTTTTTTCTGATTGGTTCGGCACTATCTTTGAAACTATAGGCTATTTTTGCAAAACTCTACACACTAATCACAAAACCTTACACCAAACCAGAAAACATTATACATCTCTTGCAAAAGCAAACAATTCTTGCAAAACTCCTCAAACTCTTTTAAAAAATTGTGCTTTTGCGTCAATACAGTACACACAAACCATCATTTGAATAAGCACACGAAGCACCAACTACGCACTGATAGTATAAATGAAAAACACTTTTGGCTTTTTCTTTTTCTGTGTAGTAAACACACATACACACAAGGATCCAAATGTGTAAAATATGGATTTGTATTCCGAACATAACACACTATCAATACAAATCAGGGGAAAAAGAAATGTTTTTTCCCTTAAAATGTTCTAACACTCCTCAAACAACAAAAGCGCAGTAGAAGAAAACAAAAACATTTGTGTTAGAAAAAAGAGAACAGAAAAAAATTAGGCTAAATCTCGCCTTCTTTGTGGGTCTGGCCATAAGATTTCATCCATATCACATGCAATGTTGTCTTGAGCTAGGCAGTGTGGAAAGTATAGTGTAGCAATATAGAGACCAATGTTTACAGTTTTGCTAGAAGTGTGTTAATAAATTGCAAACTGAGTGTAAAGCAGTGGTTTGTGTTTACAGTTTTGCAAAAAGTGTGTTCTAAAATTACAAACTGAGTATAAAGCAGAGAATGTGCATTCAATTTGGCACACTTGGTAAATGCATTGGCTACAAGTGTTAATGGTTTCAAAGATAGTGCTTCAAGAATCACTGCCTCATTTCCTCAGGAAGTCCATATATGGCTCGGGGGTGGTGCCAGCGTGCTGTCACAAGGTGTACAGGTGTACCTAATAAAGTGGCCACTGAGTGTAGGTTTGTTTGAATCATAGTAACAAATAATTATAGCTACAAATTGAGAAAAAAAATGTGCTCAACTGCAGTGAAAAACTAAACAAAATAATGACATTCATTAGTTATTTCCATCAAGCCTTGTGGATTTAGCCTGGCATTAAGTTCTCATCCACATCACAGTGGATATTTTCATTTGCCATACATTGGGGAAAAAACCTTCTGGCATGGCGAATCCAGGCTTGACATTGGTCTGTTGTGATGTCATTGCATGCAATGGAGCAGGGTGGCACATTCGTGAGGGCGACGATCATACACCTCCCACCTCCATGCTTAGAATAATTCCTTAATTGGATTGAGGAAAGGAGAGTATGGGGGCAAGTACAGGATTGTAAACTGCGGATGGGCCTAAAACCATGTCTGCACCATTTCAGCATGGTGGAACATTGTCCCACACTATCGTAACATTGTCCCACACTATCGCATGAGTCACTCCATTAGCTTGACCGACCTGCTGTAGCTCATCAAAGAAATTCACAAGAAGGATTCGCATTATAGGATCCCATAAGAGGTCTGCATCCCACTGACTTCATCCTCCGATATTTCATCATGGAACATGGAACCATAGGAACAATGGCTGATAAAGGATGATGATTAAATATTACATCCAAAGATAATGTAGTAAAATTGGTTCATGTTCCAAAGTAGTTGGTGTCAATAGATTTCTTTATCCTAAAACATTCATGATCTAAACATGGAATTTTGTTTATCAGTTTCCATAAAACTGCATTAGGAGTAATGCACTCATTAGGAGTTACTTATCATTTTGAGCAGTTGGATTAATTGGTAATTAGATGCATTGTAATAAAATGAAAAGACAGTTGTATCATATGTAATGTGTGTATTGCATTTTGAAATGCTAATCCTTTGATGTTAAGTTGTGTCATTGTGAGCAAGTGATTTGTTTCAGCGAACAAATTATTTTAGGTTTATGTGTATGTTGTATTCAGGCAATTGAAAAAAGTGTTTAGAGTTTTGAAAAATGTGCATTTTGAATGATCCATTTTGAGTTTTGTGTCTACAGTTTTGAAAAATGACCACAAGGTTCTGAAATTAGTGCCAAAGTAAAGAACTGTAATATTGAGTTGCGCACATGTCAACTAACTTCAGAACAATTTGATGACACAGCAAGATGCACACAGTGATTGTTGAGCTATTTATTATGTATGCCTATGTCTAGTACATGTAGCGTCACACTTCTGCAATATATTTTCTCAGCTGAAAGGCCTATCTTAATACAGTATATACCTCAATCCAGACAACACTGAGTTTCCCACAGCTAAATGTACAGTAGACCTTCTGGATGTTTTAGGTCGATTTTTCTTTGGCTTAGTTTTGGGGTTTGGCATGGCATGTGAGCTACAGCATAACAGGGTGCGGTAAATACATACAAGTGCACAGACAGCCTGGCGATACCCCTTGTCATTTCTCTCTCTGAGAAAATGTTTTTACAACTGATCTCTGCCACTCTGTAGAAAACATCCCTCAGGCTGCCTTGTGTATCGCATTGATAAAGGAGAGACTCCGGGGATGTGTGGTGCACAACCGGAAGCATGAATGAGAACCAGAGAGGACCTTACAAACGTGTGTGTGTCTCTGGGCCGAAAGGTCTAGCGGCTCGCGGAGGGAGGAATCCACCTTAGGCAGACATTTGCGGTAACCTAGTGAGTTAGGTGGTGGACTTCCATCTCAAACCAGCGTCGCTAACACGAATGAGAGAGAGGGAGAGAGGGAGAGAGATAGGTGGATGCCTCTAAGTGTGTAACAAAGAGCAAATGAGCTGTTAGAATCTGATTATAAGCTAATGTAGTTTTTTGGAGCACGGCAACAATCTGAGGCAGAATTTCTTGAGCTAAATATATGTCTTCATATCTATGCCTTTCATACACACACATACAGCATGTACACAAAAACACTAAAACATTTCGTATTGCACAAGCTCCTTGCAGCAGATCATACGAGCAGTGATGATCGCCCTGATTGGAGGATAGCTGTACCTTTTAGAAGGAGCAATAGAGGAAGCAGCAGCGCGAGTCTCCTGATGTAGACCCCACACTTTTTAGTTTCGCAGGCATATGTGAGGGAATTCAAAGCACAGGTATATCTGAAAAACATCTCTCTTCTCTTACAAATCTATTTTTTGGCACCACAGACAGGAAATTCGGTGCAAATTTTCAGTCAGCATTTGAAGCATTTTTTACACTATTATTCGTAGGGATTTAAGTATTAAAACGAGATTTTTCATGCAAATAAATCCACCAATTTAAAATAAACAAAATTGGTCAAAGTCGACTGAGTGAGTTTTGGAAAATCACTCTTCATTTGATCTGACCCACTCTGGTGAAAGCTTAGATGTCGTGTATCCTTGGACCTGCCGTAACAACTCACGGTAACGGCCTCACTACGGGCGCGAAAGTATCACAGTGGCATTAGGTGGCTCTCGTCCAATGGCAGTCCGACAGTAAAGACAATGGAAAAAAACACAGAGAACTTCACAGTTCTGCCCGTTCCTATCTCTGAAACTGGAAGAGCCTCCACTGAAAGCTTGTGAGTTCTTCAGGAAGAGGCCAGCAGTGTCTCTCTCCACAGCAGAAACCAGTCTAATGCTAAACGGGATGTTGAAGCTAACAGACTGAATCTTTCATGTTCCAACATAAATCTTTCACATTCCAACATAAATCAGCTCTCACCAATTACAATTGTAACAACGAGTAATGTATTTGGAGCTGAAATCGTGCCGATGTGAATGGCGCACGGTAGTTTTTTGTAGCCAACAAAACTTCCTGAAACACCCTCCTCTGTATTCATAGTAGAGCTTCAACTCCCAAAACATAAGGTCTAGATAAGCCTGACTCTGTACTTCCACAGAACAGTGCCCTGCAGTCCAAAACGTGCTGTAAACACAGATTAATGCCTGTGTCATTATCTATAAAACATTTTTTTAAATTAGAGAGTTTAATCTCAGTTTACACAGCCAGAGCAACACACTTGAAAGCAAATGTTGTTGTTTTTTAATGGTGGCCCCCTTCCCCCCGGCTGTGCCCACAGCATGCACAGTGTGCCTCCATGCTGGAACACATTTTAAAGCGTTTCCTGTCAAATTCACACATTTACAGACCATCTTGAAGCTGTGAAACGCTGCATACTGTTGGGACGGATTGAACTAAATGACAGCGCTTCTCTTTGGAAACATGGTCATTTGAAGGTGAAATGGGTTGATACAACATTGCAAACGGATCTAAACTATGCTCGCCATATACCATGACATTTTTTAACTTCTTCAATAAGACGGAGCACACTCAGTAACAAGTGTTAAAAGTGTAAAAGGTCAACCGTGGGTGCCAGTAACAGGAAGAGGAAAGAAAGATCCTATTAATGTAACAATCCTTGATCAAAAAAATTCAAGGCATAACATTTTACTTCGAAATAATTGGGCACACTGCTACACGAAGCACAAACACAGCACAATAACAACCTACCACAGGCGACGCTTGCGGACAGTACAAAAATGATGTCACATTCAGTCAAGCCTCCCTATACATGACCAGCAAAGGTGCACGGCCCTGCAAATCTCTTTCGTTAGCGATGTTTGGAAATCTCGGCGCGACCGAACCGTGTCCTTTGCGCTCTGGGGACTTTGTGGACTGAGAAGGCGTAACTATGGCAACGGAAGGTGGAGCCTTCCAACACGATGCTGGTTTGAGTAGAACAGGAAGAGGCTGGGTTTTTCTCTCTCTCTCCTCTTTTTGGATGTCCATGCCACTGAAATCTCCTGAGAACCAGACAAAGGAGGCTACTGGTGCAGAGGGGACAGACCCTAAATCACCCAGAGAGTGTTGGCTCCTCCCACCGCCATACGGATGAGGAGTGATGGAGGATAGATTTGTCTGTTTGGCGAGGGGGGGGTCTTTACAGGGTAGTTGGGAGACTGTGATGAAAAAAATGTGACAAGAACTTTTCAGGATAATGTATAAAACCATAGTGCTTCCAAGAATGTCAACTTTGTCATGAGACGCTTCTGGACCAGGGAACATAACATAAGCCTGGGAACAACTGAGCCAATGATTCAAGCCCCAAACTCCAACTCCCACAATGCTTTGTGAAACTATGAGAAGCTAAGCTATGAGACAAATCAATCAATGAATGACATTATATTTGTATAACACATTTCATACAGAAAGTGCATACCACAAAATAATTCACAAAAAGGGAAATAAAAGAAGAGACAATACAGAAAATGAATAAAAAGGGGAAAAGGATTCCTATAAAAGCAATGTAAAATATTTAAAATAAACAGTGTTAAAAAGATTAAGTAAAAGCAATGCTAAAGTGTTTTGAGTTTCCTTTTAGAACTTTCAACAGTTTCAGCTTTTCTAAGATCCTGAGGAAAGTTGTTCCAGAGCTTTGGTTCAGAGTGGCCAAATGATGCCTCTCTAAATGTTTTAGTTCTAATTTTAGGAATTTGTAGAAGACTGCTGTTGGAGGATCTGAGGACAAACGCACTGCACAGAAGAACAATACACTTCGGTAACGCAAACCACCAAGGGGGGCTAGTAATTATTCTACCATTGCACAAATAAATATTTTGGAAACATGACATGAGTAAGGAGTTAGTTGTATCCTGTATTGCATCATGTAAGTTATTCTTAAAAACAAAAATGGCTTTATGGAGAAGAAAGATGACAAATTAGGCGGAATCACAAAACCAAACCCACAAATCCAAACCTGGAAAATGTAGTCCATTACAAAGGGAATTGTAACTATGAAAGAATTCCCCTAAAGGGAAAAAAAATTAAAAATCAAATTCTAAAATCTTTAAAAAAAAAATGTTTTTAATGAATAGCCTTGGTATTGAACAATGTCTTAAATAAAACCAGACCCTGCTTTCAGTGAAATGTCTTCCTAAGCCAATTCCATAGCCAAACAAAACTTCCTCCTAACCCAATGAGGGAGAACAGATACTACTCTACAATGATCAGACATGCACTGTGTTACACAGTTTACATAATAATACTGGATTCACTGTTCAGTAAGCTTACAAAAAAGGCGTAATTTCTGCATGCTATGCATTGAAATAGCCCTTGTTTTAATAAAAAAAAATAAAAAAATGGTATGCAGTTTAGTCCTGTCACTCATTTTCTGTCTTAAAATGTTCTGGCATAATATGATGTGAAAAATGGCACCGCCACAGTAGTACAAGGTTTCAGGTTGTATTTTGTCAGGACAGAGCTACTAGCTTGCACCCAGCTCTCAAACAAAACGGAATAAACCTGTTCGCCTCTTCTTGTCTCGGGTATCACAAGGGTAGAGGCTAGATGTCCCGCCATGCAGAGGACAGAGATGCGAAGTACGCGTGACGTAACTGACGGTTCGGTTTAGGGGTTAGGGTTTGGGTTTGGGTTTATTATTTTCATTTTAATTGTTTATTGAACAGGGACAGTGGGCAAATACATTAATTGCCCCAGAGTTAGCAAAACTGCTAAATTTCATCTGTAGTCCCTGGACAGGTGATAAGGTCACAACGGTTAAGCATCAATACAAAGTATATCACATTTAAAAATGACAAAATTACAACAGTAGCATCAAAAAAAAAAGAGAAAAAGTGCAGAAATAATAGTATGTGCTACAATCTGCATACAAGCTAATGATCACATGATTGATTTAGTTTAAGCCACAATTTGAATTGCAATTTGCTTATCCAGGATTAAATTCCCAAGTCATGAGACGCCTAGAGCTCGCCTCCCTCCCGGTTGCAGCACAAAATTCCACGATGGCTATCACCGCTGACCGAGGCAATTGCCGCGTGAGCGGGAATAACGTCCGAGGGCCGAGCCAGACAAATGACTAGCGGATCGATACGAGGTGACAGGCCTCTGAAGAGAGCCTAACCCCCCCCCGTGACCCCACGCTGACCCCCGCAGAATGATTTAAAGAACGTTTTGTGGGTCATCAGTATTTGTGGCATCGGGTTCATTGTGTGAACTTCTGCATTCTTTCTTGGTCACCACTGCTTTTTCTCGACGGTAACGTGTTTTGGAAAAAATGGCAGAGGCTCGATCTCAGAATCTTTTTTTTACTGTCACTTACTGTTCCTAAAAGCCTTTAACATATACATGTTTTTTTAATCTTGCTTGAATATCTTTCAATAAAATTTTGAAAATAAAAAATAAAAATTAGTGTAGTGTTGTTGGCTCTATTGGTCTAAAAACATTTTATGAGATCTTAGCCCCAGATAACAAAGACAATTGAATTAATAATATAATTATATATATATAACAATACATATTACAATATCTATAATAGCTGTGCACTCCTGCCTCTTTTCATTTTCTGAGAGCCACATCTTTCTGAGTAAGCACGCTCCATTCCCACAATGCTTTGCTACCACGTCAAGAGCCCGCAGTGACACTGCATCTGTAGCACGTTGAGGTTGGTTCTGCTGCCATCGGGGCTGGGGGGAAGCACAGAGGAGTGGGGGGGCTGCGGACCAAAGCCAAGGCCCAGATTTCCACAAAACACAACAGCCTCACTAACCTATTCATAGGAAATAAAACTGTCAAATTCTCCACTGCAGTTTGCTTTAAGCAGCAGCCTATTGTCAGCCTAAGGCGACACTACACATTCCCCCGCGTGCCTGCCCATGCTAACGAGAACGATTCTTGTTGTGATACCAGCAGTGGTTGTTTTGGCAGGAGTCTTTTGAACACATTTAAAAAGGGGTTTTGGCGTCCTCTGACCTGCTCTCGACTGCTTCTATCAGGGCTGGGCCTGTATTCACTTCCCTTTTCCTGTGCCCGCAAAAACACCCAAATACCCAAAAAAGAGTCAGCAACAGACCTGAACACGCAGAACTAAAGAGTCCGCTCGTTCACTTCTCACAATTTGCAGACCGCATGTACGTACATTTCCATCAAAGGCGGCAAGTACAAAATTAAGTGCGCAAAGGGATTGTGTAAGGACGTAATCCTTACATCAGATAGGCTGTATGCAGGTGCAGATAAAATACTACATTTGTGATGCCTGCAAAGTGTTCCACGTCCACAGACCATGAGGAGTTAATAGTCTTAAGTGATAAGTCTTTATTATAAGTTTAGTCTTATCTACCTGCCAGGTTCCCAGACTCTGGATGACTAATGCTGTAGTGCCGTTGAAAGATGTCTATTTTTTTTCACCCCGGCAAACATCGCCCACACATAGAGCAACGAAAACCCTGCCACTTCCTTCCCAGACAACTGCTCGTCGGGTGTCTGTTCCACAGCTCCCCCCCCCCTGACGAGTCAGTAGACTCACTAGGTTACCGCAAATGTCTGCTTAAGGTGGATTCCCCCCTCCGCGAGCCGCTAGACCTTTCGGCCCAGAGACACACACACGTTTCTAAGGTCCTCTCTGGTTCTCATTCATGCTTCCGGTTGTGCACCACACATCCACGGAGTCTCACTCCAGCCTCGGACACATTTTGTTTTTCTGCCTAATCCTTTTTGGCACGCAGTGAATGACCTCAGACTTTCCGTTTCATAAGACACGTTTCTCTCCCCCCTTGGCAGACGACTCCGCCAGAGACTTTGGACGCTATCAGGACTTTCTTTTTTTTAATTTATTTTTTTACTCTCCCTCCAGGAGGGATGAGCGGGAACACGCCATTTCACAACCGGAGTGAGAGACCCACCTAAGCTATCGCCGTTCCGTGTGACCGACAAAATCAAACGAAACAAGATGCCGGATTTGTTTGGTTACATATTACGTATTACATATGCCATTTAGTAGACGCTTTTTATCCAAAGCGACTTACAGTAGTGAATGCATACAGTTTTCATTATACGTGGGAATAGAAACCCACAACCTAAGGTGGTTCTGTGCGGCTCAGTAGGTAGAGCATGGCGCTGACAATGCTTAGATTGTGGGTTCACAAACACAAACACTGAAAAATGTATGCATTCACTATTGTAAGTCGCTTTGGATAAAAGCATCTGCTAAATGGCATATTCTATTATTTTTCTCACACATTTTATTTTTGTATTAGTTTCCCAGTTTTTTCTCCCAATTTAGTGGCCAATTATACCATCTATTTATTTCTATTGGACCCCACACAAGTTCACCACTCGTCTCTACGAGGCAAGCTAATTCTCAGAGGGTGGCGAACTCCGCTTCCTCCAAGACGGAATTCGCCCACCCACGTTCTGGAGGCACCCTTACGTGCTTCACGGCGAACTCGAGCCGGCTCACCCTCCCCTCTCCTCAGGGGTCAGACAGCCAAATGCCACCCCCGATCGGAGCTAACTGCCAGGGCCGGTCTGGCAGAGACGGGTTTCAAACCATGTCCTTGATAGGCAGCTCACACTCGTATCGGACCAGCCAAGATACAGTGCGTTAGATCGCTACCCTATCCACCAGCCCCACACAGTTTTGGGTGTTAAGGTGGGGACACTCTCATCAAGCATGCTTTTGACCTCATCCTCTTGGAACATACGAGGGTTTTCATTGTCAGCGGTTACCCCAACGGCCACAGGTTATGAAAAATATACAAGAAAATTCCTGAACTTCAATTTGAGTTAATGACCATGTCCTTTAAAATAAACGTGGCTCGACGCTCGACCGATCGTACTTCACGTGATTATTTTACTGAGGGAAACATTTTTCCCACTCGACAGGTCGCGGTGGGCGTAGAAAACAATCAAACTGTTTACCTTGAATTCGTCACCTGCGATGGGAAATGAAATTGTAAAAAATGTAACCCTATTACGTGCGCCTTTTACAGATTTGAATTCAATTAAAAGAATATCGATGTGAAAATATATATTATTTATTTACGTATTTCATGGGCTGCCCTCACGAACGCGACTGAACATCTGCAATCCATTTCGTTCCCCTGGGAAACAAGAGACCTGGAACTGGAACGACTGAGACAGATTTACTTTCACCCAGACACTAGCAATGTTAGGCGTACTGAGATGTCTCTGTATCTCAGGAAATAGACCTTTCTTTCCATAAATTCAGTAGGCAACTGACATTTAGATTTTTGTCTTAGTCTTTTCCTTACATACACCCCCACAGCAATCAATTGCCCCATGACACACCGAGGCTCTGACGAAACCTAAGGGGAATCTGAGGGGTTTGATTGATAAGCTGTTCTCGCGCGGAAGTGGATTTGCTCAGGCTTTCTGAGTGGCTCAGTGGCTCCAGTCGGTAAATGTTTTGGCAGAAAGCACAGGCTTGAGCCCTGTAGCCTCCAAAAATCCAGGTTAGGGGGGCCTCGGGTAGCATAACGGTCTAAGCACTCACTTGCGAATGCAAGTTGCCTACTGCAGTCGCAGTTCGAAATCCGATTGCGCCAGACCGGCCCTGGCTGAGAACCGCGATTGGCGGCGGCATTTGGCTGTCCGTCGCAGGGGGGAGGGTGTGCCAGCACGAGCTCGCCGAGAAGTGCGAAGGGTGTCTCTAGAAAGTAGGTGGGCGACTTCCGTCATGGAGGAGGCAAATCATCGCCGGCCTTGGGGAATTAGCTTGCCCCGTAGAGACGGACGGCGAGTTCATGTGGGAAGGGCTAATCGAAATAAATAGAGGGTATAATTGGCTACTAAATTGGGATAAAAATTGGAAAAATCAAATTAATGAATTACTTAATAAAAGGTAGCCAGAGTTCCTTGGTTTACTGCTGAATTACTAGCAGGCAACCAGTTGTCACCAATGGGAGATATACCTCTCTGTGTGGCCTGTGTTGGGTAGAAGAGTCACTGGCTCACAAGATATAAGATAAGATAACATATGCCATTTAGTCCTAGCATTTTATCCAAAGTAGTGAATACATAAATTTTTCATAATATGTGGTCCTGATGGGAATCGGACCCACAACCTAAGCATCGTCAACGCCATGCTCTACCTACTTGCACAGGCGGCTTGAGAGGAGCATTGACTGTTCCACATTTAAGGGGGAAAAAAAGGAGCAGTTCCAAAAAAACTTTTTAAAAAAAGGAAGCAGATTTGCACATTCATTCTGTAGCAAGGGCAGACTGGACAGGAAGTAGTCTGCACGCCTTACAAGAAAATGACTCATTTACACAAAATGAAAAAAAAGATGGAGATCAGACAAATATGGTCAGACTTTCACAGTGTAAAGCAAGTAATACGACAACATTGGTACGTTATAGTAATTACTCGCTACTGAATAGGAGCTCTGGTCAGTTCGCATTGGCGGGGGTTGCAACATGAATCAGCTGAGCTTACTGAAAAACACGAAGAAGAGTATGCACAAAGTATGATCCTGGCTGCGTCTCTCAACATTTTTTTAAGATAAAAAATAATAGACCTGCCATCAGTGAGCTGCTGCAGAAAAGGTTTTCCAATATCGGAGCGAAGCAATTCTGACCAACATAGTATTTGCACGTTGGGAAAGGTAACGCAATACAGATAAATACTGAATAACATAATAAATATCCTTTTAACAGTTGTGAAACCAAAAGAAGATCTTACACCTTACTTTCGCACGTCTCACACTTTCATAAGCCAAAAGGCGACAGGCTAGCAACTGAATACCCAGTGTGACTGTCATAAGTAATAACATAAGTAATATTGAACATATTTCATACGTATTTCATACTCTACATTCACTTTTCCTTTGACTTGAGGCAAATATTATCAAGTTAATTTGTTTCTGCCTAGGTCTTTGCTATGAGTTTAAAAAAAACTTTGCTATAGTTATTAAGTTGTTGCTTCTCAAATATATAGCCTCAATTGCAGGAGTCATTTTCCACGAAATGGCGAGGTTAAATGTGAATTCGTCATTAGATACAAAATTGAATAAGATCTTAACAACTGGTACAGCTATTTGATTATTTTTTTAGATCATATTAAATTACATAGCACAGTATTCATTTGAAAAGGAACAATTTTCACAACTTTATAAAGTATAATTGAAGGTTCTAGAGTTTATGGTACAGCATTTGGAATTTTCTACCATCAAGTTTCTGTAAATGACTAATTATGCAACACAATAAAATTGTAGTTCGTGAAATAAAATTATTATTATTATTACATTTTTTTACATTTTTGTTTCAGATTTTTCTTTTCGTTTTTCACCTAATTTGGTAGCCAATTATATCCTCTTTATATTTCAATTTACCCTCCCCCACGAACTCGCCACCCGCCTCCATGGGACAAGCTAATACCTTGAGGCAGTGATTCACCTCCTCTGAGACGGAACTCGCCCAACCCTGTTTACGAGTTTGCACTACCGGTCCTCGACGAGCTTGTGCCAGTTCTAACCTCCCCCCACCTGGGAGGCGCGTTGCCCCTGATCGGGGCTCCCCACCAGGGCTGGTCTGGTTCAGTCGGGTTTCGAACCGCGACCATGATAGGCAGCTAACACTCATAAAGGACCAACCAATATGGGTGCGTTAGACCGCTACACTATCGGAGGCCCCGATAACAACAACTTTATGTGCGGCACCATAATGTGACCTTTGACCTGGAAGTGCCCTGGTGGAAGGCCCTGACACCTGAAAGGCCACCAGACCCCACTTATAGAAGGGGCGTCTCCCCTGTGACCACTGAGCTGGTTTTTCCGAGCGCACGTTGGCCGGCGGAAGTCGGTTTATTCAGATGGAATGCCCTTGGGCTCCTGCTATTTCTGGTTGGGGGGAGATACTGTGTCAGTAAATCCTCCGGGGATGAAGTTTCCGGAAGCAGCTCAAGTACGCTGCGTGTTCACACACACTCTGCAGACGGCCTCTGAGAGGCGGGTGTGGGTCAGCCCAAGGTTTCAACCGCGGGGCCTACACACCGACTCAAGGACGGGGAGCTTAAAGTAAAGACCTGGTCGAACTCGTCTGCTCGAGCGACAGGGTGGTCAGCTCAACAACGAGCCGCACTGTCTGTGTGCGCATGTACAAAAACAGCGAAATCATCACAACCTGGCCTGAACGCTTCTATAGGTCAACAGCCAGGGCCTCCGATAGCGTAGCGGTCTAACGCACCCGTATTGACTGGTCCTTTTTGAGTGTGAGCTGCCTATCATGGTCACGGTTTGAAACCTGACTGTACCAGACCGGCCCTGGCCAGGAGCCCGGATCGGGGGAAGCAATTGGCTGTCCACCCCAGTTCCGTCTTGGAGGAGTCGGACGATCGCTGGCCTCAGAGAATAGCTTGCTCTGTAGAGACCGGCGACCAGTTCATGCAGGCAGAGTGAATCTAAATAAATAGAGGGTATAATTGCTTACTAAATTGGGAGAAAAATGGGAAAAATCCGAAACAAAAATATATTGTGTATTCCAATTAATCAATAATTGATTTGTGAGTTAAGCAAGAGACACATAAAAATACTAATCAGCTGTCCACCAATTGGGTATCCGAACCCGAATACCTTATTAAGAAATGCACAGATAATGCATTCTAATAGATATTTTTTCTCCAAGAAGTTGATCAATGACATTCAGAAGATATTTTTTCAGATCTCTTGGATTATATGTCAAGTATTTACATTTGGCCACGCACCCAGAAACCCAGTTAAAACTGTAGCCTATTCTCTATAATAATTCAAATAATTCAGATTTTTTTACTCAGTGATGTTATTATACTTCAAGGATAATGACTTCTCAGCATTAAATCGCGAGTCTGATGCTTTGAAGGTGCAACAATTGCAATGTCAGTGAAAATTCTATCAGAAACCTGGCATTTCCTATTGTTTGACAAAACCAAACCCATTTCCGGTTTTACATGCAAATACAGATAAAGACAGAGATTATTTTTTGTCTGAACAGATACAAGAAGTAATGTAACTACAAACCCCTACTACCTATGAAATAATGTCAAGTTTTGAATTAAAGTGATTATCTCGGGTTTGGTGTAAAAAAAATAATATATATTTTAAAATGCTGTATGTGGTTGTATGTGGTGGTAAAGTCTTTATACTTTAAATTCGAAACCTGTTCGCCCAGTCAGGTTACATCACACAACTGAAACAACTGAAGCAGGGCAACTAAAGACTAAGGCTGTGTAGAATACAGAATGTATACAAATAATGTGCAGGACTGGATTCCGAATACTGACGGCATATTGAATATGCCATGCTGACTGAATACTGAACGAAAGCCAAACTGTACTACTGTTTCACAGAAGAGTGACTATCCTGAATACTGATCGGATGACAGAATTATATCTACGGCTGAGTAAACACTGAACACTAATATCATACTGTAACTAAAATGTCATTGCGAATAGATTTCAACGTCACTACTCTCTCCATGTTGAACAAAAAAAACATATTGACCAAACCCGTTAATCTGTGTGCCTCTCTATCTGTGCCAAGCGTGCCTCTTTCATAAAGGGAGAAACTGGGGAACATTCAGAACGAAAGCAGGGGCGGAAAATCTTCCTACCGTGGCTCTTGTGTCTGTAGTTTTACCCGCTTCTCACAAACAAGTCTGGCTTCCTGGCCCATCGCTCGCAAAACTAAATATAATGCGCGCGGCGGCAGCGTGACCCCCAACTGCACTCGTGCTCTCTCCTCTGCCTCCCTGCAGCAGAACCCCACTGCTGTTCTCATCTCTACAGACCGACCCGTACTCGCAAACTCATTTCCTGACAAAAGGTAAACATAACAACCGCTCATCCGATTGCATCTGGTATTTTGGGGGTTTTCGTAGCGGAGCCCCCCCGCCCCGCCCCTATGGTTGAATTGCCCACTGGTGCCCAAATGCATAGCGATAAACATTCTTAAATTCCAGCATTTGTTATGGCGCTCACAAACAAGCACATGCACAACAACACACGCCCGCACACGCGATATATTGAACGGAATCGTCTTCATCGGCGGTGACTTTACCCATGTAATGGTATATCCATTAAACACCCCTCCCCGCCCTCCACACCAACCCCCTGTAACTGCTACGGTATCAGTAACAGTGCTTTAAAATAGACCTGACACAAAAACCTCAATTGCACCGAGGCCCGGGCTGATCCAACCCGAAGGCTAAGATTGATCATCACTCGCTGCCCGGTTTCCGCGGGAGAGGCAGTGTTGGACGGGACTCCGTCGGTAATGCGCAAACGTGTGAAAATGAATGAGGAACTTGGCCTCCGTGTTGCGCCGTTCACACCCCCGTTTGTTGACTTTCTCCCATAGCCTACGGTTTCAGTGATGAAAGACACCCCTCGTCCACACAGTATCATGCCTGGTAATGCACAATACTCAGAGCCTACGGCCCAAATGTTGCATGGGGCCCGGAATTATGGGGAAAATATTGATATTGTATTGATATAATTTGTATATATTGTAGCGGTGAACGCCACGGAATCAACGGTCGAGAGACTTTGCTTTTCCATTGTAGTGCTCCTTCTTTATTAAAATAAAGCACGAGACACACAACAATTGTCTTTCATATGGGAGTCATTCTAAACACATACACACTGAATGACAGTGGACAATGTGACATACGCTCATACAAACATCATTGATACGAAGGGAAAAGGGGCTTTCACTCAAACAATAATAGCGATTTCCACATTTGAACATAGGTGAATATAGCTAGCTAAACATTTATCGCCGGCCACAAGGACCCCTGGGACATACGGTAGCTTTGTAGCCTGCGGCTACCTAGTTTAGCCACATTTGATGCTATAAATAAACAAGATACATTGATTGAACACATCTGGTTCATGCACGTCACCCCTCTACTCTCCTCTCTGCACTGGCTCCCCATCGCAGCATGCATCAAATTCAAATCACTGGTGCTGGCTTATCAAGCGGCTAGAGGAACTGCTCCCCCTTACCTCCAGACACTCATCACACCCTACACCACAACCAGACCCCTCCTGGTCTCGCCTCTTCTGTGTCCTGACCCCTCGGTGGTGGAACGGTCTTCCGCACTCGGTCAGGACTGCGGAATCACTTGCCATCTTCCACAAGAGCCTCAAAACCCACCTTTTCAGACTCCACTACCACTGAATTCTGTACATCTAGCCAATTGTCATCACCATCGCCTACATGTCTAATACTGCTTTTTGTATATGTATACTTGTTTAAAACTTCCTCTAAAAAAAATTAATAATAATAATAATAATAATAATTTTACTAACCTTTTCCTTCCCGGTGTTACAGGTATGGTAGGCAGCTGCCAACAATGATGTTGTTTGCTGCACTGATCTCTTGCACGAACAATGATTGATCATATCATGTATCAATGCACATCTTGTAAGTCACTCTGGATAAGAGCGTCTGCTAAATGCTTACATTGCACCACAATTCGTCGCCGTTGGTGAAGTCAGAGTTTGTAGACTACTTCTGACAGTCGTTCCAGGACGAAACAGGGGCCTTCCCAGTCACTGTCTAGCTTTGGCGACCTGCTTGCCTGCTTGAAACTCACGGGCCGTGCAGCGTGCATTGTAGTTCCTTTTCTGTTGTCGCTCTAGCCCATGCTGATGATCGCGGGCTAAGTGGTGTACGTGGTCAAGGCAATCCTGCAGCTGGTAGGCGTACTCGAGCCCAGGCTGGCGGGGCAGTTCCGAGTCCGACGGACAGCCGAATATCAGGCTGACAGGTGTGCGCAGCTCCCGTCCCAGCATGATGGACGCCTACTCCGCCGACCTGTAAGACAGCAGGACTAGAGTTGAAGTTCCTCTCCTGGTCGCTGTGCAGTTCCGCTGGCATGCCGAAACGGCAGAACATCCCCTCCAGGAGACGGTCTGCTACTACTGAGGCTTCTTGTGATGGTATGGCATATGCCTCCGGCCACGTGGCTAGGCCTCGTCCCTGTTCTTAGCCATTGGAGCACTGGGCCGACCTTTTCGTCTCCCTCCTGGGCTGCGAGGACTTGAGATGGCGTTAGGTCACCTATCGCCGTCGGGGTGGTGATGTCAAGCACGGCAGCAGCAGCACGGCTTTGGCCTCTCCTTGTGTCTTTTTCCTCCGCCAGCTCACAGTGACAGCAGGCTTCAGCGTCAGGCTACTGGCGTCAGTGTCCAGAATGAAGGGCTTAGATGGGTCAGGGATGGCTAAAACTGGAGCTGTGGTGAGGGCCTTGCATAGGCGGTGGAAGGCGTCTTGGCTCGCTGGAGATGACTTAAACCTCTGTCCCATTTCAGTCAGCTGGTGGAGCTGTGATAAACCTCCTGTAGTATGAGGCTAGGCCCAGGAAGCTACGCACCTCCCCTGTTGATGTTGGAGATGGCCACTTATCCAGTGCCTCCACTTTAGCTGGGTCGGTGGAGACTCCCCTCTCACTCACGACGTGCTCCAGGAAGCTGGTCTGCCGGCGGAAGAGGCTGCAAGGCTTAGCCGGGTTCAGGCGTGAGTTAGCTTTGGCGATCTGTTCAAACACTGTGAGCAGGTTGTTTAGCGTAGCAGTGTAGGTGGGTGCGTGGACCAGAATGTCGTCTAAATACACCACACATGCTGCTGCTGGAACCAGCTGCAGTATCTTCTCCATCAGTCATTCAAACGTGGCTGGACTGTTGCATAACCCGAATGGATATGAGTCTTTTCTCGTGGTCATTCAGGTGACGGTAGTCGATGCAAAACCGCAGGGACTCGTCTTTCTTATGAACCAGCATGGCAGGGGAGACCCAGGGGTTGTCAGAGGGCTGGATGATGCCTGCTGCTGCCATCTCACCAATCTTGGCCTCCGCTTCCTCTCATTTAGCCAGGGGCAGTCATCTTGCTCACTGTCGTATAGGGTCTGCTGAGCCGGTTTCGATGTGATGCTGGAGAATGGTTGTGCGGGTACAGTCCTTGTGTCTAGCTGCGAACAAATACCGGAACTCAGCCAGGAGAGCGCGTAGCTTCGTCTTTCGCCATTGGTGTGATTGGCTGTGGGAGCACTTTGCTTTGACATTTTGCTGGCTGTGTGTTTTCACTGGCTGTCGTAGTGGTCGCCTGTTCACCAGGATCCGATGTGCGGCTGTGTTGATGACGGCTCCCGCAGCCTCGAGAGCGTCGAGACCCAGGATGCAGGGGTCGGAGATGTGGGCCCAGAAAAAGTTATGCGAGACGGTTTTCTTGCCCAGCTGTAAAAACTGCTTTTTACAGCCCAGCATATCCGCTGTTTGCCCTGATACCGTCTCTAGCCTGGTATTCATGCGAGACCCGGGGCAGCAGGTCCTGTTGGATCAGGGTGATGGTGGAGTCGATGTCGACCAGTGCATGGACCTGCTCCCCCTCGATGTAGCATAGCACGAAAATGCCAAGACCACTGCTTCCCAGGCGGCCCACTCTCGATTCTGCGGAGCTTGGTGATGAACAGGCTGGAGATGCCCTGCTTAGACCAGCCTGCTTTCGTTTTCCGACGGCTGCCGGGCCGCTTCTCGCTGCATTTTATTTCGGCAGTCCCTGGCGAAGTGGCCTTGCAGTGTGCTGCTGCCCTGGCTGGCGCTGTTTTGTCACTGCTCTCTGCCTCTCCACTGGCTGCATGGACTGCCCGGTGTGCAGGTGTTTCCTTGTCTAGGATTGCCTCCAATTCCTCTGCCTTAGCCAAGGCCTTGTTCAAGTTGGTGGGGCAGGTGATCCGGACTTGTTGCCGGAGACTCGCCGGACGTAATCCCCTCAGGAAGGCATTGAGAGCCAGGCTGTCACAGACTTCTTCTGGGTGTTGTGGGTAGGATCGCTGGGCCAGGTGCTGGACATCGGCAGCAAGGAGTCCAATGCTTTCTCCGCTTTGTCTCTCTCTCCGGTGCAGCTCTTCCTTGAGTGTGAGAAGTGACGTCACTTCACCAAAGCGCCTTTTCAGTACTGTGCAGAGGAGCCGGTAGGTGGGCATGGTGTCGGGACACAGGCCCAAGAGTGCTTTGAGAGCGTCTCCCTCCAGGGCCGCCGCCACCCTTTACGCCTTTCTCCACTTCGCTCCACTCCGCTGCTTCCGTTATAAAGCAAAACTGGGTCGTGTGCGCCTCCCAGTCGCCTTTCCCGTCATAGCAGCTTACTTTGAGCCCCGGTGGAGTGTGCTCCCACCACCTGTGGTGGCCTTGAGGAGCTCCACCGAGCTGGTCAGGGGAAGTGACCGTTCAGCCACCCAAACTAGGTCTGCCCGCCACGGGCGCTACCGGGTCGATAACTGCCAGACAGGAAAGTGGCAACTGTCGGGCAGGTTCTTCCATTCGTCTTATTTCGGTGGGAATTCGTTCCGCTTCTGACACCAGTGTAATGGTGAACGCCACGGAATTAAAAGTCGAGAAACTTTGCTTTTCCATTACAGTGCCATTCCATTACACGCCTAATAAATATATGTTCATCACACAGGATCCTTATTATTAGTAGTAGTAGTAGTCATAAAAAATAAATAACGCAAATTAAATCATATCTCCAATCTAACATTAAATCTAAGAACTCCATCTCCCAGAATGCCATGCCGGAGGGGGGATTGGGGGGCCCAACATGCAGACAGGACCTAGGGCCCATGAACGTCAAGATCCGGCCCTGACAATACTGAAACCTCTACAGCCGTTCTTAGTTCTAAGCGATATATTTTTGTAGGGAGAACACAAATTGCTATCAGTCCAACATTTAATCCAGCACTTCTATTGGTGAAAATATATATTCTTGAACATATGTAATTTCTTCTTGGGGGAAAAAATGGATATTGCACCAGCAATTACAGACAGAACTGAAAAAAACAATTCCAAGTTAGTCTTCAAAGTATTACTTTTATTCAAATCAACTCATATTTGATTATAAGTGGTTGTTGTGTGGAACATTGGTGTGTTCCATGTTGAATACAGTGAAGACTGGAGTGGTTGCAGCGCTTGTGTGAGAATACACTTTCCTCATCAGGTCATGAATGTCACCTGTGTCGTGTACACGAGTGTACAGTGCTATCGAATACAAAAGCACAGGTCCACCCACACACACACACACACACACACTCATGCACGCACACACACGCACGCACGCAAACACACAGACACACACATACACACACACACACACATGCACACAAGCATACACACATACACATGCACACCTACGCACGCACGCACACATGCACACACAACTACAACTACAGAAGCCCAGAAAGCACTAAAGCAAAGACATCTAAACAACACGTATCCTTTTATAAAGCATATTACAAAACATCCATGCAAATTTCTTGAATATATTAACAATTAAACGGAACATTGTACTATTATAATATTAGTGGTCACTCTTGTGGTCATGGTGTGTGCACAAGTGGATTTTAGAGTAGCGGTAAATGAAATGGCGTACGCCATGATGTTTGAATCGATGCACAGAAGTTTTTTGCCAGTGCTTCACTGCTGTTCGGGCTTTGTAAATGACCCCTCCATGTCCAGTGGTCTTGCGTAAAAGCTGTTGCACAACATAAGGGTATTGTGCAACGTCACTGAGCTGCCACTGAGCTGAGTCACTCGTTTAAAAACACTATTAATTACTAAACTGAAATCTGTCATAGCTAAGGAAAAGCAGTACCATACACAATATCAATCTGTCCTCCCACAGCTGTAAGTAAACATTTTGTTGATTCTACTAAAAACACTATGCAGTCCATGAAGTGCGTCTACATTTTGTTGATGGAGATGGTATACAATAGGACAGTACACTGTTAGCCCTCTGAATATGATCGTTCATAAAAATACATAAATTACTGATGTAATTTAATATATTTCCAAATGCCATTTAGAAACTCCCAGCCCGAGGGGGAATCAGCCTGCTTACCCATCAACCCTTGCAAATTCTTAGTGCGCGGGTTTTGTAATCTCAGCTGTCTCCGGCTTAACAATAAACCCGTGTTTGTTTAACGTAAGACAAAAAACAAAAAACTCTAAAAAACTCTATATATAATATATAACTGGACATGTCGATGTCCACAAAACCCATGTTATTGTCATGCAATTAAAAGCAGAGGCTGGCTAATGAAAACAAAAACTCAACAAAAAGAGTTTCACTGATGGGTGCAGGCGATTCACGAAAGCCAAAACGTGCGCATAACTCTGGACACTGCGTTTAGGATTTCGGGTTCGAATCCTGGCCGGGACACTCCTGCTGTGCACCAAAAAAAGGCAATATACCTCAACAGTTATGGTGAAACTTAAACGTTTGAATTACAGTCATGGCTTTTGGAACGCAAGATGCTTTTTACTAGCCACCCTGGGGCAACCGCTTAGCAAACATAGTGCCTCAGATAATACTGGCTTTTCCCCATTCACAGCACGCTGAATGCATTTTCCTTCATTGCTCAATGTTCAGATCCATCTGCCATCAACCACTGTATGTTCATCTGCACCTGAGACATAGTTCTCTGGTGGTTCTGTGTGGCTCAGTGGGTAGAGCACGGCGCTGACAACGCTTCGGTTGTGGGTTTGACTCCCATTGGGGCCACATATACTGAAAAATTTATACATTCACTACTGTAAGTCACTTCGGATAAAAGCGTCTGCTAAATGGCATATATTATATTATTATATTAGAGGAGCTACTGAGCTGCATTATTACGACGCGTCATGGCTTCAAGTTAACCCAGGTTCAAGGCGACAGATCTGATGTAGTGCTATTCCACCGCTTAACCTCACACAGAGGAGGGCACAGATGAATTACGTTCTGATCCGACGCTCACTAAACAGTGACCTTAGCCACTGAACGGATGATTACACTACATTGGCATTAGCCGCTCGTTTGCGTTGGTGTGAATCACAAAGTAAGTTATTACCAAACATGCAAATGTTTGTTTGTTCTCAGCTAAGATTGGGCACTTCCTATGATAATGGGGGGGCCGAGGATGTAGGCAAAAGCAATGTTCCGTAGAGAGAGAAAAGCAATTTGATGGTGAAATTGTGTTTCAGCTGAAGGTGGGATAACAATAACGGAACCAAAAAAAATGGGGTCCATCCTCGACTCAACAGGCTGCAGGTCAACTGTAATTATGAATAACAATAACAACATTTCTGTCTAAATTAAAATAACACGGGCAATTTGCTTTGTTTCAATAACACGGGTGCGTTGACATTTTCATTGTGATGGTGACAGCCACTGCAGTAATTGAAAGGTTAATACGCTCGCTGTCACTGTTATTCGTCAACGTGAACCGTTTTTTTATCGCATAGAAAACTATTAGGTTTGACGCGAGTGCATTTGGACAGTAATGAAATAAATGACATTGACAGCAAATGACTCAAATTGGTAATCATTCATATTAAAGGGCACGTGTGTTAATGAACAATTAATACACATCAGCAACTCAGATTATAAATGTTATGACTAAATGTTATAAATGTATATTCCTTTGTGCAGTGTATGAAAAATATAGGCCTACATTTGAGGACATTTATAGGACTAGAGAGTTACTGTATAGTTTTAGGAGCTGCCGATTAGTGCCCAAATGCTCTTTTTATTAATGCTGTCATTAATCATTAATTAAGTGGACACTATTTGGCAGTTCCTCAAGCCACCGTACTCTAAATATTTTACAAATTACAAATGTTTGTAAATGATTTATAAATGAAGCGATAAAGGTTTAATGTAACCCACAGTGGTGGTGTGGGATATGGCAGGGGTCAGGTTTGGAGTGCCCCACCAGCAGCGTATTAAAGTGAGTCCTGTCTCCTGAGACGGCCTGCATCCTTCAGCTGTAATGGTGGGGCTCTTAAAGCCTTACCTCCCCCAGGCCGCTCCTACCACCTTACACACACACACGCACAGTACAAACACACAAACCCAGATCCACCAACACACTCACACACAAATCTAAACCCACCGCAAACAAAATCACACACACACACACACACATACACCAGAACACTTTAATTAGCATGTTGTGTGTCAGAGCAAAGGTGACAACAACACTACGTGACCGCTCCAAGCAGACTAGAGTATTGAGAAAATGCTGGGCACAAACAAAATGCTTTTCAACCAGACATGCCACACAGCAAAACTTCTCTAGCTGCTACGCGCTCAGTTTTCCTCACCGCTGCACAGCACAGAGTGTAAAGCCTTCCAGCACACGGCCTCAGCTAATAAGTTAAGCAGCTGTGTTTACCTTCCTGCTCGGCGCGCACCCACGGCTTCGTGTAGAGTATTGTTATTCTCCTTCTCATACCACTATAAGGGCTGGAAAACTGTGGCCGTGACTGCTAATTGAGAAAAAGTTATGGGCCGTAACTCGAACATGCATTAACACGGCTCCGCTGTCTGTTAGAGCAGAGCCATGCAGGCGGTATGCTGCTCGGGCCCAAAAATTGATTCCACATGTTGTTTGCATAATCCCCCCCCCCCCCTAAAGGTTGACCTAAAACTGGAGACAAAGTTCACGCTGATGTGGAGCAGGACCGCGGAGGAGCAAGACTGCGGCCCGGGTCGGCCCCTGGAAAACCAGCCGGCGTGCCGGATCCTGAGTGCCGCTCGGAACACCGCTCGGATGTGGCCCTCGGTCCTGCAGGTCACGTAACGGAGCCTTGTCTGACCTTGGGATAATTGGGTTGGTTTGAACTGCACTCGTTTGGTGCTCGTGACCTAAGGCTCATTAAGTAGCAAGCCGGTATAGCTGTGTTTTATCTGGGGGGGGGTTTCCTGTAAAAATGTAAAAACAATCTTTAATACGAACGTGCAAAATTGCTCCACAGCGCATGCATGCATGTACGTGGTGAAAGACCTCATGCGTGTATTTTAACCCCACAGTGCTAAATCCAGTTACAGTGCTACGCTGCTACAACACAGCTAGAACCGTTGCTAACGCTGGGTCCAATGCCAAACACAGAACAATGCCAATTCTGTAATGAAGCAGGGATATTTCACTCTCGGACAGAATAATACTTTAGTTTTTTTCTCCCCTCGTACAGATTCTGTTTTGGGGGCTAGGCACACTGAACAATGAAAGTGTAATCGCCCTTTCTGGACTGTGCACCCCCAGTCACAATCCCAGTTTCCCTTCTTTTTTTTTTTCTCGGCCTGCATCAGTGTTTGTTGTTCTCACTCCACCTACAGTATGCACAGCTGTGGTAAACAAGCCCTGGGGTGGATTTTGCGAGGTCAGGGGGTCAAGCACAGCGAGGGGGCAGGTCATGAACAAACCTCCACATGCACAGGACCCGGGAAGAACTCAATAACAACCAGCCCCTCCATCTTTCTTTTTTTTTTTCTATTTTCTCTTTCTGCCTTTTCCCCCATTTTTTTCTCCCAATTTAGTACCCAATTATACCCTCTCTTTTTCATGTCAATTATCCCCCTCCTTCGTATTTGAGAGTTTGCTGCCGTAGTCCTGATACCGGCAGTGACATGGGTGAAGCACCGCCTCCTCCGGACCGGAACCCACCAAGCCGTCACTGTGACTCCGGTATGCACACAGGGCCACTCCTATACGCAGCGAGATTGTATCGACTTCCCTCACCCCACCCTGGGGTGGACAGCCAATTGCCGCCCCCTAGTGACACTGCCGGCCAGAGCCGAAACTGGCGCGACCTGGTGGAATTGAACCCCGGTCGCAGTGGGCAACATCGAATGTTCTTACCGTTACACCACCAGGGAGGCCTCCGTCAGATAGTTTTATAGAGGGAGTGACTAAACAAATGGGGGATGGTGAATGATGACCTACAGTCATTAGGTTCCCCCCACCCCCTGGCCAGGGCCGGATCTCCGCATAGGCCGACAAGGCCTGGTCCTAGGGCCCAAACGTCGCATGAGGAACTATGGAATATGAGGAAAATATTAATATGTATATATTTTTATTATTTATTATTATTTTTTATTTATTTTTTTAAATTTTTGTACATAATTCATATTACATTTCCACGCCTAATAAATATACATTCATCACACAGGATCCTTATTATTATTAGTAGTAGTAAATAAATGCAAATGAAATCATATCTCCAATCTAACGTTAAATTGAAGAACTCCATCTCCCAGAATGCCATGCTGGAGGGGGGTAGGGGGGCACAATATGGAATGTCAAGATCCGGCCCTGCCCCCCGCCAACTGTTTTCGTGGCACAGGGAAAGTTTTTCAATCAATGATACATTAGCCCGTGACCGTACCATTAGCGCACGGGCCCCATGTTGTTCTCAAGACGATGGTGTGCCTGTAAATCATTCAAAAGATTGTGTTTCAGATTTTTTTTAAATGGGATTTTAAGTCACAATTAACGATATGAGGGAAGTAATAATTCTGAACCGATATCGCCATATAGGACCGTATGTGATCCTCAAGGCTGTGGGAAAAATAAATATGTTACCGTAACGGTTGTGCAATTCCGTTTCCTGTGTGAACAGTTTTTTTCTGCAGCAAACTTACATGGGTCTTATCTATTAACCATTTATGTTCTGGTCAGATACAATCATAATCTTAGTCTCGCTCAATACTGTGACATTAACTTGCATTCTGTATTTAATAACTAACAGTGCATTGGAGATCACATTGTGCTTAAAAAACACTAGCTAAATACCTCCCTAGAATATACTCTAGTAAAGTACAGTATGTGGTATGGTAACATTTAACATATAACACCTATATGACATGTGTCCTCAAAAGAGTATGTACACATTGATTATTATTATGTACTATACTGTATATTAGTGCACTCACAAATAGCATGCGCAGAGATTAACTCCCATATGGGGCCCAAATCATG